>JAXUIB010000026.1:4306666-4947500 GCA_036784905.1 Acrossocheilus fasciatus | reverse complement strand
TCTTCCTGTGTCCCTTCTGCCGTTGCTCCGCAAACGTTCAAGCTAATCTTCAACTCCTCGCCAGCGGGTACTGCTGACGTGCTAACAGCCACAATCAGTGCTGACGTCCGACCGCAGCTACTGCTAAAGGATGTCCTTCTCCAGGCCATTACATTCTTATCATAAAAAAACAGCTTCATTAAAATACATTTTAACATTTCCGAAGAAAACACAAAAGTTTTTGCCCATTAAAACATTGGGTCATTTCTAAGCGTTGCAGGGTCGTAACGTAACATCATAGACATGATTAGAAATGGCCTA
The DNA here is from genome assembly GCA_036784905.1 of Acrossocheilus fasciatus. Taxonomy (NCBI): domain Eukaryota; kingdom Metazoa; phylum Chordata; class Actinopteri; order Cypriniformes; family Cyprinidae; genus Acrossocheilus; species Acrossocheilus fasciatus. The sequence continues at coordinate 4,947,200 of JAXUIB010000026.1, read as the reverse complement.
ATTGCATGCCAAAAATCTTCTAAAAGTAACATTGTAGGCTGGCCTGCCTTGAAGTAGGCGGGGTTTACTGTTCACAGATTGAAGCAGAGTGCGAATTTCAGCTTGAAGTGTCAGTAAAGTTTAACGAGTTAAGATGGAAGTCGTGAAACATTTAATATTTGACAACTGTTTTACAACTGAAACGACCAACAGTAATATCTAGTGATGCAAAGTGCTCAACTTTTATTTCTTCTCAAGTATGTTTAGCTCCTTTACGTGATTCATGTAAGCTAATTACTAACGGAATGTGACAAGATAATAATCCAGTGAGATAACATGACATGAAGAAACAGAACAAACTGAGACAGACTAAATCAAGAAGACTCCAGACAGACTGATGATGATGATCAGATCAGATCTCTGTGTGGAGCACTGGCTGTTGTCAGACAAAAATCTCACTCGATTATTACAATTCATGGCAAAATGAATGTTTGGAAATATTAATTGATATTTCCTACTGATACACTGCAGCAAAATATAGAAGTAACTGACTTAAAACCATTTTTAGCTGCTGAAAATACTCATGTTCTAATCATTTTGGCATATATGTAACATCTTATTGGATATGTCTGCAAAATGACTTTGACAGGACTCTGTAGTAACAACCCTATAATGGTAAAAATAAATTTCGATTTGCAAATATCCTAGTATTCTCTGACCAGATTTACTTTTATGGGCTTTTAGCTTGTATTTTTAGGACAGCAGAGAGAGTCAGGAACGGTAGTGAGAGAGAGATGAGATAAGGACATGAGCCAGGCCTCAAACCTGGATCCCATGAACCAACAGATTGTACTGTCCACACCAACAGATGTTATTATTTATTTTTTTTAGACCTATAAATATAGTGTGAATATAGTCAAAGCAAAAGGGTCTTGTTATGACGAACAATGTGCATTGGCCACTTAGCCATTTCTATATCCACTTATTTTTGACTCCCATGTCCCACTAAATGGTGTGAATTAATTGTGTGTTACAGAGTTTTGTGATTGGTTCAAACTCTTTGACAGAAGACGTACACTGTAAAAAAAAAAAAAAAAAAAAGTTGAGCCAAGTTAAAATTTTAAGGCAACCAGCTTCAGCAGATTTTAGATTTTTCTCAACTTGTCGTTTTAAGTTTATACAACAAAAATTTGAGAATCTCTCACAAAAATAAGTTGAGCAAACTCAAAAATCTGCTGAAGCTGGAAAAACAATTTTTTTTAAGTACGCTCAACTTTTTTTTTTTTTTACAGTGTAGCATCCAAGGTCATAGCATCCTACATAGCATCATAGAAGGTCATAGCATCATAAATTTGTACATGCTCATACCTTAAAAGGGTCATAGGATGCAGAATTCACTTTGAACTGAAATGTGTGTTGGCAGTGTGTGTACATAACCACCGTATAATGATAAAAATCATAAAAATTATATATGTTTTTAAATCCCCATAAATCATTACCTCTTTCTCAGATCAAGCCATTCACAGATTGTGGCTGTGTGATGTCACACGTACCCAGGCCTCTCCCACAGTTGTTGTTTGACAGTGGCGTTAGTCTTTAGTTTTAGCACAGACCCACCCTGAGTGAGCTGTCATCAGTCCGCCATTGTTTCGATGCCGGAGCAGGGGTAGACAATAGCCCCTTTCACATAGTAATACCAGTAAATTGCCGTAAAATTACCAGAACGACTTTACCGGTAAATTCAAAACTGCGCTGTTCACACAGGCAACAGCATTCCGTCATTTTTCCGGTAAAGCACCATTCACACATTGGTTTTAAATTACCGGTAAATTCTGTTACATCATAAAACGGAAATGACCTCTAAACGGCTGCGCCTCACGGTGTTGTGTTTGTAAACATGGAGGGGTAAACGCGATCAGTGTTTTTGTTGATGTTTTCATTTTTGTGCCAAATGTTCACGTTCACGATGCTTATTTTGGCCCAGAGACATCGCACGACTTCAAACACAGCGCGGAGTAAATGCGTCATCTGCATCAGAATGTTATGATTGGCCCAGAGCTGTTGAATTTTGAATTTCAACGGCTCTGGATTGGCCCGGAGTAGATGTCTTACGTCACCGCGTTCTGAGCGCGTACCTGCTCATACCTGTAATTTTCCTTCTGCGTTCACACACAGCAGAGTTCCGGCAATTTACTGGTAATGTTACAACTTCTCATACCGGTAAATTGCTGGAACGAATTTACTGGTATTTTTTAAAAGGTCCTGTTCACACATGATCTCTTTATGGCAATTTACCGGTAATTTTTCGCAAAAGTCTGTATGTGTGAAAGGGCAATGACTCCTAAGTGATTGAGGTGTTTTGTTGTTGGATGTAATAATGAACATAGCAGTCGTCATTTACTCCCGACATCTGAGCCGCTAAAGACGCAATGGATTAATGTTACTATTGTTTCTGAAAGGAATGTGCCCCCGATCTACCTAAATGTGTCTAAGTTCACGCAAATCATTCGTGATCCAGCTTCACTTCCAGATGAAGTGAGTATAAGTTTTTTTTTTTTAATGAATCTTTGCAAATCGCCTTTCCTAATAATGTGCTAGTTCTCAAGTTCCGCGGATAAAGTTTACAGTCTCTCAGAGAATGGCTCGTCACTTCACGGAAGAGAGGGGCGGGGTGAGCAGAGCTCATTAGCATTTAAAGGGACATGCACCGATAGGCTTGCTGTGAACAGAGCTGTTTTTGACAAGGTAAAAAGGGTGTTGTTTTACACTACCATTGAGAAATTTTAGCAAACCAAAGTATGCTATAGACTTTTCATTAAGACCCTAAAGAATCATATCAACTTGTGGAAAATAGGCATCCGATGACCCCTTTAAAGGTATGTAATTTTTTGACTGCACTAAAGCATAAAAACACCATAATACATTTGCAGATATTTAGGAAACATGTTAAGTTCACTTACTTGTTTCTCAGAAAAACAATGCTACAGCCAGTTATTGAACTTTGAAAATGTGCATTCTGTGTCGGAATGTCTGTTTTTGTTTTGGTCTGTGTGATTCCTCCCACTGACAGTTTACCCAATAATATTTTGACAGTCCAGGTTGCCAGTTGGTGGAAAAAAACGTTGTAATGCAGCCATGGAAGTGAGCAAACGAACCGGATCAAAGATTGCACATTTTACCTGATCTAAAAAAAAAACCCAGCATCCAACTAAAAAGCTCTAATGACCAGAGGCATATGAAAATGTGGATAAATCAACTCATCAATGTTTTGAATTTGGACTGCACTACCCATTTCAACAGCTTGCTGTCAATATTACATACTGCACCTTTAAATGAATTTTTGGATCAACATCATGCTATCCTCGAGTCCATTTTTGGAGCTTGATTGTTTTGAACCACAATGACTTTTACAATATGGACAAAAGCAGCTGAAACATTCTTCAGAATATCTTCTTTTGTGTTCCACAGAAGAAAAAAGTCAATCAAGTTTAGAATGACGTGGGTGAGTAAACGAGAGAATTTTCATTTTTGGTGAACTCTCCATTTAAAGTACCAATATGCACTCTAAGGGTAAACAAGCTCTAAAGATGTACTTTTGAGGGTATTACAGCACCAGCTTTAGCAAATCAGTTCAACAGTTCAACAAGTAGAATTTTGCACAATTGGATGCCAGGATTGCTGAATTAACCAATCAGCACCCAGGACCAGAATAATGTATGGATGGATGATGTTTGCTTGTATTTTTGTGAGTTCACTTGCAGAATTCAAACATGTAGGATCTGTTCTGCCTCTCAACTGTTTAATACACCTTTTTCACCATTAAAAAAGTGAGTCAGTGAGATAAATCCACCTCCTGAGCTTTAGCACAGAGAGAAACTTCAATTAGGCTACAGCATTTGAGCTGTTGGTAGTAAAGCCCAAACTAGATGCTGTACACACAAGTATACGGTTACAAACAAGATTATAAAGTAAAATTTGTGGCGATGCCGAAAATATTGCGTTCTCAGAGTATGAAATTGCTACCAATATTATGTCTGGACTTCAAAGAATGAGAGTAGAAATGCCTCCCAATCATGGAAGCCATCTGTTTAAGAAGAGTTATTTAAAAAGAGAGAGAGAAGATGGTCTAGAGGAAGGGAGTAGGGAGGGAGGACGGTTAGAGAGAGAGAGAGAGAGAGAGAGAGAGAGATAGAATAAATCCTTACCACATAATGATTACGGCTCACAAGTCCTGCCTCTGATATGGAGTGCAGAAGGAGCCGGGATTACAACTACAGTAATCTGAGAACCGCAAGTGCACTCCACAGCCACAGATGAACACATCAACTCCAGCAAAACATCAGGGGTCAGGGGAAACTGAAATGAGGCACCTGCGAACGGGACATTGCTTTACAACTACAGAAGTCAAGAAAATAATTACAAACTCCAGGGAATCAGAAGCTAAAATATCTGTTGGCCAGCAATCAACAGCCAGCTAAAACAAGAAGCTCCGCCTGTCGGCCTGTGCCACCTGTGTGCCCTTCTAACTGCCAGTTTTTGGAGTAATCTGTCTTTTACTGGAATGAGGACTACACTTGAAGAACATGTTGGAAACAAGTTAACAAGGTAAACGAAATTTGTTCTTTGGACTGAAAAGAACTCGGAATACGCTGAAGATTCCATTTGCTATTTGTTTGTTTTTACATGGAAAACAACGGACAATTCAAAATTCTATTTTACCCTAATGTTATTTTTGACACAAAACTGCAAATTTATGAAAATCACTGATTGCTCTTATCTGATTTGGATGCAGATTTGGACCCATCCAATGAGAGTTGAGACACATGCGTCCACCTAACCAGTGACCATCCTGGACAAGGAGCTCTATGCGCGTCTGCACCAGGACACTTGTGGACAGCCGTCTCCTGCCTCTCATTTCTCCTCTGGCATCCGCTCTCCCTCCATCTCTCCACGCCACCTCCTCTTTTCCTCCCCCCCCTCCCTCCATCCGTCCCACCCTCCCCTCACAGAAGATGATGTGACCTTCTGCCAAACTGCTAGAGACCATGCCACTGTCACAGTGGGCTGTTCTGTCTACACTGAAATAGAATCAAACAAGAGCCACGAGAGAGAGAGAGAGAAAGAAGGAGGGGGGGACGGGGGAAAAAAAAGAAGAAGAAAAAAATCAGGACGAGTCACGGAGGAGAAAATGTGCTGTTGGGCGTCCGGGTTGGATGTGGTTTGCCAAAGCAGGTAACTGATCACCTTCACTTCTGGCAGGGATGTTGCTGGCGCACACATACACGTAAATGCACTTTAAATGGGATTTTTGAAGTTGCGCACCTGTTAATTTGTGCTTTTAGTGTCCGAACTGGCAATTTTATTTAGGATTTGTGCAGTGTGAAATGAATGCTAAGTGTGTTTGGGTTATGAATCATCCTGAAAGTGCCTTACTGTGTTCGGACAGCGCTGCGAAACTGTGTCATCTCAAGCCGGTGCACCCACAGGTTGGATGCTTGTTGAAATAGTAAAGTTTTCATTCATGTCAGATCGACACCAGAAAACAAACCTGTAGGTTAATGCGTGTTGTTGCTGTAGTATGTCACTCCGTGGTTCCTGACTTGCAGGTACGACAAAGATCAATCACTTCTCACAGCAGATGGAGCGCGTTTCCCGTTAAAGTCGTTGTGCTGGAATGTTAAAGCGGCAGAAATTGAATTCCGTTGAGAGGTGAACTGAGAGATCTTGGATAGGAAGCAATGACAGCTTTCAGTAATTACTGTTGGGAGCAGTTATTATGGAGCACACACTGACGCATTTGGGATTTGTCCCGCTGAAGCTGTGATAATGTGCCACTTTCGTAGTGAGAAGAGGGTGCTTCATAAGAACAAGGTGGATAATGGAAAGAGAGGTATTTGGGATGGCTAGAAAAAGACAAAAGCTGGTCTATCAGATCCAATCACAAGTAATCCTGTACAAAATGTTCAGAGAAAGTTATTAGGAAATCGCAGTGGTGGGTGACAGTTTTAAAATTAGAAAGAGCCCAGTTAAATATATGCTCCAGGGCAAATGGAAAAACATAATCTCAATCATAATTATATCAAATCATATCAAGATGATTTTCAGGAATAAAATAATAAATAGTAAAACAGGAGATGATTAGTAAAAAGCAACTGTTGTTTTCAAATTGATGTGTGTGGAATATGGGTAGAACTGTCACTTATTAGCATTTATGTGAAAAATTGAAAGATTTTGTTGAATGACCTGATTGCCCTTGTGTCCTTGTTCTCCTTCAGAGCAGTGCTTTCAGAGTAATACTTTTTATTATTATTATTATTATTAGAAAAGTGTTATGTGAGCTGAGATAGGACCTGATATGATTTTACTTTTAATAATAAGAATGAACTTTGCCCTCACAGGAATAATGTTAATAATGAAGCTCCTTTCATGATGAGTTTTTTATGTTGTATAGTTAGTTATAAGCAAGTAAACTGGATTTAATTGTCTCTGTAAACATATTTGCTGCAAAATGTACAGAAGATCTGTGTAGGGTTGGCACTGCGTGTGTAGTGTGTACTATGAAGGACACAGTGTGCGCTGTAGAAGTGTAGGACAGTTACGTCAAGTGGCCGGCTGTTACGTCAAGACTATGAGCTGTTCTCTCCTCATTCATGATTTAATTGCAGGCTTTGACATTCTGTATCATCTTGTGTAGATCAGTTGAGAAATCATGTCTAATTTTTCAGTTTTTCTTTCAACCTGTTAAGACGCACTTTACTAGATTTCTCAAGGTTAACCTGTTATAAGTCTGCAAAAACTATAGCTTTATCTTGTCGTTGGGCTAATAAACTCCAAAGTTAGCCTTTGTACCTACTTAACCCTTATAAGAAATATATTAGTGCCTTAGGGGTGCAAATTATTACCTTAAGTTGCTAATACGCACCCTTTGGAGTTAGATAAGGCACAAAGGTGTGAGAATGACTCCTAAGTCATTCTTAGGAGGGAACTGTCCCAGTAACAAGCTAAAGCTACAATTGTTCACATTTTTCACACAGATGAGACAGTAAAGAGTTTGCAGTTTGCACTTGCCGCAACACTGCTAGAGGTTTTTCAAAATCATAGGTGGTTGCTGGGGTGTTTGGAGTGATTGCTAGTTGTTTTTTTATTGGCCAAATGCAAAAAAAAAAGACACGCCTAAGTCTCTACAATATCTTTGGTCCTAGATGAGGCTCAGTTTCCTCCCTAAGGTTTGGTGTTTGTTCAGTTGTAGAGCTACTTTAACCCTTTACAGCCTGACATATAAAATAATAGAATGTTTCTGAACCTTTAGATAAAATATATTTTTTTACATCCATATTTAATTTTTTTGTTGAGTATCATATTTGATGCTTCTGGCTTTTATGGCTCCTATAGTATGATATCACATATATGAGATCTTTGTAACAGTATAGCAGACTTTATCTCCCAATAACTTAGTAAGATGATATTTAAATGCTTAGCTTTATTATCAAAGCTCTGTGGTTTTTATTGTAGGGCAAAACATATAATAATACATGCCATAATAATACAATAATAATTGAGAGATGTGCAAATAAACATTGCTCAAAAGCCTGATGTATCATATTTTCACTTTTTAACGTGATTTTTCTAAAATATTATGAATGGATTATTTCAGTTTGTTCCAGTCCAGTAAGTATTCATCTTGAAATATGAATAACAGTATAAAAGTTATTCTTATAGTACATTCACTCTACAAAAATCAGTAAAAACTTTCACAGCAAACAGACATGTGTACCACAACCTGAAGGGGACCTTTTAAAAGGATTTTCAGCCAGACAACAGAAGGCATCTAGTTGGTAGTGTACAACAGGTTTTTCAGCAGTTTTGATCACATTGATGATTTAGACTAGAGGCTTTAGAAATTTCTGTATCAAATATGATACAGTAAGCTTTATAATAGTAACTATCAGAAATCGTAATAGAGACACACAATCTTAAAAAGATGCAAAATTGGCATTTCCAAATATGAGTGAGGAAGAGCTTGGGAAAGTTGAGCCAAGACATGGAGTGGGTGAGTGTGTGCTGCTTCTCAAATGCCGTGTGCTCTTCTGTGTCAGAGTGTGTGTGTTTGTCCACCCTGTTGTGTGGTGGACAAGTCAGTACAGTGTGGAGCCAGCGAACCCTGGGATCAATGCATCTGTTCTCTGCTTACACAGAACACAACCAGCACAGAGCCGACCGTTCACTCGCCTTATCTGTCAACACACAATACTCGCAACCCAACACTTTCAGATTCCGTACGCGAGATTTCATCTAACCATTAACTATGCCACTTCTTACCAAGCTGTTTACTGAAACCTGTGCATGTCTGAGATATGCATTAAATGCATTGCATTAAATTAAATGTTGCAATTCACATTTAAATGTAAGAAAGTAGAATTAAAATGTATTGAAATTCAAAGAACTTCATGTCACTGTAATTTTAACTAGAAAAGCATATTTTGTCAAGACAAACGTTTAGTTGTTGTTTTTTAAGTTTGGAAAAAAGAAAAAAGTCAAAGTTTACTGGATGATTAAGAGAGTAAAAAGAAGGAAGGGTGGATGAATGAATGCATGAATGAACTGAACGATAGAACGATAGATAGATACATAAAATGAACTAAAACTAAAAGAAATAATAAAATAATAAAATGCATATAAAAAACTGTTAAAATAATGTTTGAATTCCTGAGCCATTAACTAAAATTAAAATGAAATCAGAAAATATTTTTAAAAATAATTTAAAATATTAATCAAAACTAAAATAGTAATAATAATCGAATAATCCTGTTTACAACATACTAGCATCAAGGTGGCAATGTTTGCACGAACAGGCTTTTCTTCATTAACTTTGTATTTCGAATGTGAGATTTGTTTTCTGTGTATCAGGGTGTCGACCAGTGCAAATGGGTCAAATCAGCAGTCAAACAAACATTTCTAAACAGATGCTGCCTTAATCCCTACTACGGCCGAACACGCACCACATATCCACCAAACACTCACCGATATTCCTCACATTAGGTGTGCACAAAAACCTGTTTGTGTAATACAAACACACACAGAGCCAGTAGTGCTACGCCACAGGTGAACAAACACACTTCAGTAACAGTGGGACTAAAACATTTCAGCAGTTGATTTGAGGAATTACATTACATTCATTATGTTGTCTGAGATCACCCAATGCCACAGAACGACATTCAATCTTTGCACAGAGACACATGGAGTAAATGAATTACTCTGGGGCAGCAGTGCTGCTCTTGCTGGCAGTTTAATGAATAGATGTGGTTTTATGAAGATGACGCTGAAAGCCATAATGACAGTGCAGTAAATTCAATGACCGTCTGAACTATGAATGTTCACCCAAAATTAAAAATTCTGTCCTCATTTAGTTTTAAACTCTTATGACTTTCTTTCCATTGTGCAACTTAATGGGAGATGTTTTACAGAATGTCCACGCTGCTCTTGAGTCTGTGACTATTCCACATATTCTGAATTCATACAATAGCTTTGTGTGAGGAACTTTCCACATGAGGTGGTGTGCTCAAAGTGTGGACAAAAAGTCCTACAGGTTTTGAACGACATGGGGGTGAGTAAATGGTGATGTTTTATTTCTGGGTGAGCTGTTCCTGTAAGACGGTTTTGTTGTCCAGTATTTTAGATGAGTGACTGGCACTGCTCACACCGCTTGATGAGATCTGCCTCTCAGAAACAACATCCAGCGCTGCATCACACCGTACAGGACAATGCCTTGTCAGCAAGATGTTACATTATGTGTTGCCCAGAGCTGATCAGCTTAATGAAATGTTTCAATGACATTAAACTGACTCCATCGGTGAGGAGAACCTGATTACAACAACACACACTTAACGGTCATTCTCAAAATATGGAAAAAAATTTAAATATAGAATTTAATGCCACAAATGTATCAAGCATTTTAACAGCCGGCTGCATTCGGAATAGCATACTACCATTCAAAAATGCAATGCATATTTCATTTTCAATTACAAGAGAGCTTCACCGAAGAAATCTGTAGATTAAAATAAAGATGTATGGATGGATGAATGAATGAATGAATGGACTGACTGATAGAACGATAGACGGACGGATGGATGGATAGATAGATAGATAGATAGATAGATAGATAGATAGATAGATAGATAGATAGATAGATAGATAGATAGATAGATAGATAGATAGATAGATATGGCGATAGAACAATGGACAGACAGACATATAATTGGATGGATGGATGGATAGAACAATGGATGAATAGAAAGATGGACAGATAAATGGATGACAGATAGAACAATGGATGTATATGGATAGATGGACAAATGGACGGATAGATAGACAGATAGATAGATAGAACAATGGACTGATAGATGGACGGATGGATAGACGGACAAATGGATAGAAAGATGGACAGATAGATAGATACAACGATAGAACGATGGACTGACAGACATATAATTGGATGGATGGATAGATAGAACAATGGATGTATATGGATAGATGGACAAATGGACAGATGGACGGATAGATAGACCGATGGATAGATAGAACAATGGATGAATAGACGGATGGATGGATGGATGGATATGGACAGATGGACAAACGGACAGATAGATCGATAGAACGACGGACAGATGAACGGACGGATAGATAGATAGATAGATAGATAGATAGATGTTTGTTAGCATATTATGCCTCTTTATTATGAACTTATGTTACAGGGTAGAGAGGTTAGTGATGCAAATGAGTTCAAATCAACAGTATTACATGACAAGCGTGACATGGCCACTGTGGGACAGATGAAAGAGCAGAGCTTGCAGGATTGCTCCAAGGTCATGTAGGGGAAATTGTACATTTTTTAAGCAACAAGCTCCCATGGCCACATAATCTGTCAATCAGTGTAATTCCTTTGAGAAATGGGCAGGAAATTAACATTTCTCCTTTGACTGCAGGTGGAAATGTGACTACGCACGTGTCTCTCTCTCTCACACACGAAGCTCCGTTAGCGGGGAACCTCCGTTGGCGCTCAGGTGTAACTGTCAACAAAACACGTGTTTGTATTTGTATTCAGAATGCAATCCAAGTGCACCTTGTCCACTATAATGTCCTCTGGCAAAGAAGAAAACAGAACGCTGTAGGATGCAAAGAAAAACAACTGCAAACACCAAGCATGTCTCTGCTCCCCTGCACTGCAGCATAAGACTCTTAATGGGAATATTACATCTGTAATATTTATGTCATTTTTACAAATGCATGCCTTTGCAAATGTATTTGTACACTTTGCATTATACAAGTGGTTGTTCATTGTTCATACGTAGGGTTAAGAGTTTGTTCAATTCACTAACCATAAGACAGATATGAATCATGTGACTTGTAGAGAAGAGGTGTGCTATTACTTTTTAAAGTGATCAAACTTATGATATTTACCTGACAGCCATGAAAACAGCTTAGAAAAAATCACCTAGATTTGCATTAAAGCAGGCAATATTTTGGACTTAAATTCAGTTAATTTACTCAAGGTTACCACATTATTAGGTTAACATAATTTTTGTGAAAGCAATCACCTACCAACCACCTATCATCCATTTTGAACATCTTAGCAACAAAGCATAGCTATGCGCTGGCAACCAACAGCATTTTGCCAGATATGGGCCAATTTCGGGTATGGGGCCCCAACAAAATAACTATGCCTGTAGCTATAACTGGTTTATTTACCCCTTCACAACTTAAGTAAATAATTAGTCAACCTGATGCTGTTCTAAAGCCATATTACCTTATTTTTTTTCGGATCACAAAGGAAGACATTATAAAAAAAAAAATGCTTGCACTTGTCATTTAATGAATTGTAAACTTCTTCAATCTTTTTAAAAAATGATTCAAATGTCATAATTGTCCCATGCAAGTTGTTCTGTATTACAAGTGCTCTGAAGGCATATGGTAGGGTTTGCCAAGAAACAAATCGAAAATGTAATCAAATGTAATTATTAAGCAAAAATCTCCGGTCATATGGCATTCGTGCATTTATACGAGTGCGTGCGGCAGTTCATTGTGTTCTCACGGTGTTTTGTTAATAAGCTTTCTGCACAATGAATCTCTTATTTACATCGTATCTGCACGTTGTTATAATGAGAGGATTCGCAAGCTTGCAGAACTCAGGACCTGACAAAAACTCAGCGTTTTGAGCGACGAGTGATCATTTGATGCTCTCCATAACACAAATACACACTGGAGCGTTTGCCAAACGTGCTTTGCCAATATCAGATGGGGCCCCCCTGATTCCCCGGGGCCCTAAGCGGCCACTTACCTTGCTTATTGGTTAAGTCCGCCCCTGGTGCCAGCGCAAACCCTCATTTTGTGTTAAAAAAACTACTGTCAGGATTTACTAAAGACGCGCAGTGGGACAGTTATTTTTGCGACTCACCTTCTTGAATAAGCATTTGTAGGAGTTTCCCTTTTTGATCGGTAAATTAATGGAAGGAGAGTATTTAAATGAATCATGCAATGCAATTTACTAACGTTTGTGCTTGTCAAATTACTGGTATATATATATGATGTTGCTAAAAGAACATTATTTATGTATTTGGTGTAACATGGTTAAATTTGTGTTTACGTGTTTCGAGGTTCAAAAAACACATTATTTTCCACATACTGTACATTATTGTTGCTCCTCTATGCCCTGCCTTTCTGAAACGCACCGATTTTTACAAAGCTCATCGTTCTGAGAAACGAGGTGTGCTCTGATTGGCCAGCTATCCAGTGCGTTGTGATTAGCCGAATACCTCAAGCATGTGACGGAAATGTTACGCCCCTTACCAGTTCTTTAAATATTGAAACGTACTTACAGACTGTGAGTCAGAAGCATCAGACTGTCCTTGCGACGTTGGAATTGTACATTGTAGGCTATTCTCTCCCAGGATCAGGAAACAGTCCTCCATAAAATGCGCTGCACACACTCGAATATTTTCGTTGTACTGTTCTGGAGCAGTGTTGTAAATATAACTTAACCACTGATTTCTAGTTGTGTACTCATTTGGAAGGCCAAACAAAGTACTTTTGCTTTCACAACGAAGCACACAGCTTCTGCACGACCTGGCGGCGGCAGCAACAATACTACAGCGAGAATAATAGTTCCGCCTTTCATTGCGTATACATTTGGGTGGTGTTATGCAAATCTTCCCACACAGTGACATAGACATGGCACCGTGACCGTGATGAAGGCGTGGCAGAGTTTTAACTTTTATAAAGAATATCTCTTTGGGTTTGAGACTTTAGTCTTTGCAACTTTACAGATCTTATAAATGCACAAACAGCCTGTAACACTCCAAAGACAAAGGAAAACATGAAATCTTTACCCCCCCCCCCCCCAAAAAGGTGGTAATTTGCACTGCTCTTGGTAGATTGTGCAATGTTGTGTCTGTGTTCTTTAATGTGCACCTTTAATCCAGAATTTTCCCCTTCCATCGGCACTTTTATGAAATTGCGCTTTAATGCTAATTTACCCTGTTTAGTATCTGGCTCTAAGCATAGTAATGTACAAGTATTTTTGTCAAATTCACCCTACAGATGTGACTAACACAGCTGCATCCCTTCCCTGTGCAAAAGGTCACTGTATGTTACTACATTTTCAACACATGGGAGACCGAGGGGCGAATGGGTGTCAGTCCACAAGCCAGATTACAAAACAAAGTGGTATGTTTATACGCGGATTACTCTGCGTGAGTGGGTTGGTGGCAGTGCGAGCTGGAGAAAGCGAGTGTTGTGTGTTAGCTGAGGGAAGCAGATACGCTGCTGTTAAAGCAGTCCAGTGACATCTGGTTGAGGGGAGATTCTGTGGCGGATGCCACAACCTCAGCTTAAGGCCGTCTTATCATGATCCCGCACTCCAAAGAGCCCACAAATCACACACACATATACATATCTATATATACATGAAAACCCAGTAGATGCTTTTGCTGCGCACCATAACCCAACATGCACTGGAGTCTAGCGTTAACAGCAGTGCCATACAAGATATATGGAGTCTACGGCTACATGTGTCAAGTAAAATGGATCGTTGCCCCTGCAACACATTTTCAATTCCAGCGTAATCTGCTGCCTTTCAGATGTTATTACAGTTAAACAGCCTGGAAAAAATCCTCACTCTCACGCAAAAACAGACCAAAAAAAGAAAAAGAAAATCGGCTTGTTGTGCTAAGAAGGTTGACAGTGAGTGAGAAATGTGTTTGGGGGAAAAGATCTTGATGGATGGACTCTTTGCATCCTTCTAGGACTCTGGGTTAATAGAGATCTTTACAGAATGTCCCAGGCGCTGGTCCAGGACCAGATCCGTGTCCTTTCTGATGGTCAAGATTAATGCTGATGAGAGAGAAGCCGTGTGAAGAAGGTTATAACCTTTTTTCCTATATTGGGATTTTAGGATAAGATTTATGTATTAGGGGCAAGTGTTAATGCTGAAACCCGTTACCGTTTTTTATAAGTGTATTTTTTTCCACGTTCTTGTATTTAATGTCCAGTATAACCACTTTGTGGAAATTCTTTATCCTGTAATTCAGTGAGTTTGACTTACCTGTGACGTGATAGTGATAGTGATTTTTTTACACAATTTTTGATTAGACTGCCCCAAATGTTGAGACACACTGAACAAAAATAGGTATAGGATTTAATTTGAAACAATTTGCTCAGATTACTAGTAAATTTTACAAATAATTACATATTAATGGCAAGTAACACACTGAATTAGACATGAAATTTTGTAGTAGATCAGAAACAGTATATTAACTCAAACAGTATTTTCTTGTAAAATGTACTTAAATAATCGTTTTATATATAACATTGGACAATATTTTTTACAGTGCATTTTTACACAAAATTCAACTAAATATGCCATAAAATAGCCATTTTAATATTTAAGGTGATAACCTGATCATGACCTTTGGTGAATTAAACGTAAGTGATGACGTTATTTGATAACAATTTATATGTGTATATATAGTCATTATGTGCACATTTGAATCTTGACCTTTTACAAATTTTTGTAATTTTATTTTTATTTATTTATATTTTATTCTAAAATTGATAACACCAAAAAAAATGAAATAAAGGGATAAAAGTTTTTTTTAACATGTTCTTGTAAATTGTTTATAATATTAAGTACTTATTTTTTATTGACTTTGTAAAAACACTGTGAAATGAGTTGTAAAATGCAAATCACTGAAGTTATGCATGTGGCTAATTGACAGAGAGAACCAAGACAGACCATTTTTAATTTTAATATGTTTATATGTTAGGATAAAATGTATATATTTATATATACTATACAACATATAACTTTTAAAAAGGCATGATAACTAGATTTCTTATACAATTTTAGGATAATATTTAGATCATGATAATTATAACAAATATAGAATACAATAATAGTATCATGCATTTTTAAAAGTTTTTGATTACCTTTTTGCATTGTGCCGTTCACTAAATGGTCCTGCGGAGTGACAAATGAATGTTTACAAGTTCAGATATTCCATGCAGTCTCTCAATTAACAAAAGGTCATAAAATGCATGCAAAATAATTAGAAAATGTTGTTCGGATAGAGAATAGCATGTTCCACCGCAGGACACTTCTGTGACTGTCATGTCACAGTACCCATGTATGCATGAACTGATGATTTATTATTTATTAGAGGATGTCATGAGTGTAATGGAGGAAATGGATAGCCTTTTTGTTTGTTAGACATAAATGCCAAACTAAACGCTTAAAGTCAGTGAATTTAAATTAGTCAGATTGTAGCGATTCAAGATCTGAGCTAGTAACTCCTTAACTGAAGCACGCCCTGCGTGTTTGTCTTAAGATGTATGATCCATCAAAATGTGGGGCTTGTTGAGTGCTACTGCTAGATTTAAATATCTAGTTGCATTACATTTGGTATCTGCCCATACAGGTCAAGGTTGACCCTCTATTTAAAAGATCTCATCAGATCTCTATAAAATGAGAGAGACTTTCATTATTGCGCATTGAAATGCAGTAAGATTTGGACGGCTCTAGAAGGCTGCATAATGTTAGAGCAGTCACCTTGTGAGGCGTTTGACTACCTGCAGCAGCTCTCAGAATCAGTCAGTGTCATGTTAAGCCAGCACGACTGCTGCATGACTGTGCTTTAATGAGTCTTAATGGCTCTTTAATGGCTCGTTAAGCCACAGTCATGCAGCAGCCTTAATGAGCGCCTTATGAGCACGTGCACATGCTAAAATACACTGTCAAACACAATACCACAGAGAGAGTCAGCACAACTCTCCAGGTCACACGGGTTAACTTGCTTCCTGTTTCATGGTTCGTAATGTACCTTGAGTTAGTAATTCACACTGCAGTTTAGGTTTAGCACCGCAAAAGCTTAATATCCGAATGTTTTCAGTATCCTTAACCTAGTCTTAAGCATAGTGTGATAAGCTTTAAGATGATGTAGTGCAACTAGGGAAACCCTTGATATTAAGAGCATGGGTTGTGTTATGTGTTTTTTGGTTACGGGTTTGTGGATTAAATTTAGTAGGTCATGGTTTGGCTGGTTAGCAAAGGTTTGAGGGTTGAATTTAGGAATCATGGCATGGCAGGTTAGCGTGGGCAGGTAACCACTGTCAGCAGATGCTGTATCTACATTCTTCTGCATGCAAAAAGCAATCTATTGACACCCAGAAGTAGATGGACATGAATAAATAAATATAGAAATCATAAGTATTTCATTATATTATAGTAGATGTATATGAGATGTTTTGGCAGTGACCGTCTTGCAGTGTTTGACAAATAATATTACAAAAGAATGTATACCGTAAAATCCTGTTAATTAGTAAACTGTAACAAAAAAGACTTTATTAGAATGTATTAGATCTACCAGGAAAGTATTTGTAATTTTACCGAACATTTAATGCGAAACAAATGTTTTTTGGGGAAAACATTGCATGAATTAACTTAGAATTTGTGGTGGAAATATATTTTTTAACAAGACAATGAGTACTTTTAACAGTTATTATTATTATTATTATTATTATTATTAATAATAATAATAATAATAATAATAATAATAATAAATACTGTATAGACATTTTAAATATTTTAAATAATATATTGTTTTATTTTTCACATTCCAGTAATGACAATGAACTTTTTTTCTTTTTTTTTGCATTGTTGTATTGGTTATTTGTCATTAAAATAATGTTTGTATATAATTAGTCATTATATTTAATTTTAATATATTGCTATATAGTCATGACAGATCACAGTTTTTATGGTTAAAGCATAATATTTAACCCTTTTTGCAGTAAAATATTATTATTATTATTATTATTATCATTGTCATCTTCATCACCTAATTCCCCTGCACAACACTATATATTTTTAATTATTATGCTTCTTATTTTTATTATCAGTTACAGTACCTTGCAAAAGTATCATTTTCTTCCCCTCACGTTATGTTGAAGCCATATGTTAAACTGCTTTAAATGACTTTTTTTTTCTTTCCACATTGATGTGGGGGAAAAAAGTAATTTAAAGCAGTTTAACATATGGCTGCAACATAAAAGGGGAGGGAAGGGGTATGAATACTTTCGCAAGGCACTGTATGCCCATTAGGGTGTTTTTATGTCACAGCTGATGTTATTAAATTCATATTTATTGCATTATTCTAGAGTCATGCGTGTTAACGCTGGTATTTGTGGTGACAGACTACAGTACAGTCAGCTGCCTGTAACCTGGAAGCACAGTGTGGCGTGTGAGAATCATGATGAACGGCTGCAGGCGGAACAGAGAGAAAGTATATCTGCACATTAATGTGACAGCTTGTTACAGATGTTTATCACGAGGCCATAATGACAGGCATCATTTAATCAAGATAACACAAGTAAATATGAACCTGGAGCTTGTCAGGGCCGATGACAGACAGCCAGATGTTGAGTTACGATAGCTAAGAGGTGAATTCTGATGGCAGGCTGAATGAATGCTGCAGTTTAAACATTCGTCAGCACCACAGTCACGAAGACTCAGATTAAAATGGAGCACTGACCTTGATCTGATGTGACAATAACGGCGCCTGTTTATTGACTCAACTGTTTGTCCAAAAATGAGATCAGTGAAGGTGCGTCTAATTTGAAATTATCCTTTCACATCTCCTACACGTCCATGGGCATTTTATGGGATCAGTTTGCCAAGCAAGCTGCATTGTTTAACCTTATTTTTATCCTGACACTATTTTAATAATATAATAATATAATATAACAACAATAATAATAATTATTATTATTATAATACGCTTATATTTTCTATTTATTTATAAATTATGTACAAATCATTTATACATTTATCTTTTTTAATATTTATCAAATTTAAAAAAATATGTATATTTTTTTGCATCACAGTAATGGCTTATATTAATAATCTTTACCATATTTAAAGCATTTTAAATAAGCTTAAACATGGTAAAGTACCATATTATTATTATTATTATTATTATTATTACTACACTGTAAAAAGTGATAAGTTGACTTAACTTAAAAAAAAAATTGAGGAAACCCGTTGCCTTAAAATGTTTAAGTAAATGATAATTAAAAAAAAAAAAGTTAATTGAATTGTCAAGTTCACTTAACTTTTTTTTTTTTTTTTTTTAATTATTATGTACTTAATAATTTTATTTCATCTGATAGGTCAAGCACAGGAGGAGAAGGTATTTCCTTTTTTTTCTCTTGATATTGCAATCAACTCCTGGATATGTGCCTTTTCAAGTAGGGGGTTATGGGAAGGATTGTATCTTTAAATGTCACTGTACCATTATGAGGAATTTGCCAGAGTCTGAGTGTGATGGATCTGGAGTTGGAATGTAATTCTCTTCGACATATCAAAGGCTCGGAATGCTGCGAATGAATGGGAAAATGAACTCAGGGATGGATGGAAATACTTTCCAAAGAACTATATTTAAAAAAAAAAGTCTAGTCCTAATGTGTGAGGACTTTAATGGGAATTTTTAATGGGATTGTTTTGAAATGATTAACCTGCAGCGACAGTGACCTTGAGGTTACCAGTTACAACAATTTCTGAAAGCTTCAGAAACCAGACTTCAGCTCAGAAACGGGTTGAGCTTACAGGGATATTTTGGTACTCTTGTTAAGTCTGATGTACGGTATCAATAGCAATCAATAAGAGCTTTGTTACTGTAGCTTTTCTTCTCTCTTTCCTCCACTAGAGGGTGTTGGACACTTCTTTGAGGTTTGAAGCACTGTATTAAGTTCCTGCTGCAAGAGCTTTGATTAGACCTGCAGAATGCACACTTAATCTCCATATATTTTTTTGCTCAAGACATTGTACGAACAAAAGACGTGTCCAAAAAAAGAGTGCTGGCGGATAAGGAGCAGAATATGAGAGGGAGACGGTGGGGCGCTTCATGCCAGGCTGGATCTGCAAGCGTTACTTTGATCTAATCTGGTCTATGTTCTCAGAGGCAGCACTGATTTACATGAGCCAAATCAGAGAGGTCACTAATCTGAGCAGACACACAAACTTTCTACTGATATAGCTCAGGACAGGCAAGGACAGTGACACATATTAAACCCACGCAGGGAGTGAGAGAGACCAGGGGAAATGAAGTCTAAATTATAGACTTGTAGATCGGTGGACTGGATTACAACTCTTAAAGGTGGAGTGTTTTATTCCTCTACCTCTGGGAATTGGAAAAATAATGATGCTTGTTTATTTGCCCCGGTGTGCCATTGGTTGGACAAACAGATAGCCCTGCCCATAAATTCATGTCGTTGGTTGAGCAGTTACTTCTATTGGGATAGTTGGGTGACTCAAATGAACAGAATCAGTGCTTACATTTCCCAGGAATAACAACCTACAGATTGCTGGTTTATAGCGGTTTCTGGATTTTAAGCTTAGATAGAGAGACAATGTTATTATGTTGTGGCAGGCATTGCATTTTAGCACCAGACAGCAGATTATAGGGATGCGGATGGCTCTAAAACACTTTGAGATTTGCCTTTTTCCCAAACATTTTACCTCCAAAATGAAAAAAAAAAAAAAAAAAAAAAATATATATATATATAAATATATATATATATATATATATATATATATATATATATATATATATATATATATATATATATATATATATATATATATATATATATATATATATATATATATATATATATATATATATATTTGCTGTAAAAAAAATAATATTTAGAGGATTTCTAAGATTTTAATTAGTAACTATTTTCTCAAAATAAATAAAATAAATTTATTTATTTACTGTTTAAATCATTTAAATAATATATGATTTTTTTGCATCACAGTAATGATAATGAGGTTTGTAACATTATAAAGCACCATATTATTAAAAAAAATTAAGCACCATGCTAAAGCACCATGTTATTATTATTATTATTATTATTATTATTATTTATAAACAATGAATAAACAATAATTTAATATCTAATTGTTTGCATAACAGTAAAGTCAATGACAAAGTCAAGCAGTTATTTGTCATGAAAATAATATCACTTATATTAACTTTATAAAAATCATTTTAAATAAGGTTAAACATTATAAAGTAACATTGTTATATTGTATTTTTATATAGGCCTATTTTTTATTTTTTCAATATTCAAAGCATTATAAATAAGCTTAGACAAGGTAAAGTACCATATTATTATGGTTATGATTATTATTATATGCTTATTTTCTATATATTTATTCATTTATAAATACTGTATAAATAATATATGTATTATTTTTTTTTACATTTCAGTAATGGCAAGTGGAGTGGTTATTTGACATGAAAATAATATCACATATGTTTATTATATTATATTATATTATATTATACTATATTATTATACATATTTAAATAAACTGTTTTCTGTTTGTTGTTGTAAAATGTGACATTCTTAAAAGGTTTCTTGAGATTCAACCCAGATGCGGGAAGGAAGCTCATTAATTTCTCATAAACATTAGTCAAGACGTGTAATGTTTAAAAAAAACGTTTGATTCTACAACCCTATTAACTCATGTACATCACAATTCACTGTACGTATGCACTTATGAATAATGCACTACACCGTCTGCATTCACATCAGTTACAGTAGCAATTTATATCAATAAATTGCTGAACATTTCTCACAGCTGTTATAGCGAATAAGTAAATGTAATCAATCAACCGAACAGACAAGCTTGTGCATTGAAATTAGTGTATGTCAGAGCTATTGGGAAAAAATGAGATTGTGCCTGTTTACTTTTTGTTCCACTTGATGGATATTTGTGTAACAAGGCCATGCGGGCTGTGTGTCGTGCGTCTCTTTCCTCCGAGTAAGCATGCATGTGCAATCGGCCAACTGCTGTGTTGAAATCTGTCAGTGTCACTGTATAAAATGCTCCAAGTCGCTTTAGCTCGTGTTTACCAGTAATGTGCTTTAATCAAATTCACCACCTTTTAATTTGGTTCATTTGTCTGTCTGACATATACCTGAATTAAATGGCCATATCGACAAAAGTAATGTGGTTGATTAGGTCACTGATGAGCCTTTTGGTCAATCTGTTACGTTTTGCTCTTTGCTGTGAACCGATACTTCCTCATGTAGCAGAACTTGATTTATATCCCTCACATTTGGTACAGAAAATGGCTTTAAAGGGATAGTTTACCCAAAAAACACAGTCCTGTCAACATTCACAGAAGAAAGAAAGTCAGGTTTGGAACGACATGAGGGCTTGTAAATGATGACTGAATATTTATTTCTGGGTGAACTATCACTTTGAGGTTTACACACAGCAAGAGGCCATTTCAAGGTTATAACATCTGTGATTTAATTAACAGTTTAAGTCATCCAGCTGTTCAGTTTTAGAATTACCTCTGTTACAATATCTGATGAATAATTCCTAAATATCGGTTAGAGAAATGTACACTATCGTTCAAAAGTTTAGGGTCAGTAAGATTTTATTCAGCAAGGAAGCATTAACAGTAAAGACATGTAAAATGTTGCTGATATTAATAACAGATTTTTTGCTGTTCTTTTGCAAAAAAAAATCACAGTTTCCACAAAAATATGCAACTGTTTTCAACATTGATAATAATAATAAATGTTTACTAAGCAGCAAATGAGTATATTAGAATGATTTCTGTGAGGATCATGTGACACTGAAGACTGGAGTAATGATCACTGCATCAAAGGAATAAATTACATTTTACAATATATTAATACAGTTATTTTAAGTTCTAATAATATTTCACAATGTTACAGTTTTTATTAAATAAATGCAGCCTTGGTGAGCATTTCTTTTAAAAACACTAAACGAATCTTTTGAACGTTAGTGTGTACAGTATACATGAAGGAAGAAAGTTATCTCTGCCACACGAGACCGTCATGAGGTGATACCATCAGGCCGTGAAGCATGACATACTAGGAGGGATTACGGAGGATTACATGGTGTCTGGCTCATGAGACACGGTAAATTTGGTCAGCATGTTAAAAGTGGCATCTCCGCAGCACTCGCCTCCAGGCGGCCGGACAGCTAAAGCCATTCAAAGACCTGAATCCCTTTAAAAACAGTGCTGAGTCTGACGGATAACCCCACGCGTCGATACGGGTGTTGTTTAAGGATCGCTGCTTTGATATTAGTGGATCTGAGACTCGGAGCGTGAAGGAAGATTGGGCGAGTTATAAATGGAAGATGATAAATGAAAGCTGAAATTAACCTCGGTTTTATGTCTGAGGTTTTATATCCATATTGGCGGCTTAAAACAAGCTTTAAAATTCAATAACGTAACTTTAAGGCCAGTGTTAATAACATCTATATTGCCTATTGACTTTTCATTTCAGGGATTATGTTAGACGCTCTGCAAAAATAAAGGCCAAAAAGGCACACAAGTTAGGGGTCATAAATCCCCACATTCTCCATTTGTTGAGAAAAGGAGATTTTATTATTTTTTTTCTACAGTGGCTGCCATCTGTTGGATGTGATTTGAGAGTGGTTCCTCTTAGGACAGCAGCTGGACAACCCGGTGACTCCCTGACTCAAAACGTGCATGCAACAGCTCTAATGGCCTTTAACATTTAATACGAGAATAGTGCTAAATGGTTTGCTGTGTTAATGCTGACTGACAACAGTCTGACGTCTGGATTATGAAGCATTATGGCAATGTTTTTACATGGATGAAACTGATCCTTTTACAACACCTTTGTGTGCACAACAGCTAAATTCCATGTGTGCGAATTACACAGTGTAACAATATAAAAATGAATAAAAGCCATTGGAAATTTATTACCTAATGAAATGTGTTAAAAGGTAGAATGAAGAGTGGAGAATGGATTCAGTCTCTGAGGTCTTCACATTTTAATAAATGATTTACAAAGACAAGCATTTTTGTCTTTGGAATAATGTGTTCTAATGAATCATTCACAATTTGTTTTAATGAAATTGTGTTTTTAATGTCTAATAAAATGTTAATGTAATGTCCTTAGGCAACTGCAGTAATAGCTGATTTTTAATTCCTCAGTGTTTTGTTATAATTTATAGAGGTAAATTTATGTACTGATTAACTTTCTTTTGTTATGCCATCGACAACAAAATTGCCTTTGAATCAGTTCTGTGTTTGGAACGTTGCCAGAAAAATCATTTTATAGTTGAATCTCTCAGTTGTAATTTTAACGAGAGTTAATGCAGCAAAACATTTGTGGTAACCGAAACAGTGGTTAAAAATGTTGTTGAAACTCATAGGTATGTTTCCCTGCAGAAATTCTTTGGCAATCTGAATAAATCCAGTCTGAATTGAGGTCGGTTTAAATCAAACCTAAACTTTGAAGTCCAATTAACATTTTTGTTTATATGGCCCAGTTCATAAGACATAAATAAACATGAATGTTTGTAGAAGTAAAACATACTATATGTAAAAAGACACTGTATATTCATACAAAAGCTCTCTGGTAAACTTATGCATCACTGTGCATGTGCACAAAATATTTACATCCAAAATATAGTCGTATGCAATTTTATATGCTTAGATTTGTCCTATTGATCAGATCAAGCTCAAATGGCTCAATTGAGGCGTTTACATGAAGGTTTTCCGATTGCTAAAGGATTATTTGGGTGCATGTAAGCGTAGTTAATGTTTACTACTTTAACTATTGTTTTGACTTCTTTCAGAGGTGCTTTAAGCCTTAATTATGTGGTTCAACCACCCTTGAACTCCACCATCCCCTGTGATTGACATCCGTTTGTGTTTTCTTCCATCCAGGCAGTAGGCGACTGAGATGGGCGTTCATCTAGGCTGTCTCAGCGACACACTGTGGCTGCCGTTGCTGCTGCTGCTGTCTGTCCTCTGCGCCCCCCGCTGCCATTGCCGCCCGTTCGGGATGGTTGAGCCCACCGTGAACGTGGCGGTGGTGTTCAGCGGCTCCGCCTACCAGATGGAGATCAAGGGGCGACTGAGCCGGGAGAACTTCCTGGACCTGCCGCTGGAGGTGAACCCCATCACTGTGCTGGTGAACAACACCAACCCACGCACCCTATTGACGCGCATCTGCGACACGCTGGCTGCTAACAGGGTGCACGGGGTGGTCTTTGAAGATAACATTGGGTCTGAGGCCGTGGCACAGATCCTAGACTTCATCTCAACGCAGACGGCCGTGCCCATAGTGGGCATCAGTGGGGGATCTGCCGTCGTCCTGCCTCACAAGGTCAGAGTCCAGCACCGTGCCAGTTTCTAAAGTCACTTGACCTGGATTGTTAAACTCTGATTTCTGGGTGTTCATGCTGAGATAAGATTCCCTCAGAGTTCTTTCACGGTTCGCATCAAAGATTCGTAAGGGATAATGTACGCTCAGCAGCACAAATAAACCCTGACAGGGTCATCCAGACCCCGATGTGAAATGCAGAGTTCCTGATTAACCCTGAAGGGGGGTATTTTTGGCTGACTGTACATTATCTGGCTAATTACGCGGTTACCTACCAAGTAAATAAATAAATGCCCATAAAATATTGATTTGAGATGAAATAATATTATTTGAGATGAAACAGAGTGCAGACTACTAAAAGAAATATGAAACTAGCAAAGCTATGTAGGAAACTAGGAACAATGGTCTGATATACAGTTTAATGGTTAAAACATTTGTCTTAATTAAAGTTCTTACAAAAGGATTTTTAAGTTATTTCAAATTTCATTCTTTCACGTTTCGTTACTTTGTAAAAAAATGTTTCAAAAGTTGAGCCAACTTAAAATTTTAAGGCAACCAGCTTCAGCAGATTTTTGAATTTGCTCAACTTATTTTTGTGGGAGATTCTCAAATTTTTGTTGTGTAAACTTAAAACGACAAGTTGAGAAACGTAAAAATCTGCTCAAACTGGTTGCCTTAAAATTTTAAGTTGGCTACACTTTTTTTTTTTTACAGTGTAGTGCTAACAACAATGTCATGGGTTCGATTCCCATGGAATGCATGAACTTCTAAAATGCATAAATACCATGTAAGTCGCTAAAATCTTTGTGAAATGCAAACTTTCGTGTAGTACTGTTTCCGCAACTGTGCTACATTTGTGCCATAAGTAGCATTCATATAGCTCAAACAGAACAGCATGGTGCTGAAAACGGGAAGGTTATGGGTTCAATTCCCAATAAATGCTTGCTCTTATTTAACTAACACCATGATTACATTGTAAGTTGCTAAAAAAAAAAAAAAAGTTCAGAAACTGCATAAAGGTACTTTTCTGAAAGTGTGGTATTTTTGAGTCATTAACATGAGTAGCCTTCCTGTAGCTCAAACAGAATAGCATGGTTCAAACAACAGCAAAGTCATGGGTTCAATTCCCATGGAAAGCATGCACTTTTAAAATTAACACCTTATTGTAAGTAACTAAGAATTACTTACTAACTAAATGCACTTTTGGGTCTGAAACTGCTTGTCATCAATGGATAGTATTCCTGTTGGTCAAACAGAAGTGCATGGTGCTCATATCGCCAAGGTCGTGGGTTTGATTGTGTAAAAGTTACGTAATGAGTACTACTGTGAACACTAGTGGTTTTTGCTATGTTATTGAAACATTGTTGCACACCTGATAAAAACACTTTCATGCCAGCCAAACAAACCAATCTTTTGATGTCAAACAGATTTGGATCCACACCAAAAGCTCTAGTGTGAAAGCAGTGTTAATTGGAGTAGCTGGTTGATTTAATTGGCCATTATGAATTTTCCTATTCCATGAAAAGCTATTTAAATGGGGCTTTGTTAATACAATACTCGTATGACTGAGCAGCATGAGTCCCTGATGAAAAATAATGAAAAAGTCAAATTAGGCACAAGCAGCAGTCTCTCAATGCTGAAATATCTTGGGACACAGCATTGAGTCCAGTGTTCATTTCCAGAAACCCTGGGGAGATAGTGGCTAATTAGAGAATCATCATTCATCATGTTATCATTATTTACAAGCTCTATTGATTTTCCCAGCCTGAATATAGTTTGCCGTTGGGTTGGTTTTCCAAAGTTTTGTTGTGCAGTAAACATCATTAATGTTAATTTGCTTTATATTTTGTGTGTGATGCTTAGGGGTGGATAAATATGAAATAATAATACCACAATGACAGACAGTCTAGTCAAATTTTAGACTAGGCATATTGGAAATGTCGATTTTTAGACAGATTTTGCAATTTTGACATGTTCAATAAGCGTCATGGTTTGTAGGAAGACCATAATAGAAAATTGCTGTGCAAATGTACTAAGTAAACGTTTGTACACACAACTTTACTGTATTGTAACCTTAAAGTAATTTTCTAGCAGAGAGTCTAAAATAGCTGGTTATTTGTGAAAGAGCCTAGAAATTGTGGAGAAGTATTGTACATGAACAGTTTTAACGAAGACCAGTCTTTCTCTAGATGTGCGTCACTGTGTTGTTCAGCCACTGAATTGAAACAGCGATCAGCTGACCTTTGCTTCAGTTCCAAATGGAGCTGCGAAGGACAATAGATGATCCCTGTCTGTTTTATTGCTTCTATGCAAATCATCATGAACAATGACATACAGCACAGTTCCAAAAATAAATATAGAAATGTAATGTTTATTTAGGGCACAATATGAAGCCATAAAATAGACTGCTGACGTCTATAGAGAGCTGAAACGGTTGCTTTGTGATTCTGTTGCAGTATTTCAGCATCTGACTGTATTTATATTCAAAACACTCGCTGCACTAGAGCAGAATACTTCTTTTTCTAATGCTAAATCCATATATCTGCATGGCTATGAAAATCTTTATTGCTAAGAGGCTGCTGCATGGCTAGTGGAAGAATATTGCAGGTTCGACCTTCAATAAATCTG
Source organism: Acrossocheilus fasciatus (assembly GCA_036784905.1). Taxonomy (NCBI): domain Eukaryota; kingdom Metazoa; phylum Chordata; class Actinopteri; order Cypriniformes; family Cyprinidae; genus Acrossocheilus; species Acrossocheilus fasciatus. Next base: position 4,919,852 of record JAXUIB010000026.1, on the reverse strand, counting down.
TTATTGCATTTTTAACCAGACTAAAAATGTTTTACATGTTATATATGTTCTTTATGATCGATCGATAGAAAGAAAGATAGAATTTTAGTAGATCTTAGCATCCAGTGTCGAGATCTAAGGATTACAGAATGGTTTGCGTTTACTGAGCTAAAGTAATCATTCATATTGAAGCTGCAAATTGAACCTGGAAACATATCTTTTATTGCCATTTAAGGTGCTATTTTTGTGCATAAACCTCATGCACATAAAGAAGGAAATGGAGAGAGGAGTATATGGTTGTTCTCATCTTTGTTTGTTAGACAACAGCAATTTTGTGTTTACAGAGCTTATTGAGATGAAGGTTTCTGAGAGGGACAATCAAAAGCAAAATTCTCTCAATACCTTTAATATTTGTACCACATTGTTTTGTAAGAGATTTTTCTACAATGTTGATTTTGTCGGTGATGTATTTATTGACAAGTCTTGTTGACTTGTATTTTCATCATCTTAAGTCATTCTGTATAAAAACATGCAAAATACGTTTTGAATTTTGTACAACAGACTAGGAAATTCAGTGAAGAAATATTACCCTAGTACGTGTAATATGAATCCCAGGATGAGATTTAAAAAAAACAGTTTAAAAAAAAAAAAATGAAGAGTTGGAGTTTGAAATATGGAGTTTGTTTCTTCATCGGAACAGATTGGGGAAAATTTAGCATTACATCACTTGCTCACTAATGGATCCTCTCATTCTCCTCAGTGAATGGGTGCCGTCAGAATGAGAGTTCAGACTATTATTTCATAGCTCTTTTAAGTTTTAGGCTCTCACTGGCAGGCTGGCACAGTTGTACCCAGTGGACAGTTGACAGGCATCTCTGACTGATGAATGCCACTGTTACGCCAGATGGCCACCCTGCTGCCCACCTTTCCTGCATATACAGTAGCACGATGCAGTTTGCCTCGATGCAGATCGGTGGCCTAAATTGTCTCAGTCTGAGAACTACATCTGAAGTAAAAAGTACTGTGTTTTAGTGCCATGCTAAAAATAAATAAATAAATAATTACAAACAAAATCCTAATGTTTTCAGAATAATAGGCTAAATAGTGAATAGTTAAAAAGTGATATTTTTAAAACTGTAAGGCTTAACATAAAGCTCTGCACATATACTGTACATTCTACGCTTGTCAGTTTGTTTGTATCTGCTTGTATCTGCTATGGGTGGTGCAAGGTGAGTTTGATCTTCCAATGTCTGACTATATTAAGCCATGTTAATTGTTTTTGAAATGGTTTTTCTTTCGGGAGGAAGTGCTAAGGGTAAAATATTGTTGTTCCTCTTGGGTTAGTGTTATTGTTTTGGCAGTAGATAATGTTTATATGACAAGGGAAATGTGAGATTGGTTCTCCTTGGTTGTTGTTTAAGTACATCAAGTTGCGTTTAGCATAATGTCCCCTTTGATGTTACTTTCCTTTCAACCTTATTCTCAAAATAATATGATTTTAATCTCATAATAGTACAACTTTAGTCATGCAACTTTAATTTAATTTTCAAAATATTAATACCTTTTTCTGACTTTATTCTCAAATTTAAGAATTTTTATTCCAAATAATACAACTTTTTGTTATTCTCAAAATGTTATTTTTGTTTTATTTTATGTGACGCTAAAATGCTATTGCGGTATTCGACTCTTTTGTAGCATCTGGTCTAATTATAATATTAATCAAGGTTTTTCACACTGAAAATAGTTGTAATTTGATGTTTCATGACCATTTGTGTGTCTGTACCTTTAAGACATCTGCACATACAGTAGATGATTTCTATCATGATTGTCTTGCATCTTCTTGAAAGTCACTGCTTAAGATGAATCAGAGTCAGAAATGTAGTTTGCATTCATTTGTTACAGAAGTTTGGATCATATTTAATGGTCTAATTAATAAGTGGCAGGCTGTCCACTAACACAAAGTTTCAAAACAAAATAATCACATTTAAAACCATAAAAGTCAGGATCTAATCATACAAAACCGATGGCTAGACTGAAAGCACTCGAAACTGCAGGACAAGGTCACAATGACTTTAAGACACATTTCCTTTAATCAGTGGCTGATTAACAGAAATGAGCTGGCGTATGTAACCATAGTAATCTAAAATACTGCTGTGATAGTGTGGCCAGCTTAGGCACAGATAAATGCAAATGTACCACTTTCCCTAGGGCTTTTAAAAAAAATGACTCTGGTATTGATTAACTGATAGGCATCGTTCCAGGCAAGTCAGACGAGTTCTTTCACCTTCATCTATTTCCTGTTTATTAGACGTCTACTCCAGGAATAAGACATGGAAGGATATTAGTCTGGAAACCAACTTTGCTCTGAGAGTTTTGAGCAACATTCTTAAATATAAAGGTTACAAATGCGAGTTTTGCACAGCGATGCCATAGATGAACTTTTTCTGTTTCCCCAAAGAGCCTTTCAGAGTTCTTTCTTTCTTAATGTGAAGAACATTTAAAAAATCCAAAGGACCTTTTTTCACTATAAAGAATCTTTTGTATAATGGAGATTCAAAGGTTTAATCAATGCTAATAAAAGCTTAATAAAAGCCGAACATGGTCATATGGGTATTTCGGTCATCTGTTACCTTGAAAAACAAAGGCAAAAATCTTTAGACATTCATGGCCATGCCTTTGATCCTACACAACAACCAGAATCCAATTGAGTCAACAAAAATTCATTTATTTGGGCTGTGTTGTTCTTGCGAGCCGCGTACAGAATCTAATCTTGTACGAAGCGAGTGTTCATACGTCAACCGTACAATGAGAATGAAATCATTGTGTGTTTCCTCTCAGCAGTCAATCATGGATCAATGTGGCGCTCGTGCTGCTTTCAGACACCGGGAGATCCGGCAGACGCCATTAACTGTTTTCAGGAATAAGGAAATAGAACGGCAAATGAACACCTCCTTTGCCAATATACCTTTATGATTTCTTCATAAGTTGTATTGCTTCACTGGGTTTCACTGATATTTGCTTTGCCTAGAAGCTCCTCGGAGACTCCGAGCGAGAGATTTGCTTTATCTGGCCGTGCGCAGAGCCACAGGTCTTTGTGAGTTGAACACAGTGGACTCTCTATCTATCACACACATGCGAAACACACAGAGAGAACTTTCCTTTGGAGATAAAATGTACATAAGCAGCTATTATATTTCTCGTTCAACTGGACCATGACACCTATAGTTGAGTAATGAGCAGAGATATCAAGAGGAAACCAAAGAGAAAGGGTTAAAAATGAGTGGGTATGTGTTAAAAAAAAAACATTAGCTGCACACGGACACTTCTTGCCTTGTGGATTTTTAGAAATTAAACTAGTGTAATTTGTCTGCTAGTGGATAGTCCAGCACTGATTATATATATATATATATATATATATATATATATATATATATATATATATATATATATATATATATATATATATATATATATATATATGTGACCCTGGACCACAAAACCAGTCATAAGTAGCACCAATGCTATCTCAAGGCCAATTCGTATGTATTTTATGAGGTGGCTCATTCTTAAGAATTCGTATGGCCTCAATCGGGTAAGTTTAGGGGCAGTGTTAGGTGTAGGTCATTCGTACAAATTCATACGAATTTGCAAAAAATCGTATGAATTTGTCCGAGTGAGGTCGTACGAATTAGTTACCTCGTAAAATATGTACGAATTGCCGTGAGATCGGGCTGGTATCACGGGTATATTTGTAGGAACAGCCAACAATACATTGTATGGGTCAAAATGATCGATTTTTCTTTTATGCCAAAAATCATTATTATTCAGAGTCAGAATAGGCGAATAACATTTGCAACACATCCTCACGGTACAACTTTTTATTAGAAATTTGGCGATTTTTTTTTCTCACAAATCTCACAATTTACTCAGACGCTATGAACTGAACTGCTTCCGCATCAATGACACGATAGCTCACTTGCTCTGCTATTTCCTCGAACAATTTTGGTCTAGAATCGAAGTACTACCTGTCTCCCATCTAGTGGTAGGGAATACAAATGAGATATTACACCATATTAGGAACTACAGTCTATTTAATGAAGTATGACGTCTTGTCGCAATTTTGCGACTTTGGCGCTTAGAGGGTTAAGTAAAGATCATGTTACATGAAGATATTTTGTAAATTTCCTTTCGTAAATATATCAAAACTTCATTTTTAATTATTAATAATATGCATTGCTAAGAACTTAATTTGGACAACTTTAAAGGCGATTTTCTCAGTAGATTCCAGATTTTCAAATAGTTGTATCTCGGCCAAATATTGTCCGATCATAACAAACCATAAACACCAATGAAAACTTATTTATTCAGCTGTCAGATGATGTATAAATCTCAATTTCATACTGGTTTTGTGATCCAGGGTCATGTATATGTTCTTGTTTGTTAACATTAGTTTATGCATTAGTTAACATAACTGTGAGCAATATAATTTTACAGCATTTACTAAGCTTACAATCGTTCATTGTTTGTTCACAGAAAACTTTTAATTAAAAAATATTAGTAAATGTAGAAATTACCATTAAATAAGATTAATAAATGCTATAAGTAGTTAATCTTATCAAAATGAATAAACAAGTGAATCATTTGTCTTGCTAAGGCTATTATGTAATGTATCCTAAATATGCACAAAAATAAATAATATTATAAATAATAATCAAATAGTAATAATAATATTTGATAATGAAATAAATTTGACAAAATTACTATTGATTTGTGTGTTTTTTTACTCTTTTTTTATGTATCTCACATTGCATATCTAATTTTTCATCTCTTTTTATTGACATTGCTGTCACCTTGGTAAGTTTTTATATTTCTTTATGAATTTGCATAGTTTTACATCAAATGTCTTGGTCTAGAACAAGAGTAAAATAATAAAAAGAAAAGGAAAGAAAAATAAAAAAGGGCAAAGATAAATGAAGGCACAGAAAAAAAGAAAAGAAAATATAAACATATTTCCCCCCGCTGTTTTTAACTTTTTCGATTGTATAGCAGTTCAAAACATTAGGAATTTCTGTCTGGAAATTTTCCTTAATGGCATCACAAGAGTGATAGAAGGACTGAGTTTCTGAAGGAATATGAGTGCTGTCGCATGCAAAAGATGCTCTACATGGCTCTAGGATGTTGTGGGTGCTTGCCAGGGTGTTACTGTGTAGTTGCTAACATGGCTGTAGCTCATTATTATGTGTTTTATGTGGCTGTTCCATGTCTCTTTAGTATTCCGGTCTGTAGGCTTAGGTACCTCCTTCAGTGCAAGTCTATTTTTTGCCCCTTTTATAATCCAACAGATGGAAATTGTAAGTCCAAAGTCTTAGAAACACAACAGCACACCTCGTCTCAACAATCCACGTGATGTCTGTGCTGCAAAATGACAAGTTACCTCCATAGCATTTAGAATTAGTATTCTTCCTGTAGAGACAGACACTGGCATGTTTACAGATAATGTGGATAACATAACATTTAAGGTTTGCTGGGTAACGACATGCACAAACTATGTTAACACATTAATATGGTGCAGGATCTGTTGGTGAATTGATCAGTGTTTCTCTGCGGTGTCTGTTATCTTTGAAGGTGGTAATCCTTTCCAAAACTTTGAGTTTCGATACGGCTCGTGAAATCAGCCAAAAGGGGAGGAGACATTATTTTCAAAAAAATGCATGCTTGCACTCATAGCCAATTACGCTGCATATGGGTGAGAGCAGAGACACAGAAAGATTATATTTTAGATCACATAAACTTGACATAATCTCCACTGGCAATGCATTATCATCATTATGCAATACAGTCTGTTCTCCATTCAGAGGCGTTTCACATAAGAGCGATTTGGAGTGTTTGGCACATTGTTATTTTCTCATTTGGTAAATAGTCTTTTGGTGAAGAGTAAATTAGCGTTTATGTTTTTTTAACATGAAATGATCTGAGTACACCTGTTACAGCATCCAGCACCAAAGTGCATGAGTGTTTAAGACTCGCATCTTGTGTAGATATATATAGAATATAGTAAAAACATCAATATTATGAAATATTATTACAATTTAAAATAACACTTTTCTATTTGAATATATCTTAAAATATAATTTATTCCTGTGATCGAAGCTGAATTTTCAGCATCATTCCTCCAGTCTTCAGTGTCACGTGGTCCTTCAGAAATCATTCTCATATGCTGATTTGATGCTCAAGAAAAAAAAAAAAAAAATGATCATCTATATCTAGGTTTAAAAAGAAGTTAAAAAACTTTGTATGGAAGTAAAGATGTTTCTCGTTACTTTTATCTTTCTTAACGTTTATGCATCTAACACTGGATTCTGTACGCTGTACGACTTATTATAAAGTTTGTTTTGCAAATTACAATAGCAATACACACTGTACAAAATATTTAAAACAAAGATTATTTGAATACATTTTGCAAGAAAATTCTATTTCAGTCTTCAATTGGTACATTTACTAGCAATTTAAATGTTTTCTTTCCATTTTTTCCTCGTATATTTGGTTCTTGATACCTGAAAATATATAACCTTTATAAGGAGGTCCCTCAAGTTCATCAGTCTTATAGGTGTCCTTGGGGGTCCATCACAAATGTTGAAAACCCCTGCCATAGTTGAAACAACACTTGACCAAATATCATGGTATTATACCTACAATAATCAGGCTTACTTAATGCAAACGAGATACAAATAATTAGTTTTGGAAGTTGCATATTAAATACAATTTGTATAAAAATCTGTCAGAATCAATCATAATAAACATTCTACTGACAGCTTTGGATGTGTGGCACACTGTAGTCATTCTGTCAGGTTTCTTCTTATCTTTGAAATGAGACACTGCTGATTAGAAGCTTAATTAAGGTTATTTAAAAGAACAGTATTCAAGGTGAACACTCAAAAAACTGAAGGACTCAGTGGTTTAACACAGATTCTTATATGATACATTTATTTTGTAATGGGACCAGCTTATAAATACCTAACCCATTATATTGCTCTAACCGTTCTTGGTGTCACACCTTACTTTTTTAAATGCTATGGTCGTTCAATGACACGAGCATTCAAGCATTGTGATTTTTAGAGCAGTTAAAGGGGTCAGCGAACAGGTGGAATAAACGGGAGCCTGATGAACAGGCTTACCCTACTTTCCCAATGCTTTTGTCTGAAGGACATCACTGTGTAGCGCTGAAAGTCTTTCTCAGGATGTGGTTCAATATGAAATCCTCTTCTGGTAGCAGTCGGCCTTCATCTACTAGATAAAAACTCGGTCAAGTTTAGATTCTATTACACCCTTTCTAAAATGATAGATGTTGTTTATACACACTAAATACAGCTAAGATCTGCTGTTTGTCTGAAATGTTTGTAGTCCTTTCCTTGTGGATAAACCAAATCATGTCCAGGCAGTCAGGTCTTTGACTAGTATAGACGTTTCTTAGACTATAGAGGTAAATGTGGTTATTGGACTGCAATATTTAGTTGCCTTTATGTTCTTCAAATGCTTGTAATTTACCTTATAATTCTCTCAGGGTCCATGGGAACAGTAAATTTGGATGAAATCAAGCTTGGGGGACTTTTATAGCTGGAATTATGTTTTAAAATGATAAAACTGTTATGCATGAATGATTAAATATGCAACCGCAAAGTCAAAGCATTTGATTGTGGGCTATAAGTAATGACTTTTTAATTTCTATATAAAGATTTTATTGTAACCTCATTTGCAGGGTGTGCTTTATTTGTGCCACATTAAGCACAATTAAAGAACATTTATTAAACAAATAGTTATGGCTCTATAATTTAATTGGATGACCTGTATTCAAGAGTTATTTTGAACAGGCGATATACAGAACACTTGTGATTGAATATCATTTGGATTCTATATTAATGTTGTGGTATTATTTATTTAGATGATGATGACAGTGATGATTAATATCTTATTAGCAAAACATTTTAGTAAATATAATATTAATATGTAGTAGTTAGCATGCTAGAGTAATATTTCATAGTTGTTATGTTTAAATATTTAATTTAATAATAATAATAAGAAGAAGAATTGCAAAATGTTTCATGTTTTGTATATTGTAATAATTGATCATTTATATTTATTTATAATTGAAAATAATTATAAGTTGTGCTGTTATTTATTTGGATGGTAAAATGCTGTAAAATGATATATTCATATTTAATTTGTATGCTATAGTAATATTTAATAGTTATTATATTTAAATATATAATGTATGTTTATAATAATACTATTAATAACAACAACAACAAACTATATTATTTTTAACAGCTTATGTAAAACACCAGTGACTGAATATCATTTAGATTCTATATTAATGCATCAAATTACTGTATGTTGTTTTTTCAGTTGATGGTGATTATTTATAATATTATATATTATTTAATAATATAATATTAATATTTCGTAGTTAATATGCTGTAGTAATATAAGTTACTATACTTCATATAAATATATAACATTAATAATAAAATAATTATTGGCCATTATAGTAGTATAAAATATAATGTTAATACTTTTCATATTTTATCAATTATAATGTTCATATATATTTAATATGATTAATTATAATAATAATTATATTTTTAATTATATATTTAATAATTAATTATATATATATATAAAGTAATGATTATAATAATAAAACATAATAGTTTAACATTATAATTCAACCTAACTGTATTATATTATTGTTTTTTTGTGTGTATATGCTTGCAGAATACACACACACACACACACACATATATGCATACATACATACATACATACATACATGCACAGTATAGCTTTCACAAGCATATACACACAAAAAGGGATAGGCTATATTATAATACAATACACAAAATTAATGTTTTTGGTTTTAAAACGGCTAAAAATATGGAAAACAATGTGGAGAAATGATGTCAAGCTCTCACTTTGCTGTTTTTCTTGCAGGGTGACGGCTCTACCTTCCTTCAGTTGGGCTCTTCCATCGAGCAGCAGATCAATGGGATGTTCAAGATGATGGAGGAGTACAACTGGGACAGTTTTGTGGTGGTGACCAGCATGTACCCGGGCTATGACACTTATGTGGACTACATCCGCTCCTTTATCGATACGTCTTACTTCCTCTGGGAGTTGCAGGACATCTTGACGTTTGACATGTCGGCCGACGGCATGAACGATCTCCGTGCCCGCCGGTTACTTCAGCAGATCGACGCGCAGGTGCTGCTGGTGTACTGCTCGCACGACGAGGCCCAGTACCTCTTCTCCATGGCCAGGGATGTGGGTTTGGTGGGTCCGGGGTATATCTGGTTTATCCCCAGCCTTGCGGTGGGAAACCCCAATATGCCTCCTCCAGAAAGCTTCCCCATTGGAGTGATCAGCATTATCACCGATCGCTGGAAGATGAGCTTGAGAAACAGGGTCAGGGATGGTGTAGCCATCGTGGTGAAAGCAGTGGAGAGCTTCCGGAAGCAGAGAGGGTTTATTCCTGACGGACACATGGACTGTCAGAGTCCGGAGCGGCCGTCCACCAATGACACTCTCTACAAGTGGGTGCTCACAGTTATATACAGTTCTGTCATCATGAACTCAATCTCATTCTGTTCCAAACCTGCATGACTTTCTTTGTTTTGTAAAATGTGAAAGAAGATATTCTGAAGAATCTTGGTAACCAGGTTTCAGTTGCAGTGATTTTTTTTTTTTGCCCATACATTGTTTGGTTACCAACATTATTTAAAATATCTTCTTTCATGTGCTGCAGAAGAAATAAATGCATGCAGGTTTGGAACAACATGATGGAGACTAAATTATGACAAAATGTTTATTTTTAATGGGTGAACAATCCCTTGAATCCTAATGTTAATAAACTCAAAAACTAGGCATGCAATGATATTAAAATTCTGGCCGATAATGGTAATTATTTTCATGTTAAGGCTGATAACTTACAGATGGCTGATATAAAAATTCTATTCTATTTTGTCTGAATAAAATAATAATAATATCTAATAAAATGATTCATGTATGAATAATGAATAATTCAATAGTTAATAATAATTATATGATAATAATATTAAAATAACATTGTATTTTAGTTTTATGCTATTCAGTTATATATATGATAATATTATTCAAGTATATATATATATATATATATATATATATATATATATATATAGATATGTGTGTGTGTGTGTGTGTGTGTGTGTGTGTGTATACATACATACATATACTAAATAATAATTTAATCATAAATAAAAGCACAAAAACTACAATTAATTTGGTCTGAATAATAATAATAATAATAATAATACTACAATTATTCAAGTATAAATAGTGATTAATTTAATAATTAATTAATTATTAATCATATTATTATATAATAATAAGATTAATTTAATAACATTGTATTTTGGTATAATTATTCCTTTACACACACACACACACACATATATATATATATATATGTGAATTTAAGAATCAATATAATATACAGAATGGAAATGAAAAATGTATAATTTTAAAAAGTTATGCTTGCTAAAGTTTACATTTAACAGTGTTATTAAATTGTAAGTGTTTTTAAATATTAGCTTTTATGTGAGCTTTGGAAGATGGTTGAGGTAATCTAAATGTAAAAAAGGATACATTTAACAAACAATGGATACCAATAAATTAAAAATATTTTATATTGCCAGATAATTAATATGGTAAAGGTATATAGTGCATCCCTATTAAAAACAACGGTCCCACTTTATATTAGGTGGCCTTAACTACTATGTACTTACATTTAAATTAATAATTTGGTACAATGCACTTATTGTGTACATACATGTTTTTACATTGTACTTACATTTTTAAAAATACCTGTATGTAATTACATCTGTAATTAATTTCTGTAATTACATTTATAGTTACACTGTTGACCCATCCCTTACACCTTAACCCACCCTTAAACCGACCCATAGCACCAAACCTGTCCCAAACCTTACCCGTATCCCACCTCAATAGCAGCAGAAGTGTTTTGCAATACAATATGAACACAATAAGTACATTGTACTTATTTCTTGATGTAAGTACATAGTAGTTAACGCCACCTAATATAAAGTGTGACCAAAACAACTGTTGGAGCTTTGTCCTTACATTCATTGGTATGTTTGGCATAACAGTGTCCTTTTCTGTAGTGCAAGGGGTTGTGGCCAATATACTAAAAGTCTATCAGAAATTGGTTACACAAATTAAGCAATAATACTTAAAGTCCATCAGAAATTAAATTAAATTTCAATGGACTTTGATTTGGGATGCACTAATCCTAATACTGCTTACTATATAGTTGGAACACTAAGTAAATTTGGATACAACCATGGTATGAGAGAGATTTTGGACAACAGATGGAGGATATTAGGGAAATCCACATGTACAAATGTGCTATGTTATGAAATCTACGATAAGGTTACAAAAAAACTCCCAAGAACCTTTGGATTTACCTGACCCAACAGGATCACCTAAGCAAAATTAAGGTGAAGGGATATAAAGTGACAGGAAAGTTTGAACTTCTGCCAGCAGTTTTCTGCAGCAGGGCCAAAAACCAGGGTGCTCACTTTGCTGCACATTGCCCAGTCTGTGCCATCCGGATTTAGAAACAGGGATCAGAGCAAAGATATAACGTGTGATGTGCCCTTTCTTGCCAGGGCTGCCCAAAAGAGCAATCTGGTGCCATCTGTGCCAGGGAACACAACAAATCCTATTTCGTCAGAAAATGTTTTAATCATCCAAAGGGGGCCAGAGTTTGAGCAGCTGAGGCAGAGAGAGGTGCTCTGTGTTTGGTGCAGCCCAAGGTCACTGGGTTATAAATCATGTGGGAGAACTGTAAATGTGTTTGTGCAGTGCTGCAAGATACCGCAAGTGGTTTTTATATCATTATCAAAGTAAGAGTTTACACTTTCTCATGTCATTCTCAACTTGTATACTGTCATTTTTGTTTGTGCAACACATGAAAAGAATTTCACAACTATACACAACTTTTCCAATGAACATTCATATACTGCAAAAATCCTATTTGTTCTAAATATGTTTGTTTTATTTTCCAGTTAAAATTTTTATTTTAAACAATACACACGTGCGTTACCTAACTAATTAGGAAGTCATGACAAAAATGACAACAACAACAACAAAAAAAAAACACCATAAATGTAGTAATTTAGGTTCCAAAATGAAGTCATTTATGTTGTAAAATTGTGAAGTAGCTTCACATTTGCACTCTGTGGTGAAAGCAATCCCATAATGCCATTATTACATGGTCAGTGGGAAAATAAATGCAAAATTGTAGATGAGATGAGAGAACTTTTGATTATAAACAAACATATATGTAATACTGAGAATTATAAATAGTTCAGTCCCTGCTGAAAATACATAAGCTGGTTTGCTGGTGTTAGCTGGTCTCCCAGTCTGGTCAGGTTGATCCGTTGGCAGGTTTTAGAGAGGTTTTGGACACCTTTCAACAGGTCAGGCTGGGAGATGAACTGGCCGCTGAGGCAAACCACAGCTTGGCCAGCTTTAGCTTGGCCAGGCTGAAAGACCACTTTAAACCAGCTAATGTTTAAATAAAAATGAACTCTTTTACCTAATATTTAAGTGAACAATGTAGTTTTGTGCTTCGAGTAATGCACCGTTAGCTTATCAACGTGCTAATGCCAAACTCAAAATCAGTTGTGACTCTCTGTCAAAGCACTATTTGAGAAAAAAATCCTGACAATTAGCATACCGTCTCAGAAAGCAGCCGCCTTTGTAGGCAGTGAGGCAGCTCGTTAGGTTTTGCACATTAGCTTAGCAACATGCTCATTCCAAATTCTATTAAATCAACTGACCTTTCGCAAAAAACCCGAACTCCTTAGTTACTCTTGCTATCTCCGACAAGCCATGCCGGAACAGACATGTTCTCATGCAATGAAAAATACATTGCAGAGCAAAGAGGAAACTGACAACACACTAACAGACAAGACAGAGCAGGTTGGTATGAAACAAGGTCTCAGCTTTAAAATTTTGTCATTTTTTTAAGAAATACAAACAATAAATACCATTTTGTGGCTCTTAACGTGCCGTGACAGATCACTGTATTGCCTCAGTCCAAGTGGCACTGTTCCTCTTTACTAATTATAGCACGAAATGGACATCAGTAGGTATTTTATTTCAACAGCAGAAAGATGTCAGTACACACCATTTCAATTGACCCAACACAGGGAGTTTGATTGACAGGCGATCTGAGCAATCATAACACAGAATCCACCATTTTGTCCAACAAACAAATCAGACAGGAACGTATGAACTTTGGTGGATTTAAACTTGAAAAATTGTATGTGTCTTTCCGCGGTTGAAATAAAATACCTTCTGATGTTCGTTATGATGTTCATTCATGTTTATTTCGTGCTTTAAGTAAATATGAAAAGACGATCGGTTCACTTGCTGCTTGAACTGAGGCACTACAGAAATCTGTCACGACACATTACAGAGACATTTATTGTTTGAATTTCATAAAAAAACGACAAAGTTTGAAAGCTGAGACCTTTGTAGACAGCGAGGCAGCTCACTAGGTTTTGGAACAGAGCTGAACACGTTAACATTTCACTAGTAGCATGACTTTTTGACAATATAATCTTGCTTTTGAGGGGTTTTATTTTCTCGTTACTCGTTCAGTTTTGAGGCATAAAGATAAAATGGCACTGAAATGATCTCGATCCAGAAGAGTCACCCTCGTTATTGATGGGCCGCTTTTAATTAAGTCTGATTTTAATGCTCTTGCGATTAAGTCATTTTACCTGTTAATGAGATTACAGCAGATTATCAGATTATGCTGGTTTTTCACACAGATGACACTCAAGCGTGCCCATAATACTCAGGGGGCTTTCATCACCTCCGCTGGGACGCTGTAAATCATGTGTGTGTGTGTGTGTGTGTGTGTGTGTGTGTGTGTGTGTGTGTGTGTGTGAGGTGTATAGATGAGATGAGGCTGTCCAATATCCCACCCACAGCGAGACCGAATTACGCTGCATGATGAATCATGTGGCTGCAATTATCTGATTTATTAATGCTTTGAGCATAAGAGCAAATGTTTTCAATAACATGAGGCATGATGCAATCTTCAGTATCAAAAGTGTATCAGACTTTCACAGCGCTAATTGAGTTTGTTCGGATGATGTATTCCACTTGATCTGAGGCGCCGGTAAACTTGAGCTGATCAATTACAATAATAATGCCAGGGCCTGTGTGTAAAAATGGTGTGAGGTTTTTGGTTTGCATTACGAAGAGAAATTGCACTTTTGATGTCTCTAATGGGGAGAATTCAGAAGATGTTCCATTCACCGTTTATGACCAAATAAAAAAGACAAAAGGTTCAAAGCTAAAATCGTCGATCCAAACTCCACTGAGACAGAGAAAGCATAATACAAACCACAAAATCTGTCTGGAAAACAAATAGAGGAACAAGAAATGAGCTGGAGAATTATACAGGTCACAATCTTTAGAAATGGATTTTAAATCTTTGCTTACTAGCCCAAATTAAGAGTCCACCCCTAAAATCAACAAGTTATATAAGGATTTTTCAAACTCCCAAGCTAACTTGTTCTGCAGTGATTGTGGTGCTAGTGCTAGTGAGAGGTGCACTTTAATTTTGATGGTGGGTTATGTGATGGTTTCAGCTGACACAGGTTCTGCTCCATGCTGAGGTCTGTCTCTGCGTTTGGAAGCAGCTCGATGTAGATGGTTCCAGTGGAGGGTCCTCTGGGAGGCTGAAGTGGAAGTGTTGGCATGGTTTTGGTATTTTCCGTAGCTGTGGGAATTTGTTTCAGCAGAATAGGTTTGCACAGTTTTTAAAGCCCAACAATAATTACCAGGATGTTGTGAAACCCAAAAAGACCAAAAAGTAAAAATAAAAAAAATCTGTGAAAAACTCTATATGAGAGCAGGAAGACCGTGAGACAGATACAACACAAAACAGAGTCTGAATAGACTGAGCGATGTTGCTAGGGTGTTCTGGGGCCGGTTGCATAAACATAGCCACTATGTTAAAACGGCGTGTTAAGAACTAATTCAATCAACTAGTAGTTTGCAAAGAGGTAATCAGACTTACTTTTTGGATTCAAATTACACCATTCTCCCTTTAAAAGGTTATGAGCAGCCTTAAAGAAAAAAACAGATAACTTTTTATAACTAGTCTAAGTGGTTTATGCAACCGGCCCCTAGTTAGTTTAAGTGCATTACTGTGTGGTTGCTTGGATGTTCCGGAGTTTTTATTTTGTTTTTATTTTTTTATTGTGTTGCTATGTTGGGTCTCTGACATTTTGGGCACTTTTCTTTTGTTTGTGTGTGTGTATCATTAATGTCTGAGATGCACAAATGTCCTGCTCCAGCTTTGTTTGAAACTACTTTCATTGGTGAAACAGAAAGAAAAAAAAAAAACAGACAATATTGTGTCTAAAATGTAACTCACTCAATATTAACTTGTTATTATTAAAATTATTTTTTGAAATGTTGTATAAAGTTAATATCACATTCGCGATCATGCACACATGCTAAAATTTAAGAAAACGGCACTCTTGCTTGCTATTACTTCAACTATATCATATCTTATAAATATAAAAAACAAAACCCATACAGGGATATTTTTTGCTTTCGCAACTTGAATTATAGGGGCAATTTCACGGCATCCAAAAAGGCTTCATAACACAGTGAATGCTTTTGTTCGTTTTTTTGCAAGTGAGTGAGTGACATAATTGTTATTGTCAGCTTGCATTTCGTTAAAACAACATTTACGATATTATGACAGATGATAAATATGAACACTTATATTGCTAGGGTGTTCTGTGTGGTTTTAACGGTGCTGCTATTCATTTTCTAGGATGTTTATTCTGTGTTGTTTCTAGTATGTTGTTATGCTGTTGTTAGGGTGTTTTAGGTGGTTAATGACCACCAACATTAAGTACAGTGTGAACGTAAAACCTGACATATCATGCTTTTATTCTTTTTTTTTTTATTGCCGAACACTGTTGAGAAAACATCTGTCTGACTGTTTCCACAGGCATATGCTGAATGTGTCCTGGGAGAACACTGACTTTTCCTTCAACAGTGATGGATATCTGGTCAACCCTTCCATGATCATAATCACTCTGGACCGCGGGAGACAGTGGGATAAGGTATGAATGTTTCAACCTGTAAAACTATAAAACATTTCATTTTCTTCCGCCATATTCAATTCAAAAGGTTGCATCTCCAATGGCGTCATCAATTTTAATGCACCTCTGCAGGTTTCATTGCCTTCAGGCTAGTTGTGAGTCAAAATGCCATAGATAAATAGCACATACACCTTAGCGTTATTAGTTTGAAACGCATCAACTTTCACTTTTTATGTTCAGAGAATGGAAATTGGAAATGTCCTATTAAACATTTATGTTTTTACCAGAGTTAGATGACATCCTCTGTGCACTGTCTGCTTTTATGAGCAAACCATTCTCAGATGCTCTGCGTTTTTATAGTGGTCACCATGAATGATTGCACATCTACACGGTTCGGTCCGTCTTCACACATCAGCGATAGCAGGAGATACAAATTGAGTTCAATTCATTCATGGAAATGTGCACAAAAAAACCTTTCAGTGAGTACTTTCATGCAACCCCAACACTGTTTACACAGCCAGTGGGAAAGGTGCCCAAAAAGACTGTTTGTTTTGGTTCAGGGCCTCAAAAACCTGCGTCCAGCAGTCTTTAAGCAATTACTCGCTATTGATATTTTCTTCAGGTTGGACTCGGTTCATATTGGGTGTGGAATCTTGCCCAAAGCTTCCTGGCAGAGGCCACGCTTTTTTCCCCTCCAGGTGGAGTGAAGTTATATCAGGAATTGAGAGTGATGCAATGCTGGTCTGGATCACCACAGAGAGAGAAAGCCATAAAAAATGGAACAAAGCTCCAAATGAGATGTCGGCCTGAGATTCTGGTTTGGTGTCAGACTCGACACTGTGCTGAACACACGCAGACTGCTGTAATCAAATGCTTTCTGCTATTCGAAACAAGGTGGAATCTCATGACAATGGGATTCTGTCACTTTTTACACTGATAAGATGTTGATGCAGAGCTAGCAAGAGCGTGTTTTTCAAAACAACCAAAAATATATGTTTTTTTTTTTTTTTTTCAGTTTAATTGGCATACATGGACCAATAAATAACATCCTCCCCATAGAAAACTGGAAAACCTTTTCTTTCATAACTCAGGAGACTTAGTGGACTTAGATTAAATATCAACTTTATATCAAGTCTCAGACGTATGGAAGCCCGTTTCTGCCACTTATTAAAAAATAAAAAAGGTAATTGCAACTTTTAATCTCATAATTCAGAATTTTTCTCTGAATTGTATTATATAACCTCACAATTTCGAGTTATAAAGTCAGAATTGCAAGTAAATATCTTTTTATGACTTTTTTCTCCATTGCTAGTTCATATCTGACAGTTCTGATTCAATTCTCAGTATTGTGAGATATAAACTTGCAATTGCGAGAAAAAAGTCAGAGTTGCGAGTTCATACTTTGCAATTCTGAGAAAAAAAAGTCAGAACTGCAAGATGTAAACTTACAATTGCGAGAAAAAATTCAGAATTGTGAGATAAAAAGTCACAATTACCTTTTTTATTTTTTTATTTAGTGGCAGACACAAGCTTCCATGCAGAAGTTTCTCACTAGAGCTAAGAATGTAGATAGTATAGCTGAGATGTTAATCTCACTGCTGTCTAGGACAGTTCACCCCCAAAAATTGTGTCATTATTTACTCAAACCCATTTGACTTTATGGTAACACTTTATTTTAAGGACCAATTCTCACTTGTAACAAGTTGCTTATTAGCATGCATATTACTAGCGTATTGGCTTTTTATTAATTTCCTATTCTGCATGACCATATTTTACATCCCTTAATCTGCCCAATACCTAAACCTAATTAATAAGCAGCAAATTATGAGTTTATTGAGACAAACATTGGAGAATTGGTCTCCAAACTAAAGTGTGACTGACTTTTTTTCTTTTTTTTTGTGGAACGCAAAAGGAAACATGTTGAAGACTGTGCCATTCGCTCATTTCTATTGGAAACTGAAGCTTTCAAGCTTCAAGCAAGATAATAATCCATCATGAAGTATCATATAAGTAGTCCATATGATCTGTGCGCTATTTTCGTATGTAGCGTATAGCTTTGTGTGAGAAATAGACTGAAATTTAAGTAGTTATTGACTGATAATTTTCACTGTACTCGAAAACCAGATGATTCTGAAGCTTTCAGACTGGTTTTATGACACCGATCAACTGATTCTTTGACTTGAAAGAATGATTAATTCACAAATCTGAAATCGCTACTTCTCTCATTTCTCACACCAGGGTGGATGCTAATAGTGTTCAGTAAATGATGGCTTAGATTATTCACGCAAAGCTATCCTGTGGATTTAGGAGACATTTATGGACTGCTTTAATGATGATTTAATGAAGTTTTTGCATCCTTTTGAAAGCTTTAAAATGCTGGTTCCTATTGCAAGTGTATGGCCATGAGTCTTTCTCCTTTTGTGTCCCACGGAAGAAAGAAAGACATATGGGTTCAGAACGACATGAAGGTGAGTAAATGATGACAGAGTTTTCATTTTTCTGTGAACTCTTCCTTTAACAGATATTTCTCCCTTTGTGTTGCAGTCACTCTAGCTTTGTTATCTACTGTCTTTGAGCCTGATAAACAAAGAGTGAGATTTTTTACCTTCTTCAAAGAATGAAGCCTCTTTTATCCTGCTCATGTATTCACAAGGAGTCTTGGTGCATTATGACAGCAGGCATGATGAACTTCTTTTGATGAAATGGATGGTCTCTCTGTGTTGTGCACGTGACTCTCTCAGCTCTCGTTGACGATCTGTCTCTGATGGTAAAGTCCATTGTTCCTTGCCTCAGGTGGGAGATATACAACTCTTATCTATGGCTGTTTTGCACATCTATTTCAGCGCCGGGCTGAATGAGTGCTTTTCCATTCCAGGCCTCTTTGCTTTGCTGATGTAATTTACTGTGCAGGTAATTTATTTGGCAGCAGATTGTACTTTTCAAACACAGTGAGGCTGAAGGCCGGTGATAAATCTTTCCTTATGACTTGGCTAGTGTCATCTTCCAATGACACCTTTTTGTCAGAAGCTGCTAAGGTGCCCTCAGGTGCGAGAGGAGAACATTAAGGAGGAGACACCAGAGGTTGGCCTTGCTTATTTCGCTGTGCTGTGATCCAGAGTAAAGCTGCAAAGACCTTCTCCACTGTGTCTGCAAAAGAATTACTGCAAGAGTTGAATTGAGAATATGCAAATGACAAAGATAAACGGATTGCTCCCGTCTTTATAGTAAATAATGTCCACTGACTGATGCACATCCAATTTTGGGTATTGATTCTTTTCAGTTTTTGTGGAATTCTGAAAAGTATGATGATCATCAATAATACAACTAGCAGTCTAAATTATATGATAACTGACACTTTACCAAATTAGTGCTATGATAACTAGCAGTAAAAATGACTTTACTAGCACTATGGTCACTATCACTATCATAATCAGTACTATGATAACTAACAGTATAAACAACCTTACAGTTACTAGAAGTATGATAATCAGCATAACTGACATCATAACTACTGTAGGATAATCAGTACTATGATAACTAGCATAATAGACAACTTTATGATTACTAAAAGTATGATCATCACCAATATTATAACTGACATTATCATAACTAGTAGCACTGATAATCAACACTATGAAAAACAACTTTATGATTACTATCACTGTGATAACCAAGATTATTATAACTAGCTCTGTATGAATCAATATATAATAACTAGCAGTTTAAACAACTTTATGATTACTGGCACTATGATAATTGACACTATCATAATCAGTACTATGATAGCAGCATAAATAACTTTATGATTACCAGCACTGTGATAACTGACATTATCACAACTAGTTCTGTGGTAATCAATAAGCAGTATAAATTACATTATGATTCCTAGCACTATGACAACCAGCATAAGAGAACTGTTACACTGTCTTAACTAGTACTGTGATATTCAAGACTATCATAACTAGCAGTCTAAACAACTTTATGATTACTAGTACAACGATAACCAGCACTATGACAACTGATAGTATCATTACTAGCGTTGTAATAAGTACTAAATGCCTTTATGATTTCTATGATAACTTACACTAGTTTTGTGATAATCCGTACTAAAACTAGCAGTATAAAAACATTATAATTACTAGCACTACAACAAACATTATCATAATTGTATGATTACTAGCACTATGATTGCCAGAACTATGATAATTGACACTTTTATAATTAGCACTGTGATATATGCTATGATAACTAGTAGTATAATCAATATTATGATTACTAGCACTATGATAATTCACACTGTCATAACCAGCACTCTGATATTACAGTGTGATAACCAATGTTATGATAAGCAACGCAATTATTATTAGCAATGCTGGCATTACGTATTGCATAATTATTGACCAAATCTATGTTTGCATATAAAGATTATCATTTTCCAAAGAATCCCAAAGAGCTGTACATTATTTAACTGCTTATATGAGTTATTTTCTGAGTTGGCACAATGTAACTATTTGTCAGAAAAGAAATCACACGTGGGATTCCAGTCAGGGACCGATTTCACACCGGATGACTAAGTGTGGACAGTCTCTTGCTTAATAAAAACAGTAATTAGTTTCACTCAGTGGTTTTGAGTTTTCCCTGAGCTGTGGTCTATATGTTGATGAAAGGAGCTAGCCGATATATTACAATTTGTCTATATTGCTAAGCACCATAAAATCTAATGAATATAATTATCACACAAAGATTACTTGCATCCGAACTAATAAAGCGTAACCGGCAGAAAGTGCTTACTCTGAGATTTGCATCGGCTTGGAGTCATTTGAATACAGCCTTGCTTTCATTTCCTTGATTAGGTTGAAATAGAAGTTCTCATATTGTATGTGACACTTTTCTCATGGGTCTTGTCTTTGCTCTAACAGGACTAACAATGATGTGTGTTAAACCCATTGAAGAGGAAATTAACAAAAGCCTCTAATTCTGCACAATGAATACATAACAACCCAAGTGTAAACACAGCAAACAGAGAAAAATGAAGATTAATAACAGTCCCTCAAGTCCTTTATTTTGCACATTTGTATGCTTAGAATGCATAAAATAGAGAGGAAAAACAAAAACATTTTAACAAAGTTCTGGATTTCTGCCTTTGTTTTATGAGTGTAAGCCATTTCTTTTAAACCCCATGAATAAATTCAGCAGCTTTAAGCTTTAAGCACATTAAATTCTCTCTCTTTTTAACAGGTGGGGAATTATGAGTCTGGTATCCTGCAGATGAGGTATCCTGTCTGGCCACGTTATGGGACCTTCCTGGAGCCTGTGTCTGATAACCGTCACTTAACAGTGGCCACACTGGAGGAAAGGCCTTTTGTTATTGTCGAAGCTGTGGATCCTGTTACTGGCACCTGCCTCAGTAACACTGTCCCCTGCAGACGGCAGTCAAACAAGACAGAAACGTAAGTAACTGCGTTTAAAGTTCGGCTAAAAAGTCAATTCTGTCATCATTTACTTACCCTCATGTTGTTCCACACCTGTATGCCAAAGTTTGTTTGAGTGCGCACGTGCACACGTTCACTGGATTCTGCACGCTCATGAAGTCTCTCATTTAAAAGAAATGCAGAAAATATGTGATAAAGAGATTCATTTTGCAGCTCCATTGATTATAATGGGCGTTTTTGCATAACTTGCTACTCACAACGCAAACAAATACAGAAACATGCTGCACATGCGTTGTCAAGCTGATAAAGATGTTTTCTTAATTTGCTGGTGTTTTTTTTCTTTTTGCACGTGTTTCAGTGTGTTGAGCTCTCTCGGCCACCGTACTTCCATAATTTAATGCATTCTTGCAGAAAAAACATTAATTTATTTTTAAAAAAGGTTGTGTATATGCACCTTGCCAGTGATAAGGTAATACCCAGAAGCCTCTTTGGTAACCTTTTCCAATCAGAAGCTGCAGTGGTCATTATCAGCCTACCACAGAGCACAGTTAACTCCTGACATGCATGCTTGAGCACTTTATCAAAGGATAATTAAGGAGACCTGGGCTCATCTTAAGGGATAGAGTCTTTATCATATTACTGAACAGCAACTGTTTCATTGCTCTTTTGTTGGATATAATTCTGGTTGCAGATGGTTAGGTGTTGCTGTTATTTTGAGATGCCAGATTTTTGCAATAATGAATTAGATAAAGCAATATGAGACAGATATCAACATGGAAAAGGTAAACGGAAGGATAAAAGGAAATAATTCTTTAATTCTATTCGTACGTCTTCTATGGACAGTTTAATGTGATCACACTCTACATGCAGTACAGAAAAATGCTACTAACTTAACTGTTTTTCATTATGTAGCATTGGAAAGTCTGATTAATTAGGAGTTTATTGCGGAGTTTATTTAACACTACTTTATAGTGTTTTTCTGAATTGGTAGCTCTTGTTGTAAAGCTTTAGGATCAGTTGTCTGTTTTTGGTCCTTCAAAATCTGAGAACTGCTAGCGTTCAGCTCTGGTGAAGATAACTGGATACTCACAGGACTGTGTCTCACCTCATGAGAACTGAGTGGTAATTAGCAGAGCTGATTAAAGCTGTGCTGGACTCAGCGGAGGGTCTCAAACTCCTCGCGCTCTGCCTCCCCTCTCCAAACACACACATGGTGTTGTGGTAGGCCCATTAACATGTTATTTAAGACTCATTCCCTCAGGATGTTCTACTCATTACTTTCAGGCCAAATCTGAAGGGCTCCCGGAAACAGCTGAAGTAAAAAAAAAACTAAAAAAAAACCAAGCAAGTTAGCATGGATGGGAAATAGACCTACAAGATCATTTAACAGTGGTCACAAAAGAATTTGGACACTTACAGCATACTTAGATTGTCAGAATGTCATTGCATTACAGTCCATATCTGTCCAGATATGTTTTGAGGGGCTGGGTTGTCTGTGTTGTACTGCATGTCTGTTGATGCTGTGACTGATGTCAAACAAATAGTTGGTTTATGGTGATGATAGCGTGTGCTATTGTGTGGGTGGGTGTTTAGTGTGACTCATTGCCTCTAATCCCCTTTATGCCACACACCATTAGTCAAGAGGTTACAGGGAAGGTTAGAGAGTGTAGAGTGTCATTAGAGCGCTCTCTTTCTTCCTCTCTCCTTTTCTTTTTCTCGATTTTGTCCATCTTTATTAGTACTGCTTTCTAAGGCATGCATTTAAACAAACATTTTACCTTAAGTTTTAAGTAACTTTGATAACTTTTCCTTGAATGAATGTTACTTTAGGAGAGGTGTGCTATAAGACCACAATATCAAGAGACGTGAGGTGCTTTCGCACCGCATAGTTCGAGGAATTTAGTTCCAGGAACTAGCCAGCATGGCTAGAGAACCAATTTCCCTCTCGGGCCGTTTTCCTGGTTGGGAGCAGGAACTCTGAAGCAACCGACAACGACGTCTTTATTCGCGGCATTTACAAACATCAACAACTGGTGAATGGAGGATGCTGTGTTCGGAGCAGTTTTTGTTGTATGTCGTGGGTTTCATGTTAACGGAGATGGAATGTAAACACAATTTACGCAATTGAAAGAGCATGAAAATCTGACTAAATAACCTATGACAAATTACAGTGTTACATATCATCGAGACAACAGGCACTGATAATTTTTCTATGTTCGTGGAGTAAATATTTTTACATGGCTTTTTAAAAATGCCAGGTAGCCTTCGTATGTGTTTGGCCAATCAGCGTACACTTATGTCAGTGGTATTTCCTATAAATCTGTTTTAGACCCTACTCTGAAGTTGGAAAGCAATTATGAGTGAGAACAGAAAGCCCCTTTGAGGTTGGACACTTTTGACTTGGGCCAGTAAGTAACATCCCACCAGCCACCAAGCAACCCTTTAGAACACCCTAGTAACCACCCAGAAAACTGTTGCAACCTCCTGCCAACACTCAAGGGATCCATCCAGAGCCAATTAGACACCACCTAGAAAACCCTAACAACAACATAGCAACCATCGAAAACATTCAAACTACCTCCCAGAACACCTTTGCTATCACCTACTCCAATATTATGGCAGCAGGTTTTCATGAGCAAACACTCTCAAACACACTTAAATCCACCTCTATACTGCTTATACACACACACACACACACACACACACACACACACACACACACACACACACACACACACACACACACAGACACAGAGAGAGAGACACAGATAGAGGAGTGTTCATTCTCCCTTTATTGCCTGCAGTCCATGTTAAACCAATATGGAGGCCTGCTGTTGTTTTCCAGGGTTGTAATTCTGGTTGTGAATCCAGACTGAAGATCTGGCTGAAGGCTGTGCTGTTTATTTTTCCTCAGGCTTTGTGAAATGAACCAGAGCTCTGAAAACAAATAATGCTCAAGTGCAGAAAGCTGAGCCAAAATAATGCTCCTAAAGGCACACATTTAAGCTCAAATCACAAGTGCTCGGGAAACATTTTAAGCGTATCGATTGCATTTCTCTGAGTAAGTGAACCTGTTGATGTTGCAGTCAAAGTGTTTCGGATGGCTGTTCTGCCACACATCTCACTAGACATTTCTACCACTTCAGTAATGCATTAACCCACTCCCTAAAACCGATGCTCTTCCTTACTACAACAGCAAGAATCTGCACTTAATATTGATTTCTGCAGTTAGGACAGGAAGGGGATGGGATCGGGAAATGTAAGAGTCAGAATCAAACTACAGTATGCATTACTTGCATGAACACCATAGATAAGAACGTCTGCACATGGTGATCGTGAATTTGTTCTAATGTCAACATCAGGTTGGTCCTGTTGTAACTGTCAATCAATTAGATTTTACAGAGAAAAGAGGTAGTGTTAGGTTTAGGCTCGAACTATTTGTCTTTGCTCCAGTGAAAACTATTTTCAAGTGTTCTACAGATAGCTTGTAGCCAGATGTATTATTTCTACATTGGCTGTTGTAGTAATGAACTAAACTTCACGTTTTTGCAATAGATTTACCATTCATGTCTTTCATGAGAGCAGAATTCAAAACTGACAACATTTGTCGTAGACAACAGCTTAAAATGAATGAACCATTAACTAAAAGAAGCTGAAATCAAATGTAAATGTTAGATTAAAAATTTAAACGTAAAAAACTTTAGTAATTTACAAACTTAAGTAACTTAAAATTATACATTTTACCTTGGCAATAAACTGAAAAAGTATGTAAGAAAAACAAACAAACAAAAATGAAAGCTGAAAATATAAACATATATTTAAAATTTCAAATATCAATAAATACTATAATAGTGTATACAACACTGATTTATCTATTTTGATTTATGTAATTTTATCCTTATTTATTTAATTATTAGCACCTGATCTAACAACCCATTTTACCCACAATTGAAGCAACAAATGACGTAAAAAACAATGTGAAATCTGATTTGATCATTTGAACTGAGAAAATTTTACATAAATCTTAATTGGATTCAACCACATAACAAGGCTCATGCTTTCATGTATGTGTTTTATGCCCTGTGCCAGTCAAAACAAGGTCTAAAACATGGAGTCAGACTCCTATAACATGACTATTCCGTTTACATATAAATGAGTAAATAGCAGAAGGCGTCCCTTACTATAAGAATAAAGCATCTGAGCAACAGTTTTATTCTGATGGCAGCATGTACAGTAGCAGCTCTTAGCCAGAATTCCGCATGCCATTTCTCTTCCATCTTTATTTGTTTGTGATTAATTTGAGTTGCATTTGTTTTGGCCCGGCCCGGCTGTCCTTCCATCTGTCACAGCTGCGACGAAACACAAGGACCCGTCGTGACGGCCACTACCCATCCACCCACTCACTGCTGACGTCACGTCTCACCATCAATGCTCCCGTAATCCTCCCTTTTTTAGTTATTTGCCATTTTCTCTCAGAGGATTTTTTTGTGTTTTCATGTGTGCATTGATGCTATTCAGACAGTATAACCATAAAGGCTCCTTGTTATACATCAGAATGCAGTGTTATTCCCTGTTTGGCTGTAGAAAAGCACAAACAGCCTACGTCACTGCCGTTAGACAGCGTGAATGGATTTATTGGAGCTGTCGTTAATCACTCGTGATTGGATGTAAGTTTCTACTCGACATTCATAATCGAGGAAACAGGAAACAGGCCAAGACTGAGGAAACAATGTAATGTTAATGAGGCACAGCCACCGCTGAAAGGTTTTTCATTTCAGATATCTGCACAGAAATGGCCCTTTTTGTATTTATTTGTTGACGGTGGCAAATGGATTGGCACTGAACATAATTACAAAACTAGTCTGAGTAACTAATGACAGAAGCAAATAGATTATATACAAGACCTTGTTCTCGTATTACGTCTGACCTATTTAAAACTTCTCGCGTACAACAAGCTGCACATAAAGACTAAACGTGCATGTCTAGAGTTGGTCTTAGCATTCTGAGATATTTTACAAGCATTCAGACTGCACAGATGAACCATGTTCACCTACATTGTGAAATTGTGCTTCTTGAGATTTTAGATGCAAGTTAAAAAAAAAACCCGGACTGATTAAAAGATTCATTCGCGAAAGATTGTGTCAGTTATTTTTTGCACTTTCTATCGCAAATGTAACATAAGCGTCTGGAGAAAAGTATCAGAGTTAAAGTATCAATTTTCTCTTTAATATGCGGTACAGTAAAAGTAGAAGTCAACACAAATGTTTATACTCAAGTAAAGTATAAATATCCAAAAACTGTTCTTCTGTCATAACAACTCTCAGAAAGTTTAGCATGGTAATATATACGAGGCAATGTTAATGCGTTTGGTCTTGGTGGAATAGATCCATTACTCTGCTGCTGCTGCTGTGGCAGATCAAGTACCGATATACCTATAGAAAATACTGCTGCTGCACATAACATATATGAAATAACCCCTATATGTAACATGCATGAATCACCCCGTAGCAGATCTAGACAGGTGGAGCTGGGGAAGGTGGAGGTTTTCTGAAGTGTGCTGCAACTGCTACAGCAAGTACTAGCCAAGTATTTGAATGGCTGCTGTTATGAAAATAACCAATCAGCTGCGCCATGTGAGTAATGGTGTGATTATATCAGATTGAGTTAGAACCTGCGCCATAAAGAGATTCATGACAGAACTTTGTATTTACGTATTTGTACTTTGATACTATACTTGTTTTTTAATCTCTTGTGAATACTACCATTGAAAATTACAGTTCTGGGTTTATGGCGTCTAAATGTAAAGAGAAAACGTTTTCTTTTTGTGCAATTTCGGTATTGTTATTGCTCTTAAATGATTTGATAATGTTCCTGTTGTGTTCCCACAGGATAGTCGGACACACTGAGCCTTACACCAAACTATGCTGCAAAGGCTTTTGCATAGACATCTTGAAAAAGCTCTCTCGCAACATCAGGTTCTCCTACGACCTCTACCTGGTCACCAACGGCAAACATGGCAAGCTGGTACGAGGGATCTGGAACGGTATGATTGGAGAGGTGAGAAAAAAAAAAAACATTTCAGTTTTTATTTCAAGTCAACAAAATTCACCTAATTTACTTACTTAATACACATTGCTGGTCTTGTTTTGAAAGATTTATTGGTCCTCTGCATAATTGGTTCACTGCTCCACTTTAACATCACCAGGCCCTCATACTTTTCTATCCTCTCCCCCAACAACCAGTTATTTTGTTACCTGTTTTCACCATCCAATCAATTCCGGATGGATAAAATCAAGTGCCACTCTACATTTTGTGAAATAAAGTACTTCATTGTACAGTACATACACTAAGTAAAATGGGTTGCAAATGCTTTATATGTTTTTCATATAAATTATTTTGATATAGAAGATTCTAATGTAAACTAGTTCTATAAGTTGTTTAGCATCTGTGATGTCACGCTGAACTAGAAAACAAAACCTAAATCTATATGAGAGAAAGACTGTTGACTGCAAAATGGATCTAAAAGCTTGTTCATTCCAGCGGACGTGACTGGCATTGAAATGACACAAACAACCTTGTAAATAAACATCTCCATCAAGTAAGTCGACGTCTGATGCACAGCGGCGTCTAAAGAGTTTCAGAATGTGACTTGTGCCACTGCTTTGTCCATTTTTTTTTTTTTTTTTTTGAAAGACTATTATGTTCATTCAGGCGTTATGCATGGTGTGGGTTAACCAGAGAGAGAGCCTGGACTATAAATCTGAAACACACACACTCACACACTCACATAGTGTTTACTGGACTAGCACAGCCACAACAAACATGTTTCCGGATATTAAAGCAACAATTCACCCAAAAATGAAAATTCTATCATCATTTCCAAACCCATATGACTTATTTTCTGCTGTAGATGTCTAGACAATTCTTAATTAGCCTCTATTGCATAATCTTTTATATACTAAAATCTATATATACACTTAAAAAAAGATACATTTTCACTCAGAAATTGCTGGTAAATTTTACAATGAATTATTATATAATATTATATATATTTGCATCTTTCTTCTCAGGTGTTTTATAAGCGAGCGGACATGGCCATTGGCTCTCTGACCATAAATGAGGAGCGCTCTGAGATCATTGACTTCTCTGTGCCGTTTGTGGAGACTGGCATCAGTGTGATGGTGGCCAGAAGCAATGGAACTGTATCTCCGTCAGCCTTCCTGGGTAAGTGAACCACACTGTGTGACATTTTACAGTGATTTTACGGTATTCAGAAACATGGGACTTACTGAAAAACGGCACAGCTGGCCATGTTTTTACAGCTAAAGCATATAGCAGTTGTGAAAGTGGAGCAAATAGTACTCTGTGTATGTACAGTATAATTGAAATTAAGTGGAGCTTTACAGTAATCACTAATTTGCCCTTTGATCCCTTAACGTTATATGGTTGCTAACTCAAATAGGCTTTTCAATACATCTCATAAGAATTAACTAAAGTTTGCCATGCTGAATGGTGTTATTTTTATTATAATATGCACATAAAGTGCTAAAAATAAAAATTTGCTAATATTCTTAAGTGGGCTGGAATGAATTGTGACATTGAAAGGGTTTTTAATCTGCCAAAGAAACAGAAAGGGGTGTGAATCGGCACTGGTTTCACGATTCAATTCATGTCAACGATTCAATTAAATTCGATATCACGATGTATCACGATTATATCAAATTTATTTTGTGCATTTTTATTCATATATATTACTGCATTCCAAACAGCAGAAATGAAAGCATATCTAAAGTAAAAGACTCAAATAACAGCGAGTTGGAAGCACAA
Organism: Acrossocheilus fasciatus; assembly: GCA_036784905.1. Lineage (NCBI taxonomy): Eukaryota > Metazoa > Chordata > Actinopteri > Cypriniformes > Cyprinidae > Acrossocheilus > Acrossocheilus fasciatus. Next base: position 4,890,415 of record JAXUIB010000026.1, on the reverse strand, counting down.
GTAATGCGCAAGTGTCTCATAGCGCATTTTCTGTGCAATGAAGCCTGCGGCGATTGTCTTTAGCGCACACATGTGCCATTTTCTGGGAAAAGGCGAAGCTCAGATTTTAAAATAGAGAGTGCATTCAAGTGCGTATGCGAATGCTGTCATAGACTATAATTGATTATGGTCCATTACTGCATCGATGCAGAATCGTCCACGTCCGCATCGCGATGCAACGATTAATTTTGACACCCCTAGAAATTACGCAGAAATCACACAGTTATGTGATTAAAAATGAGAACAGCTGAAGGTTTGAATCTAAAACAGTGTTATTTTAATATTATTTATTTATTAATATTTATAATTAGACATTTTTATATTTTAATTGTAGTGTAAATTCTAGTCGTTTTGTATTGTTATTTTGTTTATTTTATTTTTAGTATTTCAACTTTTACTTGCCAAGGCGACATTAACACTACTAATTTTTCATACAATATTTATATTTTATCAGTATTAGTTAATAACAGTAACATACTTTTGGTTTGCAGTGGTTTTTTACTGACTACAACAATGTTGGTTTGTGAATCTTAAATCCTATGTTGACACTATTTCATTTTCACTGATGTGGTCGGTTAGTCATCCCATAAATCCTTTTGCATATTTTTCCATAATACTGCAAACAATAAACTTTCCCAGAACCCAGAATTCATAGTAAAATACAATATCATACCGTCATTTCATAAAACAAGATGTAGTTATAAATATTTACAATGCAGTCTTACTCATGTGTGTGAGAGACAAACCAGTGTTTCTCTTGTTTAATGGCGTATGAATTGTGTTGACTTTAATTTGCACCTCATTTTGCACGTATACCAATTTAAAAAGGTTTTGCAGTCCTACTAGAATAAAAACCGTGTCATTCGGGAATAACGTCATTCGCTTCATCTGTGTTTGTCTCTGTCTCTCTCTTCCAGAGCCCTACAGCCCAGCGGTGTGGGTGATGATGTTTGTCATGTGTCTTACAGTCGTGGCGGTGACTGTGTTCGTGTTTGAATACTTCAGTCCTGTAGGCTACAACCGCAGCCTGGTCAGTGCCAAAGGTCAGTGTTCACCACCTCTGCTAACTCTTCAGGAACTGTGACAGATGTCAGGAACAGTGGCAACCTGAAACTTCATCATACATGACAGGTTTGACAGAACATAAGCTAGGAGAAAAGATAATTCATGTAATTAGAGGTGCATGCTCAGAGGCTCAGGTAAATTCATTGAGCTCTAGTTTTTGTTTAACTATCTCGTTTTGTTTTTCATAAAATTATTTTGGAGAAGTAAAAATAGACACAAATGAGATAACTAACATATAACCGAGAGTTAGTTTTGGAAGAGCTTGATGAGAAATGTTTGAGTTCATTTTGAGAAATCTGATTGCAGACTTTGGAAGGAGTCTCTAGAGGAGACACATGAGATTACTAAGGCGTTTTTGTCAGAAGAAACATCTCAGGAGCATTTCCTTTATATTTAATCAAGAATACAAATAAAGAAGCAACTATCTTTCTATTCTCCTGTCTATCTGAACAGCAAAAATCGAAATACGTGTCTCACAGAACTCTCAAAATACAGCATATCTCATTTATAAATTAAATGACTTTAAAAATATTCTGTGCTATTACAGTATTGTATAATAATGTGCTATTACAGTAATAATACAGTATTACTGTATTATTCAAATAAATAGCTATTATTATTCACCTGAGTAATTTGAATGAAATTATAAAAATAAATGTATGCATTTATAAAAAATAATAATAATAATAAATGCGTATAACTTATTTGAGTGTTGATTATTATATCTAAAAAGAAATATCAAGTGAATTTAATAGTTTGGACTCTTTTGGTAACACTTTAGTATAGGGACCAATTCTCAATATTAATTAGCATGCCTTTTATTAACATATTGGCTGTTTATTAGCACTAATAATAAAGCACACATTGTGCATGACCATATTCTACATCCCTAATTCTACCAATACCTAAACTTAACAACTACCGTACTAACTATTAATAAGCAGCAAAATTAGGAGTTTATTGAGGCAGAAGTCATAGTTAATGGTTTGTTAAAAGCGAGAATTGGACTTTAAATAAACTCAATAAAAAAATCAAATTTCCAGTCACACTTTATTTTAAAGACAAAGCATTAAGCAAGCCACTGTTTACTAGAAAGAAAAAAAGAAGTAATTTCCATGTTCTTCCCCATTGCTGTACCAAACCGTAACTTCAAAACTGATTTATTTATTTAATTTAAAAAAAAAAATTACAACCAAGAGTAATGCCAAAAAAAAACCTGACCAACTTTAATATTCTCTATTTCAGATCCAGGTGGTCCGACGTTCACCATTGGGAAGTCGGTCTGGCTGCTGTGGGGGATCGTCTTCAACAACTCAGTGCCCATTGAAAACCCTAAAGGCACCACCAGTAAGATCATGGTGCTGGTGTGGGCTTTCTTTGCTGTGATCTTCCTGGCCAGCTACACGGCCAACCTGGCAGCCTTCATGATCCAGGAGCAGTACATCGACACTGTTTCTGGACTGAGTGACAAGAAGGTAAGAGCTGCCAGCGTCTCTCTTAGCCAAATGTCCAATCTAGGGCATGAGTTTTAATTAAAGCCGTCACTCTGTGGAACTACAAGAGGAATCTATGATGATAATATATATGGATATGTACACTTTCATGATGAAATACTGTGATTAGAGTACTAATCACTAATTTGTGTCATTTTAATAAGACGTTTATTGACAATTTGAAGCATTAAAACTTTTAAATACTGGCAACATGACAAAGTACTTAGAGGTGCAAGTATGCTTTTCATATGCTGGTGTTGTTAATAATTTACTTTAAACTGGGTATCGTTTCAGCCATACTCATGGCTGGTAAAAATAATCAAGGATTGTGTTTAGTTGTAAGGATTTTGTTGCGTCAGCATTTTGAAATGTGTCTACTAATAAATTGCATGTTAGCCTAAGCTGCCTAATTATTTATTCTATTCAGATAAGTCTGTGACACTGTTTTAATCAGTTGTGTAGGGACACAACAAGGTGAAGTGATTTACAATGATACTGAAAGCTGTTACAGCTGACGAGCTTCAGATGGAAACTGTTAAAGAGCAATTTTGAAGACAAAGTGAGACTTCAAGCCACAAGACTGTCATTAAAGAGCCACACGGGTTGACTACCAGGGAATTAGACACTGACAGCAAGATGTTTTTGTATGTATTTGAATTCAGGAGTGTGCCTGGGAGGCATTACACAAAGAACGAAACGCCTGAAGGGCAAAATAGCCAGAGGGCAAGAATATCACGCAGTGATCTGACTGTTACTTGCATAGCTGGGTAAACTTGCATAGCTGCAGTTTAGTGTACTTGTTTTGTAGCAACTTTTTTTATTTATATACTACATTGTTGCCATATTTTTACCGCAACAAACATAAAGATGATAAAACAAATTTAATTTTAAAGATGTAGTAAAATTAAAATCAAAGTACAACAAATAAATATTTTTGAAAGTTATTTGTTCCAAGTAGCAAAACAGAATCTGTAAAATAATGTAATGTAATGAAAAATAATCAGTTATATATAATATAATTACTAGTGCTGTCAAATTAATCAGATTGATCGCGATTAATCGCATCCAAAATAAAAAATTTTGTTTATATAATATGCGTGTACTGTGTATATTTATTATGTACACATAAAGACACACACATACAGCATATATTTTGAAAATATTTACATGTATTTACATGTATATATTTATATTCATATAAATTATATAATGTATAAATTTATTTAATATATAAAAGTAACATATATATGTTCTTAAATATATACATGCATGTGTGTGTATTTATATATACATAATAAATAAACACAGTGCACGCATATTATGTAAACAAATTTTTTATTTTGGATGCGATTAATCGCGATCAATCTGATTAATTTGACAGCACTAGTAATTATATTATATATATAACTGATTATTTTTCATTACATTACATTATTTTACAGATTCTGTTTTGCTACTTGGAACAAATAACTTTCAAAAATATTTATTTGTTGTACTTTGATTTTAATTTTACTACATCTTTAAAATTAAATTTGTTTTATCATCTTTATGTAAACAAAAACTTTTATTTTGGATTAATCGCGATTAATCGTTTGACAGCACTAATAATTATATATATAATTACAAAAACAATTTTATTTATGAATTATTTTGCATTATTGTATTAAAATAATATTAAAATGGAGTGGAGATTATATTGATCATGATATTAATCAAATATGCTAAGTTACCTCAAGCTTTATATATATATATAGTATTCTCTGTTGCTTCTGAAGGGCAGTATAAAATATGATATTTAGGCGAAATAAGAAAAATGTGCACATCTTCATTCTGTTCAAAAGTTTAAACCTTTGGCTCTTAATGCAACATTTTTCCTTCTGAAGCATCAGTGAGCGTTTGAACCTTCTGTAATAGTTGTATATGAATCCCTCAGTTGTCCTCAGTGTGAAAAGATGGATCTCAAAATCATACATTCATTGTTGGAAAGGTTTCAAATACACAAAGATGCTGGAAAACCAAAGAATTTGTGGGACTTGAAGGATTTTTCTGTAGAACAGCAGGCAGTTTAACTGTTCAGGACAAACAAGGGACTCATGAACAACTATCACTAAACAAACAAACAAAAACGCTGTGGATCATCCTGGTAACAACACAGTATTAAGCATCAAGCGTATGTAAACTTTTGAATGGGGTAATTTTTATAAATGTAACTATTTTCTCTTGTGGACTATTTGCAAACCGTCTTTTATGTGAAATATCTTATTCAGGTCAGTACTAAATAAAAAATAACAAGGATTTTGTATGAACACTCTTATTTCGGTAAAATAATTAAAATTTTGCAGATACTGAAAAGTGTGTGTAAATATATAAATGTAATATTAGGTAAATTACATGGATACATCACTTTGAACAGTGCACTTCAAAACAAGTGCAGATACATAATACCTAGAAGAAATTTTCTGCTCTACATTACTTTTTCTACATTACTTTTTAGCAGTAAACTTTTGGTGCGGTCAGGGCCACAGGACAGATGAAAGACAACGCTTATGCTGTCAGACGACAGCAAACACACTTAGAATGAGGCATTCACTGGCACTGGAGTCCGTCACATGCGCTCAGCCGGAATACAATCACGTCTACTCGTTCCTTAGAGACTGTTCTCCTTCATTCACACCAGCAAGGTTACCTACATTACAGCACAATTATTCATGGCTTGAGTTCTGAAGTGCTGTCTTAGTGGCTATATTACATTTATTTGATATTACATTAACAGCACTTAATGAGCATGGCCAGAATCATGTAAAAACTAAATGAGGAGAAGTTTAGCAAGGGAAAAGTAATATTGAAAATCCTCGGATGTTTGGTCAGGCGGCTGAGATAATTTCTCGTCTTTGTGAGGACAATCTGAGGTTCAAATGTTAGAATTTAAACAGAGCTGAGAATTAATTGACTGAGAAGCACTTGGGGCTTGAGACAGAAAAGAGCATTGATGACCCAGTGGCTTTGGTCCGAGTGTTATCACTGCAGCCATTTTTTTCCTTCCTGAGGATTAATTTCAGTCATATTCTCACTTGGAATTAGATTGTATTTAATGTGGCATTTGCAGATACAGAATCATGTGAATCCTTGGATGAGAGTGAAGATGAAGGCTGAACCTAGAATAAATTCCCATACAGAAATCCAGCTTAAAGAAAAAATCAATCACACTTTCCAGCAGCGTAGCTTTCCCAGCCAAAAGCCATTACTGGTGTATCTAGCGGTCCGGGAATCTATTAAAATGCATTAATCCTTAACCAAGTAACTCATCCAGGGATCTATTTTTACCACTTCTTTAGCACACACTTGGACTAAATTTAAACATGCTAACTTGTTGAAATGCTACCTTTCAGTTCCAGAAACCGCAAGACCAATATCCTCCGTTCCGGTTTGGGACCGTGCCCAATGGCAGCACAGAACGAAACATAAGGAGCAATTATCCCGAAATGCATTCCCACATGGTTAAGTACAACCAGAAAGGTGTGGAGGATGCGCTCAACAGCCTCAAAACTGGGTGTGTTTACTGTAATTGTCTCTTGAATCTTTGAAACAAATCTGTCCGCAGTGTATTATCTTTTCCACTAACATGTATCGTTTCTTTACTGCTAACAGAAAGCTGGATGCCTTCATATACGATGCAGCTGTGCTTAACTACATGGCCGGTAAAGATGAAGGGTGTAAATTGGTGACAATCGGTAGTGGGAAGGTATTTGCGACAACAGGCTACGGTATCGCCCTTCAGAAAGAATCTCGCTGGAAGCGCCCCATAGACCTCGCTCTTCTCCAGTTCCTTGCTGATGGTAACTTCAGAAACTTACTTTTGCTGGAGGAGCTCTGATTCGTAAGTCTGACAGAAATGTATTATGTATTACAGGTGACACTCAGAAGCTCCAGACAGTGTGGCTCACTGGTATCTGTCGTAACGAGAAGAAGGAGGTGATGAGCTCTAAACTCGACATTGACAACATGGCCGGAGTGTTTTACATGCTTTTAGTGGCTATGGGTCTCAGTCTGCTGGTCTTTGCCTGGGAACATCTACTGTACTGGAAGCTACGGCATTCTGTCCGCAAGTCTGAGCGCTTGGACTTCCTGCTGGCCATTAGCAGGGTAAATTTTATGTCATCAATATTCTGAAATGAATTTCACTTTTAATCTTTGGTGTTAACAAATTGTTATGCTTAGAACAAGGTTACAAATCCATATATCCATAATGCAAAGTAACTCATTTAAAATGATGCATTTGCAATCAGCTCTTTTTATTTATTTATTTTTTTAACAAAGCAACTTGTAAGAACATGCATGTAGCAAAATATATCAACAAGAACACAGTGCAAATGAGAATTGTACAAAGAAGGTTTAAATGTACCTTAGCAGAGACTTTAGAAACACAAACGTGGTGAAATTGATGTTCAGGGGAACTCCAGGCAGTTAACGAGCACAAAAAGTCAAGGGAAAAGCTGTTAAAATTAAATTAGGGTCTTAGGGTTATGGGCATAGCTGTCAAAGTCCCTTTTAAGTACATTCTTAAGCTTAACAAACTTGAAGACCTCATTTAAAGGTGGAATATTACAAATGCATAGGCAGCTGCTTTTTTATTGGCTAATTACAGTCACTTTCAGAGATAACTATAATGCTGATAAACAGAGAATCTTATCAGTCACTGACAGTTCTCCAGGTAATTAACCACCCGTAAAATCAGCTAATAGAATTTTGATGTGGTAAAAGTGAGTACGACTTTAATTCATCTAGGTCATTGTAGCAAAATTATAGCAAATCAATTTTGTGAGACCTTTGCCATTCACTACTGTACTTTGTGTTCTAGTATTTTAAGACATTTTACAGTCAAAACAATAGATACAGTAGGATGCGCATCTCCATACCTGAGGCCAATGCGATGCCCATGTTGATGCATAGCCATAAAGATACATATGAAGTAGCTACAGATGCAATGCAATACAGTTCACCCCTATTACGATGCAGTGCGATTCATCATCACAATACGATGTGATGGGGGAAAAACGCTATGCAATACAATATGGTACAGGTAGTTAGTTTTATTATTTGGTTCATTGTAATTATTTACTGGAAGAAGCAGCTCTACCTCTGCCATGTTAATCTACATTTTATGTGACTCTCAGGACACGTATTACATATGAAATATTCGTCACTAATTATTGGTCACTTTCTAAATAATAAAAGCGCATCTACTAATAATTATATATTAATAAATCTGTTTTTACTGGTGCAAATATGTTAGAAACAATGCATCGTGATACAAATCCCAACTTGTACCGGATGCACATATTTTTTTAATCGATGCATCGCTTTGTTAACTTTTATGCCAGGGCACCGATGCAAATCGGTGAAGCTTACCATCCCTAATACAGTAGCTTTTAAGTAGATTGATTTTAGGCAAGGCAAGGCAAGTTTATTTATATAGCACATTTCATACACAGTGGTAATTCAAAGTGCTTTACATTGTAGCAAAGTAAAATACTACATTGTAGGAAGTAAAATAATCATTAAAAAAAACAATCACAACAATAAAAACAAGGAATTAAAAAAATTAAAATAAATAATAATAATCACAACAATAAAAACAAGGAATTTAAAAACAAACAATTTACTATATTGTGAGGTGAGAACTCTAATTCTGTTTACCATGGCACATAGAACTTTTAGGTGGATGCGCTTCAAAATGCCAGCCTCATTTTTCCTTATTTTTCCCTGAAGGGAATCTACAGCTGCTTCAACGGTGTTGAGGACACAGACCGTAAAGGGAACATGCAGAGCCCAGATGTCACCACCAGTTACACTCAGGCCAACATGCTGAAGATGCTCCAAACCGCTAAGGACATTGTCTCATCTGCGAGAGTTGAAAACTCCCTGGACAATGCCACAAAGACCCTCGAGAACTGGAGTCGACGTGATCCAGAGGCAGCCAGACCTAGCCTTCCTACTTGCCTCATAGGGACGGACTTCAGCCATAGCCGCCTGCCCTGCATTGCCAGCGTTACAGACAACCACTCACCGTACCCTCAAAACATGAATAGCACCACTCAGCACTTGTTGGAAAAGCCTCATGTGGGAACACGGCCTACCTCACTGCGCTACACTCTTCCCGCACGCACTAGCCACCACCACATCTACGAACGAACACTACCCATATCTAGCCTCAGCAGTCCCCATATTGCCATGAGAGACCCACCACCTCCCACAGCCCCGAAACCCCACGTGTATGTGGACCAGTCCTGTCACCACCCTACCTCTCGCTACGTCTCTTACCGTGACTTTCAGGTACCAGACATCTTTGTGGAACACCAGGAACCTTCGGGAAGCCATAAACAATACATGGCAGGTCTGGGTCGCAAAAAGAGGTCCCATAGCTACGTAGCAGCATCTCCAGAAAATCGCAGAAGGGACGACTACGATGTTCCCCAGTCCTGTCTGGCTGAGCTCAAAAGCAACCACCTTGTGGAAAACCATTCCCATACCACCCCCTGCTTGAGAAGCCACTTCCAGAGACACGGTTCTAGCTGCAACTCCTGCACAAAGCTTTATCTAGAACCAGAGATGGATGACGTTCCTCTTCTGGGGAAAGATAAAATGAACCGCCGCGCCTCTTTTCTCAGGGCCACGTGGGGTGGTGACAGGATCCGGCAGCTGGATGAGAAGCCCTCCACCTCTGCATCCTCTACCAGCTGCATCAACATGCCCGATCTATTCCCTCGAGTGGTGGTCACCAATCCCAAGCCTTCGAAGATGTACGGCACCACTGGTAACAACTTACGCTACAACATGGCTGTGGAGCCAGGCTATTTGGACCCAGCCCACATGGGCTCCTACCCGTACAAGCCACAGAAGTTCAAGTACTCAAAGTCCATCCGCCTTCCTTCATACCGAGAGGCAATTCTACAGAATACGGCGGCCCTTCAGCGCTCCTCTTCCACACTAGTGCATGGACACTACTCAACATACCTGAACTCTTACACAGACCTGCCAGTGTATTTGGGTCCTCTTTCGCAAGGATCTGCTCACTTCCATGAGCATTCCAAAGACACGTGCCACCTGTTTCCATGCGTCAATCATTGTGCGGAAAATGCCGCCTTGGTTCCCCGGTTAGGCAGCAGACCTGTGTTGTACCAGAGCACTGCTGTTGGAGGCTACGTTGGGGCCGGGCGCTCAAACGAGGAGTCGTTGCACACTGTACCGGTCTCTTCCGTGCGCAGGGACCGCAGGCAGGTTCTAGTGGCACGGAACGTACACAGTCCCTATGCCCCACGGCCCTGGGGTAGGGTATCTAGTCTGGAGTCAGAGGTTTGAAGGCCTTTGAAGAGATCTCCAGAAACAGTTTCCCCCAAACAGTGAGGGAGAAACGCTGGGAACTGCTAAATGAAGTCAAGCAAAAAAGATAAAGGTGGACTAGAGGTGGTAATCTCAGTGCAATAATACCCCCAGACAGCAGGGATGGGACGGGGGAATGTACAAGTGATTACTGTGGAGACTTGTTTCAGTATACTTAAAAAAAAAAAAAAAAAAAAAAAAAAAAAAAAAGTTGAAAAAACGAACTGTTCTTAATCTATAATCTATTGATTGTTATTTAAACTGTTTTTAAATGCCATTACACCAATTACACTCATTCTCTGCAAACAATTGGATGTAGCATGTTTTAAGGCAGCTTTACAACCAAAAGGGTTTGAATTGAAAATCTGTTTTTTATTTATGCCAGGGCATTCAACCATTTTAAATCTGGAGAACCACTGGAGAATTTTATAACATAGCCACACAAAAATGTCTTCCAAGAATTTTCTAAATCCAGGGGTTTGAGAGAGCCATTAATTGTCCAATTTTGTCACTCCACCGATGTAATTCAGATCCGATTTCAATAATGGTGAAGAATTGATTTGCCATCTGTAGTTCCACAGCAATTTCACAGTTTAATAAATGATGGGATGGCCTTGGGGCCAAATGAAAAGAACTGCTGTCTTTGTGTCTTCTACAAAAGTAACCAAGTAGAGAGAAAATGATTCATCAAACAGCTGCATGGTTAAGTAATTTCTTATTTTGATGCATTGAACCAAACAAGTTGAATGTAAGATCTCACATCTTCTTGCACAGACAATCTCCAAAAAGGCCTTGTGTTACCAACATAAGGTGCTTATGAACTGTGAAGTAATGGGAATTTATTTTTGAAATTCGAAAAATTTCTAGTAAAACAAAGAATAACGTCCTCAGTAATGAATAAACGTGTGGCATGCTTTTACAAATCCCCCCTAAGAATTAACCTTTTATAAAATAAGAACTAGCCTTCGAAATGTACAACCTTCTGAAATCTCATGCATTTTGCACTGAAATTAATTGCTGGTTACTGGTTAGTAATGTTATAGACACTCTCCTTTAATTTTCTTGCTCCTTTAATGTCCTTGGAAATATACAGTCTAGACAACCAATGTCAACAAAACATTGCATGCATATATACAGTAGCCAAATAAATGTATGCCAAGATTATATATGACTAGGACGAAGAATATTTCATGAATACAATTTTACTCTTCATTCACTCTACATAGTGGCAAATGCATTACTATTCATACTTGCCAAATGGAAAAACCATTACATCTGCAGATTCTGCTGCAGGACTCTTATATATCAGTACAGGGAATGCATGGACTGCATTAAAAAGGCATACACGGACACATTAAACAACGGTCTTTTATTTGCTGACCTCCTGTTTTGATGCAGCCCATGGTGAAGTCGACGCATGGCGAGTAGGTCAAATGCTGACTCAGCATGCAGGTTGCATGCTCGAGAGAGTGGTTTAATCCCTCTCACCTTCCAATGTCTTTAAGATGTGACGTAGGTTGCTAACATTCATCTTTCCTGTTAGGGTCTTAGCCATTCCTGAGGGCCCCAAGAGGACTGGAAGGGCTCCAGCCCTCCGCCTGTAAAGTGCAAAGGTCAGTATAATAATGATTGGACGAATGGGCTGATTGACCCTGGGGAATAGTATGTTTAATCACACCAGCTTAGGATGATGCACATCTGGGCAGTGAGCCAATCAGTAGGGACATGATATCGACCTATAGTGTCCACCCACCTTCATTTAGTACCCTTGAGACGGAACAAGATGGAAAATGACCACAAGAACCAGGCTCTTGAATGAAGAATGAAACCTTGAACTCTCCTTTCGGCAGTACCAGGGTTTGGTGGAGAGCGAGAGATAGCATGTGTAACAGTGTCATTCAAAGCTGCTGACAGAGGAAGCTTTTCATTAAGAGAGATTTGGTCTGTGAATGTGGGCAATTCATTTTGCCGGTCATTGTTATCAGAGCAACTTTATCTGCCAACTTCCCAATCACAAGATTTATTGTCTCAAAAAGAGAATGCAGTTGGCATGCAGAAACAATCTGAGGCTTATCCTCTCATCTCCACACTCCGATCTATGATGGTGTTTGTCTGAGCCACAATATGAATAATTGGACATTGGCAGACACTAGTCAGATGACTTTGGGGCTCATGAATGTACATGAGTGGGAGAGAAAGGCGCGATGATAACTGGGACATGATGGATGGATCGGTTTCATCAGGTCCTGCATAGCACCTCTGATGGGCGGGGTTTCAGGGAAGAGTGGGCGTGGCTGAAGATCAGAAGTTTAAGGTTTTAACGATGACCTCTGAAGGAAAGAAACGACATCAATATTGAAAGCCCTTCACTGCTGAGGTTTATCAAAGCTTGATGACACATCTGTTCTTCGGGCGATCAATTTGTAAGCCTATATGAGCTATAATTTTTCATAACCGCACTGAGGTGAAGAATGGTTTCAAGAGGCCTTATTTAATTGTATCTAATAAGAAAGGTGGGATTGTTGACATGGCAGATCATACAATGTCATTAAGGCTGTGATCAATGAATGCTGAATTCTGTTAAACAAAGTGAAACATGAAGATTTTGAGATTGCATATGCACCAGGAACCACTGAGGGTGGTGGAGGGAACAGGACAAAAACTGTAGTTTTAAAGAACAATGTTGAGAAGTATTGATTTTTAAAAATCTGAAGTGTCTATTTTTTTAAAGATTAAAGATGAAGTATGTAATTCCCAAACAAAAAATAGTCCTGCCCCCTACTTGCACCATTGTTGAGCCAAAACAAACAGAATAAGAGTGTCTTAAACTTTCGTGAGTGGAGAAAGTATTTTAACATTGAAGAAATAAACATACCATGCAACACTCCAATTTCGAAACTTATCAGGTAAAATACTTTCCTTTTTTATTATAATCTAACAAACTGGATACGCAGTATGCTTCAGTGTCTTCACTGCCATTGGTTCGCATCACGTCAATGCTCATTTGCATAAAATATGGACACGCCCACCTCTCATCGGCCACCCTTATGTTGCCCCAAATCAGAAACACTCATTGAAAAAGAATTACTTCTGGTTGATTTATTGCTGCATATCTCCGTCAACATAATCACAATTCATTGTACTATACCTGTTTCTGAACCAAACCAAACTCCCTTCTGTTTATTTTTTTTTTCTTTTGCAGTTTGGTATTTTACTTCTATATATAAGCTTTTTTAAACATCAATACTGCATCTAGGCTATAACACACAACCAGACCGTATGAGCCAGACACTATCACATTAATGCAGATAGTATAAGACCTCATCAACAATCTGCTTGGCGTCCACCCAGGTTCCAACAGACCCCGGCTGCAAACTATAAGCACTGCCCTTTTCCGTGTGCATTGGCATGAGCCTCGATTTTGTGGGCAGATGCCATGACATCTTGGGGAGCTCATCAGTGTGCACCATGAGTGAGATGGCACATGGGCAGTAAAGCTGGTGTCAATGCAGCGAGCAGGGCAGCGGCAGATTGCGGACCATGATGGCATCTGATCTTCATCATCCATTACTTTACGGGTGTGCAGATGGGTCTGGCTCCCATTGGGAGGTCCCTCTCTGCTGGTCACTCAAATGGACTCTCACATCTCTCACGGGTGGTTAGAGATGAGCTGTTCGGATAATGGATAAAATGGCTCAACAGATTACAGCATGATAGCTATTCATGCATTCTGTGAGGAAAATCTGAATGGTGCTTGCAAACGTGGGCACAATGCCAGCGTGTTGCTACGCATTTGAAGTTCTGAGCAGTGTTTAATTCAAAGTTTTTATTTTGATCACAATCATGGTCTAGCTTTTAAATTTTAGTAATGGCATCATGTTATATTCAGTCATTATAGTCATTGAAATGTTTTAATTGAGTGTAAAATTAAAGCAAATGTATAGATTGTATATATTATTTTAAACATGCATCAATATTCAACATGTAAAAACTTACCTTACCTTGTAATCTTCAGACTTTAACTGTCCATATTTAAGCGCTACTGTAGCAAAATGTTTCACTTTACCATCTTTATTGCTGTTCAGCTTCAACTCACATGAGACCGTTTTCAAAATGACTGACTATAATCAAATTCTTTATTATTGGAGAAAAAATAAACCTTTGTTGAATATTTATGTCAGTAATTTCAAGTTCTGTGTCATTTAGTGTGCAGCATATGAGTATTCTATTTTCTGGGAGTCAATCCCAAAATGGATCATTTTTCAGATTACGTGGTCTTGGGATTCAAAAGTCGATTCTGTGTTCATTACCCTGATTTCCAAACATGTCCCAGAAGAGCCCTATACTATGGAACCCCTAAAGAGACATGATGGAAAAAAATAAATAAATCTCTCATAAAGTACTGCATTCCCCTAGAAATTTTGTGTTCTCTTGCAAAAGCATGAAATATAGTTTTTGCTCCCACCTCACATAATTTCCATCACAGAAGTTTTGCAAGCGAATACAAAGTTTCTCATGGGAATGCAAAAGTACAAAAGCACTGAATCACAATGTGATTAAAAAATCAATGTGGAAAGAAAACAAATAGTGTCTTAGACCTCTTGATTCACTGGAAATGACTCTTGCTATCGAAAAATCTGCAATCAGAATCAGAACAACACTACAAGATATGGCTTGTTCCATCCATCAAAGTTCGAGATTACAGAGTTGTCACAGAGTGTTACAACAGACAGAGACCTAACATCTATTTATTAGCATTATACTTCTTTGGGGACAATTCTTTGCTTCTATGACTGGGCAAACTGGCAAACTGCCATCCAATGAAGCAACACATTGTTGCTTAACCAACAGTTCTACCAATTAAGCACTTGAAGAATTTGTTCTGATGTATTGAATCTGAGAGGTGCCTTAGTTATCTTCTATCATCTCATCACGTGTTAATTTTATGATACTCCTATATGCCAAGAGCTACACACACACACAGTAATTGATATTCTTCATACAGAGAGCAGCTATGAAACAGCATTCCCTGCACATCCTCACCCTGAATAAATTACCTCACACTCCATAAATTTTCCCAGATGTTAAGAGTCACCTTGAGAATAGCTCTCCAGATCCTATCAGTAGAGGAGGAGTGTGCGAGGAAAGAGAGAGAAATGGCTTGAGGCTGGAGAGAGGCAGGACAAGTCCAGCAGACAACACAAAATGAAGAAACTAAGATTAGAACTGCATGCTAATGCAAAGAATGTATTGTGTACACATATTCACAAGCAAGCTGCCAATCTGATGCTTACATTTGACAATTATTTAAAAAAAATGCATGAAACAGATTAAAATAAATGGCAGATTAAGAAAATGATCTAAATGTACAATATAAGTTAAAGACATCTGCAGTCAGGGTGGAAACTATCAAATTCTTTCATCTGGCATTATAATGAAATCTGTTTGAATTACATTTAATTTGGGTTTTTTTCTTATCAAATAATGATATGTGATTAATTGAGATTAATTTGATATGGTGTAATTAAATTGACTACATTATTTAATCAATTGACCACCCTAGTTCAGAATAAATCAGTGAAGTCAGTGAGGTCAGAGCAATGGAGCTTTTCTGATATATCCAAAAATGTCCTCTTCATTTCTCATGCAAATAGAGCATGAACATTTCTTGGCAACACACTGGTACTAATTTATATCATGTCTTCCAGGGTTTGAACTGTCGGCTTATCAGCCTAGACCTTTAGCCAGTGAATCATCACTACACCTCTATGCAGGCTAAAGTTACTGTATATGGACTATAGAGGGTACATTTATAGGTAATAGTCAGAGCATACATATTTAAAAGAACAGTTCACCCCCCCCCCCAAAAAAAAAAAAAAAATTGGACGAATGTTCTCACTACTTGTTATGTGCAATGAAAGGATATAGTGACCAGGGCTGTTCAAAAAGCACAAGATTAAAATCACCATGAAAAGCACCCTCACGCACTGAGTCAAAGTCATACGATAACAAACTGAACTCAAAGTCATTTGTGCATGTGGACATTGAAACTTTGAGCATCAAGTTTGGCATCAATGTACTGATTTTTCTTTTAAAATGTTTGTAATCTCCTAGATCTCCAAATTTTACATGGTTTTACTAACGACAATGGGATACACAACAGTATGACATATTAAACAGATTATAGCTCTATCCCTCACAGCCTTGTTTTTATCCATGACAAATGAAACATGGCGTCTACTCTGATTAAAGTCTATATGGAGCTTCTTCTGAAGATTCCTGCTGATGTCAGCATTGATTGATTTTCATTTGCATAGCATAAGCATGGAATCTAATTACTGCCCGCTGTTATTATCTCTGAAGTCCACACTCTCAGAGTTGAAAGCATCGTAGGGTGGGTTCCTGAAAACCATTAGCAGAGTGTTACAGGAAACACTAATGTCCTTATGTGGCACTGATGCCTAACGCCAAGGCCACCAACTGTTTCAGGTCATGTGACGGAGCCTAACGCCAGGCGGATGTCCAGCTGCTTCGGGCCACTGGGTTTAATCCCTTGAGCGTGGCAGACCGTGGACACATACATACATATATATATACACGTGGGTGGACATGTGTATCTACTGATGGACTGGGCTGGGCTGTGGAGAATGAATGACAGAAATCCTCCTCCCTTCAGCTTTCTGTTCCCTTTCTTCCAAGTGACACACACACCCTCCGTTGTGATCATTACCAAGATCTCTCATTAATTGTTTCCAAGGTCGGCACAGAGGAGAATATCACGCGTTTCTATCGCTTCTGTTTCCTAATTAGTTGTTCATTCCAACATTTTTGTCAAATTGCGTTTTTCACAACTATGTAACTTTTAAAAAATGGAAAATTATGTCAGTTCTTGGAGGAGGATGTCATAATGGACTATAAGGAATAGGAGCATTGTTTGAACACCAAACAACAAAGAGCAACAATAAAAGCAGTTATAGTGTATCGACTTAACTGATGGAAAAAATGGAATTGGTTCTTACATGTACACAGCACAGTAACCAAACATGATGCAGAATTTGAATTCTGGATACAAATGAGCTTTGGCGAATGGGAAGACAAATAATGAGCAAATTTTGGGATGCATTATTCATTTAAAGGGATATAACAAAGGGTAATAAGATGGAAAAACCCAATAAGATGGAAATAGCAATCTAATCAGTATTCCAGGAGAAACGTTTTATTGAAACAATTTAAAAATACGAAACATCTGGAATAATTATTCAACATTTTTCATTCTCAAAAGTTGTTCTATTTGAAAACTGGTTCAAACCAGTAATGCAATCATTCAAATTTTACCCCATGTTCCCTTCACGGTGAACACTAATATGATTTCTATCAAAAACGGTAAGTTTAATATTTTATTATAATACATTTTTTCACATATGATAATGTACTGCAGAGCAGAAATGACCTGTTCAAATTCTGATCTTTAGTAAGTTTCTGGTTGGATGCAATTATTTAAGGATTCACCTCATTTCAACAAATCCCTTGTGACCACCGACCGTGTACAAAACATTTAAGCAGTCAGTGATAAAGTGAGTAACAAACCGCCATTCATACACGTTTCATGCATTATGGCTCCCACTAATTATTACAGCTGAGAGAAGATGAGGCCAGATTGTTTAAATGCTCAAACATTAATTACCCAGAGCTGTTGGTTCAGTTTTGCTTAATTTAAGACCTTTGAATTATTCAAGTGTAACGAATTTAATAAACGGTACTTGAAAGACAAATACCCGCAGTGGTGCCTGCCACTCTGTGCGCACTAAAACTGACCTGAGAAACATTTTTGTTCTGAATATTTCAGTACGCATATGCATTTAGTTTTTTAGAGAAGCCAATGAATCATTCTTTTGAGTTGGTTCTTTTTAGTGAATTGGTCATATGGCTTTGCACAATGGCCGAAATCAATTCACAATTCAATTCATTTGGGCAACTGTCTCACTGAATCATTCGAAGTAGTTTCTCAGTCAAGTCAGTATGACAGTACAAGGATATGCCAGAACACAGAACAAACAGAGCACGATCAGTTAAAACAAAATGCTACTTTTTGAAAAGGTAACTTTGGGAAACTTAGTGTTGTGTCATAATCCCTATTCCTATGTATCCTATGAGAGGCATTTGCAACTTCACTGCATTTTGCTGTTTTCACAATTTTTTATTTATTTTTTTTCTCTCACGGGAGTGATGCATTTTTTAGACGCAGTACATGTCAAGTTAAAAAGTTACTTACACATACACATTAACACCTACACATTAACCTTAAAGAAACTTCAAAATAATAATCTCTCAAAGTTGAACTGAATGTTTCGGTGGTGTTTTTGCAAACATTTTCTCCAGGGAAGCACACCCTTAGGCCCCTCTTTACATAAGCTACCGTTTCTGTGCATATCCTGCAGTGGTCCAACACACTCTTATTGACTCCCATCAGTTTGTACTCCCACACTTCACTTAATGAATGCACTGCATGTGTTTATTATTTCACTCACCTGCATCAAAACTGAATATACGCATAGCTGATCATTTCTGACGCAAGGCCAAACACATCTGATGATACTCACAGGAGAAACGGCAACATTAATCTGTAATACACAGACTCATAGTTCCACTTCACAAAGTTTACAAGCAGCAGCAGTGGCCTAGGGGTCGTAAAGTGTTTTTTAATTTAGGGGGATGAAACTGAATTCAGAGGCAAAGGGGTTCAGCAAATCCATTCTTAAAACATCATTACCTTTCAGTAATACTGGAACGTTCAGAAATAACATTAATGGGAATGTCAGCAAAACGTTCTTATAACATATTTTTGTTAGCTGGAATGACACCTCAAATCATGCAAACTATTTTTTTTTGTAAAACAGGCAAGATTAAAAGTTGCATGAGCACCTTGGCTCAACGTGTCAGCCACACAGGCCACATCTGTGCCCTGACATAAACAGTATAACCATTTATTCTATTTAAGATTCAGTTTCAGCCTCCTGTGGACACAGTGGCATCGTAATAAAGAGGCGCTCACCTGAAGGAAGTGACCTGCGCTACAAAGGACAAACATTCATTTTCTTGCCTTCTGGCATGATGTGAGATGAGAGGAGAGAAATCCCATTGTTTGTACTCTGGGATCAACGTGACTCCCCCTTATCGGTTGTCCACCTTTCTGCCAGGATCTGAAATGGACTAATAAAAGGCCTCAATGCACAGAGAAAGAGAGAGAGGGTTAGAGAGAGGTAAGGATGGGAATGAAAGGAGGGAAGGAGCTAAAACAGGGCAAAAAGTGATTACTGAACATTTAACAGGGCTGGGACTTTATGTGAGTGAAAACTGCTGTTCTCCCTCAGAGAAATCATTTTGAGGGAAAGCTCCATTATGGCATTCATCCCTCCCTATCACTGCTAAATGATCAGACACAAATCTCCCATCATTCCCTCATACTAGTCATTGCCACATTTGACCTTCATCGAAGAACATTTTCCCTCTTTTCACACCATAGTTCATTTGAGGCACTTTCCACATTTTTTTTTTTTTTTTTTCCCAAAGCATTAGAGGCATAAATCCATCAGCTTTTTTGGTGTTGTGGGATCTATCAGATATAGTTTATAACTTAATATAAATTCACATAAAAACTAACATAAAATTAAGCCATGCATAAAAAAGTAGCTACTGTAGGGTTAAACACATCAGATGCCATGTGGACCACCTTAAAATAGTGAATGAATTAATAAATAAACAAGTAAAAAAAAAAACTAAATTTTGTGGTATCTCACATTCTGCGAGTAAACCTGTTACTACATGATTATATATTTAAATAGTATAATTGTTTTAGCTATATTTAACTAAAATAATACAAAAAATAATAATTCTAAAAATGTTTAAAATGATTAGATAATAAAATAGCTCATATTGTATTCAGTTCATATCTTTTGGTCAACCTTGAGCACCTGCTTTTACTGACTTCAGGCTTCAGGCCATTTTTGTGTTTTATTTGAAGAATGTAGACTGATTAACTTCAAATCTGACAATAAAGTTTTGACTGACAGCACAAACTTATGTCTAATGATATGAGACATCATGCATTCTCAGATTGTTTGACATAAACAACGTATTTGTTTAAAAATGGATTGTGTGTCTGTCCTCTAGGCATGTCATGTTTAATCCATTGTCAGACTCAATAACAGATTTGTCATGATGATTTTTTTCCCTAGAAAGCGACTGTTACTATTATTACCAGCTCTGTGAACTCTGAGAGACTATAGGGTTTTGGGCATTAAGTTTACAAAATGAAGTTTATAAATCACGTATCATGGTTTCAACAAAAATATTACACAGCATGACCATTTTCAACTTTGATAATGATAAGAAATGTTTCTTAAGCAGTTAATCAGCAGATTAGTATGATTTCTGAAGGATCATGTAACACTGAAGACTGGAGGAATGATGCTGAAAATTCAGCTTTACATCACAGGAATAAATTACAGTTTAAAATAT
This sequence comes from Acrossocheilus fasciatus, assembly GCA_036784905.1. Lineage (NCBI taxonomy): Eukaryota > Metazoa > Chordata > Actinopteri > Cypriniformes > Cyprinidae > Acrossocheilus > Acrossocheilus fasciatus. The sequence goes on along the minus strand of JAXUIB010000026.1, from coordinate 4,869,920 downwards.
ATTCAAACAGAAAGCAGTTACTTTAAATTGTAATAATATTTCATAATATTACTGTTTGTACTGTATTTTTGATTCAATAAATGCATCCTTGGTGAGCATAAGAGACTTCTTTACCTGGGCTGGGTATTAAAAAACCATTGACCAGTAGGTTACTATAATTTCCAATTATATTATGCAATCAAATCATTGTCCTAAATGTTGTTACCAACAAAAACTAATATAACAAATGTAATTACCAGACATCCCAACTCCATCTAGAGCTTCAGCAATAATAGGGAGGCAAATCTGAGGACAATCTGTCCCACAGTCCTGCCTGGAGACATTGTTCCTGGGCAGCGGTTTTGTGCCACTCCAGCCTCAGAGTCCAACAGAAGAGGCTTCTCACGAGCCCAATGCCCTAATTAAAATGGATGAACATTGCTGCAAACGGCCTGCTTCATTTGTCAAACTCTTGCCATGCTTTGACAAGCAAAGTAGAAATAATTGCCTTTTAGTGTAATGCTACAAATTCCAGTTAGCCAAGGTGAGCTGCGCTGGCGGCTCGAGTTGCCAGATTGTGTGCAACTAAATGTTGGCCGGCATTTCTTTTCCGATCGGCAGCTGCTCAAAAGGCAAAGCCGTGCCCGCACCTCCTTTCCGTCCATCATAATCACGTTTAACTGTTCAGGCATTGATAAGATTTAATTCCCGATCATCGTTTTCTCTTAATTTATCCATCAATCTGTCGCTGTTTTTATTGCCATCTCCATTCGGTGCAACATTTTTTTGTCCGGGAAAAGTTTTACTGTGCAGGCGCCAAAACAGCACCATCTGTCTCCTCTCGACCACTGTTGGCACAGAAAGCAATATCAATCCATGCCACGTCAGGAGTGAGTCAGGACCACAGTGGAAGGGAAAACATATGGAGGAGAACAAGGGTCGGGTAGTTTTTACAGCTACACAGTATCCATAATCAATGTAATCTCTGAATTTAAGGATCTGTCAGGACGGTCAACTAGTGTTAAAAGTTTCTCTAGAAATAATGTTATTTTTTAGCTTTAAAATTTTAGCAGCAGTGAAATATTAAATATATAGTTGAAATGAAATGTATAGTATGAAATGTTGTGGCCAACATCCAAATTGTATAGTAGGCCTAAGTGACTTTTTTCTTCAGAAGAACAGTATAGAAGATTTTTAGCTAAAATTGTGGTCCTTGGTGACTCATAAAATGCAAGTCAGTGGCTACCTGTACTTGAGAGTCAAAAAAGCATATACAGACAACACAAATTTAATACCCATGGCTTCTGACCATATTGTGGTGGATGACCACAGAGCCTCAGGCAGGTCAGTTTGGTTTATGTATTTAATTAAATTTGTTATAGCAAAGAAGACACAATAACATTGTATTGGTTTAATAGACCTTATTTAAACTTTCATTTGGAGTTAAGTGCGCACACTCTTTAACAAATAGTTTGTTTATTACCATTGCTTTGCTTGTTTGTTATGGCCGAGTCCCTAGACCCCTTGTTATGATCCTGTAGTCCCTAGACCTCTGTATTTTGTTGAAGAGGCAAAAGCAGTGATCCAAGTTTATTGTATAAGTTTTTGTTTATCTTTATTATTTTTTTTGTTGTTGTTGTTGTTTTTCTTTCTTTATCCTTTGGTTGATTTAATTTGCTGCCTCTGTGATATTTTTCCTTTTCTGGTCGCATCTATCACAAATGGTGGCAGCGGTGGGATGTGCCAGTAGGGGGCAGCAGCAAGCAGCTTTTTCTTCCCCTTTTGTCATTGGTCAAAATGGGACCGAAGAAAGTTATAAAGGGGGACGATATGGCGGCGACAGCTACAGGAGGATTTGAGGCTGAGGATCTGCCAGTTTCAAGGGCCTCACAGAATGTTACAGTAGAGGAGTTCAGGGATATGTTCAGTGCACCTATGAAGATGCAGCAAGAAAGAGATAAATGACTCGACCAGAAGACGGCGCAGCAGGAGAATAGATGGAAGGCTCTGCAACATCAGTTCACGCTTCTTCAGGAGGAAGTACATACAAGAACAACACCAACTTCTGTTCATCCTTCCGGTCTGCAATATACCCCATCGAATCAAGGGAGCGAGCGGGCAGATGCTCGGGGGTCATCACCCGGTTGCTAGTCAAATGATGAGAGCAGTCAAGGGTTATGGCAGAGCCGCGTCTACAGCCTCAGAGGGTTAGAGGGCTGCAGAGCTTGCGGATGTGTTCGTTGCAGCACGACGACGAGGTCAACCTTGGTCATATAACCAATGGAAAGCATTCAAAGACCCTAAAAGGCCCAGTGAGAAATCTATATCAACCCCAAAGACCAGTGTAGCCGGAGGTAAGTCTGTAGGTGTTAATGGTGGTCTTATTAGTGGGGATTTGAGATCTAACACCAAAGTTATTGTGTGCTATCAGTGCGGACAGGAGGGGCATACTAGGCCTAGGGGCCCTAATAGGCCTTCCACACATGCAAATTTGTGTGGGGTACCTAGACCCGACAATCCTACTGGTTTAGCAAAAGTGTCTTTGCATCATGTGATTGTGTGTTTGAATGGACAAGAAGTAAGTGCTTTAGTAGACACTGGGTGTATGCAGACATTGGTTAAAGCTGAATTAGTTCCAGTCCATCTGTGGAATCATATGTCCCCGGTGGCGATTAAATGTGTTCATGGTGATGAAAGGTACTACCCTACAGCTAATGTTTATGTGAAGGTGCAGGGACAGACTTATCTGTTGGAAGTGGGCTTTTCACCTGAATTACCATGCTCTATGGTGCTGGGTCAAGACCTGCCTGTTTTGTTTGATCTCCTTCCTTTGCAGGCTTGTAATACGGCTGTGACCTGTGCTATGGCTAAGAGTAGTGAGGAGGAGATAAGATTACTTGGGGCCTTGCCTTTTTTTGAAGTAGACCTAGAAACCAAGCCAGGAAAGACTCGCAAGTCCAGGAATCAGAGGAAGTGTGAGAAGTTGCGACACCCAGTGGTGAGTGAAAGGGAGCCTGCCCCTGAGAACCCATTGGGCTATAAAGTACCTTCAGACATCAGACGTTTGCAGAAAGATGACAACATAGTCGGTCCACTGTACAAGATGGTAGAGAAGGGAACATTGAATGGGCAGACAGAGGTGAAGGGTAGGCAGGGAGTCTTTTGCCTCCGCAATGAGATCTTGTTTCGTAAACAGAGTTCTGATACCCAGTTGGTAGTCCCCAGGGAGGGTAGAGAATTAGTCCTTTCTTTAGGTCATTCAGTACCTTGGGCAGGGCATTTAGGTAGGTATAAGACAACAGCACAAATCATTCATCATTTTTACTGGCCAGGCATGAGAAAGGACATAGAGTGGTACTGTAAAGCTTGTCCGCAGTGTCAGCAGACCTCCCTGAGGGTTCCTTCTAGGGCACCTTTTGAGTCTCTCTCCATTATCGGGGTGCCTTTTGACCAGCTGGGCATGGATATCATAGGGCCTTTGGGAAAGACCAAGGCAGGGAACCGCTACATGTTAGTCATTACAGACCACGCTACAAAATATCCTGAAGTTTTTCCGCTTAAATCCATCAAGGCTAGAGCAGTAGCTTGCTCCCTTATACAATTGTTCTCTAGAGTAGGCTTCCCCAAAGTTATAGTCACAGATCAAGGATCTAACTTTGTCAGAACTATTGAAACAGGTTTATAAACTTTTGGGTGTAAAGGGAATAAGAACCACCCCTTATCACCCACAGACAGATGGATTAACAGAACGCTTCAATCAAATGTTGAAACAAATGCTTCGTAAGTTTGTCACAGACAAAAGTGATGATAGGGATCAGTGGCTCCCCTATCTGCTTTTTGCCTACAGGGAAGTTCCCCAGACTTCAACTGGATTTTCCCCGTTTGAATTATTGTATGGACGAGAGGTGCGGGGACCGCTGGTCTTGCTGAAGGACATGTGGGGTGAGGAACAAGACTGTGTAAGTCCCACTAATGTTGTTGATTATGTTGCACAGATGTGTGAGAAGCTGAAAGCCATGGGTACATTGGCCCAGGAGCATATGGCCGAGGCACAAAAACGGCAAAAGACCTGGTATGACCAGAAAGCCAGAAAGAGAAACTTCGAGCCAGGCACTCAGGTGTTAGTAATGTTGCCCACTGATTAGTTGACTGCCAAATGGCAAGGTCCCTTTAGAGTACTGAGGAAGTTGGGGCCGGTTACATATGAAGTTGCCACTCCTGGTCAGAAGTGTTCGAAATGGACTTTACTTGTTAACTTGCTCAAAGAGTGGTTTGCTAGATCAAGAGATGCAGCAGGGGTGTTCCTGATTCGGAAGGTAGAGGATGAGGAAGAGGTGGAGGCCCAGTATCTACCTGTTTCAGCTTCTTCTAGTGTGTCTCTGAGTCATCTGTCCCAAAATCAACAGTTTGAAATTCAGAGTCTGTGTGATCCTCAAGTTTTCCAGAAGAGTCCAGGACACACCGACTTGGTTGACCATGACACCGTGCTCTGAGAAGGGGCTTGTCCAAAGCGTATAAGTTATAGGATACCTGAGCGCCTCTTGGAAGCTTTGCGGAAGGAGTTGGATGAAATTTTAGCCATGTATATTGTAGAACCATCAAAAAGTGAATGGTGCAGCCCAGTGGTGTTAGTGCCCAAAAAGGATGGCAGTCTGCGGTTCTGCATCGACTTTAGATATCTCAACTCTGTGTCAAAGTTTGACTCTTATCCGACTCTAAGAATTGAGGACCTCATTGACCGTTTGGGTAAGGCCCACTATTTAACCACTACTGATTTAGCTAAAGGCTATTGGCAGGTCCCGTTGAGTGCAAGGTCCCGGGAGCTGACAGAGTTCCGGACCCCTTGGGGTCTTTACCATTTTTGTAAGATGCCCTTTGGCCATCACAGGGCTGCTGCAACATTCCAGCGGCTCATCGATCAGGTACTTTCTGGTTTGACTAACTTTACAGCTGCTTACTTGGATGACATTGTCATTTACAGTTCGACCTGGGAAGAGCACCTGCAACATTTGGAAGTGGTTATTAACCATATTCGATTAGCTGGGCTCACCATCAATCCTTCCAAGTGTGGAAACTGAGTATTTGGGGTATGTTATCGGTCACAGGGTTATCAAACCTCAAGTTCAAAGAATCCAGGCGATACAGAATTGTCCCCTGCCACAGACAAAGTTTCAGATAAGATCTTTCCTTGCAATTGCAAATTGGTACAGGAGGTTTGTACCCAATTTTTCGGTGAGGGCAGCTGTACTTACTGATTTGACACGGAAAAATGATCCAAACCAGATTTGGTGGACAGAGGAGACGGGTGTTTCAGGATATTAAGAATGCCCTGTGTCAAGGACCAGTTCTGTGTTGTCCTGATTTTGAAAGACCCTTTATACTGCAAACTGATGCCTCAGATATTGGAGTAGGAGCGGTACTGCTCCAGGGGACGCAAGAAGATCGCAAGTTGTTCCCCAGAGAAGTTCGATACTCCACGATTGAAAAATAATGTTTGACCATGAAATGGACCCTTGATACTTTTAAGTATTATCTGTTGGGACGTGAGTTTGTGCTAGAGACTGACCATAAAGCACTACAATGGATGGACTGTATGCAAGATTCAAATTACTCGGTGGTATTTGTCCATCCAGCCCTATCAGTTTTCCATTCAGCATGTCCCAGGTCGAGATAATGTGATGGCAGACTTTCTTTCTCGCCTGCCGGCATGAAACAAGAAGTGGGGGAGTGTGTGGTGGATGACCACAGAGCCTCAGGCAGGTCAGTTTGGTTTATGTATTTAATTAAATTTGTTATAGCAAAGAAGACACAATAGCACTGTATTGGTTTAATAGACTTTATTTAAACTTTCGTTTGGAGTTAAGTGCGCACACTCTTTAACGAACAGTTTGTTTATTCTTACCATTTCTTTACTTGTTTGTTATGGCCGAGTCCCGTAAGCTGGTACACCATTAAAAGGGGTTCGGGCGGAAACTTCAGACGTGTATATATACAGTTCCAGTCAATGATTGGGCCACAACCATTCATGTTGCTACTAAGGGGGACTGTTTCTCCTCTTTTTGTGTATATATAGGAAGTAAAATTATAAAGTGAAGTAAAGTGTTACTTGTGTGTATATTTGCTGTTTTCATATTTGTTTATTCTGTGTAATGGCCATTATGTGTATGTTTTCTCCTTTTTTTTTTTGTTAATTGGTGCTGGCCACCAATGTAGAAGTTTGTTAGCTGTATCTGTAGTCAATGAGTGTTCTTTGTGAGAACAGGTCCTGTAGTCCCTAGACCTCTGTATTTTGTTAAAGAGGCAAAGGCAGTGATCTAAGTTTATTGTATAAGTTTTCGTTTATTTATTTTTTATTTTTTTATTTCTTTATCCTTTGGTTGATTTAATTTAGATTTAACATTTGCATTACTTTTGTGACCTTATTTTGGGGAAATAAACCCATAAGCATTTGCCGTAGTCTGCTGCCTCTGTGATCTTTTTCCTTGGCTGGTCGCATCTATCACAGATATTATTGAATTCTTATGAAGTGAAGCAATTGGTCTGTGCAGGAAACATTATTACCTGTAATCCAAAAATAGTGAGAAAACGGCAACAGAAAGAATTGGTCAGTGACTTTAAGCTGGGATTTCACTAAAGAATGGCTGCATCAGAAATGGAATATTTCTCTTCTATGTAGTAGGTGAAAAACAGTATGTGAACAGAGTAGTATGTCCAAATTCACAGTATTCATAAAACATTAGGCAAAAAAGTCCCGGAATGACCTACTATTTATGGTGAGATTCTTACTGTAAGTGTGCATCCAATGGACAATTTACTATCTAGTAAGGCCATAGGAGATGACAACAAGATGAATGTAGCATGTCCGGATTGTGTCTGGAATCTCATACTGTCTGAGTAGATACTACATTTGAATAAGAACTTACTTCATGACCGTTAAAAGAACATTCTGAATAAACATTGATTTACATTGATACCACAGAACCACCATTTTTTGTTCCCCAAAAAATCTTTCCGTGAACAATTCTTAAAAGAGACATTTTTTTTTCTTAGTGTGAAGAACATTTTAATGATATAGAGAACTTTTTTCAACTATCAAGAACCTTTTGCACACTGGAATGTTCCATGGATGGAACCATCAATACCTATATACTAAAACCTTTATTTTTTTACGAATGTAGGCTACTACACTTTTCACACACTGTTTTATTGCCAACTATACGGAAGTAAGGATATTTGGACACAGGGTTTGTCTACAGGCCTACAGTACAGTACAGTACAGTACATGCAAATGGATGTTTTTGTTTGAATCTTGCAGTTCGGTTTTTAAAAACGTGCCTTAATGGACATACAGCCTGTTCCATTTTGCACCATCCTGTTGTTTTTTCTGTATGAGTACCCTATAAGAAACCAATCTGATCAGACTGGACTTTAAATCAGACTCGCTGTAAAAAAGGACCGTGAATTTAACTGTAAAAGACTGTAAAAATGCTAAACCTGTTAAATGGTTAACGGTAAGTTCCCCTACTATATACAGTGAAAAACTTTATCGGACATTACATGTAATTTTATGGTAGTATACTGTTTTTAGAAGTGGAAAAAGAATGTATAATTTACAGTGAATAACCGTAAATTGACATTCACAGAATTCCCTGCATTACATTTCAAATTTGATGGGGTTTTTTGTTGTTGTTGCTGAAATAACTATGTTTCTTCGTTTTTTTCTTATCAGTTGTGTACATTAGGGTTGCATGTTACATCTAATGTTGTTAAATTAATGTTTATTGCATTATTTCAGTTTCATGTGTGTTACCATGATGGTGTTTAGTGTTTGTGTGAATGACACTGTGCACCTTCTATGTATGTTAATATTTAAAAGCTGCTTATGATGGGCTTTGGTTCATCATGTGACTTTCTCATCATCACCTGCTTCTGGTATTTATCAGTGTATTACAAAGGTACATAACAGATTTCAGTATTTCAGTAGGTTGGTATATTAAAATTATATCAGTTAATTAAATTACGGTATTTAAATATAAATTGAAGTTACAGTGTGGCAACTAGTTGATTAGTCAAATCACTCAGACATTCCCACTATTTATGTTCAACTACAAAGAAGAACAGGCTATTGACCCCAGCTGAAAGCAAGACTGAGGGGTGAATACAGGGATCCTTGATACTTACTGGTGAACAGCTGTTGGGCAGCAGGCGAGTTTCTTCCCCTGTGAGCATCTGCCACTGCAAATTGATTACCCAGGGGTAGAGCAGCCTGTGCCACCCGCTCCAGACTAATCGCATCTGTTGCTTTGATTAAGAGGAGAACAAGCTCTCAGCCTGGTCCTGGACCACCAAGGGACTCAAGACTCGTGTGGTTAAGAGAGAGTAAGGAAGAAAAGATGGACCAAGGGAGGGAAGGAGGGGAAAACGTGTCCGTGAGTACCAGCTGGAAAAGACTGGCAGGAGGAAGGTGTAAAAATTGAAAGGATGAGGAAAACATCGCTAACACAAGTGTCCTATCAAACGGTTAATATACAGTAGTTACAAGCGATTCACTCTTGAGCTGAGTTTAACTGCCATCAAAACTTTGCAAAAGATGCACATGATCTCCCTCTCTCTCACTTCAATGGTCACCAGTTCCTGCTCACATCAAGTTCAGAACAGCCACTGAATAACATACTGTAAAATGCACAGAAAATGATGATCAATACCCAACCTCTGAGCTCTTAATTACGGCGAGATCGAGCGTCACTTGGGAAGGATCCACAAATTAGATGCAGCTGTTCCCCCAAGAGCACTTAGCAATTCACCGAAAATAAACAGCCGCTAACACAATCCGTCTCTAATATAAAACTGAAATTCTTCCCCAGCTTCCCTAAAGACCTCTTCAATTTGAGGATTGAGTCAGCCCACATCTGCCAGACTTTAAACGCTCAGAAAGAGACCAAAAAAGGTCAAAATGAAAGAAACTGGTCTCGTATGTGTTCTGAAATGAGCGGATATCATCCTCACCCCCTGATAAAGGCTTATTCAATTAATCGCTACATTAACTTGGCAGTAACGTGGGTCCAGGACTGCGTTTATAGATTGTCTTTAGCGCAATAGCACTTCATGTACAGTTACTTATTTCTTCATGTTCTCGTTTAGTCGCACTAAACGCGTTGTTAATAAAGGCTGTTTCCTGATGCACACAAATGCTTCACATATCATTACTGTACACTCATGTGTAAATATTGATTTTTAATTGATTTTCTGGAAACACAATGCTTTGCATGTGAAGAGCAAACAAACACGTGATGATTAATTAGCCCATTACCGTTGTGTTTGTGTCATTAGCTAAAACAGCTCATTTCTGAGGGGAAAAGGAGAAAGATGCACACACATTTGCACACAATTATTTTTCTAATTTAGATATTTTATGCCGTGTAATGAAACAAGGTGATTATTTCACACACACATGCACAAGAATATTATTTTTTTATGTTTTACACTCTTACCTTTTTGTCAAAATGGTTCCATAAAGAACCTTTAACATCTGAAGAACCTTTCTGTTTCTCAAAAGGTTCTTTGTGGTGAAAAAAAAGGTTCTTTAGATTATAAAAAGGTAAGAGAGAGATGGTTCTTCAAAGAACCTTTGACTGAATGGTTCTTCTATGGCTTCTTCTATGGTTCTGTGAAGAACCTTTTAAGCATCTTTATTTTTAAGAGTGTACAGTGCCCTCCACTAATATTGGCACCCTTGGTAAATATGAGCTGTGAAAATAAATCTGCATTGTTTATCCTTTTTATCTTTCATTCCAAAAATTCACAAAATTCCAACCTATCATTGAAGAAAAACAACTGAAAGTGTGTGTGGGGGGGATCTCATTGTGAAATAAATGCTTTCTCTAGTTCATGTTGGCGCCCAATTATTGCAACGTCCTTTTCCCAGGGTAACAGCTCTGAGTTTCTCCTATAATGCCTGAAGAGTTTGGAGAACACCTGATAAGAGATCAGAGACCGTTTTCTTCATGCAGAATCTCTCCAGATCCTTCAGATTCACAGCTCCATGTTTGTGCTTCTTCTCTTCAGTTCACCTCACTCGTTTTTTGTTGGGTTTAGGTCAGAGGACAGGGACAGCCATGGTAAAAGATTCATTTTGTGCTCAGTGACCCATTTTTGTGTTGATTTTGATGTTTGTTTTGGATTGTTGTCCTGATGGAAGATCCAAACACGGCCCATTATAAGATTTCTAACAGAGTCAGTCAGGTTTTGATTTTTTTTATCTGTTGATATTTGAGAGAATACATGATGTCATGCATCTGAAAAAGATGTCCAGGACCTCCAGCAGAAAAAAAACATTAAAGATCCAGCAGTATATTTAACCGTAGACATGGGGTACTTTTATCCCTGTTTGTACTAAACTCATCTGGTGGGTTTGCTGCCAAAAAGCTCATTTTTCAGGTTCATCTGACCATAGAAGCCAGTCCCATTTGAAGTTCCAGTGCTTGATAACTGAATATGCTGGAGATTGTTTTTGGATGAGTGAGGAGAATTTTCCTTGAAACCCTCCCGAACAACATGATGTAGGGGATATATATATATATATATATATATATATATATATATATATATATATATATATATATATATACACACACACACACACACACACACACACACACACACACACACACACACACACATACATACATAGTGGGTACGGAAAGTATTCAGACCCCCTTAAATTTTTCACTCTTTGTTATATTGCAGCCATTTGCTAAAATCATTTAAGTTCATTTTTTTCCTCATTAATGTACACACAGCACCCCGTATTGACAGAAAAACACAGAATTGTTGACATTTTTGCAGATTTATTAAAAAAGAAAAACTGAAATATCACATGGTCCTAAGTATTCAGACCCTTTGCTGTGACACTCATATTTAACTCAGGTGCTGTCCATTTCTTCTGATCATCCTTGAGATGGTTCTACACCTTCATTTGAGTTCAGCTGTGTTTGATTATACTGATTGGACTTGATTAGGAAAGCCACACACCTGTCTATATAAGACCTTACAGCTCACAGTGCATGTCAGAGAAAATGAGAATCATGAGGTCAAAGGAACTGCCTGAAGAGCTCAGAGACAGAATTGTGGCAAGGCACAGATCTGGCCAAGGTTACAAAATTTTTTTTTGCTGCACTTAAGGTTCCTAAGAGCACAGTGGCCTCCATAATCCTTAAATGGAAGACGTTTGGGATGACCAGAACCCTTCCTAGAGCTGGCCATCTGGCCAAACTGAGCTATCGGGGGAGAAGAGCCTTGGTGAGAGAGGTAAAGAAGAACCCAAAGATCACTGTGGCTGAGCTCCAGGGATGCAGTCGGGAGATGGGAGAAAGTTGTAGAAAGTCAACCATCACTGCAGCCCTCCACCAGTCGGGGCTTTATGGCAGAGTGGCCCGACGGAAGCCTCTCCTCAGTGCAAGACACATGAAAGCCCGCATGGAGGACTCCAAGATGGTGAGAAATAAGATTCTCTGGTCTGATGAGACCAAGATAGAACTTTTTGGCCTTAATTCTAAGCGGTATGTGTGGAGAAAACCAGGCACTGCTCATCACCTGTCCAATACAGTCCCAACAGTGAAGCATGGTGGTGGCAGCATCATGCTGTGGGGGTGTTTTTCAGCTGCAGGGACAGGACGACTGGTTGCAATCGAGGGAAAGATGAATGCGGCCAAGTACAGGGATATCCTGGACGAAAACCTTCTCCAGAGTGCTCAGGACCTCAGACTGGGCTGAAGGTTTACCTTCCAACAAGACAATGATCCTAAGCACACAGCTAAAATACCGAAGGAGTGGCTTCTCAACAACTCCGTGACTGTTTTTGAATGGCCCAGCCAGAGCCCTGACTTAAACCCAATTGAGCATCTCTGGAGAGACCTAAAAATGGCTGTCCACCAACGTTTACCATCCAACATGACAGAACTGGAGAAGATCTGCAAGGAGGAATGGCAGAGGATCCCCAAATCCAGGTGTGAAAAACTTGTTGCATCTTTCCCAAAAAGACTCATGGCTGTATTAGATCAAAAGGGTGCTTCTACTAAATACTGAGCAAAGGGTCTAAATACTTACAATATAACAAAGACTGAATACTTTCCGTACCCACTGTACAGTATATATATATATTTCTTTTTTTTTTTTAGGTTTCTGACCCCAAGACTCAACTAATCTCTACAATTCTCCAGCTGTGATTCTTGGAGAGTCTTTGGCCACTCAAACTCTCCTCCGCACCGTGTATTAGGACGATATAGACACACATCCTCTTCCAGGCAGATATTTAACACCTTTAGTTGATAGGAACCTCTTAATTATTGCCCTGATGGTGGAAATTGGGATTTTCAATGCTTTAGCTCTTTTCTTAAAGCCACTTTCTATTTGGTGAAGCTCAACTATCTTGTTCTGCACATCAGAACTATATTCTTAGGTTTTACTCCTTGTGATGGATGATTAAGGGAATTTGGCCTTTGTGTTCCTCATATTTATAATCCTGTGAAACAGGAAGTCATGGCTGGATAATTTCATGCTCCTAGTCACCCTGGTGTGCTAAAAAATGTAAATATTAATGGGAATATATTTCAGAGATATTTTACTCATAAGAATTTCTAGGGGTGCCAATATTCATTGGATAAAAACATTTATTTCATTGACTGTGATTAATCATGATTAATCGCAAATTTAAAATACTAGGATTTACCTGTAAATGTGTTGAAAAAGAAATGGATGACAAACTAGTTTAAGGAGACAGAACCTTTCACACTTTCACCAGCTATGAGACATAATCCTTATTATTATTTTATCATTATTCTTCTGTTTTTACTCAGCCATTATCGGCCTTTATACTGGCAATAAAACGTTTACCAAGCCACATCGCTTCAATCCCAGTAAACATTTACCTAACTATTATCAAAGGTATTTCTAAATAAATACAACAAAACATTTTCTTGCGACCTTACATGAAGTATTATGACAAAATGCATTATGAAGAAGAATTGGACCTGTTCTGCAGGTGCATTAGAGCTAATATTATAAAAGTAGCCCAAAAAAACGCAACCCATAGCTCTGTAATTTTTCCCGGAATTTTTCCTATTTTCAAAATAGCCCACTTGTGCCGTTACCCTGGCAACACTGGTTCACTGTACCCTCATCGCACAATGACAGATAACCTTCCGTGCTGCAATGGCGGGAAGAAGTCACCTTATCAAATGATTAATTTGCGTGTACATTTGAAATGTGTTGTGTGTTTCATGTTTATTGTTAAGTGTTCAAGCGTTCATGAGATGGATTGCCTGAGGGAAGAAACTGTTCCTGTGCCTGGTCGTTCTGGTGCTCAGAGCTCTGCAACAGTTCAAAGAGGGAGTGTGCTGGATGTGAGGGGTCCAGAATGATTTTGCCAGCCCTTTTGGGAGAAGAGCAGTGGGGAGAGGATGCAGCCCTGGGGGGCACCAGTGCTGATCGTACGGGTGTTGGATGTGTATTTTCTCAGCCTCACTAGCTGCTGCCAGTCTGTCAGGAAGCTGGTGATCCACTGACAGACGGAGGTGGGTATGGAGAGCTGAGTTAGTTTGGGCAGGAGGATGTTTGGTATGATTGTGTTAAAAGCTGAGCTGAAGTCCACAAACAGGATCCTCACATAAGTCCCCGATCTGTCCAGATGCTGCAGGATGTAGTGCAGTCCCATGTTGTTTCAATTGTTGTACTTCAATGATAGGCTAGAATTTTGTGAATTCTTTGAGTGAAAGATCAAAAGGATAAACAATGCAGATTTATTTTCACAGCCGCCTTTGCTCATATTTATCAAGGGCGCCAATATTCGTGGAGGGCACAGTATGTGATTATTTTCGATCATCTTCAAATTTGAAATCAAGTACTATCAAGGTCAATATCACATGTCAATTAACCAACTAATATTTAAATTAGTAAAAATGTTTTCATTTTCTGTGGATAAATGGTTAACTTTAACTATTTAACAAAGATATTGCTTCAGTTAAAATGAGTGGAGGAAGTGAAACTTTTTATTTCAAAGCCAATTTTATGCTTAAAAATTGCTTAAAAATACATGATCAATAAGTCATGGCAGCATGTTTTTACATTGACATCGAATTTCAACTTCCTTTTTTAATCTTAACTTGATTTTTTTTAAGTGAGTTTAATGAGTCAAGGCAAAATGACTTGTACAGCCAATTTACTTATACTTAAACATTTTAGGCAGCAACCGAGCTTAAGTTTTTAAGTTGAAGTAGGTGGAATTTTTTTAATGTCAGGATTGATCAAATATCACTATCAAATATATCAGTAAGCTACTTCTAAATGGATTCAACCATCCCTAAAAGATAGCAGCATCAGAGAAACTGATCATAATCAATCTGATGTAATTTCATGAATGACAAAGAGTTAGTGAAACAGAAAAAGAGAGAGTTAGAAATATTACAGGAGAGAGAAATTACTGCATCAGGGAAATTACATAATAGACTATAAATGTGACTTTCACTCTAGTGGCTGAAAGACCTTTTCTCAGGCATTTATCTGACACCATAAATCCCACTTTTACGTCAGTAAAGTAGAAATGGATACTTCATTTTTTGGAGAAAAAGTAGCCATTCACAAAGTTTACTGGGTGAGTTACTGACAACTTGATTTAGGTCTATATTACACTTCTCAGCACAAGCGCCATAATTTGATCTTCATGTGAAAAGTGTTGCACAGCTTCACAAGAAGGTGATTTTATGAAATTGCTTTTTAGCAACAAAGCAGAAATCTTTTCAAGTCAGTTTAGAACCAGGACAGAAGAGAACATGTTTGCATATTTCATCTGTCCTTGACACACAATAACAACCTCTGGTCTCAAATCTAATTTAATCTTATCATCAAGGGTGCTGTTTTTCATTCCGCAGACCCCTCTATTCAGAGACTAAAGCAAAACTAACTCAGATGCTTAATTATTTTAGATAACATAGATAATTCTTGAATATTTAAACATGAATTTTCTTATTTTCACATCACAAGTACAATCAGAATGTCGACAGGGGCTTCTTTCAGGTTCGTTTCATTCCTTCTTTCCATTCAGTCAAGCCATAATCTATTACCGGAGTGCTAATGAACTGCTCTTCCCATTACAGGAGGGAGGCGTGCCATTTATTGATCTGTGTGTGTGAGTGACAGCTGCACTGAAAAGACTTGATATGCATTGACATTTCCTTGAGGGGAGGAAAAGGACGGAAGGACGGAAGAAAAAAGAGAGAGGCCTCAGAAAGTATTTAGATGCTTAAGTCTCACTTAAAAATGTCTGGCCATTGCATATTACATAACAAATTATGAAACCAAGAGGCATTTACACTACTGTTCAAAGGTTTGGGGGCAGAATTATTTTAAAGAAAATAATATTATTATTATTATTAAATGTATTAAATTGATCAAAAGTGACTAGCTGCGATTCCATTATCCTTCAAATTGCGCAAATTGAAATTGCGAATTGAAAAATGGAAACACGTCAATTTCGCAAAAACTCCCATATATCACAAAAAAGTTTTTTACGCTCATATGAGCTGGTTTTTCAGGCAATTCGAAAAAGGAACATTTTGCAAAACTGCAATGGAAACCGTTTTTTTCGCATTTACAGGTTACCTGGCGTACGTAAAAGTCACATGATCATTCTTTAATGTACGAAAACCTCCAAGAAACACCTCTTAAGGGGCTTTCCTTGCCATTAATGCTTGGATAACCCCATATTTACACTGCACACATCTGCGGCACATTACGGCTCATGGCTGATCGCGGTCACTCTAGTTAATGGTACCTGTTGCACTGGGACACATTTCAGAAATGTCCCAGAAGCAGCTCTCCACTCTGCTTGGCTAATGATCCTCCTTTGATTAAAAATAATGGCTAGTGCGGTGGCTGCGATGAATCTACCAACATCTGTCTTCTGACTTATCGCAAAAGGAAAAAATTACGTTTTAGTCGCATAACATAAGTTAATGGAAATTGTGCCATTTCATAAAAGATTTTATCGACATTTATAAAATAACGCAAAAGTTTTGCGCAAACCTGTAATGGAAACGCATCTAGTAAAGACTTTTACATTATTACAAAAAACTACTATTTCAAATAAATGCTGTTCTTTTTAACTTTTTAATTAACTTTTTTGTTTTTAAAAAAGGATCACAGTTTCCACAAAAATAAGCAGCAGAACTGTTTTCAACATTGATGATAATAATAATAAATGTTTCTTGAGCAGTAAATCATCATATTAGAATGATTTCTGAAGGATCATGTGACACTGAAGACGGAAGTAATGATGCTGAAAATTCAGCTTTGCATCAAAAGGAATAAATTACATAATTATATTACAACAGTAATTTTAAATTGTAATAATATTTAACAATATTTTCACAAGGTTTTACTGTCTTTGATCAAATTAAGTGCGCCTTGGTGAGCAAAAGAGAAAAACAAAATCACTGAGCAAAACTGAAAATAAATAAAAGAGAAAAGTTCCAACAGTGTTTGATGCAACTCGGTTTGATATTTAGTAATTTATGCAGAGAATTGTATACATTTTTAAGTCCAAAAATACTTAAGGCTACTGTACATAGAGGCAGGAGGACAAGCTGTAATTTCACTAAGTTTTATTAAAAAACTAAATGAAGAAGTCTTTGATGTGACCAAGAAAACACATTTCTTAGTACCTCAGCCTTCTGTCAGCTCTTTGATGACTAAATGTTACACTTTTTTCCTCTAAATTGTACTTTAAGCTTTCGGCCGTGGCTTGTTAGTTGTAATAACTTTCAGTATTGCTGTAAGTCACGCTACCACTATGTACTCCTGTTCTCGCCACCGCTGACCAATCAGAATGAACCTGGGGCAGAAATGTGCAGAAATGAACATTCAGGCAGGAATGACAACTGGAACATTTTCTGTGTCCAATGATATTAGGAAGTGTGCATGCCTTTTTCATTTTGATTAGTGGACTTAAGAAAAAAGGTGTGCTAGTACTTTTCTAACTGATCAGACTTTGAATTTATGCCTGCCAGATTGTAAAACAGAGAGAAAAACATCGATTTATAATGAAAGAGAGACATGAACCATATCTATAGACCAAAAAAAAGAAAAGAAAACACCTATAAACCAGCTGAAACACACTAGAACACACCACATACTAACAAGCATAATATCACTCAAAATAATTTAGCAACAGACCTGGCAAGAGACTAGCATCATAGTAATGCGTTTTGCACAGGCAATCACCTCTCAAGACTTCCTTCAGAAAATGTAAAAATCTCCATCAAAGAAATGAAAGCTGACACCCAACATTCAGTGTGCACTCAGAGGAACATTTTAAGATGTAGCTCTTGTGAACAAATTAAATTAGTCAGCTTGGCTCGTGCACGAGCTCGGGTTGAGTACCTCTGCCCTACAACCTTCTTGATCAGCTTTCCTTCCGACTTGGCAACAAAACAAAGGTGACAAGAAGGTCGAAGCAAAAGCCCTGCATCAGAACTTTTCAAGGGTTTTTTCTGGAGCAGTCAGCTTTGCTGAAACAAAGTTGTTCCCTGGTCCACAGCGTCCCTATGAAACTAGAGGGTAATCTATGGGATGCCAGGCTGTATTAGAAATGATTTAACCTGCATGTCCTCCGTTGGCCCTGGGCACCAATACAGAGTATCGGTTTGCACAATGGCCGCGGGGCGGAGGAGAAGGGTGGCATAAATCCGCACTCTCCATTATGGATGAAGTAGCAGACAAAGAAATAGAAGTAACGGATTTTCTGACAGGCAAACATTTAGCATTACAGCTATAAATAATGACTATAAAACAAGGCCTTGGCTCAGACTTTCAGAAGGTTCTCAACAAATCAACGTTGCAGATTATTGGTGTTGCAAGGGCACAGTTTGTCCACACACATAAAACCGAGTGACAAAAGTGTATTTCTGAAAAGAGGCCACAAGCAAGTCAGTTATGGGCAGAGGAAAAGATGCTTACTGTCTATTGGGGGTGGGAATATTAAATTGCACTTCGCAATTTGAATATCAATCCAACTGCAAACTGATTGTTGATGCATCTCGGTTTCAAAATTTTTGATGTTTATGAAAAAAGCAATATTATGCTCACCAAGGCTGTATTTATTTATTCAAATATACAGTAATATTATGAAATATACACAATTTGAATGTATTTTAAAATATTATTTATTTCTTTGATGCAAAGCTGAATTTTCAGCATCATTACTCCAGTCTTCAGTTTCACGTGATCCTTCAGAAATCATTCTGATATGATGATTTGCTGCTCAATAAGTATTTCCTATTATTATCAATTTTAAAAACTGCTTAATATTTTTGTGGAAACAGAGTTTTTTTTTTTTTTTTCAGGATTCCTTGGTGA
This sequence comes from Acrossocheilus fasciatus, assembly GCA_036784905.1. Lineage (NCBI taxonomy): Eukaryota > Metazoa > Chordata > Actinopteri > Cypriniformes > Cyprinidae > Acrossocheilus > Acrossocheilus fasciatus. Next base: position 4,851,533 of record JAXUIB010000026.1, on the reverse strand, counting down.
ATAGAACATTCAAAAGAACTTTCATTTATTTGAAATATAATTGTTCAATGTAAAATGTAAAAGTCTTTACTGTCAATTTTGATCAATTTAATGTGTCCTTGCTGAATAAAAGTTTTAATTTCTTAAACATTTTTGAATACAGTATGTATGTAAGGAGTAAAATAAAAAGGAATAAAACAAATCAAGTATCGATATTAATTATTATTATCAATATTATTTTAAGGTTTCCTTGTTACCGTGTAGCTATACCTTTAAGTACTGAGTAATATTAATTAACTACATGTGCTTACTATAGGATTAGGGTTAGGCTTAGTGTCACTTGCATGCAATTATGCATAATTAATTGTTATTATAATAGTTTATCATGGCTTACACCAGCAACAGCACTATGATAAAATGTTATAAAAATAATAATATTAAAATTTAACAAATTTAAAGAGTTAAATTTGACATTTTATTCATAAAATATATTTTAAATATTAAAAAAAAAAAAGATAAATAGAACATTTAAAAATGTATTAGCAATGCTTACTGAAATAATTCTTCTGCCAAGTAATGTGTTTCTAAGCAAAACAGAATCTTGATGCATTTATACACATTTCCTAATGGAACTATCCATTTCATGAAGTGCAATCTAATATATAACACATGTAATACAATATATATATTAATAATAATAATATAATACATTTTATAATATATGTTGAACATACTATTCCTAGCTTTATGTAGCCCTCATGTGGGTCTTTATTAAAGTGTGGATATTGAAAGGACAAGAGAGGCATGCAGAATGCAGGATGAATTCTCTTCTCTTTTTGTTTATTGATCATTTAATCAAGCGTCTGTTAAAGGTCATATAGCTGGAGGTCACATAACTGACCCTGCTCCACGTGAGACAGACAGAAAGAAGGGATCTTTTCCTCCAGCACAACGAATCACTGTAACGACTTCCAGCACTCTGCACTTCACACTTCCTGTTAATTACTTCGGTCAATCAACACCTTTCCAGGCCACTACCTCCTAAAGAAAACAGACTGGTGGAGAACGCAGATACTGAGATGAATAACAAACCAGTCGGTTTCTCTCATCTCCATTACTACTTTTTTATTGTTTTACTTTTCTTAGCTTCAGAAATTACATGATGCATACTGCTCACTGCACAAAGTTGTGTTTCATTAAGGTGAGTATAAGCAGAGCTGGGTAGATTATTTACAAACTGTAATCCGTTACTGATTCCAAATTACATGACAAAAATTGTAGTTAGTAATTGTAGTTAATCCATTACAGTACACATTTAAGGTAACATAATCAGACTACTTTTAGATTACTTTTGACCTTTCTCATTTATCACATTGATTTAAATAGGATAATCTTGTACCATAATGATATAAATATACAAAAAACATTAAATTTTGTCAAGGTTTTCCAAACTGGGGTTCGTAATGGAACTCAGTTTAATGAAAAGCTAATAATTAATTAAATCATAAAAATATTAAATTAAAATCATTCATTTTAAAATCAATCAAAATAAAACACAGAATAAAAATTGAAATATTTTATTTGTTTATCTGCATGTCATGTGACCATTAACCAATGTCAGAGAACCATGAACATACAAATGTGATACTTCATTATGAAAATATTGATTTTAAAATCTTAGGGCATTTTAGGTAAAAAAAATTAAATTTTAAAATTTTAAAAGAAATTAAATTAAATAAAGAATTTTATTTTAATAATTTGTCATTTATTTTAATGTTTTTGAAAGCATTCCAAAGACATAGAAATACGTGGTTAAATAACCTATTGATTGATAATTCAAATAAAAATGAATGTTTTTATCAGTAGTTGATGCAATGTTGAAACACTTCTTAAACCTGACATCTTTTTTTTTTTTTTTTTTTTGTAAATTCATCGGTCAAATGCTGTGTCTTCCACAAAACTGGAAGACTTTCTGAGTCTATAATAGCAGTAGGCTATTTTAGAAAGGAAAATTGAAAGGCTGAAAGAAGAATTAGGGAGAATCAAGAAATTATGAATAATTTATGGCTACTGTGTGAATAATATGTAATCAAAATGTAGTCTGATTACGAGCATTTTAAAATGTCATTTAATCTCATTCATCTGATTACGTAATCCAGATTACATGTAATCAGTTACTACCCAGCTCTGAGTATAAGTAAATCTGGATGCCTTACCATTGTAACTCACAGGACTTGACTATCAGGTGGGTATTGCTGACAGGTTAAGTCAGAATCACTGTGGAGTGACAGCCAGCAGTGATCAAGTGCTGGAGGAAATCATTATTGATGTCCGTGACCTCATGAGAATGTCAGGCCAACAGTGTAATAAACCTAAACAACTGGCTGAGAGAGAAAAAAGCAGACCAACAGCCCAGACCAGAGGCTACTTCACAACAGACCAGCTAAACAAACTGATGAGGACAGCCAGACAGTCATTGGACTCTTTTCAGTCTGTCAATATGACTTGGAAGACCTTTATGTACTGACTTTTTCATCAACATGCTCTGAGAAACATTACTGGAGATCCATTCACATGGTTGCTATTAAACAGAACCAGGGGTGTAAAAAGTACTCAAAAATTATAATCAAGTGAAAGTACAGATACTTAAAAGTACAAAGTATTTGGCCAAAAGCATACTTGAGTAAAAGTTTAAAAAAATAAAAATAAAAAAAAAACTTGAAACTGTATTAAGAAAGTACAAGTAACCCTAGCAAAAAAAAAAAGGCAGATTCTTGTTTCATCGTGTTGAATCATCTTCTCAATGCAAAGTGAAATTGCTTAAAAATAAACAGAATAAAATGTTTTGTCAGACAGACAGGTTTAGTTAAAGGGAGAAAACAGAAATGATGGCTGCAGGTCAGTTAAAATGCAGCAAATGGAACACAAAAAACACAGCCCTTAAAGGGATAACCAATCCTTACACCCTCATGCCATCCCGTATGTATATGACTGTCTTTATTCAGATTAACACAAACTAAGAGTTTTAGAAAAAAAAAATCATGCAGTTGTATACAGGACGTCCAAAGATAATGCTTCAAAAACTACACCATTGTTGTGTTCACTTTGTGTAATTTTAAAGTGGTCCTGTAAACTTGGATTATATGGACTAAAAATACAGAAAGCCAGTTATATGGAAGCAAGTCACAAACATCTGGAATGGCATGAGGCCGGGTCAGTAAATCATGAGAGAATTTTCATTTTTGGGTGCACTGTTCCTTTAAAGAGCCAGATGTGATGCAGAGGCCAGAAACATGCAGACACAAGAACTTGTTTTGAATTAATGAGGGGAATAAAAACATTTTGAAAGGCCAATTTTTATGTTGTTGTCTACAGTCGTGGCCAAAAGTTTTGAGAATAACATAAATATTAGTTTTCACAAAGTTTGCTGCTAAACTGCTTTTAGATATTTGTTTCAGTTGTTTCTGTGATGTACTGAAATATAATTACAAGCACTTCATACGTTTCAAAGGCTTTTATCGACAATTACATGACATTTATACAAAGAGTCAGTATTTGCAGTGTTGGCCGTTCTTTTTCAGGACCTCTGCAATTCGACTGGGCATGCTCTCAATCAACTTCTGGGCCAAATCCTGACTGATAGCAACCCATTCTTTCATAATCACTTCTTGGAGTTTGTCAGAATTAGTGGGTTTTTGTTTGTCCACCCGCCTCTTGAGGATTGACTGCAAGTTCTCAATGGGATTAAGATCTGGGGAGTTTCCAGGCCATGGACCCAAAATTTCAACGTTCTGGTCCCCGAGCCACTTAGTTATCACTTTTGCCTTATGGCACGGTGCTCCATCGTGCTGGAAAATGCATTGTTCTTCACCAAACTGTTGTTGGATTGTTGGAAGAAGTTGCTGTTGGAGGGTGTTTTGGTACCATTCTTTATTCATGGCTGTGTTTTTGGGCAGAATTGTGAGTGAGCCCACTCCCTTGGATGAGAAGCAACCCCACACATGAATGGTCTCAGGATGCTTTACTGTTGGCATGACACAGGACTGATGGTAGCGCTCACCTTTTCTTTTCCTGACAAGCCTTTTTCCAGATGCCCCAATCAATCGGAAAGGGGCTTCATCGGAGAATATGACTTTGCCCCAGTCCTCAGCAGTCCATTCACAATACTTTCTGCAGAAGATCAATCTGTCCCTGATGTTTTTTTTGGAGAGAAGTGGCTTCTTTGCTGGCCTTCTTGACACCAGGCCATCCTCCAAAAGTCTTGGCCTCACTGTGCGTGCAGATGCACTCACACCTGCCCGCTGCCATTCCTGAGCAAGCTCTGCACTGGAGGTGCCCTGATCCCACAGCTGAATCAACTTTAGGAGACCAAAGTTTTGAGACTTCTCCCAACCATCCGAGAACAGTTTGGTGACGAACAATGCCTTTTCCAGCATGATGGAGCACCTTGCCATAAGGCAAAAGTGATAAGTAAGTGGCCTGGGGAACAAAACATTGAAATTTTGGGTCCATGACCAGGAAACTCCCCAGAACTTAATCCCATTGAGAACTTGCAGTCAATCCTCAAGAGGCGGGTGCACAAACAAAAACCCACAAATTCTGACAAACTCCCAGCATTGATTATGTAAGAATGGGCTGCCATCAGTCAGGATGTGGCCCAGAACCTGATTGACAGCATGCCAGGACGAATTGCAGAGGTCTTGAAAAAGAAGGGTCAACACTGCAAATATTGAGTCTTTGCTTAAACTTAATGTAATTGTCAATGAAAGCCATTGGCACTTATGAAATGCTTGTAATTTTACTTCAGTATACCATAGTAACATCTGACAAAAAGATCTAAAAACACTGAAGCAGCAGACTTTGTGAAAATTAACATTCTCAAAACTTTTGGCCACGACTGTACTTAACCACGCCCCTGTCTATAACGAAAATTCTTATTTTAATTGTTTATTTATGGCATTTAGAATTTTTTTTCTCAGCAAATATTGATATATAATTATTTGTGACTAATTAGATTAATTATTGAGCAAATCATGCAATTATTTAGATTTATTTAGAAACAATTCATTGACAGTCCTAAGTGTTACTCAATATACCATTATAATACAACTTATCCACTCCCAGGTAAGAACATTACTAAACATGATTTATAATTTACTTAACATACAATGCTCATTTAAACACATTTTGGATATTTGTAACATTTAATTAAAAAAAAAAAGAAAAGCAGTCAACCCTACCAAAACATGAATTGTATTTAAATTCTCTTCACTTGTAGTGGACTAAGCCATTTTGTGCATTCAGCCAGTATACTACATAGACAGCCAACAGACTCATCAAAATGGACAAAAAAAAAAAAAAGAAAAGGAAGAAACTTTTTTTGGGGAAAAAAGCAATTTTGTTACCGCAGTATGCTTCCTTAGATTTGATGACAAACTTTTGATGCCAGAAATTTGGCTGATTAAAGTTATAACTGAAGCTGAAATGCCAGTGCTTGATGCATGAAAACAAACATTATTGGTCCTTGCACGTCAAAAGCACTTTTGAGTTTCTGTTTACCATATTTAAGGTGCATGAGATAAAAAAAAAAAAGAAAAAAAAATGTAATGACCACTTAAAATTGTAAGGAGTAAAAGTACAGTTTTTTCTTCACAAATGTAATCAAGTAAAAGTAAAAGTAGTCAGTTTAAATTTTATGTGAATAAAATACAAATACCCCAAAATAATACTTAAGTACAGTAATCAAGTAAAATGACTATTTTACACCCCTGAACAGAGCTCCCATCCTCATATCATGCGCTATGTAGGCCTATGTATTTTGTGTCATTACTTTTTAAGTAGGCCTAATGAGACAAAACATACTACATTTCAAAAAACATAATATATGACTTTTACTATACTTTCTACTACATTTCAGAAAAACACACCGTTCCTTGTTGTTTGGAAGTGAAGAAATCGGGAATTCTGAGAGACGTGATAGCAATGTCCGATTCAGGGACAAATTATTCTGGAGTCGATTCTTTTTCAATGAACCCATTCCCAGGTTGCACCTAACCGAAGAATTAAATTGCTGAGTCGACTGATTTGACCATAGCTGTTACTGATTCAATAAACTCAGTGATTCAGTGAGTCTTATGCTAAAAAAAATAAAAATAAATAAAAATAACACTTAACCGATTCAAACCGAGCCAAGAACCGGAAGCCATGATCTTCAGAGCTTGAATGTGTACTCATAACAATTAGACCTATATAATAATAATATAAATAATGTAATATGTATTCATAATATACAATTACAGTTAAAGGTCAAAAGTTTACATCCCGCTTTCACAATCTGCAAAATGTTATTTTACCAAAATAAAAGGGATCATACAAAATGTACGTTGTTGTTTATTTACTGACCTGAATAAGATATTTCACATATAAAAGATGTTTACATATAGTCCACAAGAGGAATTTTGAATTTATAAAAATGACCCCGTTCAAAAGTTTACATCCCCTTGATGCTTAATACTGTGTTGTTACCTGAAAGATCCACAGCTGTTTTTTTTTTTGTTTTGTTTTATGTTGTTGTTGTTGTTTAGTGATAGTTGTTCATGAGCCCCTTGTTTGTCCTGAACAGTTAAACTGCCTGCTGTTCTTCAGAAAAATCCTTCAGGTCCCACAAATTCTTTGGTTTTCCAGCATCTTTTGCATATTTGAACCCTTTCCAACAATGAATGTATGATTTTGAGATCCATCTTTTCACACTGAGGACAACTGAGGGATTCATATGCAACTATTACAGAAGGTTCAAACGCTCACTGATGCTTCAGAAGGAAAAACCATGCATTAAGATTCAGGGGGTGAAAACCTTTTGAATTTGAAGATTAGGGTAAATTTAACTTATTTTGTCTTCTGGGAAACATGTAACTATCTTCTGTAGCTTCTGAAGGGCACTACTAAATGAAAAAAATATGATATTTAGGCAAAATAAGAAAAATTTACACATCTCCACTCTGTTCAAAAGTTTTCACCCCCCGGCTCTTAATCCCTCTTATTTTGGTAAAATTAACAACATTTTGCAGATTCTGAAAGGGGGATGTAAACTTTTGACCTCAACTGTATAAATAATGACAGACTGTATTCTAAACCATAAGATATTGTATGACTGGGACATTAGACTAGACTAAACTAATCTAGCCTAAATTAAAAATAAATAAATAATAATAATAAAAATACATAGATCACTTTTAACTTCTAATACTTAAGGACCTAAAAAAAAGTTTAAATTTATATATCCATTTTTTTTTTTTTTTTTTTTTGAAAGAATGACTAATGTCAATGTGTACCTTGCATTTGGTAAATATCAGTACGACCTATAGACAGTGGCGGCTCCAGGATTTTTTTGTTGGGGGTGCTAAGGGGGGGGGGGGGGGGGCTTAACAGTTCAGAGGGGGTGCTAAAAGACTAATTAAATTGAGAGAACGTAATGAACGCCTAACTTTAGCTATCAGTTTTTTATATACAGCAGCTTCAAAATAGGCATATTTAACTTTTTCCCTGTGGTATTAAACTTGCCACTGTTATTAGTAATAACTTCTAATGCCAACTGCCAAATATGACACTTACAAAGTAATATAATTTATGAATGAACATAGAAAAGAAAGAAAATTGGGATTTTTTTTCATTGTTTTGTTTTATTTTATTTATTTAAGTTATCTTTATTTTAATTTTTTATTTTACACATATCTAGTAATTTCCACACGGGCACACACTGCAGGCGATAACCTCCCCGTGCTGATTTGCATCGTATCATGCACGTGTAGATAGCCAGAGTTATTCTCAAAAGCATAAAAAAATTGGCAATATTAAGAGGATTTAGCATTTCCAATTAATGTAGGCCTGTTACATTCTTCTTATTATTAGGCCTATTATTATTATTATTATTATTATTAGATTACTTTTATTATTAAATTACATGAAATTATTGTCCCGCAATAATTTCATAGCGCACCGCATCCTCATTGAAAAAGTTTTTTTTTTTTTTTTTTTTTAAACAGGTCTATTAATTTATACAATTAATTATAGGCCTATAATTATTATTATTAACACTGCAGGCATAAATGAAAATTCAAAGCAGCTTTATTTCATGCACCGATTTTCAAAAACAACCTGTTTAACGCGAAATACGTTTCGTCTCATGTTTTTCACTAGTCACAAGAGAAGTATTAAGGGAATAATTTAAGACAGTTATATACCGTTATCGGCATATGTTAAATTAGATTCGTCTCTCGTTGTCTCAGAGAGAATATGCGCCGTTAATGCAGCGTTAACCGTCAGTTTTTTTTACTTTCACTTTACTTTCACTTTCTCTCAAGTTTCTGATGGGGCTATAGCCCCGTCAAGCCCCGCCCTGGCGCCGCCACTGCCTATAGAGGAAGCAGGAGGAAAAAATACAAGTGGAGATAGGCTGCAAGAATGCATCATTCACAGTTGATAACTAAAGTCTACCATGAACATTGACCTTAAAATGCAGTTTTTCTCTGTAAGAAATAGAGCTTAGAATAGATGCTAGAAAATTGCATTCGCCGACCGAATGTGGAAATTTTTGAAAAAGGAGCACTCGAGATGAAGGCAGGTCAGGATGACTTCAACTAAGAGCAGCCTGCTGATGATCTCAAGGCCATGCAATTAAAGGTAGAGCAGTGAATATCGAACAGAAACGTGATACTATTGAAGAGCTGACAGGTTTATGAATGTCAATGTAACTAGTGTTCTTCCACACAATCTGAATGTGGTGAAGGAGCCCTTTGGGACCATTAGTCAACTCTACGTCAATGAGAAAAGACTGCCGTGTGGCCATCTCACCCGTATTGTGAGCATAATTTTCAAATTCTCCTTTAACAAGAGAGTAATATCTCTAAAGAAAGCTAGTTAGCCTTTCCTGCCCTTTCTATCTTCTGAATGGCCTCATAAAGACACACACACACACACACACACACAACAATTTGGCAGACTAGATTTGCATTAAGTTAATTCTGATGTGTTGTGTGGCATTCTGAATGCCTTTTCTGAAAGTTTAAAAGGTCTTTATGTTTGAAGTTTTTATAGGCTTTACAGAAAGACTGACATATCTGTTAAAAAAAGTCACCAATAGAGAAATCTGGGTAACACTTTAGAATACTGTTCCTTCATTAATGAATAACTACACAGGAACAAGTGACGAATGCACTATTAACACTGTAGTAACTACTATTACCTAACAAGAAACTCTGATTAATGATTTAGTAAGTAATAGCGCTCAGTTGAAACTGGTAGTTCACTATTAGCTAATCAATAACTACTATTTTTTCTATATACATATATATATATATATATATATACACATACACATACACACACATATATATATATATATATATATATATATATATATATATATATATATATATCCTGGAGAACTACTAAGAACTACTGTACACTGAAAAAAAAAATCCGTAAAATTTACGGTAACAAAACGGCAGCTGTAGTTGCCAGAATTCTACCGTAAAATATACGGTAGCAACATTTTAGGTTTTATGGTTTTAACTTAAATTTACAGTTAAATACCGTAATTTCATTAACTGATATAATGTTAATATACCAACCTATTGAAGTACCGAAATCTGTTTTTGTACCTTTGTATTACACTGATAATCACCAAATGCAGGTGGTGATGAGAAAGTCACATGATGAACCAAAGCCCATCACAAGCAGATTTTAAATAATAACATATATAGATGGTGCACGGTGTCATTCACACAAACAGTAAACACCATCATGGTGAGACTCATTAAACTGAAATATGCAATAAACATTAATTTAACAACATTAGATGTAACATACAACCCTAATAAACATAACTGATAAGAAAAAACTAAGAAGAAACTTTTTTATTTCAAAGAAAAAACATCAAATTCAAACAAAATTTGAAATGCAATGCAGGGAATTCTGGGAACATCAATTTACAGTTTTAAAATTTTACATTCTTTTTCACTTCCAAAAGCGCTATTTCACCGTAAAATGGTCTGAAATGTCTATTACAGTTTTTCACCGTATATATTTGGGGAACTTACCGTTAACCATTTAACAGGTTTTTACCGTAGCTTTTTCACAGTTTTTTTACCGTTAAAATCACGGCCATTTTTTACAGTGTATACAGGTTCATAATTACCGTTAATTATGCATATATGTATAATTAATTCTAAAATGAAGATCATGGTAACTGACTAGTAATGACTCAATAATTACCACATCCGCCTAAAGGAACTACTAATTACTTGTATCAGTATACTAAAGTGAAAAGCATCATAACTTCCTAATATTGACTGACGTCCTTGAAGCTTTTGAGGTATATGTAAGGTTTTGGATAGTAATGACTCAAGTGTTACAACATCCTTCTGAAGAAACTACTAATTATTTGGATCACTATATTCTAAAGTGAAGATCACAGTAACCCACTAATAATTCAAGTGTTACCAAATCTAGCTAAATGAATTACTAACCAGGACCTTACAAAAACCTCAAAGGTTTACAATGACTTCAGTCATTACTATTGGGTTACCATGAACTTTACTTTAGAATTAATTATTCATTATGTATTATTCATATTAATAATGAACCTGTATACAGTAGTTCTTGGGGAGGTATGAAAAAAATAATAGTTACTGATTAGCTAATGGTGAACTACCACATTTGACTAAGCACTATTACTTACTAATTCATTAATTAGTTTCTTGTTAGTTATTAGTAGTTACTACATAGCTAATATTGCGTTACTCGAGTGTTCTTGTGTAGTTATTCGTTAATGATGGAACAGTATTCTAAAGTGTTACCGAAATCTGTATTTAATATATATACACCACCATTTAAAATTTGGGGTTGGTAAAAAATTTTTTAACATTTTTGAAATGTCAATTTTCAATTTCATTGTAGTTGTACAATGACAATAAAGACATTCATGAAAGAAGTCATTTATGCTCCAAATCTGCATTTATTTGATAAAAATAAAGTCATTTATATAAATGTAAAAACACAAAATATTATCACAATTTAAAAGAACCATTTTCTATTTGAACATAATTTATTCCTGTGATTCAAAGCTGAATTTTCGGCATCATCAGTCTAGTCTTCAGTGTCACATAATCCTTCAGAAATCATACTAATATGATTAATGTTGAAAACCGTTGTGCTGCTTAATATTTTTCTGGAAACCGTGTTAGAATTTTTCAGTGCAATCAGTAGAAAGTTCAATAGAACAGCTTTTAATTTTTTAATTGTTTAATTTTCTTTTTGTAACATTATATATTACTCTTTTTACTCTCATTAATTCTAACACTTTTTTGATCAATTTAATGCCTCCTTGCTGAATAAAAGTATTAATTTCTTTTTTTTAAATTACAGCAAATTTCTCATCTGCGCTAGAGAACCGTTATCGTCCCAACACGTACATCTCAGCGGGGCAGAAACATATTTGACACAGGAGCTGTTAGGAGAGGTTGACATGAAGGTTTAATTGAGGCCAATATTTGTTTTTGACTGGACATATGGGAGCTTCTAAACAATCTCACATACAAGCTGGTAAAATTATAAACAACGACAACAACAACAACAACAAAAAAAAAACATACAGTGTTCCCAGGATCATGTTTAAGAGGTTTTCTTGATTTATTTTGACAACCAATATACCAAATGACAGCTTTAACACTTCACAACTGAAAATTGTTTTGTGCTCAAATTGTTATAAGCTACAGAAAGAGTCCACATTCACTACATGTCAGGCCATGTGTATTCCGGTCACTATATACACTTTTTGCATAATCTTTCCACAGAGACAGCAAGAGGCCACATAACACAACCTCAGCAAAAGATATAATCAACCCAATTAATAAGATCAGCACAAACAGAGGTTAAACTGAAAGGTTAAACGCTCCTTTAGAGGTGTGAACGTTACAATCAATAGACGACCTGTCAGCATGTTGAAGACACAGTTCTGTACATTGGATTTTTCCTGTACACGATATTTCAGTGGAAACTCTCAGAGCGAAATTCAGCGTGACCTTGACTATGCTGTAAAATGGGAACCAAGAAACCGTGCTAACGGAGAGTGAACTATTCACCATCAGTACAGAGGAAACCTGTCTTGTTTGCTTATTTGGGTCAAAACTATTAATATCCGACATGAGCTTGAGGCTGTCGGTTTGACCCTTCTGTCGGACAACATCAATCCAAACGTTTTCCTCTGAAGCTGAACCAGCCCAGATGGAGACACCCTCGAGAGGGACGGGGAATCCAGTGATGAGGCACACACAGACACCCTCTAAACTGCCCACAGGTGTCATCTTGTATTTATATTTTTCTGTTGCAATTAACGGTGATGACTTGACCCTGGAGAAATTCACAGACTTTATAACGTTGTTCCCAAGCTGCCTACCTTCCCTGCATAGTCTGATGTAAAAGGTTGGCAGAAACATTGCACTGCTATCTAAGATTACTTCTTTAGGCAAAGAAATAATGAAATCTAAACAAATGTGAACTGTAGTTATATGTTTAAAGTCAGAAAAAAAGTCTGCATGTCTTTTTTTGTTAATATAATGTTATATCATTACTTCGTAACATGCTAATGTTATTAGAATCCAGCTGCACTTCAAAAACGACTTTGAAAATTCTTTCAAAGTTTTTGACCAAGTCTTATATGTTTAGGAGGCAGAGGTGGCTTAATTAACAGTACAGTGCCAACTTACAGAGGTGAATGTCCTAAAAACTTTCTGATGGAGGAATTGTTGGCTGGCAGCATTTAACACCCATTAACGCTGACATTAGAATGACCCACACAATGAAGGTCACTGTCACAGGATGCCACCTTTCCAACAAGCCAGTAAATTATTTCCCTGTTAGCCTTCCCAGTCAACTGGAAGTAGCGCTAATGTAAACAGGAAACACTTAGGAGACACAAGTTCAGCCAGTCACATAAACTAACAGAATGTGAACCGCATTTTGCTCAAAACACAAACAAGTGCAAAAGGTTAAAAAAGAAATAAATAGCTATGGTTTGGGCTGATCTCAATCAACATCTCAATGTTTTGGAGTGGTCAAGGGGTCAAGACAAATTTGAACTAAAGACAAGCTGTCTTTGAATTGTGATGCTTCAAAAACAGTTTTGAGTAGTGATCCGCAAGGTCTAGAGATGTGGTTTTTAAAAGTTGAACTACTAACTAGAGCGCCACTTTTTTAAAACGCTGTGTCATAACGCAAGTTGCAAGTGCACCAGAGGTTAAACGCAATTGTTTAGTCTATGTTCACATTATGGAAAAACTGTGCAGTTGAATGCAAAAATATAAGTTGTGAAATATAAAAAGGGCAGGGCTAAAGACGCTTTTTTAAAAGTTTGAATTCTTTTAATTTGAGAGCTATGTTTTTAGAGCGCTGTGTCATGTAGCACAACACGCAAACCTAGCATGTTTACATGGATAAACTTAAAGCAGTGCAGTGGAATGCAAAATGTGAGATGCAGGGTAGTGAAATACACAAGATCTGGAGACTTTCATTTTTGACTTTTTAATTTGAGCACTGCATTTCTTACAAAGTTGTATCATGTGCGAATCGCTGCAAAATATGCAAAATGTGAGTGCTATGGTCAAATATGTGTTTATTTTGGGTGTTATTTTTTTCACTCCACTGGTCAAGTCTCAGTTTGTACAATGTCTTTCTTTAAATAATGTGTGAGACATTAGCAGTGGAATATGGAGAGCCAGATGGCTAATTTTTTGTGTGTGCATATTTAAGTCGTCTTAAGTTTTAATATATCATTTTCAAATTGCTGCTAGTCATTAAATAAATGCCATAAATGTATTTAGTTACCACTTGTAGTACACTTGAGTATACTAGTGTATGAAAGACGGGTTCAAGTGCACTTCAAGTGGTAACTAAATACATTTTTAATACAGAGATAGTGTGTTAAAAGCACATTTTAGTTCATATTCATGGTGTCTCAAAATAGCACAGTTGTGTACACTTAGATGTTCTTAAGATTAGCTTAAGAAGTACTAAAGAATAATTTTTATTAAGTACAAAATTAGTGTGTGAAAATAGAGCACTTTAAATACATCATGGAAGTGCACTTTTTTTCCGCACCTGGGTACTTACCCTCATGTCGTTCCAAACCCATATGAATTTCTCTCTTTTGTTGAATACAAAAGAAATCATTTTGAAGAATGTCAGTAACCAAACAGTTGTTGGTCCCAATTGACCTCCATAGTATGGGGGGAAAACAAGTCAATGGCTACAGTCAAATGGCTACTGAAAGGAATTCATAAAGGTTTAAAACAACATGAAGGTGAGTAAGTGAAGAATTTTTCTTTTTTGGTGAACAATCCACAAAAACACAACACAAAACTCTAAGGACGTTTTACTGTTACTGCATTAACCAATAAAATGGAATGCGAGATTTCCCCATTTTATCATCTTAATCTGTTGTGTAAAATCAGTAACATGACTCAACTGCCTAGTTATTTGTGTGAATGAGCACCAGTCAATGGTCAAGCGCTGTGACAGGATTGAGACGGAGCGTTTGAGTGAAAGTGTGTCTCATCACCCATGCAGGGCACACACATGCAGTAGCACGTCGTCAGACAATGTAGCGGAGCTGACAGCCAGCTTTATCACTGAGATCAAATGCAGCTCTCTATTCCTCTCTCTTCTCTCTCTCTCTCTCTCTCTCCACACCTCTACTAATGCTTTAAGCACCTGATCCTTCTTTATTTCAGCTGCTGTGTGTAAGAACAAGCACTATTGGACTACATAGAATCTTTCTGCACATCTTAATAAGACACACAGGATTAGACGATGTACAGACATGGAAACTGCCTGTAGTAAAATTCTGGGAAGCTCCGCCCATCATTGGCCCAAAATTTAGATTTTTTTTTAAATAATGCAACTGATGGTTTCAACAAAAGCATACACTTGATTAACAACCTTTTTACTTCCAGAACCTGACTGTTGTGCATATGGCCATACAAACCATTGGAAGGCCATTTCTGGCACAGGATAAATAAAAAAAAATACAAAAAGGTAAGTACAACTTTTTGTCTCATTTTGTTTTTTGTTTGTTTTTTTTTTCAATTTGCAATTACCTTTTTTTATTTTATAAAAGAGAAATGCTAGATGTAAACTCAGAGAGAAAAAGTCTCAATTATCTTTTTCTTTTGTAGTGAATTGGCCTTCCACATTAATCAGATATACACAAAATAAACTTCTGCATAAAATTATGTGAATGTGCAAGTAAACCTGAAATAAGTCACATGATGTTAATTGTGCTCTTTCCATAACAACACACTAATGTCGTCAAGTAACATTGCATGCCATTGTAGTCAGCCAATTTGTATACAATTAATAATTATGACAAAATGTTCAATTCATATTCAAAATCAGTGTTGGGAAAGGTTACTTTGGAAATGCAATAGGTTACAGATTACAAGTTACCCTATTCAAAATGTAATAAGTAGTGTAACTATTTCAATTAGGCTACTTTATTAAAGTAATGTAGCTGATTACATTTGATTACTTCTCTATATTTCTAACAAATGTTTTCAACTGTAAATCATTTTCAAACATGTAAACCAGGCAGGGTTATCCTTACAGTATTACTGTCAGACTTTCTGGAGTAGGCCCATTTACAATGTGGTTATGTTTTCTTATTTTTCATATTCATTCATACAGTATATTCATTATGACTTATTCTTTTATGGTTTTATTACATTACATTCATATTAATGTATTACTCATATACTCAAGTATTATGCATTTATATTCATAATTCCAGTACATTCTGTTATGCTTAAGTGATGTTTGGACAGGGAGATGGAAACTTATTCTCTGCAAAAATATTTTCTATGCAAGGATGTCTGCTAAATTTGTCTTATGTTTTCATGATACTAGATGTTCTTTTACAAGAGCTGGTATTTGCAAGAAGATTGCTTAACTCTGTTGTCTCCACTAGAAGGATGTAAAACCACAACCCATGTCTCTATTTTTATCTTATTCTACCTACTGCATTTCATAGGTCATGTCAACATGACCTAGTCCTGAACTAAATTCACCTTAGGTAGGGGAAATATTTGACAACATGTGGATAATGATATAATGGATAAAAACAGTTTGACATTTGTCGATCAGACGAGAACATTCCATGACCTATGATGTTGTAAGAAGATGTAAGTCTCTATAATAGCCTATATAATATCCCTCCAATTGGTATCTTTACTTTCTTTCCTTCTCTTTGCATGCTCTGAAGATCTTCATCTCTCGGCTCTTGAATATTACTATACACTGTTAAAAAAAAAAAAAAAAAGTTTTTGAGTTTGCTCAACTTCTTTTTGTGGGAGATTCTCAAATTTTTGTTGTATAAACTTAAAACTACAAGTTGAGAAAACTCAAAAATCTGCTGAAGCGGGTTGCCTTAAAATTTTAAGTTGGCTCAAATGTTTTTTTGTTTTTTTTTAAGTGTACTCAGATCAGATCAAATTACTCGGGTTGTTAGACTATAATCTTGTTTCAGCATAATATAGTGTATCTATTTTTCTAATCTTTCTTTAATTTCCCTATTTTACATTGAATCATTTGTAATAATTATCACTTATACTTATGATAATTGATTTTTAATAAACTACACTTTTACGGAAAAGACTTCGTCTGGATCTCTTCTCGGTGCATCACTTTCCAAATCCTTCATAACTTGAATTAAGATTAGAATAATTTAATTTTAAAGCACAGCTACCACAAAATCAGACGTTAACACCTGTTTTTACTTTGAGATCGTTCTAATTTTTCATTTTTAAATTTCCAGAATTGGAACACAATCAATAGCATCGCTTGACAACCCAGCCTTTAAATGGCCAAAGGCACTGTACACATCAAAAACAGGCAAAGCAGCAAATTAATATTATTCAACATATTCTATTTTTAGCAGAAAATATTAAGACGTAAGTTGTAACCCCCTTTGTAATTGTTATTTTCATGATCAGTGATTTTTTGATCAGTGACTGTAGTGGATTAGTAACGTTTATTTAATATTTAACATTTATCTATCATTTATTATCATATGTGTTGCAGACTTTATACAACGTAATTATGAAAGTAAGTACACAGATATAAGCTACTTAAAATAAAGTGTACTTAAAAACATGTAATACATTTCTAATTACATTAAAATTACAGAATATTACACTAACATAAGCTACTTAAAATAAAGTGTATCAAGATTGCACTTAAGTGTACTTCATGTGTATCTATACTGAACACCTTATCCAGCTGCACCTTAGTTTGATTTAACCCACCAGTACACAGCTTAAATACATGTAATACATTTCTAATTACATTAAAATTACACAATATTACACTAACATAAGCTACTTAAAATAGTGTATCAAGATTGTACTTAAGTGTACTTCATGTGTATTTATACTGAACACCTTATCCAGCTGCACCTTAGTTTGATTTAAACACCAGTAAATACATGTAATACCTTTCTAATTGCATTCAAATGACAGAATATTACAGAGGCATAAGCTACTTAAAATAAAGTGTATCAAAATAAAGTGTATCAAGAAGACTACAAGCAGCTGTGTAACAGACTCGGTCTGTTACATATGTGTGTAACAGTAGCTGCCTATTACATCTACATAATTAAAAACTGTAATTACAGGCTATTCCATAACTTAGTTACATGATAAGTACATTTTGTTTCATATAAGTACAAAGGCTACTACTACGTACTTAATTAGGTAATTACTTCAAATAAAGTGTTACCCATTTAGTATATAATTTTTAGATTTTTGTATTTTGACCAGTGTTGGGGAGTAACTAGTTACATGTAACAGCATTACCTAATTTAATTACAAGATTGTAATTAAATTACGTAACGCTGTTACATGTAACTAGTTACTCCCCAACACTGGTCAAAATACAAAAATCTAAAAATTAACACTGTCTCTAACTCACTTCAATTCATGACTCAAAGAAAATTTCGATCATTCTGACAGGCAGCAGCAGTAATGTGTTACAGACATGCTTCATATGTACCTATATCCCGTCTGACAGCACAAGCCTTGTTAAACCATCCGGAATAAACACCACCAGACCCATAACATCCATCAATGCTGAGAGCAAGACAATTCATTCAACCCAATACAATACATTTGTATATAAGACACTCAATAGAAACTATGGAGCAGCCATATATAATAATGCAATATAAATCTGCCAATCTATTAATTCACTTTGTTGGGAAGAAGTAAATCAATGATCAGTGTAGTTATTATGAATCATCAAAATGAAGAGTTGACTAATGCCACAACAAACAGAAACATTAAGCATCAATCATCAGATTTAGCTACAACGCGTTCCCTTAAGAATAATAGTATTTATTGGAAAAGTCATATAAAACCACTGACTTGATTAACAGGTGAGCACAAATATAAATCTTTCACGTGGGTACACATCACAAAAATCCTCTTAAAGCAATAGCTCACTTCAAAATGAAAGTTGTTATTTACTCACCCTCATGTTGCTCCAAACTTTCCTTTCTTTCTATTCTTACGACGGTCGCTGCTCTCTTCCAGCCTAATGAAAGCAGACGCCTTCCATGACTGTCAACTCCAAAAAAGACAAAAAAGTAGTTCATACAGGCATATTATAGCATCGTGTGAAACTTTAGTCGTTATTCATTTTCATTTTGGCCTAAAAGCGAATCTCATGGGTCAGTTCGTCAGCGCCGGTGTTTATCAACACACTCTGATAAAAAGCAGTTTTAGATCCACTATGCAGAATATGATTAAGATGGTTTTAATATAGTGTCATGTAGAGAAGCACAGTCATAAATCAAACGATGACATGTTGTCCACGCTCTCGCTTTGCAATACTCAAACGGCAGCTGTCTCACAGTTGATCAATAGACAGTGAGACGGTCTGCATTAAAACGCTGTTTACAACACGATGGCAAGCTTAAATCCACAATTTTCATAATTTCATTCAATTTTTTAAGTCAGAAGGGTCCAGTCTATGATATATTATCCATAATAAAAAAATATGATGCATAAGCACCACAAATGAGATGCAAAGTCTTCCTGTACATTCGTTCTGAAGCAGATTGGCTATAGTCGATGTTCTCGGCTCGTGCTGTACTATATTAAGTCTAGTTTGTGCAGCAAGTGTGGATCAATATCCTTCTTTATCTAATCAATAGAGCAGAGCTTAAAGGTAGGACATAAACGAATGCAGGTGAGGCTGCTCAAACACAGTTGACATCCATCTATGAGACTGATTGATGGACTGTAAAAAAGTAGCATCTGGAATTCCTGACCTTTGTGTAATTTTTAATGATTTCATATTTAAGATATACATTTAAAAAAAAAAAAAAAAAAAGGATGCAGAATAAGTTTCTTTAAAAATATATAAAAACACCTGATAGTAAAGCAAGGTTTATGATGAAGTAGTAAGTGGCTTCTCTGCTATTATTACTCCGAGCATGTACTACAGAAAGCGAGTGAACCCATAAAGACGCCACATTTCATCCAATCAGGGTGAAACCCAGTTGACTGCACTGCCTTTTCAAGCGGCTCCAAGAATGTGGCATAAATCAAGGCAAATTAAGTGAAATATGAATGAGCTAAGAGGGACATTTTAATTTAAAATAACACCGCCCTGAACAGACGTAAAAGGACGGGGTTGTCACAGACATGCTGGGATTAAAATTCAGAGGTTTATGATCATAATAAAGAGCTAGACTTGTTAACTCTGAGAACTTTGGAAAAGATTCAAAATGTCCTTGAGTGAATGTTTAGTATTGTCCTCTGGTTGATTTCTGCATTTTTTACAGTCTAAAGAAGTAATTTATGATCAATATTACGCTAATAAATATACTAAAAACAACTTGGTCATTTTTAATAATAATAAATAAACAAATAATATTAGAGAGTATGGAAGGTATATTCTGCCAATTTTATATTGGTCAAATACCAACTAGATTAAACATTTAATTTCATTTTCATGTCTAAATAAATGATTCATTTTTTTCCAGAATCACAATGCATCATCCTCTTTTTAAAAAAAAAAAAATATATATAATAATAATATAATATATATATTATATTATTATATAAAATATATATTATTATATTATATATATATATAATTAATATATTTATTAATTTTTTGACACAATTGCAGATGCCAAGACAATCTTGAGGCCATGCAAATATTAAAATGAGAAGGCAAATTTAAAACTTTTTACATACCAAAAAATTCCTTTGAGAATATCCTTTACACATGCTTTAAAAATATTTATATATTATTTATTTTGTGACAAACCATGGAATAATATAAAAAAAAAAAAATTAAAAAAAATGCACGAGTCAATCTCAAAGATCAAAAAGATCATATCCATTTTTATTTTAACGAGACATCGGTGGATGTGATTGTCAAGTATTTGAAGTGACTTACATGCAAGTGACAGACTGCACAGAACACACACTCAAGGAAAAGACATTTGACAGCAAGAAAAGAGAGAAATAGGTGAAAGCAGGAAGATTCCTGGAAAGAAGGCACATTTGTTTCGTTCATGGACATATTACATGAGAATTTGGTAACATTATAACATTTCACCCATGTGAAATGACTTGCTTTTGTGCTTTAGGGAGACATGAATGAGTTCTTACAGTTTGTTTGTGGAGCACATCAGAGAAAGAACTGAATAAGGAGTCCATTCTGTCCACAAAGACGATCCTACAGATGTATTTCCCTTTATATCAACAACAATTTGAAGCCAAACCTACAGCAGAAACAGCGTAAACTCAAGCTTAGGTTCAGATACAGTTGTCTTAGATCAGGAGACAGCACTCTCACAGAGAGCAGCGATCGGTTTACAGTATCAAACACGGCACAGATCAAAATGAATCAACTGCTGTCAAACAACACGGGAAAAAAAGAAAAAAAAAAGAAACATCAAACTAACAAGTCTGGGACAGATTCATGTTGCCATCCAAAACCTGAGGCAGACATGAGGTGGACGGAGCAAAAATACACACAAACAGAAAATCATTAGAGAAAAAGGAACCTTTTAGCTAAAATTTAATTCTATCATTGTTTACTCACCCTTTAATGCTATTTTGGACCGCACTGACTTTCATTTCTCTCTTTTTAGCCATATGCTGATCTAAAATAACACTAGACCCCACAGACTCTCATTATATGACCAAAATAAGAAAGTCGAACTGTTTGCAATGACACGAAGGTGAGTAAATAATGAGTGTGTGTAAACAATCCTTTTAAGAAGCAAAAATGAACCAAAAATGTGCAAATCGAAGGGCAGGAATCAGCTGCCATACATTTGGTATGAATTAAAGCCAAACTCAAGACAACTTCAACAGAACTGAAGTGACATTAACATTATTAACTGTGTGAACGTGTTCTCTCAGGCACGATGAGGTGCTCCATATTGATCATGATAAATCTCAAGTCTCTGTAGATCATGACGCAGATGTGTCCATTTAATATCTGGTTTGTCTTCCCTAAGGGCCCGTTTGAGAAGCTGAGAGCTTCGGGTAAGACGTCACTACATGGAGAACATATGGAAGCCTTCAATGCCTCTATCAATCTGCTGATGAACTGAGATTGAACTCCAGGTCTGGGCACATTATTCAGATAAGCGCTGCGCTGGTGTCACCATCCGTCAGCGCAGGAGACGCAGCGAGGTGCTGTTTGAACGCCGGAAATGCCAGCTGTGAAACGCTAACAATCTTGGAAGGCGAAAACAAGGAACGCTTATTGTCAGTCTGTTTGTCTTTGACTTGATGAATATTAAGAATATATTTGGTGTACTTTTTTTTTTTTTTTTTGGGGACTGAATTTTTCAGTCCTAAAGAACAAAGACACACCAGCTTGTTGTTTCTTCTGAAGATCAACGAAATCAGATGGTGAAATGAAATCTGTCAAGAACATGTGAAGTCCACATTTCACCCCAATATCAAAAAGATTTAGATAAGGAATTCAATTGTGTTTAAACACTTAAGAACACTACCATTTAAAAAGACGATTAAACCACACCTTCCCAACAAGTTTTCATTGTTAAAATGCAAAAAGAAATGTATAAATACATAATATAATATCATTTTTGTAATACAGTAAAAAATATATTATATTATAAGCATGAATCAGAACAGAATTTGGGGTAAATGTGCTAAATTGTCTTGTAAATAACATCACATATGCAAAGATTTTTCATTCTAATGCATGTGATTTTATTTTAATTTATTTATTTATTTATTTTTTGCTTTTGGGGTGGAGCGTGACCCAATCGACGTTTTGAATGAGCACATCATACATGGTTTTTAAATAATGCTTTTGCCATATCCTGCCTTACAGAACATCCACTAAAGGATTGTGGATTTGTGAGAAAGAAGTCACAAATCCAATGCCAAAACGTTTTTTTTTTTTGGTCCCTTTTAAACACTGAATTAAATTAGACTGAATTAAATTAGACTGAATTAAACTTCAGCTAATGCCACTCTTTTAACATAAAATCTAACAAACCCCCTTCAAAAATGAAAACAAAAACACGGCTTGACAAAACAAATCTGCTTGTACGCTCAGTTCTTGGCTTCGGTAAGGACAATATTAGCCGTCACAAACATTAGACAGAACGTTGCCCACAATATCACAAACCAAACCCAGAACGTATGATGGAAAGGTGACCGGTGCTTATTTACAGCATCCCTTCCCAACACAGGCTCGAGATGACGGCGACTAAAAAATACTAGGAAGGCCGGGATGATATACTGAATGCCTGTTCCGGCATACGCCCCGGTGATACCCACAAGCGCCTCTAGATCATGAGTACAGAAGGCCACGATAATGGGCGGCACTAGAGTAATGAGCGGGAAGACGATACGGTCCACCACCCAAGGGTACGTGCCACCGTCCCGATGGAAGAGAGTCTTCCAGTTGTTGCGTAGCGTGACTGCTATTATGGGAAAGTTGGTGCTGATGGTGAAGACAGGAAAGAGGCCCAGGAAGTAGCGCAGCACTGGAATGCTCAGGACGTCACAGTTATCCGTGAAATTTAAAGTGTACATGTCCCGCAGCAGAGAACTGTCGAAGCAGAATATGGCCGTGAGGGACAGCAGGCTGTAGAAGCACAGGATGAGGATGTAGTCGGCCATGACCAGGGCGCTCATGCGCTGCTTGTTGGAGATGGGAGTCACGAGCGAGGGCAGCGAGTGCTGGCACATGAACGAGTAGACGCAGACCCCGAAGAGGTTGGGCACACCTGAGATCTGAGCCACAGTTGGGTGGCCCTCACTGTGCCCCTTGCCAATACGAATCAAAGCCAGGATGATCATCATGGTGAACGCTGAAAGAGACAGAGAAACTCCTGTAAAATAATTATATAAAATCATGCAACACAATATGACTTTGAAGATCTAGTGGATTTTGTTTTATTTAAGACAAGTGTCAAAAACATTGCTTTTTCATATACGTATCAATTTGGAGATTTTGGAAGAAAACTTGCATTTGTAGATTTCAATTATCAGCCAGAAATCTCCACTTCTGTAGCATGTACATACATCAAACATCACAGTTTAATTCCTATCTACATTCTGAAAGTTTTAAAGAGGGGGTTGTTCATTTATCATTTGCCTGATTTTATACAACATTTAATTCTTAAAAATACTGAAAATGTGTTTGTTTTTCTTCTGCCAGGTGACTATTTTATATGGAAGCCCGTTTCCACCACTGAATAAGATATAAAAAGGTAATTGTGACTTTTTGCCTCACAATTTGGACTTTTTTCCCCTCGCAATTGCTTTCTTTTCAGAATTGCGAGATATAAACTCGCAACTGCAAGAAAAATGATTGGAATTGTGAGATTTAAAATGGCATTTCTGAGAAATAAAGTAGCAATTCTGAGAAATAAATTCAGAATGGCGAGAAACTCACAATTCTGACTTTCTCAGAATCGCAATACAAACATTCAGTTGCGTGTTATAAAGTCAGAACTGCAAGATATAAACACGCAATTTGGAGAAATAAAGTCAAAATATAAACTCACAATTTTTTCTCAGAACTGCAAGAATTTGCAATTGAGAGTTCGTGTCTCACAATTCTGAGAAAAGAAGTCAGAATTGCAAGGAAAAAAGTCAGAATTATGAGATATAAACTTGAAATTGCTAGAAAAAAAAAAAAGGCAGAATTGCGAGGTAAAAAAGTCGCAATTACCTGATTTGATCTAAACCACAGTGAACAAAGATGTTTTTCGTTTACATTTGGAAGCGTTCTTGAAGGGTTGCCATGTCCACTTATTAACCTTTGGATTTAAGTTTATTATGTTATGTTTTTTTTTCTAGCAAGATCTGACAACACCTCAACAGTCAAGACCTCGTTCCCTGAGATTTCTTGCACTATGGATACAGAAGACAGACACAACTCTGATACACGTTTAAAGTTGTTCAGTTCGGCTCTGAAAGCACTTTGTAGGTCATCATTAACTTTCATTATAGCTTTTTAATCAATTAATTCAGTTGCAGAATGCGGTTGTTACTCTCGTAAATAAAAAATACAGTAGCATTACTTAACTGTGTGTAGAGAACAGGATTAAGCACTAAAAGGTGAACTAACAACCGAATTCAGTTGCAGTATGTACTTAGCCTAATACTGTATTGTCAACAACATAAAACAAGAATTTTGAACCAATGTTCCCAAAATAAATTGGGGAATCATGGTGATATCTATTAGATAAATATTTTACCCTGTTCAACTGGGGTTTCTTGCCTTAATACTGTATATTCAGCTCATACACGACTTTGCCAAGCTGAGATGATTATTTATTAACACAGTCCACCTAAAGCCGATTTTAGGCATAACCCCTTTTTTAGAAGCCTGAATAGCAAAAAAAAAAAAAGCATGAAATCTGATTTTAACAATCAATCCAAGTCTCATGAGGATGTGACTTGAAATCCTGTTAAATTGGATTTGAGTAGATCCGTTTCAGCATGAACTGCACGAACAGATATCAAGTTTATATTTCATCATTTGGGATTTCCTAAATCATCCAACTAGATTTGGGAAAAAAACTTAAGGTCTCTGTTGTGTATGTTACGCGCTTTATGAGTTGTCATGATGGACTTGAGTGGAGGACAAATTTCCAGTTCTGGTCTGTCCACACTGACAGCTTGCTGCTCATACACCATGTCTACATTGGAAGCCACTGATGCAACAACTCGAGTCTAAACACTGTAGCGTGATGGACAGCTTCAATGCGTCCAGTGTTCACCAACCACAGGCCAGTCAGCTTCAAAGATGAAACCAAAACTTTACCGGTTTATTTAGCCAGAAATCCATGCTGTAAAACTGACTTGTCTTTGGGTCATTTTAAAATAGTGCAACTTACCTTTAATTTTAGTACTACAACCTACCTTAAAATCTGTGCAGGTGTATGTAGGGAAAAAGGGGATTTATAACAAAAATTCATTTGATTTTATCAACAGAAGGTACATCACCATTAAAAGGTTTGTGGTTGGTAAGATTTATTTAATGTTTTTGAAAAATCTCTTACGCTAACACGGTATTTGTTACACAACATATGCGCCAATGGACATACATTATTAACACTGAACTTAGGTTTGACTGATTGGTTTGCACACAGAAATGGCCACGGGTCAAACTCAGAGTAAAGCCCTATAATTAAGCCCCCATATTATTACGTCTCCTGATTCTAACATATTTATCTTATTTAAGCATTTCATTATTTCTGTAATTTTGAATTTATATTAAGGGAAAAAAAAAAAAAAAATCCCTGACTTTCTGTATTTCTATTCTAATCAATGTTGCAATCAATGCTGAGCAAGATGAGACTTTTCAGGATCTAATAGGCTGCTGGAAAACGCTGAGCTGGTTAAAAAGGGACCAATAACTTCTATAGGTGATGTTCCCTGCATAGACAACCAGGAAGAGAAACATGGATGTTAAAAACCCAAACACAAGTGCAATCCCCTCCATTTAATTATCTCAAACATCTAAAGCTTAGTGCTGCTCCTGAAGATCTGTATATAGATTTCAGGCAAAAAATTAATCCACAACAACAACAACAACAACAATAAAAAAAACACAAACAAACAAACAAACTGTTAAACATCATCCTATCCCAGTTTCCGGATAGCTAAGAGTACCGATAGTAATAATCAGTCCTCATCTTCTTTCCTAATGCATCACATGGCCAGATCAGAGACTACAGGTGTAAATCTGAGAGGACAGCCATTGGATTTAAAGGGGAAATGGACTGGGTCAGTCCACGAATCTGAGAGCCCAGCTGACGTGCAATTAACCGGAGCTCCCGAAAGCAGTGCTGACCCAAAGGTCTCCATTAGCATTAAAGGTGTTCTCACACATGCTCATTCAGTGTTTGGAAAAGATGCATTATTCCTGGCAGGAGTAAAACATTCTGGCAGCAAACAAGGGGCAGAGTGCATGTCAGACTAATCTCAGTCTATTAATCAAGGGCAGGTTGCATGTAAGGGGAATAAATAATTCACTAGTTGCAAAGAACAAATAACGTAAATCACAGTGATGTTGCAGTAAAAGGGTAAGTGTCTCAGGAGAGAGTGCATGCTGCCAGGAAAAACTACAAATTACCTCATTTCAAGTACATAAATAACTAGGGGTCGACCGATATGCGTTTTTCAAGGCCGATGCCAATATCGATTATTACAGACCACGTGGACCGATAACCCATATTTTAACCGATATATTATGTCTGATGTAAAAATGAAAATTCATGTCAAAATTAAGAATAACAAGGTCTCTGACAAAAACAGCCTTCCCTGGTGTTGATTGCACTTCTTACTCTTGTCATCCTCCATGCATCCCTCTACAATAAGGGTACTATAAAGAGAATTAAAAGTGGGGCCACTGTATGCTTCATGATTAAGCCTATGAATACTGTACTCCAGCTAAACAGCTTGGGCAATTAAAGTATTTGGCTTCAATAATTTACATGTTAGAAATGTATGTGTAATAGCATAACTTCTCACAATTATAATATAATAAGTGTAAATAATTTAATTGTCTTCATAGATCCATTGTAGAAGTTGTGAAGAAGACTGCAACTATTTTAATTAAACTATAACACTAATAGCCTGTTATAGGCACACTTGGTTCAATAGCCTATTGAAATGTCACAATTTATGTCGTCCTAATCTTGGCCTATGTGACAGTAATTTTGATTAGTTTTAATTTACAGTGCAGTGCAAATGAAGCCATAAAACATTAATTTCAGTTATCTTTTAATCAAATGAGAGTTAAACTAAATTTTTTGGCAAAGAAATGGGTTTACCATTAAAATTAAAAGATGGAAGAAATAGCGTATTGTGTGATTATTCTTTTAAACAAAAGTTGTTGTTGTAGTAGTAGATAAACCGAACTTTTATTTTGACGGGTTGCCATGAGGACCTCTTAAGTTTCTGTATAGCCTATGTATATGATATAACAATCGTTTTACTCAAATGAAACGGTCAAATGCTCATGAAGCAACTCTCAGAGCAGTTCTGGGGATGTTGTTCATGTATTTATGTCCTCATTTAGTGAGAAGGCAGATGCTGAAAACACCGCGAGCGTCGCGCACTTCAGTGTGTGTGTGTGTGTGTGTGTGTGTGTGTGTGTGTGTGTGTGTGTGTGTGTGTGTGTGTGTGTGTGTGTGTGTGTATATATAATCAAAACTGCGCGTCTGTGCCATTCACATATACAGAGACACGCAGAACATGCAGAATTCATATTTAAATAAGTCTTTTTGCAGCTTAATATTTACAGATACTAGTCCATAGCGTGAGTCAATTTAAGTGTACTGACCTACTTTTGATTAATTCATCCAAACTTTGACGAACTCTGTGCGTTATACAATAAATTCCCTTTATATGACTGGATTCAGTCTGCGTTTTCCCCATCGCAGAAACCATAAATAGACAATATTGAGGTGTTTTGCAACTTCAGTGTAGTGGATTGTGATTTATTGCAACTTGAGCAACGTCTGCTGCTGCCTTTGAAAGACAACTGATGCATGATGATCACTGAAACTGTAGCAAGCGCTTTCAGTGTGAGAGTGCCTACATTGACTGGTCAGACTCGTGACTCCCAACGAATCAGATGCGCGGTGGGCGGAGACTGCTCTAGGCCACAGAGTGGTGAGTTCTGCCAGGCTGCAGAGCCAAATAGCGCGTTTTGAAAATGACCGATACAGATAATCATAAAAATGCTTAATATCGGCACCGATAATCGGTCGACCCCTACAAATGACCATTATGAATGAAAAGTGGAGAACAAAGCAGAGCGACAAACATTAAATCTATACTGTGAGAGACATGTCTTACTTTACACCAAATCTAGAGACTAACAAGTCATGTGACCATACCATAACAGCCCGTGTTTATATAAAATGTATATTATATATAAATATAAAAATTTTATACATTTCTATACATAAAGCTAATTTTTTTCTTAAGTATACTGTACACATGAATGTGCGGTGTGTACACACATTATCTAAACAAACTTATTTTGGATGCGATTAATCATTTGACAGTTGAACTGCTTAATATTTTTGTGGAAACTGCTACATTTTTTGGCATTTGTTGAATATAAAGTTCAAAAGCACATCATTAAAACTGAAAAACAATTAATTAAAAAATCTATATATTTCAGTAAGATGCATGTTTGTCTGTATATTTATATATTAAAGGGATAGTTCACCCAAAAATGAAAATTAGCCAAAGATTTACTCACCCTCAGGTCATCCTAGGCATGTCTGACATTCCTCTTTCAGATGAACACATTCGGAGTTATATTCAACATTGTCCTGTCTGGAACAATCTGTATAATTGCAGTGAATGGTGCCCCTGTTTCTGAATCCGAAAAAAAAAAAGTACCCATCCATCGCAAAACTACTCCACACGGCTCCGGGGTGTTAATAAAGGACTTCTGAAGTGAAACGATGCGTTAGTTTAAGAAAAATGCCGATTCTTAAAACTTTATAAACCGTTTAGTCCAGCTTCCTGTCTCTCGAGCAGGTGCAGTCCCGACAAGGCGGTTGAGAGTATGACGTAGGCGCAGCGAAATGCGCAACGTAAGCTCCGGGGAGAAGTGCGCAAAAATCTCAGTCTCCTCTTGCCTTACATATATACTCTGACATTTTTCACTTGAATCTTCATTTTAATAGTTAGTGACAGGTGCTTTGTTTTCCTTTCTCCTTTGTGCTTCAGTGTTCGTCACTCTCTCTCAGCAAGGCCGTAACCATGTCTTGAACATTGGGGGGGACCAATTTTGTTTGTTTGTTTGTTTGTTTGTATGTATGCATGTATGTATATTTTATATATATATAAAATTGGGGGGGTTGCGATAGAGGCAATTTACATTAAGTGAAAATAGCATTATTTTTTTTTGTGATATGCTATTTACACAGTGCAAAATAGCTTTAGATTCTATTCATTCTATGTTAAAATAGCAGGATATTCTGCTGATTACTTATTGCAAATAGTGGCAATTATCTGCACCTCAGCATTGTAATACATTATAAAACAGTATGCAATAACTTATTGAGTGTATTTTTTTTTAAATTTTATTTCAAATTATTAAATGGATTGGGACAAAAGCCCTCCCTACACTTACCCTAACCCTACCCGATACTTTATTTACAACTTTTTGATTATTTCCTTCATTTTTATTAAAAAAATAAATGCTTTTCTGATGTGATTTGAAATTTGAAAAGGGAGAAAAAAAGTTCGCCAAAAGGTAGATTCGAACCCCAGTCGATCGTGTCAAAAGAAGTATGAAACACGCTTTACCATCTGCACCACTGCATCTGACGACTGATTATCGTCTTTTGCCAATTTGACTATCCCAATCATACGTTTGTGGGTGGAGTTAATACAAATAGTCTCTGCCAACAACAGGGCTATTTGCACTTAAATAGACACTCCGATTTTTTTTTTTTAATGTATATTCCCAACAGTTAAACTGTTGCCCACCGAAAAAAACTTCCCGTGCCTCTGATATTACTCGCACACAGAAACTTGTCAACATCACCCCGCGACTTTTATTGTAATAAAATAGTTTCCATACTGAATCGCTACATTATATTTCTCAGCGATGACGTGTTTTTGAAGTAGGACTAAATTCACAGTTTCATCGTTTATAGGGACAGACAAACAGATGCAGATAATTAACACACGCACATTTCCTCTCTCTCTCTCTCTCTTAAAATGGGCATATTTGAGAAAAAAAGTCGAGCAGTTTCACTGAATATAACTGTCGGTCATTTAACATTTCTATTGTAAAACAGTTGACTAACATTAAATGATTTGCAGCTTCCATTTTACCTCGTTCTTTCAATGTTTTCAATCTTCGCATCGTTTCGCTTCAGAAGTCCTTTATTAACACCCCGGAGCCGTGTGGAGTAGTTTTGCAATGGATGGGTACTTTTTTTTTTTCGGATTCAGAAACAGGGGCACCATTCACTGCAATTATACAGATTGTTCCAGACAGGACAATGTTGAATATAACTCCGAATGTGTTCATCTGAAAGAGGAATGTCAGACATGCCTAGGATGACCTGAGGGTGAGTAAATCTTTGGCTAATTTTCATTTTTGGGTGAACTATACCTTTAAATATAAAAATAAATAAATAATTGAATGAAATAAAAATATTACATAATATATATTAAGAATATAAAAACATCTATATATAATATATAAAATTAATGATGTATAAAACACAGCAGACTTGTACAGTATTTGTATAGACATAAGAAAGGACAGTAAAATACAGAGCACAAAGCCAAAGACAAACAACTGCATTAACAGGTAACCTTCACTGTGCAATATGCTTAATATATCAAAACAGATACACAAGAGCTCAACTAGAGGACAAATGCAGACATACGCAATGATGGAACTGCAAATCACTGGGGGAAACGTCAGAGACAGATAATGTAACCGAACAACCAACCAGAGAGGATACAAACATGAATGGGATGTAGTCAGACTCCTTTTCATAACAATAGCGGAGTACAAAAGAGTTGCACAGAAAGAATAGGAGGGTAGAGAAGAAGAAAAAAAGAAAGAAAAGAAAATCAAGGGCACACTTAATCCAAATACTCCTGACATCTCCTGACACAACTCAAGTTATTGTATAGACGCTTAACCTTCAGCACAGAGGCCTTTTGTTGTTTAGGGATGAGATGTGATTGCATCCCGCCACATAAGGCACAGCGATTCATCACACGCTATAAATTCCCTCAGTGTACATGCTGATGGCCATGGAAAATGGCACTGGTATCTGTGACTTCAAGTCTTATTCATCATGATATGTTTGTATCTGACACCAGTGCCAGCAGAGCCCGGTCAGAACAGAAGACAACACACAGGTAGACAAGGAGGATATAAAAAAAAAAAAATTAAAAAAAAAAATTAATTCAGCAAAGTCAAACTTGACATGGCATCACAATCAAAATGACACTGATTGCTAAAGCTTCCTCAAAGGACAGTGTGTTGGGTTTTGAAGGACACTCTTCATTAACAAAGCACCCCATGAGACATTGAGTCACATGACCAGCTGTGACCATCAAGTGTGAATGGAGAACGGTAAGTGGCGAGTACATTAGGCAGATGTCAAAAACATCTTATCTGGGAAAGTATCATCAATCATCATCCATAAACTAATCGTGACTTTGCCAAGTACGACACATTCCTAGATCGACAACCTTGATTGCTTGTCCTGGAACATTCCTATCAAACAATTTCAGAGAGATATTTACATTAGCGATAAACTACAGTTCAAAAACTTGAGGTCAGCAAGATTTCCATTTTAAATTAATGAACTTTCCATTTAATCAATGAATCCTGAAAAAAATGGAACTGTTTCCAACATTGACAATAATAATAAATGTTTCTCAAGCAGTAAATTAGATTGGTTTCTGAGGATCATGTGACACTGAAGACTGGAGTAATGATGCTGGAAATTCAGCTTTGCATCACTGGAATAAATTACATTTTAATTAGGTATATTGCATGCGATTGTCATGCACATCTTATCAGTAAAGCCAGTTCTGTGATTAATAAATCTCCATCACCTGTTTTCAAATTGCGCGGCGTTTAATTTAGAGAGCCGTAGTTCACTGACAAGCTACGCAAATCGTGCTCAGAATCGCAGATGAATCGCCTGCTATATTGAACTTGATATTGTGTAGCTTTTCAGTGAACTACGGCTCTGTGTGTTAAATGCTGTGCCATTTGAAAACAGGTGATGGAGATTTATTAAATCACAGAACCGGCTTTACTGACGAGATGCGCATGCGATATATCATGCAGCCCTAATTTTAACATATGTGACCCTGGATCACAAAACCAGTCTCAAGTGTCAATTTTTCGAAATTGAGATTTATACATCATCTGAAAGCTGAATACATAAGCTTACCATTGATGTATGGTTTGTTAGGATCGGACAATATTTGGGAGAGATCAGAGCTTGCGTTAGACTTTAACATTGTCTGTCATTTTCTGTCATCAATCTGTCATAATTTATTATTACCCGTCATTTTAATTTTCATATTTTAATTGTTAAAACAAATTTAATTGCTTTTATTTTTGTTCACAATTTCATTTTTAATAATCAACCTAGAGGACGAGCATATAGGCTCATGCATTTATTTATTTATTTATGAAGAGAACAGATGAACAGAGACTGCGCATCACTTTTCATGTTCAACACACACCCCTGCAGTGACAGCTGAGGATTCTCATTAGATTCTCATTTTTATGAACCAATATAGATTCTTAAATCCCAATCGATGCTGTTTTCATTTGATGAATGCACAGTACATACAGTATAGTGCGCCTCCAGTAAATCGCAATAGGCTGGAGTTTCATTTTTGCTCTGGAGCTGATGATCCCGTGCTCTGCTGCCCCACTGGAGCGCACTTGCCACCAACTGGACAGGGGTGGGAATTACAGTTATAAATTACAATAGATCACCCTCAGTGTAATCTGTCAAAGTGACGGACGGCCTTCAGATTTTTCCGTCACTGCTAAAAAAAAATTCTGTAAATGACGGAGAATTTTCGGTTAACGCAACCTCTGGGCAAGATACAACTATTGAAAATCTGGATTCTGAGGGTGCCAAAAAAAAAAATCAAAATATTGAGAAAAATCGCCAAATGAAGTTCTTAGCAATGCATATTACTGATCAAAAATTTACAAAATATCTTTGTAGAACATGATCTTTACTTAATATCCTAATGATTTTTGGCATAATTTTTTTTTTTTTTTTTATATAATTTTGACCCATACAATGTATTTTTGGTTATTGATACAAATATACCCCAGCGACTTAAGACTGGTTTTGTGGTCTAGGGTCACATATATTCAAATAGAAAAATTTTACTTTAAATCAGCGGTTTTCAAACTTTTTTTTCAGAGCGACTATATTATTTTCTTTTTAAATTGACGCAACATACATACACATACACATAGGTCCTCTTAGCAGCATGAAAAACGAAACTTTTATTCAAATTCTGAATGGAGAATAGGCTATATACAGGAAAGAAAGCGCGCTTCCTTAAAAAGTTTATTGCCATCTCTAATTCCGCTATAAATCAATGAATCTGTCAACACAGCACAATTGATCTCTTATTTACATCACCTCTACACTTTGTTCATTATAATCAGAGGATTCGCGTCACGAGGTTCCGGAACTCTGGACTGAACAAGAACACTCGTGTTCTGACTCATTAAAGCTCCTCTGATTGGCCACTGCGTTATAGAAACCAACAGATATGTCTCTGATTTGCTACAATGTATAACGCTGCAAAAACAGAGCGCAAACACAAATACACATTTGATTCTGACCTGATGTGGCTGCCGGTTACTTTCGTTTTGTTGTTCATGTTATTTAGTTGCTTATTTCCTGAGTCTTGAACTTGGTTACATACGTTTTTCTTAAATCATCCTTGAAAATGCTTATGTGAGGGTGAATATACAGGGTACACAGATCTCCCTAATCGCTTAAACTTTATGCTGCACCTAATTGCTAAAGTAATTCAAGTTTTAACAGAAACCCATTAAGGAAGCAAATGTGGACATCAATACATAGCATAGGCTTAAGAGAGTTCAAAATTTAAGACAACTATTTTAACACAGTTTACACAAAAACTCAGCAGAAAGCATCCGAACTATGCCATTTCAGACCAATTGATGATCCTCTGAAATTTTCAAGCAAATGAGCGAGTGGTTTTATGGTCTGTTAAGGAAAGCGGTGTATGGTAGTTTGTAGCTTGTCCATATTGCAGACCCTGCTAAATGAGAGGCGCCAACGCATTTTCCTTGAGAGCAATTTTCAGGCTCTATGAGCTGAACCATTGCCTGGGGTATTCATTAAGGCACAGCTATATTTCAGAGCACCTTGAGACTACACTGCTGCACAATATCCCACACTGATGCTGTTCCAGATCCAGCACCTTTTACAGTATATCTGAACTATAAAACCACTATAAAGTCTGATTCTCAATGGAGGCCTATTAATATGGGGAAAACCCTTAACATTTAAATAGCACTGAAGCTATATCCTTATAGTAGTGCTGCTGTTCACACACACGTCTATTTGAGTAGGGCTGCAACTTATTGATTAAATTTATATAGAATATAATTGAAACTCTGGTGATGTCACAGTTTGAAGTATAAAAAACAACAACAAAAAAATTCTACAGAGGAAAAAAAAAAAAAAAAAAAAAAGTATACAGTGAGCTTTCAAAGCTGTCAAAATCAAGACAGAACTTCATTAAATGTTGTTTACAAAAAATGCTCCTAAGCATATGTTTCATGCACTTCAGGAAGTTTTTAATAGTTATATGTTCATCTGTAAATGCTATAAATATACACACGGATTGTCATTTTGCAAATAGCTCATCCTAACAACCCGTTTCATTGTTGCATGCTTGCTCAGAAAAAAATATCAATGCTAAAATATGATTTTCTTTAAAGGGGTGGTTGACTTGTGATTTCTAGGCTTGATTGTGGGGCGCAGTCAAACATGTGTTCATGCTTAATTTTTTGAAAAATGCATTATTTTGTCCTAATTCATCTCTGCATGAGTTGTTTGGGGTTAACAGATCAACCCCAAACAACTCGTGCAGAGCTGAATTAGGACAATACCCACTATTAATTAATATTCAAAAGAGAGTTGTGAAATTCCAGCAGCACCTGAAATGCAGTGATCCGAGCTCTTACCAGGCTGAAGCCCTGCAGTGGCAGGAGCAGAACCTGCAGAAGAGCACACTTTTACAGCTGGTACTCAAACTACACCCAAACCAGCACAGCACAGTCCGGCCCAACCAAATCACACAGTTACAAATACAAAACTACACTGCCTATTGGAAAGATGCCACTAAAATACAAAAGATGAAAAGAAGAGCTGTATTTACACCTGAAAAGAGACTACAAACCAGCAGAATACCTGAGCTGTGTAAAAGATCACAAATTAAGAAATAAGACAAATATAATTTGTTTAATCCCATTTTATTAACCAGTGTTTTTGCTACTGACCTTCAATGATCCAATTCAACCATACTAAGCAAAAATGATACATCTGTTTCATTTTTGTTATTGCTGAATAGTGTTGAACTTTATTCTCCTGCGTCATTTTCTTCATGCAATTTGTTTGAGCTGCACTCTCTACTGTACAGATGTGAGTTTACATTGCCTTCAGCCAGAGGTGTATTCATTTCACTTTTGTTGTGAAAAGGGCTTTTACATTGGTAAAAAGTATTTTTTATATTAAAAACAAACAAGCAAGCCCTGCCCTGATTTAAAAAGCAACTCAAAAAAGCAACATAACGCGTTACTTTCCATAAAAAGTACTTTTTTTAGAGAGTAACGCAATATTGTAATACATTACTTTTAAAATTAACTTTCCCCAACACTGTATGGCAGATGCTTTTATCCAAAGTGACTTAGTATGCATTCAAATCATATATTTTTTAGTTCATGCATTGCTTGGGAGTTGAACCCCAGATTGCAAAACAGACCCATGACCTTGTTAGCGCTCAACCATTTGAGCTATAGGAACATATATAATGATGCAAATGATGTTGTGAACCTGAAAAACAGATTTTTCTAAAATCTTCAGCATGTTGTTCTAGCACCATTAACAGTAATACAGTCTCTGAGGAGCATTCGGTAGCCCACCACAGCAATGCAACATGGAGTCATTAATCTCCAGTGAGTAATAACTCGCTCTTTGTCCGTTCCTCAACGTTCACGCTAAATATGAATTAAAGCGGCAACCTCACTGACTCATTTCGCTCTCCACATCAAAGGCTGATAAATGTTCTCTACTTCAGTGCTGAAAGGAGGTGATCCTTCCCATTTAAATTACCCCCGCAATAAAACTGCCTTTAAATAATGCATGTGAAGAAGCACAGCTTTGCATACAAGACGCCATATCGGTGTTCCTGGTAAACAAGGTGCGTCATGAATTTCATACAAAGTCTATGGCTTCTGAGACTGCTGAGGTTTTATATCTGCGAGTAACAACACACAACAAGCAGCATTAATTCAAGTATGAGGCTGCTGTGGTTGAGCTAATAATTGAGCTCTGTTTTCTGGTTGAGCAGAGGACGGCGCTGGTAGTAGATGGCATCGAGGCTAAAACACAAAGTGGCTCCCCTGACGCCAACTGAACCGAACCCTACTTACCACATTCGTTTGACACAGGAGCAGGCACGGTCTCTCCCTCTGTGCATTATGGGTGAACTGAGGCACACAAGGGACGTGCCTGCTTGTCCTGCGGTCTGCTGTGAGTAATGACTGAGAGCAGAGAGGATCATGGGAAAAAGCACAAGACTGGAAAGGGCGAATAAAAAGAGGAAAAGAAATTATATGCGACTGGTCACGTATTGGCATTGAAAAGTTCATGTCCGGTTCAAATTCAAAAACAGAAGAACAGCTGCGCTAATGTATTGATATGCCACTGTGGAAGTGTGTTGAGGGAATTTTGACAGCTTTGGTTTTGGTATGAAATAACAGTACAAATATATACAAGTGCTGGTCATATAATTAGAATATCATCAAAAAGTTGATTTATTTCACTAATTCCATTCAAAAAGTGAAACTTGTATATTATATTCATTCATTACACACAGACTGATATATTTCAAATGTTTATTTCTTTTAACTTTGATGATTAGAGCTTACAGCTCATGAAAGTCAAAAATCAGTATCTCAAAATATTAGAATATTACTTAAGACCAAATACAAAGAAAGGATTTTTAGAAATCTTGGCCAACTGAAACGTATGAAAATTAAAAGTATGAGCATGTACAGCACTCAATACTTAGTTGGGGCTCCTTTTGCCTGAATTACTGCAGCAATGCGGCGTGGCATAGAGTCGATCAGTCTGTGGCACTGCTCAGGTGTTATGCTCAGGTTGCTCTGATAGTGGCCTTCAGCTCTTCTGCATTGTTGGGTCTGGTGTCTCATCTTCCTCTTGACAATACCCCATAGATTCTCTATGGGGTTCAGGTCAGGCGAGTTTGCTGGCCAATCAAGCACAGTAACACTATGGTCATTGAACCAGCTTTTGGTACCTTTGGCAGTGTGGGCAGGTGCCAAGTCCTGCTGGAAAATGAAATCAGCATCTCCATAAAGCTTGTCAACAGAAGGAAGCATGAAGTGCTCTAAAACTTCCTGGTAGATGGCTGCGTTGACTGTGGACTTCAGAAAACACAGTGGACCAACACCAGCAGATGACATGGCAGCCCAAATCATCACAGACTGTGGAAACTTCACACTGGACTTCAAGCAACATGGTTTCTGTGCCTCTCCACTCTTCCTTCAGACTCTGGGACCTTGATTTCCAAATGAAATGTAAAATTTACTTTCATCTGAAAAGAGGACTTTGGACAACTGAACAACAGTCCAGTTCTTTTTCTCCACAGCCCAGGTAAGATGCTTCTGACATTGTCTCTGGTTCAGAAGTGGCTTGGTAGCCCTTTTCCTGAAGACGTCTGAGCGTGGTGACTCTTGATGCACTGACTCCAGCTTCAGTTCTCTCCTTGTGAAGCTCTCACAAGTGTTGGAATCAGCTTTGCTTGACTGTATTCTCAAGCTTGCGGTCATCCCTGTTGCTTGTGCACCTTTTCCTACCCAAATTCTTCCTTCCAGTCAACTTTGCATTTAATATGCTTTGATACAGCACTCTGTAAACAGCCACACCTTTCAGTAATGACCCTCTGTGACTTACCCTCTTTGTGGAGGGCGTCAATGTTCGTCTTCTGGATCATTGCCAAGTCAGCAGTCTTCTCCATTTTTGTGGTTTCAAAGAACAAGAGATACCCAGGATTTATACTGTAGGGATGGTCATTTATTCAAACTCAAATGTAAATATTCTAATATTTTGAGATACTGATTTTTGACTTTCATGAGCTGTAAGCTCTAATCATCAAAATTAAAAAAGAAATAAACATTTGAAATATATCGGTCTGTGTGTAATGAATGAATATAATATACAAGTTTCACTTTTTGAATGGAATTAGTGAAATAAATCAACTTTTTGATGATATTCTAATTATATGACCAGCACCTGTGTATGTATATATATATATATATATATATATATATATATATATATATATGTGTATGTGTATGTGTATGTGTATGTGTATGTGTATGTGTATGTGTATGTGTATGTGTATGTGTATATATATATATATATATATGTGTATGTGTATGTGTATGTGTATATATATATATATATATATATATATATATATATATATATATATACACATATACATATATATATATATATATATATATATACACATATATACATATATACATATATACACACACATGATTACTACATAATGGATGAAAGTCAGCTGGTCAAAATAAAGCCTAAAAGGATGGTAAGGGTCTTGTATCACTTGGAAGGGGTTTATTTTGGGATGACTGCTTGAATTTATTCTCTATGTTATTACTAGACCACTTACCAAATAAATTAAAGTGGACATGGAATATTGATTTGAGATCAAATTATTGTATTACATAGGCTAAAAAGAAGCTGTGGAGTGATATGAGAGACATGAAACTAGCACGGATATGTAGGAATTTAGCTGCAAGGGACAAGTCAAATATACACTTTAGCATCATCATACAAAAAATGTTTGTCCTCTGAACACAGTGATTGACCAATCAGAATCAAGTATTCCAAAGAGCCGAGTAATAAAAAAAAACATTGATTTTCTTGTAACAATTTCAAGTCCGTTTACAAAATAAAAAAGCCACTTTATATTCAATGCAAATGTTTGTCATAATAATGTCTCTGCGGAAAAATACTACAAACTAATATCATGCTTTATATTAGATTTGGCTATCTGTTTTTTCTCCTCAGGGATAAATAACAGTGCCTCAATCTATGGTAAAGTAAGTTCCATTAACACAGATGAGGCTGTTTTTAATACTAATTAGAAAGTGAGAATTAAACGTCCAAATGTTTGTTAATAGTAGCCATTCAAAAGGAACTAAAACCATTGACTATTGCTGGATCACATTAAAAATTCAATCCAATCTACAGCTTAGACAAGATTTTCATTCGTTTTATTTTTTTGGCTTGTTTGTTTGTTTTGCCTGTGAATCAATTTGGTCCTGCCTGGGAGAATGATTAATAAGCACAGCTGGAATACAATCTGTAAAGCAAGTACCACTGCAGAATATCTGAATAACTTTGTAAAAAATCAACTGATTATTTTAAACATTTAATATGTAAAAAAAAAAAAAAAAGTTTACAATTGTTTGACATAATTTGATACTTAAATTAAGATCAATTTTGCAACTTTAAGATGAAAAAGCACATTTTAACATTAATATGGACATTAATATTTGAATATTAATTCACAAAATTAATAATATAACAGCACTAACCGCAAAGCTTTAAAAGTAACAATTCTTAGTATTAATCACCATACAATTCATTTAATGTGTAACAGATGAACTTTTAATAAAACATGATAAAATGCAATCATTTTGATGACAATTAAAGTTGTAAAGTGAGTTATAATGCAAGATATTTAAGATTTAAAAAAAAAAAAAAAAAAAAAAAAAGATCTTTGAAAAGTGTTTGGAAAGTGAATTTAAGACATTTTAATACTTTAAGGACTCGCAGTTCTAGATCTGAACGGATCCAAATCATAATGTAGACTAAAAATGAGAAGAATGCATTATCAAATAATTACTTCAGCTCTCTGCAGATTCAGAATAGAGGAAGGAAAAAACAGCAACAGAGAAAGATAAGGGCAGCACACATACAAAAAGATGGCCACTTTGCTGCAGGGCACCCGTGATGTATTTCCACAAAAAGAAAAAAACAAACTGCAATACGAAGCAAACAGCGGCCAGCTAGACTAGTGACGTCTTTCACGATCGAGTGGAATCATACATAATACATACATGTACAAATGACCCCATATTGATTCACACGGCTAATAGAGCAAGAATCCATTCTGGATAAACAGTCTGAGAAATAACAGCACCGCTGTGAAGTTCATCACCTGCATTCAGCAGTATATGTTGCTGAAGCAAGCAGGATGAGCTACTTCACCCCTCAGGTTATAGTGCCCTTAAATGGGCAGTGCATTAAAACACAGATGGCAGAAATATGGGCGCACATGCTAATCAGCAGATTTCTACTTTGTCTATACATTTCTTGATACATAAATTTTGAGTAATTGCTACACAATGCTGCATAGCACCGCTTTCCACCACTCAGCGTTACTGAAACCTACACAGCTAGAACAATTGCCTCCTTTTTTGCCCCCTGGAGCTATTAGGAAATGTAGCGAACAGCCAATGACTCTCATTCACATCTCATTGTGAATCAATGAGCCGAAAAGCAGAGAAAGGTGAGCAAAAGGGTGTATGCTTGTTTCTTTAAAGGTCTACAAGCACTGCGAATGTGCGCCCAAGAACACGTGTTTTTTTTGTACGTTTTACAGGTTCATTCACCACAGCGTGCACATGGGAGCAGAAGCCACGATTCAGTGCGGCTGTGATTTGAGCGGCGGGTGAGGATGTGCGGTTTTATTTTGGGCCTGTCGTCTGGTAAGTGACTGCCCAATCACGCCTGAGACGGCCTGTCTAGCCTGTCAGGCTGAAGTATGAGAGAGATAGAAGGCGGAGACATGGAGCGGGACGCATTTATGATTGACAGACCCTGGCTACACTGCAGAGGAGGGGAACAATGTACTAACCATGCCTTTAAGAGGCATATAAGAAAGTAAATAAAAAACAGTTAATGGGGAAATGAAAAAAATAACTTCATGCACTTATCCTGTACAGATAATTTAAGCATTCACAAAACAGAGCTACTCAAAGAAACATTAACAAACCACTATATGTAATTTATTTTCTCCCTAATGTAAATCTTAAATACTACAGCAGATTTTATGCAGGCTATGTTGTGTTGCAAACTACAATAAAAAAATAAATAAATAATAATATTTAAAATAAAAACAATTATATATATATATATATATATATATATATATATATATATATATATATATATATATATATATATATATATATATATAAATAAATAAAATAAATATCACCCATATCTCAAAATTTAAAACAAAACCTTAAAATAAATTAAAACCAAACAAAAAATAAATAAATAAATAAAAACAACAACAACAAAAAACCCAAACCAAAAGAGAAAAACAAACCAGAACAAAACAAAAAACAAAATAACGCAAAAAACCAAAATAGTAAACAACTTACCAATCCATCTCATTAGAGAGGTAAGGATCTGGAGGTATTTGGTCTTCTGCGCATTGAAAAAGGTGAAGGGCCCCAAAAACAGTGTGAAGATTGCCTGAAATGAAGTAAAAATACAGAAAACAAGTCAATGAAAGCAAAAAGCAGTTTGAGTAATAGCAGTGTGCTGCAAGTAGGATACCAAGATAGATCTCCGTAAACATTCTGTGATATTATGACCTAAATAACTACCAAATTTGGCGGCTATTTCAGCCACAACTGAAGCGTATACATGAGGCACTGACGCGTAGGACTTCATGAATGATGGGTGTTCCAATTCTATGGAAATCTGTGGAGTTGTGTGGATGCAGACTCAGTGCGGGTCTGCTCTCATGGTACACACATAATTACTTTTAATGTGCTTGTGAGTGCAGGCACATAGATTCATGACTCACTTATAATGAACTGCACTGGGTTAAGTGTTGATGCCAGACTCTTTGATTTGTATATTACAAAATTTAGCATCTCCACAGACAGCTGCAAGAAGTACCGGACCTCCCAGTCCTGGTGTGCTTGCCCATGCAAAGCAAAGCATTTACTCTGAATGTCCCACATAACTACTAAATCACACCTCTAGTGTTTTTAAAGATTTTCCATCATGTTTGGCACGAAGGCACCTGTCCTAAATACATATAACTGTTCTAACAAGGCTAATGTCTTCACACCTAAAATGGGTTTCACAGGTGGATCTTAAAATTTCCATTAAAAAAAACCCCAAAACAATCACTGTTAAACCAAGAAACTAGAATACAATTTTAACATTCCTGACCTGTTTTTTATTGAAAGTAATCTCTAATCTGATTCAGCTGGCCTCTTCTGGTACATTACAGAAGCTCTGACTCACTATTTTGCATATGGTGATTTGGTTTTCAGGCCACCGGCATACAGATATGTTTTCCAACACAGTTGAATAAAAATCTCTCCCTTTTCAATCACAATTAGACCAGGAAGGTGAATTTAAGTAAACTGATTTTGATGTCCTGTTGAGTAGACAGATTAATGGCTAAAAAGAGAGCTCAACACACTCCACTAAACTGATGGATGTCTCTCATTAAAAAGTGAATTGTAAATCATCATGACACCATTCATAATTTATCTTGAGAGGTGAGGAGTGTCTTGGTTTTTGTATAGTCAGATAGGCTGAGAGTGAGATAACAGTCCATCATGATGCCTGAATGTCTGTCCTGATAAAAGAGCTGACAGAGAGGCTGACAAAAGCTAAAACCCTGTAGGGACAAGATAAAAGAGCAGAAGGCTCTAAGTTCATGTGCGGTTCCTATAAAGGGTTGTAATGGGATATGAAACGATATGGCAGAAGTTAAACAGTTACCAGGAAAAGGTTTGGACTTGTATGATAATTGAGGAGAGATACTGAAGAGAGGGACAGATGGGTGCTTTTCTCCATTTCAATTTTGCTCTGAAACTGGCAGCACATTGCCTAGATTTAGTAGTTCAGTTTGAATGGACGTCTTATACGGTATTACTGTTAGTCGATCTAAAACTGTGA
Source organism: Acrossocheilus fasciatus (assembly GCA_036784905.1). Classification (NCBI taxonomy): domain Eukaryota; kingdom Metazoa; phylum Chordata; class Actinopteri; order Cypriniformes; family Cyprinidae; genus Acrossocheilus; species Acrossocheilus fasciatus. The sequence goes on along the minus strand of JAXUIB010000026.1, from coordinate 4,808,119 downwards.
TTGTGCTTTAACAGCTGTCAACCATGTCAGCACGCAAATAAGTGGTCTGAACTTTTGCACATATATATTTATGTATATGTATGTCTGTGTGTGCACGCATTTTTTTTTGAACAGTTGCTATTAACTTTTGCCAAGTCATTATTTACATTTATACATACACATCAGGGCTTGATATTAACACCCGCCAATCGCGCGTGGATTTCAGCTGTGGCGGGTAACACGGTGGGTGTGGGTGTGTGTGCGCGCGCGCGTGCGTGTGTGTACACTTGTTTTTCTATTCAGGTGGGGACTTGAATACACACAGACTCATGGGGACTCGTGTCACGGTGGTGACCTAAATTGAGGTCCCCATGGGCAAACAAGCTAATAAATCACACAGAATTAAGTTTTTTGGAAATCTAAAAAGTCTCCTGTAAGGGGTAGGTTTAGGTGTAGGGCAATAGCACATACAGTTTGTACTGTATAAAAACCATTATGCCTATAGATGCCCCCACAAGGTTAGCGAAACAAGTGTGTGTGTGTGTGTGTGTGTGTGTGTGTGTGTGTGTGTGAGACATACATACATACGTTTGTTTTTGTGAAAAGTGGGGACATCCCATAGGCGTAATGGTTTTTATACTGTACAAACGGTATGTGCTATTGCCCTACACCAACCCTACACCCTCTTCCACCCCTTACAGGAGACTTTGTGCTATTTCAGATTTTCAATACACTCCATTCTATTCTGTGTGATTTTATAAGAGTTTTGAAAAGTGGGGACATGGGGTAATGTGTATGTGTATGTATATATATATAAAATGGCATATAAAAAGGATTTTAAAAAAAAGCACCTCGGTGCAATCAATAAAGCGAATAATACAAGAAATAAGCATCTTCACCTTGATGAATTCCCATAATGAATTGTTGTCAGCATGAGTTCTCTCGAAATGCATGCCTGCATCACTCCCACCACACAAAAATATACAACCAACCCCTTGTTCCACAATGGTCGGAAACAACCACAATCCTAACCATTTACTCCTGAGCAGAACTCCTACATCCCAGAATGGCCATAAAACACCAAATGCAATCTCATGTCAACACAAAATGAAACTGAAAACATAAACCCTGTAAAACAGCTCAGCTTTTTTATGGGAGGCAATGTCTAAGCTAACCAATCTCAGCTGATGGCTGGGCCTGCTGTAGCTCCTCATCTAAAGCCTGACTTATAACATATGCCGCAGTTTCCGATTTGAAAAAGGACGCTGGCAGAAAGGTTGGAAACTTGACAGGAGCTCGTCCACGCATGCCAGGAGGGCAGAGCGATAGTAACGGATTTCCATTCCCTGTCCCATTCCACGAGTGCTGCTGGTGCTGATAGTGAAAATGGTGCAACATTGGCACGCTGGTGCACAACGCATGCCAGGAAAGGGCAACAGGAAGGAAGTTTGGCAATAGATTGGAGTGAGGGGAGAAATGGAGAGACAGGGCCAGGCAGAGAGGGCATCAGGGGAAGGAGAAAGAGCGAGAGCCGCAGGGTGCTTGGTGATTCAGACATGACACAAAGAGAAACAGAGAGGCACTGTGACACACTGCACTTGTTATCAGAACCCAGAGCTCATTAACACTAACAGCGTCAAATAGCCATACATGAAACTCAAGCTATGGTAGTGTTAGCACTGTTTGCTAAGGCAAGCATCTCTATTACTACGGTTGGGGTTGAAGTTTTGCAAGCTCTTTAGCCTGAAATCAAAGCACATTTTAAATCAATGACATTAATTAAAATGCAATTTTAAAAAAATGGCATAATTAATATGATGATCCATAATAAACAACAACAACATTCAAGACAATACAAAAAAAAAAAAAAAATTATATATATATATATATATATATATATATATATATATATATATATATATATATATATATATATATATATATATATATATATATATATATATATATATATATATAAAAATAAAACAACAATAATTATTTCAGATAAACCCAGATCATACAACCATTTGTAAAATAGCCGTCATTTCAAAAAGTATTGTTATACAACCTTATTACATCAGTTGATTATACATGTTTAATAGAGTGAGTATTATTTTTGATATAATTATGTTTATTAAAAAAAATAATGCACTAAGGAGACTGTGGCTGATATTACTTGCCAGTGCATTGTGGGAAAAACTGTATATTGTACCATCCGCCTTGCCGAATATTTAATATTTTTTTTTATGTATCTTCCTTCAAAAGGCAATATGCACATTTAATGCTGTTCTTATTACATTTTATCTTTCACAATAAACATCTTGTTGCTGGGTAAACACTGAGTCAATTTCCATGCTAATTTTGTCCTTTTTTTGCAGGCCAAAAATTGTGGTCACTGGGGCATTCTGACCGATCTTCTTTTAGGTGACTGTAATGTTCCTAAAGCAATATCAGATAACAAATTCAGCAATACTGAGCTCATCTAAACCCAACACTTGACTGAAATGAGATAAGCCAAAAAAAATTAAATGAGAAAATGCAAAGGTGAATAGCTTGACGGAAAAGCATGACTTGACTTATTGCATCAATATGAGTGAAATGAAACCAACAGTCGATGACCGTTATTTGGCACCAGGGGATGGTGACACTGTCACGGCACAAGACGTCAAATTCAGGATAACAAATATCTGAGCAAGTGAGATATTGGCATTATGACTTGAGTTTCCTGTTTGGAAACAAACTATTTTTGTAAAAGTACATACCTCACCCTTACGTGTATTGAACAAGGTGTGACTGCAGAAACTGCCCAATATATAACACCTGTCAACTTCTATTTAAAGTGTGTAGTGAGCAAAACCAGTATGGTTTTCTTCCTGATTACTCCCCTAACTTCAGATGTACCAAATGTGGATGGCTCTAGTGGGCATTTGTGTCTCTGGGAAGGCCCATGTGACAGCACAGAATGTAGGATTATGACTCAATTGATAGAGACATGCAAAACAGGGATTATATTTCCAGTCCCCACAGTGTTAAGATCCCAGTGGCATTTGTCTCCACTGCTAATCTTTGTTAGATATTCTAGACAGGATCAACAAATGGAAAGCAGATACACTGCTATACATCAGCTAATAGAACAGACAGACTAGAGAATAATGTTTAACTTACACTCAAAACCATAAGCAATCTAAAACACTACAACACTCCTTATATGCTACATTACCTGAACGTCCCACAAACCTCTAACTTTAGAGTCTTGTAGTTGACCTCAGATTTAAAGCCATCAGTGTAAAACAGGCTAATAAAACACACGTCAGGCAAAATAAACCTGCTACGAAGCCAGTGTAAAAACTGTGAGCCAATAATGAGTCCATAATTGAGCTTTTTTCAGCTCATTGTATCTGTCAGGCGGCATCATTAACCTCCAAAATGAGCTGCAATAAACCGTCGCAATTAACAGCTCAATTAATGAATAAATGGATCAAAACAAATGCATTAAAGAAAACAAACTAAAAATTTTAGTGGAACCAGTTTGACCCATCCTTCAACAAGAAAAGCAATTAAGGCCTTGTTTTGGTTTGGGGTAGGTATACTGGCCCAAATTGATGCTCAGATCCCATAAGGGGACGATGGGTCAAGTCCTGGCTCATTCAGTCTCTGCCCAATCATTTACGATGATCCTATAAAGTATCTGTGCAAATGTTATTTAAAAAGCAGCAAATATGCTCAGAACTGGAAAGCTGAAAGCTGTCAAGAGAGATCTTTCTGCATATTGATCTTTACCATCACAGAAAGAACGAATATTCATTTGTCCCAGTAGATTTCCAAATTAAGACAGGAAGTGTCATAAAATCAATGCTGTATATATCTGAATCTTTGGAGAGGTCATTGGTTTTGTCTGCTTGAATCTTACAGTAGGAAAGGCAAAAAGACCACCGACAGTTTTTTGTCCTTGACATATTTTGGTTATTGGTCTCAAGCCATGCCAACATTATCCAAAAATAAATTTTCTTCACTTACAAAGCCAATAAAAGCCAATAAAACAGATTTGTTGGGCCATTTCTTTCTCTTTTGCTTACTAACAGACATGAAGCTTGTGTATTACATGAGTAACTAAACTTTCATCTTTACATTTTAGTCGTAGCACAAACAAACAAGTTTAATTGTCTGAAAAGCTCAAAACTAAGCCTAATAAATACCAATTAGCTTCCCAACTCAAGAGCCAGGTTCAAGGAAAATCTTGTAAATATGATTAATAAGTCTTTTGGAATGGGTGTAACCCTCCTCACTCTCATTCATATCACACAATCTGTATTTCTAACGGTCACAGAGCCAATAAATCACTATGGAAGAGCTTGTCGTGAGTCAGGCGGTGTTCATTAAGGCTGGACAGTTGCATTACTCCGCCATTCATGGGTCAACAGCTCTCTCCCAAAGGCCTTTCATAAAAAAAAAAATAAATGTCTATATATTTTTAAAAAGAAACCATTCGTCCGTTAAGAGTCATTTACAGCATGATTACTCTGGCAACTGTGGCTGTGAATCAAAGCCGAAACCTTTCTAAATCAGCGGGAGTCACTGAGGAGCAGGTCTAATTCTCATGACTTTGTAATACTGTGTCAAGTTCACCAAAGTACTTAGTTCTTTTGTAACCGTAGAGCTTTCTGTTTTGTCCAGTTCAACGAAAGCTAAATAGAGTCAAATCTTTTTCTCGCCAAGATCGGGCCTGACACAAGTTTCACACCACATCACCATGTTAAGTCACAAGGACTGTTCCGCCAGAGCAAGCAGGGGCTACGTGCCATAAACAAGGGCACAACAGAGATTTGCAAATGCAGGTTTTTAATATGCAACCTGTTGGTTAGAAATCCAGACGTGCATCAACTAAGATTAACCACATTTTAGAAAAAAGAAAAAAAACAAAAGGAAAAGAAAACGGAAAGGCAAAGGCAAAGGGAAAGGAAACGAAAAAAGAAAAGCAAAAAAATAAGGAGGACAAAGAAAGAGAAAATAACATCAAAAGAGAAGAAAAGAAAATAGTAAAATAAAGGGTAAAGGAAAGGAAAATGTAATTGATTAAATTAAAAAAAAAAAAAAAAAAAAAAAAAAAAAAAAAGTTTAGTCATACTTCAAATTCCTCCATTACTAACAGTTTGTGAACAGTAGGGATGTAACGATTAACTGCAAGTCGGTTGAAGATCGATTAAAATGTGTGACGAATCAAATCGGTTTAGAGATGCTAAACAAATCGCGATATAATTAGGGGTAGGAGTTTATATGAATGCATGTCTGAGGGGAACTTACTGTCTTTAGAAAAGTTAAGATGCTGTTTTTTTCTTTTCATCTTGCCTCTGTATAATGCACATTAAAGTTCATAAATGCAGTGCTGCTTTGTTTACAGCGGAAACCAAGGAAACGCTTTAAGCGCCACCTGCTGGCAGAGAGTGAATCTGCATCTCATTCAGCTCGTCTGCTGTTTCGGTTTCATGCTGATTTTATTTATGTATAGTTTCACAAAACTGAAGTCAGACCATTCTGTTTTTGCTTCAAATTTTCAAATGATACAATCTAATCTAGATTAAAAACTGCTCATGTTGCAGCATCTTTGTTTGAAGCATGATTAAAATGCAGTGGTTGCCTCTAATTTTAAATGGAAAGAGCACAGACAAAACCTTATTTTGTTTATATGAAAAGATTTATTTTATTTGTGTTATTTATTTGATTTGTGGTTTGTTTTAAAATTTCAATTTAGTTTTGTTGTTATTTACATTATATTTACATTTTGTTTTTTAGCAGACGCTTTCATCCAAAACAGATGAAAGGGGAAAAAAAAGGAAACGTGCAGCATTTTGTCCAAGCAATAATAAAAGGACACATTTCATTTATAACATCAGTTTGTTAAATCGTGAATCGAATCGTGAGTAGAGTGAATCGTTACATCCCTACTGAACAGTCATACATAGAGTTATGAAAGATACGTTATTGCAAAACATTTATTTCAATGAAACTGACATTAAGTTTCTTATACTCTTTTAAAGCCAAACAGCAAACTTTGACAGAAAAGACAATTGTGAGAAGCTGGGTTTCCACCCACATATTTTTATGAAAAAAAACTGGGTTATTTAAAACAAACCCCCATTAAAATATCAGGTTGCTTGATTTAGATTAAAAAAAAAAAAAGTCTGATGAAAAGACATAAACCACAAATAAATATTAGCAAATAATTATTACACAAGTCACAGTCTACAAATCTGCTTTGTTGATACAAGGTATGACAAATTCGAACCTAAAAAAAAAAAAAAAAAAAAAAAACACCTTAAACCGTTTTTGTATTCATAACTGGCAGTAGTGTGGGATGAGTCTGTCATTTTCATGTCATTTCCTTTTAAAAATAAAGTCCCCTGAATGCTCTAAAGTAGGGAAGGTCTGAATGATATTTTTAAAGAAAAATGGAAGGTCAGGGCTTGAAACTGTGACTGAAATACTAAAAAAAAAAAAAAAAAAAAAAAAAAAAAAAAAAAAAAAAAAAAAAAATTGTAAAAACTCCGCCAAATAACTCAAAATCTAGTCAATGATCCGTACCTATGTGATCCTCACATTTATTCCATTTGGTAAGTGCTAAAGTAAAGCTGAAGTAAACATCCAAATCCACCACTCTCATCTCAAACCCTGTGCTACAAATAAATTTGTAAATCTAAAATGCTCCTCAACAACAGTCTGAACCCCTTCCAGGCAACAAAAATGAGGAATGAAGGTCAAACAAGCAGCTTGTGTGTTCAGGGTGACATACGCAAGGATGTTTTAATAATGAGACGTCGGGTTGTGCTTGTGGATTTCATTTCATGGAAATCACGTACAGCCTCGTCCTGACACCCACCGAGGAAGACCATTACATCATTCTGCGATGTCCTTGGACCAGATAACCAGCTTTTCCAACCCGAGAACAATATTGTACCCAGCAGGAAACTCCCGGTGAACATGCAAGCTGTTCAGTGAACTAAAGTTAAGCTTGCAGGAATGGACTTACGGGAAATTAAAAGTAATTATAATAACAGGCTACAACAGAATAAGACAGAAGAGGACCTGAAGGAACACTAGAGACAAACTGGTGGTTGGGTGGTTACTTATTGGTCCAAGTCTCCATGATACTCCCGGTCTCTTCAGTGTAAATCCATGGGATTTTTCCAACAGCTAACATTGCTAATAACAAAACAAGACACACTAAAACATGGGGCGACAGCTGTGGGATCCTAAACCGCATATGGGACCGGAGCTGTCGCTGTGACATTAACCATGCAATGTTTACAGCACTGTGACAGATCATCCTTGCATATCCTACAGAAGATATAAAGAGCTGTCAAGTGTGTTACAGAAGTGGTATATCATGATCTTAACCCAAGGCTGAGTTTGTTTTATCTGAATTTACTTCCCTGTCGCTTTAAGTTTATCTGCCACATCTTTTCATAGTCCTCACGACAACTTCTTCCCCGTTTGGCAAGGATCGGCAGTGTGACTGTGGGTCAGCCAGTGTTTGCACTGGCACGATGGTCCCACTGTGGATTAGAGAGAGGACTCTTCCCCTGGTGGGCCACTACTCAAACTCCTCGTCCTGCTGTGCTAATATCCACTAAACCATCTGCGTTGTCTTATTCCTGCAGAGCCATCCACACGCAGAGCTTTCTCAAAGAGAGCTGCGAAATCAAAATCTATTGCCGTCAACTCTCAAATATTGCTGTAAAAGTAAAATTAACTATCGTTTAGAACAGTTTGTCATTGTCCTTTGTATCTAAACTTGTATGAAAGCACCAAGCTGGAGAAAGTTCAAATGGTAGTAATGAGGATACAGTGGAAAATCTGAATATTTAAGCTAATCATTCAAAAACATTCAAGAAAGTCCCTGCAAGAAAATAAATGTTCAGCAAAAAATATGTACTGTATGTCAATTTCACTGCATTATTGCATTAGACATTGTGAACTAACTTTGCAACTGGCTGTTTGGTCCAAATCATGGTTCCTCTGGGAAAAAAAAAACTAAACTAATGCATGAAATAATGTTTATACATAAAGGGAAATTGTGCTGTCTCTTAAAGGGATAGTTCACCCAAAAATTTAAACTCTGTCATTAATGAACTATTTTAACAATGTCCTTACTACCTTTTTAAGGTCTTGAACATGTCAGTTGTGTTGCTGTCTATGCCGAGTCAGAAAGCTCTCGGATTTCATCAAAAATATCTTCATTTGTGTTCTGAAGATGAACGAAGGTCTTATGAGTTTGAAACAACAATTCATGACAGAATTTACATTTTTTATTAATGCTACCCCTTTAAGTCATAAGCACATTTTCCCAAAGGCGAGATGAACACAAATTTGATCTTGATTGTATTTATTTAAGTGATTCAAAGCTGAATTTTCAGCATCATTCCTCCAGTCTTCAGTGTAACATGATCCTTCAGAAATCATTCTAATGTGCTGATTTGATGCTCAAGAAACATTTATTATTATCATCGTATGTTGTGCCATTTTAAAAAAAATTGTGGAATCCATGCAGTGATCAATGAGAAGTTTCGTTGTGTTAAACGACCATCATACGACTCTATAAGAGTCGTAGCTTATGAGCAAGACTGTTTGGTACAAAGGTTCCTCCCATCAAGATGGTTAAGGAAATGAGCTCATTTAACAAGGACCCTTAGAATAAAGGTGATCATGTACAGCCATTAATCCCGCTTCCCCTTCAGAATAATTACCAGCCCAATGAGAAAAAGGAGGACACCTTCCTGTCCTTGATATAATTTACAGCCTCACTCCACATTATCTCTTCCATATAAGCAGATCCAAGGAAGGCTCTCAATACTTTCCTTAAAGGAATCAACAATGTCTTGGACTTGAACTCAAGTATATCTTTTAAACTTTCGAGTGCTTGTCTCACAACATTTCGTCAAAAGATGCATGTTAGTGCCTAATGGTCAGATGCCATTAAAGCCTGAACAGATACTCTGGTTCTTTAAAAAGCTCTTTAAACTGAACACTGAAATGAATCGACAGCAGATGAAGTCTCAGTCTACTGATCTTCTTAACAGCTTGCAGTGAACACGGCAGATAAAATGCCAGTTTTACACAGTGTGGACCTTTACTACTGATCAAAGGCCGGTCTGACTTTACAAGCAACAAAAAGACTCTGCCTTAGCCATACCCATTTCAGACAACCCAAATAGATCTACCGAAGTCCTTCACAATTGACAAAACTGCTTAATTACAGATAGAAAAATGCCTGTTATTTTGCTTTGAAATGCCTTTTTTTTTGTCCTTGTCCCACAGCCCTGATATTTTCAGAGGTGTGTGTGTGTGTGTGTGTGTGTGTGTGTGTGTGTGTGTCATCCGTCTTGGACTTTAAAAATATAGGATTGCTCAGGGACAGCTGTTGAGCCAGAGCTCAAAAATAGCTCTTTGTTTGCTGTGCCACTAGAACAGCAAGTGCTGGAATAGTTTTTTTTTTTTTTTTAAATGATGGGATAAAATAGTGACAGCAGTGATCTACTTAACACTTAAAAGGGAGAAAACTGTGAAGAAATGAGAGGAGAACGAAATGAATTAAGCACATGCTGTTACATACACACTGTCCATTATGAAAACTAATGTGAAATGAGTCATAAAACATGGAGTGTAAATTGGATCATAAATGTAATAATTACATAACTGCCTCAGGTCCTATTGCTAGGATTATTCAGTGAATATATTTACACAACGTGCCCCGAATACAAATATAAATTAGTTTTAATTAAACTAGTAAATTTACTTGGACTTTTATTTTAATATAAAATGTATATTAAATACGGCTGCTTAAATTTACTTGCATTTACATTTTACTATTAAACTATTAAAATATAAAAGTAATTAAAAGGTCATTATAGAGAAATATACGCAAAACATTTTTAGATGACTAAATCTGTCTTTATATGAAATTACTTCTACTCATGAAACAAATCAGTGACAGCAGGAAAAAATATATCATCACAGTCTAACATTTCATGACCCAATCAAATCCTGATAGATTAATTTCCTGATTAATATTAATTTCCAATGAATATTTGTCAGGTCACCTAAAAAAACAGATGCAAATCCAAGCAAAATTGTCCTTCCATATCAGAGAAAAAGGACCACAGATTTCACCTGATCAGACATTTTTAGTGTTATACTTCTTTAAACTTATAATCTAAATAATTTGTTATGCATAAAACTATTTTATGCTATTTTATACAATACTATATAATATAAACAATGCTCACATCTGTTCCTGAAAGTAAATGTCTTTAAATTTAAAATAAAATGACTTTTTTGTTCTGTGGAACACAAAATATCTTGAAGAGATTTTGAATGACATGAGGGTGAGTAAATTAAAATTTTTAAAAACTCTTTGAGCTTGGCTTTAATTAAAAGCATGAATTTAACCAAGAAACTGACAAATTTTATGGCACCAATCACAGCTGGTTCCATTACCAAATTCATTATACCCGTTAAAGCACCACTACTTTAAAAATAAAATAAAAAAAGACATCTAGTCCTCCATCCTGACCCTTCTCTACTATACATGTCAGAATAAAGACACTCAAGTCAGGAAGTTTTACACAATGTACAGTTGTGTTGTATTAGGCGTGAACCGCCGTTAAGCAGTACAAAGCAGAACAGCAGCTATAAAGGCCTTTGCTGAGACATGCAGTTTGAGAATCTTTAGTCCAGCACACTCCATTCCAGGAAACTCTTTGGCCGCATTTCCCTAAAGGAAGACATCCATAACATCCCTCTTTGTGTGTCACAGGTAGAGAAAGAACAGTGTCACGGTCTGCCGCCCACTCAGGGATTATAGGGAGGCAAGGTGTTATGTGAAGGCATAATATCCCTTTTAATCTTCCCTTTTTTCTTTGCTAAAGCTTATGCCATGAGGCTGCACTAATGTGTCAAACATCAATCCCGCCGGCCACGAGGGGATACAACTGACCATCGCTCTCAAATATTCTCAGGCAAACCACGTACGGCTGCAAGACAAAGTCAAAACGCACCAAAAAGCAGAAAAAAAACTAATGCATCTGCGCTATGGTAGCTGAAGGGGCATAACTCACTCTTTCTTAAAGGCAGGTTTCAAAAGTAAGAAAATTTAGGGATATATTCAAGACATTCAAGACATTCAAGACAAGGGCATATGGGCACAATTCAATAATCTGGAATATTTGCTAGAAACATTATGCTCCAGTGGACAACCAAAAATTGCCATGAATGCATTTAAGAAGATTTAAGATATAATAACAGGTGAAACTGCTAGATCTTCTCATTTTTCTCACATCATGGCGCCTGTAATAGATTTGCGCTACGTCTCAGCAGCAGTCTTCTTAATAGGACAGGAGATAGAGTTGCATGATCAGCACTGATCTAGAATGCAAGGCCAGATAAGTAACAAGGACTCTGGTTAGACTAACTTGCTTTGATTTGAAAAATGTAGAGTGTCAGTGAGGAACTGCTAATTAACAACGCGATTAAAAAGCAATCAAAGTGATGAACTAACAGTTTTCTCAGACAAGCTCAGGTATACGACGAAACTGAAAACAAAGTTAGTGCAAAGATGGGGGATTTATGTAAATGTCACTCATTTGCATGCAAATGTGACCTGACATTTTTGTGGTCATGTTAAAACACCTAAGCACCAATGCGTGTTTAATTTTGCTGACGTGGTAAATTTGATGGCACAGTCTTAAAGGGTGAAGCTCACAAAAAATCCTTGCCTCATATTTCATCACAAGATTAAAAAAAAAAAAGTGTCTCAAAATTAAGAAATATTAATTTGCACCAAAAAAAATAAAAATTAATCCTATTTTTAGGACCATTAAAGATTTGTTGCCATTTTCATGACAAATAAGCACATTTTTGCCCCCAAAATCTCATTACTGTAATGCAAAAAAAGTTTCTTCACATTAATCTCATATAGTGATGAAAAACTTCCTTTCCAGACACTATTTTATATATTTATTTTTAATCAGAACATAAACTAAATTCTGTATACTTAAATGTGTTAACAATATTACATTAACATTTTAATAATGCATTTAACACTTAAATAATGCACTGTTTTTTAATATTACAATTATAATACTTTTTTTTTTTTTTTTTTTTGTATTGCTGTAACAAGAACTGCCAAGTGCTTGGTTAAACATCCTGTGGCACAGATTTTCCTGGTCTGATAAAGCTCATAAAGTTGGTGGCTCAGACATTTCGGCCCTATGGACATTCCCCAGACTCAAAATTGCTCAATTTTCCTCTCTCACAACAACAGAGACAGTTGGAGGTGAAGGTGAGAGGAACAGAACAGCCCCAGCGACATTCAGTTCATAAGCCGGGCGGATTAATCTTTCATCAAAAAAATAAAAAAAGATGATTTATTTAAGGGCATGTCCAGAAAGAAAATGAATGATGGCCTTCTAGTCAAACAATTCAGAGTTTGGGAATGGAAAATGTGGGTTATGTCTTCTAGCTTCCTAAATGCCTGCGTACAGAAATGATCTAATAAACTAAACCCAATTACAGCCGATACACAACATACAGTCATGGCCAAAAATATCAGCACCCTTGGTAAATATGATCAAAGAAGGCTGTGAAAATTAGTCTGCATTGTTAATCCTTTTGATCTTTTATTTAAAAAAAAATAAATAAATCTAACCTTTCATTGGATAATAATTTAAAATGGGGGGGGGGGGGGGGATGAAATAAATGTTTTTTCTCAAATACACGTTGGACACAATTATTGGCGCCCCTAGAAATTCTTATGAGTAAAATATCTCTGACGTATATTCCCATTCATATTCACCATTTTGAGCACACCAGGGTGATTATGAACATGGAATTATCCAGCCATGGGTTCCTGTTTCACAGAAATATAAATAGGAGGGAAAACAAAGCCCAAATTCCCTTAATCATCCATCACAATGAGAAAAACCAAAGAATATATTTCTGATGTGCAGCAAAAGATAATTGAGCTTCACAAATTAGTGAAGTGGCTTTAAGAAAAGAGCTAAAGCAGTGAAAAACCCCATTTCCACCATCAGGGCAATAATTAAGAATTTCCAATCAACATAAAATGCTATGAAACTGCCTGGAAGAGGACGTGTGTCTATATTGTCCTAATGCACGGTGAGAAGGAGAGTTTGAGTGGCTAAATACTCTCCAAGGACCACAGCTGGAGAATTGCAGAAAATAGTTGAGTTTCAGGGTCAGAAAACCTTTTAAAATATAGTCAAACAGCACCTACATCACCACATGTTGTTTGGGAGGATCTCAAGAAAAATTCTCCTCGCTCATCCAAAAACAAACTCCAGCATATTCAGTTATCAGACACGACTGGAACTTCAAATGGGACTGGCTTCTATGGTCAGATAAAACTAAAAAATGAGCTTTTTAGCAGCAAACACTCAAGATGGGTTTGGTGAACACAGGGATAAAAAGTACCCCATGTGTACAATGAAATATACTGCTGTATTTTTGATGTTGTGGGCCTATATTTCTGCTGGAGGTCCTGGACATCTTGTTTAGACACATGGCATCATGGATTCTATCAAATACCAACAGATTAAAAAAAAATCAATAAGTGACTGATTCTGTTAGAAATCTTGGTTACACTTTATATTAGGTGGCCTTAACTACTATGTACTTACATCAAAAAATAAGTACAATGTACTTATTGTGTTCATATTGTATTGCAAAACACTTTTGCTGCTATTGAGGTGTTATACGGGTAAGATTAGGGACAGGTTTGGTGGTATGGGTCGGTTTAAGGGTGGGTTAAGGTGTAAGGGGTGGGTCAACAATGTAATTATAAATGTAATTACAGAAATTAATTACAGATGTAAGTACATATAGGTATTTTAAAAAATATAAAGTACAATGTAAAAACATGTATGTACACAATAAGTGCATTGTATCAAATCACTAATTTAAATGTAAGTACATAGTAGTTAAGGCCACCTAATATAAAGTGGGACCGAAATCTTATAATGGGCCATGCTTGGATCTTCCAACCGTACAATAATCCAAACACAAACCTCAAAAACAACACAAAAATGGGTCACTGAGCACAAAACCAAGCTTCTGCTGGCCATTCCACTCCTCTGACCTGAACCCTGCAGAAAATGAGTGTGAACTGAAGAGAAGCACCAACATGGAGCTGTGAATCTAAAGGGTCTGGAGTGATTCTGGATGAAGGAATGGTCTCTGATCTCTTGTCAGGTGTCTCTAACCTCATCAGGCATTATAGGAGAACATTTAGAGCTGTTCAACTGGCAAATGGAGGTTTCAAAAAGTATTGAATGAAAGGGTACCATTAATTGTGGCCAATGTGTATTAGAGAAAAATATTTATTTCATAATGATATTTCCCCCATTTTAAATTGTTATTATCCAATGAAAGGTTAGATTTTTGTGAATTTTTTTTTAAAATCAAAAGATCAAAAGGATTAACAATACAGATTAATTTCCACAGCCTTCTTTGATCATATTTACCAAGGCAACCCTCTACAATGAGAGTAAATCACTCACATATGCGACTAATCTTCACTCTGGGCGACTAAATGATGTCTAATATTAGCCAATGGCTAATAAATTCTCAGATTTTACTCGCCAGTGTGTGAGTTGGAGGCTAAGTATTAGTTTAGCACAGATATATTTTCACTCTCTGAACACTCTGGCCGAGCGCTTCAGAGTTTCACTCTCCGTCAAGCAATCTGTGCTATTTTTTATTCATCTCACTGGATGCGCAGCGCACCTGTATTTGACGTACCGTGAACTCTAGGCGCACGACTCTCCTTCGCTTTGGTGAGAGCAGAGAGAGTCTTACATACATGCAGAATTGACGCGCTATACGTAAACGATATTCTTTGTTGTATTTTCCGGTCAAAATAACGGCGTTCCTTTGGATTTTTTCAGCTTTTAAGAACGGCCGGAACAAATGTGCAAACGACAACCTCATTGGCTGGCGCTCACCTATTATCGTCCCTGTTTTGATTTCAGCGAATCAGTTTGAGTGAACACACACAACCTGCTTAATATTCATGAACCCAGCAGCTCGTTAATCCCTAGTGCGTTTTATACCGTTCTTACTATCAGAATTCGTATTATTATTGTTAGTTTTTTCCCCATTTTTTGTTTTTTTACAGAAACACTGAATGACCAAAAAAGCACCACCACCAGTCCTAAATTCAGTTAAATTGTCTATGCATTCATACATGGTTACTAAGTCTTAATTCTAATTACTAGAGTTCTATCATTAAATAATACTTGACTATCATAATGTCATATTATAGTGCTTGACTGACTGATGTTAAGAATGTACTTTCAGATAGATATATACACACACACACACACACACACACATATATAGGCCTAGTATTATCAGTCTGACGAGTAAACTAAAAAAAATTTACTAGTCAATGGCGATTCAATTGCCAAGGTGTCTGTAGAGGGTTGCAAGGGTTCCGATATTTTTGGCCATGACTGTACATAATGTCACGGCATGTGACCTCATCTTAAAACTCAACACGATATGACAAACTGAGCATGAAGGGGAAAAAGCTCCACATCTGTAAGGCAAGCACATATTGGCACATATTCTAAAATCAGCATAATTTCCTGTGGTTAACACGCAGTAAGAGGCTTATCCATGCGATGAGATAAAAAAAAAAAAAGCTGAAACAATGCTTTTTATTGGCAGACGGGACAGCCACTTCCCTCATTTCTAGAGATGAAGGAGGGTGGAGCAGAGCGGAATAAATCAAGACATCAATCACTGTTGCGAAGCTAAAGCCGAGGAGGAAATCACACCGGCGTCTTGTGCTGTAGCTCTACGTGAATTTCAAGGGCACTGAAGAGCCTCCTGATATGCGTGGGGCGAGGAGTCCACAGAGATTACCCAGAAGTATTAAGTGTCTCGTTTGTCTTTCTTACCTTCAGCCTGTGTGAGTCCAGCACCCTGCCGAGACATAAGTGCTGCCAACAAGGTGCGTGTGTTTGACTGTGCGTTTGTAACGGGTGCTGCTGCACTCACCAGAAACACTCTGTAGGCATCTTTGCGTCTTACAGGGCCCCAGCACGACTCAGTGTCGTTGTATTTCACACTCCCAGCACTGCATGAGTGATTCCCACTGCGAGAAGGCAAACAATTAGACCCTCCTGACCTCTGAAAATCCATTTCAGCAGTTTATAAAACTACTATACCAGGAAAACTAAAACACAAATTCAAACTCTAATGACCCGTTCATCAGCGTTGTTTACGTTCAGCATGCGCGCGCTGTCTACTGAACGTAAACATACATTCTGGGGTACTCTCCAAAATGGCGGAAGACAGTAACTACGGGAGAAGAATTGTTGAATAAATTATGTTATTATTGTTTTCTTTGCGCACAAAAAGTATTCTCGTAGCTTCGTAAAATTACGGTTGAACCACTGATGTCACATTGAACATTTTACTGATGTTCTTGCTATGTTTCTGGACATGGGAACATTGCAGTTGCATTGCTGTTTATGGAGGGCCAGAGAGCCCTCAGATTTGATCAAAAATATCTTAATTTGTGTTCTGAAAGTGGACAAAGGTCTTATGGGTTTGGAACGACATGAGGGCAAATAATTAATGACAGAATTTTCATTTTTGGGTGAACTATCCCTTTAATGGTTGGACTAATTTTAACATTCAAAATATAAAGCAGATGCTTCATTAATTAATGTCTAGAACAATAACAAGATGGGAGATCCTGAACTCACCATGCAACCTCCATCAGTGATACAGGTACAGCAGCGGCATAAATGGCCAGGTCTCCGTACAGGTACACGATGAGACAGATGTAGAACATGTTGACGCCAACTGCGGAAAGAAGCATCATCTGTCATTCTGAAGATTCATGGCTTTACATAAAACATCACTTCAAATACAAACAGGTGGAGATGTTGACTGAACATGAAGATGGGCAGCATCATTCCCAAGAGGATTCCTCTGATGTTTCCCCCCAACACTCTATACCCACTAAACGTATAAATCATCCTAATTAAAGAAACAAGCACTTCATTACGAAATTCCCCCTGCTCTTCTCTTCATTAACCCACACTCCTCTTCACCTGTTCCTCCATCCATCCATCACTCAGTCCCTGCCAGTTGGAGATGAGATGGAGAGCATTCAAGAGGAAACACATGGGCTTACCATATCACACATTCATCATCACCGAAGCTCCTAAGAGGTTCTTGAACAGTCTAACCGACCAATAAGCTCATTAATTACTCTGAAGTCGACTAGAGCTAACAGACTATTAAAACTAGATTTAAATAAAGAAAAAATTAAGATATAGTCTTTTACGAGCTTCATTGAGTCATCTTTTCCTCCACATAAAAAAGCAGCAAGTGTTGCTGTCAGTTCCCATTTGTTTTACGAAGATGAGTGGTGAAAACCTGGCAGAAAGTGTGGGGAATTAAAAATGCAGAGTCAGTTGCCGTGCTTATTTTACAATTTGTCAAGCAAAATTTATAAAAGGAGAAAGAGTGAGCATGTTACTTTAAATATTGAGGTTAATTACGAATATTATTTTTAAACCAGTTCCAGTATGTTTTACGAAAGAGGAATGGCAAAAATATGGCAGAAAACATGGGAAATTATAAACGTAAAGTCACTTGCAGAGCATATTTTAAATTTTGTAATCTTTTTGAACAAATTACTGCTTCATTGCGCATATGTAAATGTAATAAAGAAATGCAATGGTAACTAAAATGTATGTAAATTTAGATACGCTAATAATTTTTTCATGTTATGGCTGATAACTGATGAATGGCATAAACAGTATATTAAAATTCTAGAATATTTTTTCCAAATACATTTCAAATCAAACACAAAAAAATTACAATTTATTGTTTTTAAAAAGTGAATTTGGGTAAAGAATAACTAAGTGCGGTAATCTAAATATTAAAACAGGAAAAAGTGAGTTTTATTTATTCACTTTTTAACGCCATGGAAAAAGTGAGCATTGGCAAAATTAAAAACGACTCAGGTTGTTCCTTCAACTCAAGTTTATGGGATTTTGTTCTAGTTTTATCCACCAGCTAAGAGTTGTAATTCTAGTCACTCTGAAAAGTAATCGCACACCTCTTCTCAATGAGCTGCATGATTTAAGGTATCAATCATACCTGTAACATAAACAGAGAAAGATGAGTTATGTGCCAAAGTTTAACACTTATGGTTAAGGGTCTGAAAAAATCCCCATGAGCCAAAAGTAATAGTCTTAGCAAGCACACCTAAAAACAAAAATCAATCATGAACTAATCTATCTCCTCTGTGACATTATCCGAAGCTGATTTCTAATCAACCTGTCAGTGGGAAGGTTACTGTGAACATCCCTGATAAACCAGCGGCCATGAAGAAACCTGTTCAATGATGAAACGAGGGAAAGCCAGGCTTCCTGTTGGTAATTTCAGAACAAAGCGGATTCACATTTCACTTTAACCTTAAATTGCAAACAAATAGTCACTGATTGCGTTTTCTCTAAAAACAACCTCCCACCTGCCTGGACAATCCTAAAGTCCATTCACAAACATTAAAGCCTCTAAATACAGTTGATTTTGGCAAATAAAAGACTGTGGTTTCTTCCCACTGAATGGCAGCTCATGGATTGATCACCCCCATTACAAAAACTGCGTTTAGCAATTGCACTAGCATTAAAAAAGCAGCACGTCCTAAGACAGGAGGGCAAACGAGTATTATATTTAAAGCTACAGTCAATACAAACGTCACACTAACTATACTAATCTCCTTCACAGTGAGTTACGCTTCAATTTAATACATTTACGATCAGAGTCTGCCATGCTGCTCCGGTAGTCATTAGTTTCTCCCAAGTGCACCTCAAAAGTGGCCACTTCACTCCATCCTACAATGGGAAAGGTCAGAGCAAAGTGAGCTATTTTAACACATCACGCTTAATAGAATAACGAAGAGGTGACAGGGCGTGCGTGTGACGTTCGTGCTGAGGAAACACTAAGCTCTGAAGCTACAAGAGTGTGTTTGTGTTCATCAAAAGTGAGTGCGTGCAGCACTGGTTTGTTGGAGGATGTAACGAGTGCGCCACCTAGTGGGTTCCATGTGCCTTCGTATGGAACCAGGGTCAGAAATTTACTTTTCCATTATAGTGCAATATTTGCCACCTGGAATTGATTTCTGAGGTATTTTTTTTTTTAATCTTTATAAGGGGATTTTTTTTACAATTACCTTAATACTAACTGTTTCTGTGTTGCCTTTTATGTCAAATACTATTTAACCGGATACTTCAACTAATCAGAATACTATAGACCAGTAGGCAACGTCGGTCCTGAAGTGCCGCTGGTCCTGTAGAGTTTAGCTCCAACCCTCATCAAACGCACCTGAACAAGCTAATCAAGGTCTTCAGAATTACTAGGGCTACAGGCAGGTGAGGTTTTTTTCAGGGTTGGAGCTAAACTCTGCAGGACATCGGCACTCCAGGACCGACGTTGCCTACCCCTGCTTATGGACTATTACCAACAAAATTCTCTCAACATGCATCGATCATGGCATGTTAATTTGCTCCAACTGTTTAATGCTGCTTAAAGATACCACATTTATACGACAACTGCATTATGCTGTATAATGTAAATAGCCTAAATAAAGCAAATTAATTCTTGTTTTTTTTTGTTTTGTTTTTTATATAGAAGAACTGTATGATGACAAACCATTATTTTTGTTTATTGCTCTTATAATAAAGCATCTAATAATGCTTATTCATTTTTATTAATAGAATACCTAAAAAATGTTTTGAGTGGGAAAACAGCTTATATTCTTGTAAGGGATATACGCAAGTTGAAGGGATAGTTCTGTCATGAATTACTAACCCTCATGTCGTTCCAAACCCGTAAGACCTTCATTCACCTTCATCTTCAGAACACAAATTAAGATATTTTTGATGAAATCCGAGAGCTCTCTGACCCTGCATAGACAGCAAGGCAACTACCATGTTCAAGGCCCAGAAAGGTAGCAAGGACATCATTAAAATTATCATAGCTTCATAAAATTACGGTTGAACCACTGATGTCACATGGACTATTTTAATGATGTCTTAACTACCTTTCTAGGTCTTGAACATGGTAATTGTGATGCTGTCTATGCAGGGTCAGAAAGCTCTCAGATTTCACCAAAAACATCTTAATTTGTGTTCCGAAGATGAACAAAGGTCTTACGGGTTTGGAACTACATGAGGGTCAGTAATTAATGACAGAATTTTCATTTTCATCTTTAAGAACAGTTTATGAATTAATTTACTTTTTATATTGGTTATCTTTGTCTATACAGAAAGCAAGTAAATATCATTCCCCATCACTGAAGCAGTCCACGACTTCAGTCTAGCGTGAGTTATGCACACTCTGAAAAACGCCCGTTATAGTCACTGAAGCTGTCTACACTGCAAAATGAAACTTATTTAGATCGCATCTACTCTTATGATGAAAGAATTTGCGAGTGTGCAGAAGCACGTGTACTGAAACTCCTGCGTTTTCAGATGATTTCTTCTTCACCAGTGACACGTCTGATTGGCCAATCGCATTCATAAACTCAACAGAAATGTGTGTGATTGCTTATAATGCTCTAGTGTTGTCACGGTACTAAAATTTCAGTATTCGGTACCGATACCAGTGAAAATCCACGGTTCTCGGTACCAATTTCGGTACCACATGCTAATTAAAAAACATTTTTAATAATAAAATCAAACAAAAATAAAATGTACAAAAATCAATGCCATTCTTTATACTTATTTAAATTGTGTTTCAAGTTTTTCCGCAAGTAATAAAAGTATGAAAAACAGTAAACAAGTTTCACCCAAATTTAATTTGTCTTTTAAATAATGAAATTTACACATTTTATTTTTTTGGTAAAGAGGAGGGTAAAAGGGGATTTACTATTAAAATTAAAATATGGAAGAAATATTGTGTGATTACTTCTTTAAAAATAAATATTTATTAATTTTTTTAAACAGTAGTAATAGTATCACATACATTCTACTAAATAATAGTAATATATTTCTGGCACAATGTCTTTAAGATAAACTTTTTTGACGGGTCGCCGTGAATACCTTTAAATTTCTGTGTGTAGCTATATGATATGAAGCTGGTTTTACTCAAATGAAACGGTAAAATGCTCGTGAAGTGACTCTCAGAGCAGTTCTGGAGACGGTGTTTATGTATTTATGTCCTCATTGAGACAGCAGAAGCTGAAATCACTGCGAGCGTCACGCGCGCTTCAGTGTGTGTTAAAAAAGACGCACGTCTCTGCCATTCATTCATTCACACAGAGACTCGCAGAACATGCGGGATTCATATCTGAATCGACTTTTGCGGCTTAATATTTACAGATACTAGTCCGTATCGCGATTTGACTTAAGTGACCTACTTTTGATTAATTCATCCAAACTTTGACAAAACCCGTGACATTCCGTGCCAAACTGTAAATTCTGTTTTTATAACTGGATTCTGAGATTCCGTCCACGTTTTCTGCATCGCGGAAATCATAGGGCCGTACGTGTCAAGAACCGGGTTGACCGGGTACTCGGTACCACCGGTACTTAAAAAAACCTAGTATGCAGTTTTTGATATTCTTCATATTCTGTGTGGTCAGTTCACATCAGTGATAGAAATGAGTCTTTTCATATAAGTTTAAATTAATTAATTAATTAATTTATTTATTTATTTATTAATTAAAAGGCAATTTTACCTTTAATAAAGCTATTTTTCTCTAAAAGTATGCATCTTTTAAGTCAAATTGTTACATTTAATCAGTTAATTAGAATATTAAGACATTTAGGCAGCTACCAGACAAATGAAACCAGTATCAACAAAATTAATCTTTGAAGAAGTTGCATCTGAAGTGGCATTTAGATGTATTTACACACTGTTTAGGACACTGTAACCTGCAGTTACAAATGCATAATGTTTTGATATTTTAAACATAAAACTAGAGATCGACCAATATATCAATTTACCGATATTTTTCCCAATAGTTACGCATTTTACCACAATCGGATATCGGTTTTGTAATATCGGATTCACCAATAAAGGCTACCATCTTGTGGGTGTTTTGAAAATTGCACGCAGGATCGCCAGCACGTCTGAGGAGAGATGAGACAACAACGGCGTGCACAAGTACTTGATTTGCTGTAGTTAGTAAACTTTATTCAACATAACAGCCATTAATGCACAAATTAGATGCATTACATAAATGCCTGATATGCAGGTTATGCAGCTTGGCTCCAAGTGAGACGAACTCACAGAGTCATGTAAGATAATCCGGCAGTCTGTCCCAATAAAGACGTAACTTTGCCTGAATTAAATAATATGCAGCCATGAATGAGCGCATGTTGGAAATAAAAGCGCTGAATTTAATTCTCTCCCTGTTGTCTACATGCTCATCATTAGTCTCATGAATCCACTTTCATTTTGCCGTTCACTCAGCAGTTGTTGCTCAGGAATTCACTTGTTTAAAACACGCTAAATTATATTAACATTTACTATATAACCATTATTTCGCTAATACACATCTAAATAAATACATCTCTATGGAAATTATTTATTATCTCTGCGAGCGATCGCAATTTGAGTAGGCTATAGTTCTGTGTAAATGCATAGATAAACCGCACTGTCAGCAGGCATTTCATAATCTAGAATGACAAAAACATATGAATAATTCTGATATAACACACCAGTTGAGAAATGCATAAAATACAATGTTTTGTTTGTTATTTCAATATCCCAGAGAATATTGTTCTGTGAATTAACATTATCCAGTGAATTATTCTTCACTCTTTAGCCTATTAAACAGCTTATAAACCTAAAACTATAGTTTAAAATTAAGTTATGACTCCTGTCCATTATTTATTTTCTCCATTTGAAAACATTAGAAATTCTACATTTATTTTGCTTATTGTTAATATCAGTGTTGCCGCTGATGCTTTTTATAAATAAAATGTTTTTATTTTTGTAATATGAAGATTCAATTTAACATGAAAGACTTAATTTTCAAACTTTTTTTTTTTTTTTAAATGACTGAAGAGAAGAAAAACCAAAGTGAAGTATGGACTTACTTCACTCAGTTATTTATTTACTTTATAACCGTAAATAAATATCGGTTCTGATTATCGGTTATCAGGCACATAAACATGCAAATAACTGGTATCAGTTATACATTTTTTTTTAAAATATATTTTAAATTATTTTAAAATGAACAGATACTTTGAATGTGAAATTACAATCGCCAGTAGGTGGCAGCAAGTCACTGTTAACAAGTGAGTCATTGCGACTGAACTGAATCATTTAATGGTTGATTCATTCAGGAACTAAACATGGTCACGTTGCTCAGAGATGCAAAAAACTGTGCTGTAGCTGTTTGGAATTATTTTTTGTTGGTGAAATGGAGCGAAAACGGGCAATATGGTGTCTAAATCATAAGTCTCTTAATATTAACCTATTGTTTATTGAACTGTTGTATAAAATCAATATCACAATCATGCTTCTTTTTGAACAAAAAAACAGCACTCTTCGTGTGATTGTAACTATATGAAACAATATATTATATACACACACATTTCTCTGCACTCATATCTTGAATTTTGTGATCATTCTTAATGCATTTTAATAGACTGAATCATGCAGTGAAAGAACACACTCTAAATGTGCACGCGCTCTAGTCTAGACTTCACGTAATGAATACGTGCTCTCTGTAGGAGTGTTTTGTATGGTTTTTGCAAAATACTCAATGTAAAATTGCACATCGTTAAAACAACAATTACGATATTATCGCAGATGATATATAATCGCACACCCCTACCGTAACTTCTTCATTTTCACATTTCACATTAATAACAGCAGTTGTAATAGATAGTTTAATTGTGTAGAGGCATTTTTACCCCCTTGTCTTGAATTTTGTGGGAACTTTTGATAGTTTTGGTAGCATTTTTACACTCTGGTTAAATTTCCGACCCTGTATGGAACAGAGCAGCAAGCCATTTCTGATGTCCGTCCTTTGTTTGATGGTTTGGAAAAGATGCCAAAAGCAATGCTGTTGAGATATTACAAGGCTGCTCTGGGCACTGTTGAGTCAGCCTTTGCATAGCGCCGCTTGTGAAATGATGCTTAGGAGGGCAAGAATCCTGAAAATAGGAATCTGTATAAATGACTCCTTGGTCTGTGGTTCAAGGTGAACACGTCTTCTTCATATTCATCATAAGATTCTCATTACCTGGGTTCTCCGTCTTTAAGCAAGCCTCTCCTTTCCTTACATTAAAGTAGATAACGAATCTAGAGTGAGGTAATTACAACCAAAAGTAATTGAACTAGTTCTAATTACACCTCATTAGCAGCCAATAACCTTGCTCACTGTGACTGAACATTCCAGCAAAACTTGACCTTCGGAAGCCATCTTTTAAGGCCTGTTTAATAACCTTATAAAGTTAAATGTCTTAAACTGAAGATTACATTGTAGCACATAATGATGCAAGAACTCTTACCTTTATTGAAAAACATGGAGGCCATTTGTCCCATCTCGACCCTCTCAACAATGTCAAAGTGGTCTATATTCGCAGCACGCTCTGTTATATCAGATGACAAAACCAACAGTGAGCTTAAGATTTCGACACAGCAAATCTTTATATCGACAAAGACAAAACAATGCAAACAGCACTTACGAACAGAGAGAATGGGCCGCGTCTCAACAGGTTCTGAACGTCCCCGGATAACATCATCATCTGAATAGTCCGAGCTGGAGTCGCTGTCGTTAATCTTAAAATGGTTGTGACCACAAAATGGTTAATCTAATTATTGAACAAACATTGATCTTTTTACAATTTCAAATAAAAGATGTTCTCCCCATCTGTTCACACAAGTCAAGTCAAGTCACCTTTATTTATATAGCGCTTTTAACAATACAGATTGTGTCAAAGCTCTTAACAGTATCAAATTGGAGGACAGAGTGTCAGTAATGCATAATGATAAGATTAAACACTCAATTTTCAGTTAAAGGAATTTCATTATTGAATTCAGAGATGTCATTGTCTAGCTCAGTTTAGTTTAAATAGTATCTGTGCCATCAAATCGGCGATAATCGCTAGAAATGAAGTGTCCCCAACTGAGCAAGCCAGAGGCGACAGCGGCAAGGAACCAAAACTCCCTCTGTGACAGAATGGAGAAAAAAACCTTGGGAGAAACCAGGCTCAGTCGGGGGGCCAGTTCTCCTCTGACCAGACGAACCAGCAGTTCAAAAGTTTATATTTCCATTTTAATTTTGTTGCCATTTCTAACAATAGTAGTATTATGTAGTTATGCATTTTATTATATTTAAAAATATAATAGCATAACAAAAATATTAAGCAGCACAACTATTTCAACAATACTGTTTCTTGAGCAGCAAATCGGCACATTTCTGATTCTGAGTGATTTCTGAAGGATCATGTGACACTGAAGACTGGAGTAATGATGCTGAAAATTCAGCTTTGATCACAAGAATAAATTACATTTCATATATTCAAATAGAAAGCAATTATTGTAAATTGCAATAATATTTCACAACATTACTGTCTTTACTGTATTTTGAACTACCGTTTGATTGGTAGCGTACAGCTTCAGAAGACTTTGAAAATATCTTTTTCCGCATCTTTGGCGGTTTTTTTGTTTGTTTGTTTTTTTGGAGCTCTGCAGCACTCATCCCCATTGACTTTCACTGTATGGTGAACATTCAGCCTAACTTCTTTTGTGCGGTAATAGCATACAGGTTTGGAACAACATGAGAGTGAGTAAATTATAACATCTCTATTTTTGGTGAAGTGTCCTTTTAAGACAACGTTCTATATGACAGAGAGGACGTTCTGTGAGAAAACATTTGATTATTGCCTCTCAGTTCACTCAGCTGAAAAGCTGTGTGCACAATATAATGTGCCAAACAAAAACAAAGGTAGCAATTTGTCATGCTAAACTGCAAAATTGATCACGGCACGCTTATTCAGCATAAACATAATATATGCACAACATATGGCTGTTGCAGAAAAGAGATGATCTAGATATAAATTTTGCTTTTAAAGTTGTATAGGCCAATTTATTGTTTTCTATATTCTGTTTGTAATTGTGAAATGGACTAGAATCATACTGAGCATTGGCCTCGTTCTGAGTCTGCTTCAACACATAATAGCTCTATTTTAGTACTTCTGCCCTAAATGGCCCGGTTTCATTCACTGATAGGTCAGTCTCGTTCAAAGCTTCATCGACTTTCTGGCTTGATTACCTGCAGTGGGACGTGCAACATTTCCAAGATCAGTGTAATTTTCATAGGGAATGACCTGAGACTGAATAAGAACAATGTTCTTATTCAGCTGGCATTAAACTGATGCAGTTACTAACCTCTTCCTGTTCTCTCCTCTTCCAGCGCAGCTGGGCATTGGCAGCAGCCATGGCTTCAATCACAAATGTGGTGGTCATGAAACTGAGAGAAGACAGAAGAGTTAAAAACACGTGTAGCATGTGTTAAAAAACAAGAATAAGGAAAAACACGATGCAGAGACAAGCCACAGGCTGGTATCATAAAGAAAATCCCTAAAGACAACAAAATAAAAGGAAAAAATTGATAATCACGATTTTGCACACTATTTTAAAGACCAAACAAAAAGCATATTTTTATGTATTATTATACACAAACACACAGACTTTTAACTATACTATTCAGTCCCAGTGCATAATATGCAACTGTATATCATATACATTACATCCATCTCCTCCTATAACCAGCATTTAAGGACCACTATTGTCTGGTCTCTTTCATTGATATACAGCTCCATCCTGTTTCATCTAAACACTCATAGCTCTCCCCTGGGCTCTGTCAGTGACTCAGACAGCTGGCAGGTTGGCAGAGGTGATAAATGTGTTTTGATGGCCACAGCACCAGCGGCGGCGGTAACAGGGTTGAGAAGTCAGCTAAAGATGAGCGAGTGACAGAGAAAAATAGCATGCAAGAAAGACACGGCTGAGCTCTCACACTGTACACAAGTCGAGGTAGAGAATTAAACTTCTCAAATTCATGCCCCAACCACATGCAAACTGGAGACTCATTCTAACCCTGTTTGGCAAACCACTACTAAGAATATTGATGGAAATCAAATACGCACAGCCTGATATGTGAAACCCCAAAATAATCAAGCCTAGCAGCAAGGTATGCACTTAAGACTCACAATAAGAAAACAGCAAAAGGAAAAAAAGACCCAACCAAGTGGTTTCTGCATACAAATGTAATTATAAGCTTTTTGTGCGTTACAAGCTGGTAAAGCAGCATTATTTGTACACACATACGAGTGCATTTAGACCGTGTCTTCAGGTTCGGTGTTAAAAATGACAGTATGAATGCTAAGCAAACCAGGATTAAATAAATCATTTTCAGTTTGTTCGGGACCAAAGGCATCAAACTACAAGTGTAAACACATCCTTAATTTACTGGTATCAAGGTTATTTGTAGTAGATGTATGAAGGCAGTTCTCCTCAAGTTCACAAAGGGTGCCACTGTTTTTGCATTTTACCACTTATTCTCAAACTTTTTACTTAAGATACAACATTTATACTCCAATTATGTGCATAGTAATAATTTGATTGAATCATTGATTCCATTATATTGCGGTTTAGCAAAGTGAACCCTGGATTAACACAGCATTAAAGGCCTATTTACAATAAGGACTACTTATTGTTCTAATTCTGTGATAATTGTGAAGTCCACACCACAACCACAACTATAACGATAATGACACTGAAGAATGATATCATTGGAATCACTTCCAGAATGTTTTTTTTCCCCAGCTGATGAATATAAAAACATTGACAGTCAATCAGTCAGTCTATCCTGCTTTAAAGAGCTTGAGCATATAAATCACCAGATGACAAAACTGTAGCGCGCTTATAATAAACAGAAAATTGTTGTGCTTTGGTGTGGATGCTTATAGTTATTGTCACAGATATTATAATTATAGTTATCTTTATTGGTGTGAACAGGCTTTGATGCAGTTTTTTTAACCTAAAAATGCTTGACGCTGGTTTACATGGCTTACCAAAAAAAAAAAAAAAAAACTAACTAACTAACAGGGTTTAATACAGAGATACAACAAAAACCATCAACTGATGGAAGCCGGTGTTTGCAGCCTTAAAGAAGTAGTTCACCCAAACTAACCCTTGGTTGAAACTCATACAGGTTTGGAACAACTTGAGCGTGATTAAATGATGGCAATTTCTAATTTTTTAGAGTACTATCCCTTTAAGATATAAAAAGAGAGGAAGAAAGGGAGTGTGATGGATTAAAAAGAAAAAAGAGCCTAGAGTGAGAACATACCTCATAAAAGCCAAAAATGAGATGAGGGAGACGCTGACAACCCAACCAGCTGCTGCAAAGGCCTTGGGCATGGTCAGGGCACCAGTGCCAACAATTAGATTGAACATGTACACCAGGCCAACCTACATGAACACAAAACAAACACATGTCTATAGTTTTCAGAGATCACAGATGCATAGAAAATGTATTACAAGAGGCACTCATGTTTTATCACACAAAGGGGCCCAATTACACGTCATCTGTCCATGTTCTCTGTTCTACTTCCTTGCAAAGAGGATGCGTCTGGAATGCATCACCATCATGCAATTCAATAAGCTAATGTTTGTGATAACTCATTTGAAATGCACTGCATTTTCTCCCACTTGAGTGCACAAGTCACATATTAATCAATATAGTCTACTGTAAATTAGTCATGAGCTTAACAAACTAAATTTACTGCTGGTTCCATTAGAAACTGATGAGCACTTCCCTTATTGATCATCTTAAAAAAAATACTTCCCATTAACCAACGTGAGCAAAACAAAACAGATAATGGACACACTGCACACTCAAGCTGACACATTATGTACCTTATTGTAAACTTACTGATTTATTTCCTCTTATTTCAAGAGGATTCTTTACAAAGAGTTTTCAAATGAAGGCCAATGCATTTTTTTTTGTAGCTGGGAGCAATAAAATTACTCTGCATTACAGATCTTAAACTGTCTACAAAAATTAAACACGAGTCCTAAAGCCACTTTGGTTAAATGGTTTTTAATTACTTAATTTCATTTTTATTATTATTATTTAATTATTAAGGTAAATGCAGCTCGAGTTCTCACAATTCTGATTTTCTCAGAATTTCAAAATTTATATTTTGCAATTTGGTTCTTGTTTCAGCCATAAAAGTTTTTTTTTATTATTATTTTTTTTTTTATATATATTTAGCAAATTCTGATTTTTTTCCTCACAATTCTGAGTTTATATCTCACATTGTCTCAGAATTATGAGACAGAATTATAAGATATAAACTTGTTTAATCGTGAGATACAAATGGTCTTCCACAGTTTTCACACTTTGACTGTTAGTTTCAGTTAATTTTATATATATATATATATATATATAAAAAATAAAAAATAAAAGATCTTTACTGCTGTTAAATTTAACACAATTACTCTGTACAAATGTCTAGCCATTTTCCCATATTGTCAGATGGGAAAATGAGTTCAAGTAAACCAACAAGACTACATGCCAAAAACACACGAGTTTGGATAATGTGCTGGACTGGTTTCTGCTGATTTAAACCATTCAAGCATGTTTCCCCTGTTCCCTAAGCTTTCATTTCCTCTTTAAATGACCAACACAAAGTGAATTTTGCAAATCACATGACTTACAGTGACATAAAGGCACCTACAGCCCTTATGACAACTATTGCTAACTTACATTATCTGGTTATCAAAGCCTGAGAATGGGTGAAAACAGAACTACTTTTCAGTGGTGTCAGTCACTGCTCTTAAAAATTACAGGTCCTCAAGTCTTGAACTATTTCGTGAATGCAGGTAGGAAGCATGTCACATGCATGACATGACACAACCTGACCTGACAGTTTGCAGTACCACGATACTGTCACAAGACAAAGAGCTGAGTGTACAGAATAGTCCAACTGACCAGTGTGTTTATGTAAAGTAGGTCAATCAATATCTACTCCATGTACAACCACTTGGCTAAATGTAATACTTACAAACGGTGAGTAAGGCTCCCCTGTTTCTGTAATGCCCCCAGCCATCTCGAAGAGAAATACACAACTCTAAAACCTGAAAGATTACCACCCTGGAGAAAGAAAAGACTGTTTTAATATTTAAACACACCATAATTTGCCCAAAGGGACTTGAGGAACATTAGGCCAGAGTAACATGACTGGTGTCAACCGTTGTTTATGATTTATTTAACGTTATATTCACTCAGTGGTCACAGAATATGGCAGATTTAATAAGCACGCACTGCATCTTTTAATGTTCAACTGCTTTACGATGTTTTGTGTGACTGTTTCACCATAGCGATATCATTTTCAGAGAGAAAACTTTTTAAAATCAGTCATATCGCTAAAAGAAAAGGCTCACCTGTCACCGTGTGGGGCGACTGTAGTTGTCAAGCGAGCTGTAACGTTTGGTCTGTAATGTATAACGTTAACAGTTAACGTTAGTTACTGTTTTCTTGTGACGTCTTCACGTTCAGCGACGCAGCTCGCGAGCAAATGCGACGTAAGACAAAGTGAAGCGCATCGTGCTCCTCGTTGTTTCATTAGTGGATAATTAAGACAGACTGCAGAAGTTCTTCTGTTTGTGAAAACATACCCATTAAAATTAAACAGTACACAGGACGTCAGCAGGAAACAGTTCCTGTGAAAGGGGTGGGGCGTAGCAGATCGGAAGTGTTTGCTGATTGGTTGGTTGGATGCGGTGACGTTTTATGCAAAAGACGCTTGCAAAGATTAGTATTTTTTGTTATTCAGTAATTACTTTAATAAGCAATGTACATGTTTATTATTATTGTATTCTATTTTTACTCTGATCACTAAGATTTCACATTTGTTTAAAAAAGTCTCATGCTCATCAAGGCTGCATTTATTGAATCAAAGTTAATCAAGATTAATAATAATTAATGTGAATTAATTAAAGATTAATGTGAAACCTAAAATAACGGTTTTCTATTTTAATAAGGAGTGATTTATTCCTGTGGTGGCAAAGCTCACCACAGCATCATTACTCCAGTCTTCAGTGTCACATGATCCTCAGAAATCATTCTGATATACTGATTTATCAACGTTGGAAACACTTATATATATATATACACATATACACATATATATATACACATACTCATATAGTCATGGCCAAAAATATCAGCACCCTTGGTAAATATGATCAAAGGCGGCTGTGAAAATTTATCTGCATTGTTAATCCTTTTGATCTTTTATTTTAATAATTCACAAAAATCTAACCTCTCATTGGATAATAATTTAAAAATGGGGGGGGAAATATTATGAAATAAATGTTTTTTCTCAAATACACGGACACAATTATTGGCACCCCTAGAAATTCTTATGAGTAAAATATCTCTGAAGTATATTCCCATTCATATTCACAATTTTGAGCACTCCAGGGTGATTATAAACATGAAATTATCCAGCCATGGCTTCCTGTTTCACAGAAATATAAACAAGAGGTAAAACAAAGCCCAAATACCCTTAATCATCTATCACAGTGAGAAAAACCAAAGAATATATTTCTGATATCCAGCAAAAGATAATTGAGCTTCACAAATTAGTGAAGTGGCTTTAAGAAAAGAGCTAAAGCAGTGAAAAAACCCCATTTCCACCGTCAGGGCAATAATTAAGAATTTCCAAACATCATAAAATGTTACGAAACTGCCTGGAAGAGGACGTGTGTCTATATCGTCCTGATGCACAGTGAGAGAGTTTGAGTGGCTAAAGACTCTCCAAGGTGTCCTGCAGGGTTTACCTCCTACCCTAATCAAACACACCTGAACCAGCTAATCAAGGTCTTGTTTGGTATACTTGAAACTTCAAGGCAGGTGTCTTGAGGCAAGTTGGAGCTAAACTCTGTAGGACACCAGCCCTCCAGGAACAAGTTTGGTGACCCCTGGTCTAGACCTGTGTCAACATCTGGACAGCTGGAGGAGGAGGAGGAGGAGGAGGAGGAGGAGGAGGAGGAGGAGGAAAAAAAAAAAAAAAAAAGACCATGCTTTTTTTTAATTTGACAGAAAATGTTTATTTCCCCATTCAAAGAATTTGAAGAAAGGTGATTAGTGAAAAACAAGTCAACATCCAAACTGAGGACTGGGAAGGGTGAGGAAAACATCAATGCTTCAGCAGACTTTCTGAAAATCATAAGCTAAACGCATTTCTCCATCGCAAAAAGTCTAAATAAAATCAAATAAAATTCTTTAAAACAAAAAGAAAGCAAAAGGAAAACTTTTAAAGTCTAAAAAAATCTTTGTGCATGTGCACAAAACTAAATATATTAAACACTTTTAAACAAAAATACTTAAAACAATTTTAAATAAAATGCAAAAGTAAAAAAAAGAAAAAAAAAAAAGATAAGGTCTTGGTGGAGCATAATGTCATTACAGTAACAGGAGCAAATGCATCAGTGCATTAATCATTTAGAAAGTGAGGCTTTCAATTTGACAGTTTTAGATAACCAATTCTAAATACAGCATGATTTCAAAATCTGACCACACAATTTATAACATCCACTTTGTATTTTAAAGTTAAACTTGAGTTCTTTTAACTTGAATTAAAATGTCTAACAGGGTTGCTTATCAAATTTGTGAAATACATCTAAACGAAAACAAAAAAACAAAAAAAACCCTAGAGGGTGGAGCAGCTTACAAAAATGTATTCATTTTTAAAAATGAGATTGTCAGAGCTAGTGTTTAATGATGAAAGAATAAACCTTAAGATGCAACTGTCATTCATAGAGATGAACATGCATATTGCTTAAACAGGCATTTAAAACCACGACAACAGCTAAAATATGTTCAAAACTAAAAATATGGGAAAAAGATTTGGGGAAACCTCTTCTAAATTCTAAACCCAGTCAACACAGAATGATGTACTTCCAATTACGTATACTTGAAATCAAATGTCGACTCACTAACACCACCCTCCTCGTTACTGCGTTTTTCCACAATTCATTAGTCTGTCTACAAGGACAATTGCATACTGTGTAGACTGGAGAATCTCACCACATTACTCTTTGCTAAAATTATACTCCGTGTTAAATTTAAGCTCATTAAAGAAATAGCTTTCTCTCTCATGTGATAATTAGATTGTTCTTACACAAGCTAAGCATTCTTACTCTTCATAACTTCACTATATTCCCATCTTTGAGGGGGAACCGACAGTCCTTATAAGAGAAAGTGCATATTGATAATGCCACTAACTAAAGTTCCTTAAGCATTATAGTTATTTAACTAGAATTTATTTTAAAGCAGCAGAGGCAAACACTCGATCTCTATAGTGAATTCTTGGTGCAGGATCAATCTTTACATGACGTTTGCAACACAAAAGGAATAATAATGCTTAAATACAGACTACAGATCACAGCGATCAATTAGGAAAAATGATTACTTGTCATGTGTGTACTTGTCACCTCATTGCCTTTCTTGCTATGCGAGTTTTAGATTAGCAAAAAGAAAAGAGGAAACAAAAAGTATGTGCTTAATGAAACATTACGAGACCTAAGTCAGCAAACTCCATTATGGTTCCTTTACTGGCTACAGCAGAATTATCAGCAATAAATGAAGCAAGCAGTTTCTTCATGGACTGAAAATATAGCTTGATGCAATATGGAGCCGTGGAAAGAAATTAAGCAGGCAGAAAATTCAGAAATATGTACTTATGTCATAATGATTGCATGCTTCTGTCATCAGCCAACCCCAAGAATTTGTTTTATAATTAGCAGTTTTTAAAATGAAAGTACACCCAAAAATGAAAATTTTCCATGAAACACAAAAGTTGATAGTTTTCAATAAGAAAAACTTACACTGTATATCACAAAAAAATTTAGTCACTTAGCAAATACTACTTGACTTCAGCCAGTTTCTCAAGCAAACCTTCACATGGTTTCAAAAGATGGGGAAAAACTACTTAAAATCATAACTTTTGTCCTATTTGCAGCTATAATGCACTTTTTGTTATAGATGTAAAAGAGTAATTGTGCTATTCGACATCTTAAAGATGATATATACTTGTTTTGAGAGACATTAGCTTGAAAGTTTTCATTTTCGGGTGATCTGTTGCTTTAAGAAAACGAATTTTGTTCAGGCACAGTCTGCCTTAAGCATGTATGCCGCTCGTTGCAGTTTGTGTGTGTGCTTTTGGCATCTAGCTGAGAAGCCAGGCTTTGCTAAGGCTGGACTACTGAATGGCGTCGTTTTGTCCAATAAGCAGCTGGTGAATCTTGCCTGAACGAACCCTCCCTCCCGATCAAGATCCCTGAGCTTCAGCTTTCATTCCCATTCGGAGCAAGTCAGAAGCCAAACTGTGACAGTAAAAAGGTTGATTTCACATGAACTCTCTTTCAAATCCTTTCACAGAGCTGGAGGAAGCAGGATCGCTCCAGATCACAAACCGTCACACGTCTTTGGCTCTAACAGCAGGTAGTTCCCACAAACAGACATGGATGAGTTCCCCAGTAACCCTCCCGTAGATTTGACCTGCAGATAAGAACAATGTGTTCAAACAAATGGCCAAAGCTGCTTTAGTTTGATGTTTTACTTTATCACTGAGGTTCTTCTCACCTAAAAGTTGGTTCCCATGTCAGCAGGGGCGGCGTCTACACACCATAGCAGGCTGAAAGTCTCTCCTTCAGCAGCGGTGGAAACTGCTCGGAGAACTGCTGCCAGTTATCCTCACCAACCTGATCCTTGAAGCCGTGCAAAATCTAGACAAAAAGTGGACACATTCTGTTGAAGCATAGCAGACAATTGTGCTTCTATCTTGGCCAACTGTAAACCCATCAAATCAAAGTCGTTAATTACAGAAGAAGAGTATTTGTACCTTGTAGAACATGTCTCTCAGATCGTCTTTTGGATTTACCCAGGAGGCCACAGCGTCACAGAAAAAGATGAAGTCCTGCATCCAAAAAAAAAATAAAAAAATTGCATTAAAGCCAAACGGTTACCTTTAGCCCAACAACTCAATTTATTGTTTTGGATTTTTTTTCAGATTTAAATTATTTTTCTATTTTATGGTAGCTAGCACATCAAACGCAGAGAAAACACATACATGAATTATATATTTATCTCTGATATTGTTATATAGTATGGAACATTCAGCCCAACTTATTTAAATGTAATAAATTATATTAATTTTAATTATATTTTATGGTAGTAAGTACATAAGAGAATACAGAAAAAAAATTATAGCAAAAAAACAAAACCAATATAAAATATAATTATATAATTTATGTATAGAGTATGGAACCTTTATCCCAACAACCCAATTTATTATTTACATCCATTTTAATTTAATAAATTATATAAATTCTTATTTTAGGGTAGTAAGCACATAAGAGATTGTAGAGGGAAAAAACTAATTATTTTTACATTGCTTTTGTTTCTGATATTGCCATACAGTATGAATGTCATTACATTTAGATAGTAAGAGTTCAGTTCAATTCAACTTATTTTTAAATCATTAATTAGAAATTCAATGAAGTTAAATAAGAATGCATCAATTTACTTCACATTTTCTAGTGTGATTTTATTGTATTTACTGGGTACATAGATCTTGCTGTGGTCAATAAATGCATTAAATCAAAAATATTAAAACTATAATAACTCCACTCTTAAATTGCATAACAGATCAGGTCTTGATTTCCCCCGTATCCTCTCACCTGTACGACTCCTCCGGGATTTACCCCAATCATTACACAAATGCCCCTGAAGGCTGAATCCTTCTCTTCATTGTCCCGAATGTTTCTAAGTGACGTGCACCTACATTGAAAAAATAAAAAGAGCTGTTTATTTCAGAAGTTTAGTAGATTTCGTAGTTTAAATTGCATGAAAACAGAGATAGTTCACACATAAGAGGCATGCAATGGTTTAATCATCATCTCACCAAGGGCGAACGAACTGTGGCAACATGGGGGCAACTTCCTGTGGGCACACATATCCCAGCCGACCAATCGTAATGGCTGTTTCACAAAAAAAGAGACATGAGTGTATTACATGCTAAGAACTAGCTGCAGTCAAAGCTACAGAAATCAGAACACCATTTTCCACAGATGATTCAGGTTTCGAATGTCTGTTTTGGAGTTCATCATACATTTAGTGTGATTTTATTGGTGTTTGCATGTATGCATTTACCCGTGTTCTCCAGCAGAGTTTTGGGTGTATTAGGTCTGTTGATGATCTCCACAAGGTTATTAAGAACCAAGGCCACAAACGGCTGCATCTCCGTACCTGTAAAAGCACCAGACAAATTCAATATCAAACAGCGGTCCAAACTTACACAGGACCGATATTAGATATGCAAATAACTGCGCCATAATGAATATGAAATGATAATTCATCAATTCACCCATCTGTATGGCGATCTCTCCGATGGCCCATGTGGCATTGTTGCACACAGATATGAACTCCGGGTTGAGATTGAGGCCCAGGACAGGCAAGAACTCAGCTAGAGAGTGTAAACGGACACCAATGACAAACTGACCAGCACAACACACACAGAAGCAACAGCTAGCATGAGAAAGCAGCTCTTCATGTGTCAGGCTTCACTCAGTATGAGTCAAAGAGCACAGCTCACCGATGCAGGGCTTGACGTGAAGGAAACACGCCTTGGTCAGGTCTCCCAGCAGAGCGAACGAACTCTGACGCACTTCTGGCATGGTGTCCTTTAATTAGAGCAGAAATAAAGCTTTTAGGCTTTGTTCATACAACACACAATTCAATTTTCTGCATCAAATTAATGTTTCATTTTTCCACTGTTAGTTTGCAGAACATTAAATCAGATGCACTTGAGACAACATGAGCAAAGGAAGAAGAATTACTGAAAATGATGACTATTTTACTACAGGTAATCAGGTACGGTTTTATGGTCTAATACATGTACAAAATTAATGATACTACTAATAAGACATAAAATGTAATATATAAATATATTTAATAAATTATTTAAAACTTTAAACAATAATAAAGATACATGTTTTTAATTTGATATTACCGTTATAATACAATGAAACAATAGATTTATATACGCACCTTTATTTTTTAACAGTCATTTATACAAGATATTAAATATAAATTTTAAATATTAAATCGTACTTAAGTTTTATATACTTATTTCTGTATTTCTTATTTAATAAGGATATTTAAATATTCTCCCTCTAAAGACAGATAGATATACTTACACAGAATGAGACAGTTTAAATATTAAATTTACATATATTAAATACTTATAACTTATTTTAGTATTTCTAATAAAATGTTTAAATATTTTATATATCCATATATGTATATACACACTTATTAAATGTATTATTCAATAACAATCACCATTATAATCAAGTTATTAATTTAAATATTCATCACTATGAAATATATTAT
The DNA here is from genome assembly GCA_036784905.1 of Acrossocheilus fasciatus. Lineage (NCBI taxonomy): Eukaryota > Metazoa > Chordata > Actinopteri > Cypriniformes > Cyprinidae > Acrossocheilus > Acrossocheilus fasciatus. The sequence goes on along the minus strand of JAXUIB010000026.1, from coordinate 4,770,609 downwards.
ATTAAAATATTTACAATGTTTAAAATATATTGATTCGGGCATACCTGCATGCACTGGAAGATCAGGGTCATGATGTTGCTGCGGGTGACCAGCTGTTCTACATTAGCTCCGAGTCCCTCCGCCAGACCACTGAGCAGATCAAGGGCCACAATCATGAAGTCTTTATCAGGGGCCTCGTACTGGTCAGGGTGCTGGTTATACATCTGCAACAAGAACAGAAAGAGTACATCAAGATCTGGGGAATGAACCAAAACGACAACACGCTATGGCTGTTCATTCTCCACTGACCATGGCTTGAGCGAGGTTCTTCTGGACCAGGGTGACACAGCGCTGGTAAACTGGTTCACAGTAGGGCAGGAAGCCGCTCTGTAGTGCTGTGGCCACTGAAGACAGGCACTAAAATAAGAAAAAAGTAACAAATTCCTTAAGACATCTCAGTTTTTGAAGTATGAATCTCACCAAAAAAAAAAAAAATTATTCGCAGAACTATTTTACCTCCAACAAAGGGAACAGATCCTTGTCTTCATCTTTTAACTCATTCCATTTCTGAATAAGAGGGGGCATGAGCTTTTGGATGTATTCCTGTTAAACAAAACGGTCACATTTAATTATGATTCTTGAACATTTTCATCTTTAAATGCTTAAAGGCACAGTGATCTTACTGGCTGGTTAAGATGGTGTCCGACAGAGTCAGCGAGGGTTCCGATGGCGTCATACAGGATCAACAAGTTCTTGTGCTGGTACTTGCTGAAGGCAAACACCAGTGTGTCCAGAATGAAGCTCAAGTAGGGAACCAGCTCTGTACAGGCCTCCTCTTCCAGAGTCGCAAATGCACTGATGGAAGGGAAAAAAACAAGAATTAGCTCGGCATGCCGATACGTCTCCAGAAACTCCATCCAGACTGAAAGGAGAAGCATCTAAATGCGAAGGCATCAATAATAAAATGTGCCTCACACGACTCCAGGGCGTGAATAAAGGCCTCCTGTAGCGAATCCATGTGTTTTTGTAAGAAAAATATTCATATTTAAAATATGTTAAATATTTCTCACTTCTGCTGACTGTCGCATGCGGAAGCCGTTCCGGCGGATGACGTAGGACGTATGCGTCACGCGCGCCTCTGAGATATGCTAGTCTCAAGAGTTTGTTCACAGGAGCAAAGGAAGCAAAGTTTGCTTACTTTAGAAAAGAAAAAAACATTCTCCTCTTGGCTTATATCCAAATCCTCCAACATTTTTCTTTACAAATCCTCATTTTGTGCTTCTAATTTTGTTCTCTCTCCGCATTCATCACTAATCACGCAACGCCAACGTCCTACGTCATTCACCGGAACTGCTTCCACTGTGAGAGAAGGGATTGGATTTGTCTGAAAGAAGAAAGTCATATACACCTAGGGTGCGTCATGGGTGAGTAAATCACATGCTAATTTAAATTTTTGGGTGAACTTAAACTGATTTCACTACGTTTCTAATTTTAAAAGGTAAGTTGAGTTATCTAATTGATATTTTATTTATTTAAATTACCAAAAGTGACTTTTAATAGTTTGTCAACAGTAATAATAATAATAATAATAATAATAATACTAAATGTATCAAAATATCCAATTTACTAGTTAAAGGCTACAAAAGAAAGACATGGTCAGATTTAAGACCTGATATTTTGGTCTGGAGGGTGTATTTTCTTTAACAGCAAGTCAAACATACCTGCAGGCAGCCTCCTGAACCCTCTTGTTGCTGTCGAGGATGCGTTTGAGCAGCTCGGTCATGAGGGGTTTGAGGTAGGAGTCTGGAGGCTGGCTGACCACCCAGTGTGCATAGCGGCTCAGAGTCCAGCAGGCGATGGAGCGCACCAGCGCTTTTTTATCACAGAGACACTGGCTCAGGTGAGGAATCAACTCCGGCAGGTACGGAACCATATCCTGCATGCATCCTGAGAACAAGAGAGAGGAGGAGTTCAGAAAGGTCATACTTCCATGCAAACCTTTTTGCAGGATACACACTGATGTTCAAAAGTTCAAGGGCAGTAATATTTAAGGAGATTTAATTTAATACACCCTTACTGAATAAGGAAATTTGTCAAGTATTTTAGAAAAGACTTCCATTTCAAAATACTTTTATTCATTTAATTATGAAAGTCTTATCGCAAAAAATATTAAGCAACCGTTTTCAACAATAATAATAATAAATGTTTCTTGAAAATCAAATCAGTATCAGAGTGATTTCTGAAGGATCATGTGACACTGAAGACTAGAGTAATGATGCTGAAAATTCAGCTTTACATCACAACATATTTTCAAATACCAATACATTTTTAAATTGTAATAATATTTCACAATATTATCGTTTTACTTTGTTTTCATGTTTTTATCAAATAAACAATTCTTGGTGAGCATGTGTTTTAAAAAAAATCTTTCGAACAAATATGCATAGGCAAGTCACATCATAGACATGCTTATAATTCATAAGACACTTAAAGAAAAGAACATTCAAATATAAGCCTTTACTGTTAAATATGACTGACATTATTGAATTTCATTAGTCCCAGTTATGATTTACGTGCGGCTGTTCGCGGAAAAGTGAGCAAGACACGTCAGTCAGTTCCAATATCATGATTACGGTTAAATAAAATAAAAAAGCCAACCAAATTTGACTACATTTATTTTCATACTAAATATCTCAACACACTATTAGATATGACATTAAGCGCAACTTGTGTAGATTTATTTAGTAAAAAGGCTTGGCTGTTTCCTTTTGTGTATATTTGTATACTTTTACCACCTAATCAATCTCAGCATGCGTTCATTTTGTGTTGCTAAACATTTGCCTCACTAAGGTTAAATATGCCCAAGTCTTTCTTTGGCCTCCGCTCTGGAAGTGATCTGTTTGAACTTTAATTAAAACTGTAACTAAACTATGCCTACATAAAAACTAAATGAAAATGTGTTCAAAATAAAAACTAAACTGAATTTTATAGCAAATTTAAAAATTTAAAAATATAAATAACCTTGGTAAGCTGTATTCTAGCATTCAAATCAGAACAAAGCCCAGATTTAGCGAGAACAGGGTTACATTTTATACCTCCTCGCATTCATTGTCTTATACCTTCAGCGATGGCTCCCAGCACCAGGATGCCAGACTCTTTAACAACCCAGTCCGGGTGGAACAGCAGCTCCTTCAGCACTGGAAGCAGGGGGGGCAGCAACTCATCCCGAAACACATTCGCCAGGACATCAAGGGCAGCCGCGGAACACTTACCTACAGAGGATATGCACATGTTGAACTTGGGGTTAGATGTTTCACTCAGCACCAATGTAACTTTAGGCTTTGAAAGCTTTTTGTGGATCAGACAGTATGAATACTTGAACATCACTGACATTCATGACATTGAGTGTAATCATCTCCACAGAAAACACTAAGTATGTGAGCAAACCTTGATTTCTGCTTACAAAAACAGGCTAAATTTCACCAGCATCAGGTCGGTTTCATTTACAAGGCACTTACGCAGATTCCAGTCGGACAAGCTGTCATCATCATCGTCATCATCCTCTTCACTCTCCTCTCCTTCCTCGCCTTCATTACCCTCGTGCCGAAGGGTGACGGTGCGAGACTTGTGAAAGCGTGGCTTTATATCCTGCTCGTTGTCTGGCACGGCCTCGTCTTCCTCCACATCACCCTACACAGGAAGCAGAAGGTCAGTGTGATGAAACAACTGGCAGTTCTGGACAGCAATGACTGAGTCAAAGGCCTTGGGTCAGACAGTATGAATACTTGAAAATCATGGAGAATATCAGGGATAATGTTATCATCACACCCGAGGCCAGGCTGGTACAGAAGTTCTTGTGAAGCGAAGTAACTAACCTTTAACAAAATGATGTCAATCTCAGAGTACTTCATGCCGTTCACCAGAACAGGAACCAGTCTAAGAGAGATTAAAGACAAGAGGTCAGAACTGGACATCAGGATATTTGAAGGTATAAATATATGTGATCACTGGGGGATTAAACAAATAATAAGAGTTTCTCTGACTCGGACTTCTTAAGCAAAAAAAAAAAAAAAGCGGGAATTTTTTTTTTTTTTGTAAAATCAAAACAGGAAAAAGGCTATTTAGCCATTTAAATGTTGTATTTGTATGATTTTTGAAGCGGGAAAAAGCTAACTTTAAATAATTAAAGTTAATAACAACAATAATATGCCAAACAATTAAGATTCTGCTATAGTCTAATCATGCATGTTTGTCAACTGAAGCAAACACACTTTTGGTGACACTCTTATTAGAAAAAGGAAAGGTGACTTACTGTGCAAGATGTCCAGACAGGACGTCCTTACAGATGGGCTGCTCAGCCAGCGTAAGCCAGAACTCACAGGCCTCCAGAGCCACGTTCTCATCCGGGTCCTGTGAGCGCTGCAGCATGTACTGCACAAAGAGTCAACATCATCAGCATCTATGACTGCTCAAGATCTACATCACTTCTGGGTCATTAAGATCTCACCTCAACGATACTGCGCATGTGAGGGATGAGTCTGTCCACTCGCACCTCCAGCAGCATGACCAGAGCCCTGCACACGTTCTTGCGCACCTCCGAGTCCTCATCTGCGGCCAGCGCAAACAGACTCTAGAATAACAGGTCAGGAGGAAAACAGATTAAAGCAATTCAATTACAGCATAGCCATATTCAGACAGTAATGGTTTCCCATTGGGAGCAGTGATTTTTGCCATCTGAATCAGGAATGTCGGTGTTTTCCTCCCACCACCAGTATAAAAAAAAAATCCCAGCCAAAATACCCATTGTTTTTTTGGCATCAAGGTTGTGTGGTATTTAATCTGCGAGTAATTTAATTTCATATCTGTGAGGGATCAATATAAAAGTTGTTGTACAATAACTGTTGCACTTTGTGGTAATGTGGAAACATTTTAAAAAGAAGCATACTGGAAACTGCTTGCAAGAATATAATGCTTCACTACAGTGAGTAGAAGCTGCTATTTAAAAAGAAAAATTATATATGTTTATAAGGGGTATGAGATTTTTAAAGTGAAAGTGACGTAACATACGGCCAAGTATGGTGACCCATACCCGGAATTCGTACTTTGCATTTAACCCATCCAAAGTGCACACACACAGCAGTGGGCAGCCATATTATACTTCATTAAAATAGAAGTTTAATTTCATAAATTATATGCAGCAGGGTTGAAAGGCTTGAAACTTGCATATTCCAGGCATCACGTTTCAGCCTATTTTTGCAATGTTTCACGGTGTGTCTGTGAAATGTTGAGGTACCATCTTAGTGGTTTCGTGTGCGTGTGAACATCATGGCAATGAACAACACAAAGTACCTCACGTGGGAAACACTTAACGTAACGCATAAATGTGCAACGTAAAATCAAGCAAGTTAGTATGCATATGCCACAAAGTGTTGGTGAAATAACACATTAGCGGACCGGAGGGAATAATATGGAATTTTCAAGGACCTGCATTAAGCTTGGGCGGTAATACGGTAATATGGTATACCGCGGGATCTAAAAATAGCAACGGTATCAGTCTCAATACCGTTATACCGTCATAAAAAACAATGCACTTATATAGGAGACGAGGATTAAATATTAAATATAATTTATTTAATGCCTAAAAATGCGTATGCTTGGTTGTCATCACGTGACAGCGTGGAGGAGAAAGAGAGAGAGGGGGAAAGATGGCGAGTCGCGCACCAAGTGACCAGGGTAGGGTTGCACCAGCCATTCGTAAGTTCTTACTTAAATTAGAATGTTAAGTTCACACTAGAGGCTAGTAACTACTTGCTAGTTTGTAACTAAATTTGTACTTACTTCGGTTGCACCAGCTGTTCGTTAAACAGGACGTAGCTAGTAGTTCTTAAGCTCTCCGTAAAGTAATGCGTAGTCGCATAAAATGACGTTTACCCTAAATCATCCAATAGAAACCTTCAAATACGCGAGCAGAACTTGTTTAAATGTTATTGATTTTAATTAATCCTTCATTCTAACTTCTTTCGCCTCACTTATACTAACGGTAAAAACAAGTTTCCATTAAAAACGATACATTAATAACATTAGTCTATATGTAAGCTATTTTTATATGTAAATAACATTCAGAAACTGTAATTGAAATAAATAAGGATCAATAAATACTGAAAGAAAAAAAAAAAACACAAGAAATGCCATTTATTTATTATTTCATCTGACATGCGCAAACACGGACCGAAGTGCACAGAGGCGCGCTGTAGATGGGGTGTTGAAGACGGGCTAAAAAAAAAAAAAAGTTCTTTTATTCACATATTGTTCTCTCTCTTAATATGTACGTGAGTGTAAATGTCAGCAGCATCATATATGCCTAAAGGATTGGAGGTTGTCAGGTAAAAGAAGAGCATATTGATGCAATTCACTCAGTCTGCTATTTTATTCCAACCGTTACTCCTGACCAGACGCGTCCGTAAATATTTAGTTTATACGTAGAGTTACACTTCAACTAAGTGTAATGGTGCAACGAAAAAATATTTAGTAGTGCGTAAGTTGTAACTTAGTGCCCATTTAAGTCAAAACTAGGCTAGGTCGTAACTTACGTTCAGCTCGTGCAACCGGCCCCCGGGTCTCGAAAAAGAACACAACTTCTGCAGTTTGGCAGTATTTCGGGTTTCGACCGAACGAGAAGGGAGAGGCGGTAAATACGGACGAGGCAATTTGCAAATTGTGCAACAAAAAGGTGACCGCGAGAGATGGAAATTCGAACCTAAGGTGACACTGTCTGAGCCTTATGTCATATTTTTTTTTATTATTCACGGTAATACCGTATACCGAGGTAAAATAGGGAGGAGGTTTGACGGTATCAAAATTTGGATACCGCCCAAGCCTAACCTGCATCTATGTTTGTTTATTTTCAAAAACTTTCCAGGGTCTTGAACATTTTTAATCAGATTCACAAACTTTCAAGGAGCCGTGGGAACCCTGATGCAGTCATAAACATGTAAACTAGAGCTGCACGATTCTGGACAATTTGAGAATCACAAATTGTTTTTTAATAAATTGGAGATCACGATTCTCTCACAAAATAATGTAATTTACTAGTTGTTCAGACAAAATGGTCATTGCTTAAGACTCTTAAAAATATATATTAATTTGAACAAAGGAGTCAGTGTCTCACTTCGTAAAGACTTTTCACTATTGCAATCTCCTGAATGAATGATTCAATGTCAAATACATTTTTTAAATGGGTTGTCGCCACCTCCTGGCTGAAGATAAGCGTTACAATACAAGTGTTAAAGGAACACTCCACTTTTTTTGGAAATAGGCTCATTCTCCAACTCCCCCAGAGTTAATAAGTTGAGTTTTACCGTTTTTGAATCGCAGCAGGCGCAGTGATATTACGCAGCGCCTGAAAGTAGTGCCCGGTTGGCGCTGCGTAATATCACTGCGCCTGCTGCGGCCATGTTACGGCAGCAAAGTTCCTTGATTATTACGCCGGAATGAGAGTAGTTCCTAATCATATCAGCCTAGAGAAAAAAAAAAAAAAAAAAGAAAAAAAAAGCAACTTTTCATTTTCCGCCGATCTTAGTACACGATATAACTACAGAAGAGTCAAGTTTTAAATAGGACAAATATCGAAACTCTTTGATCGTTTTAGAACGCGATGCTACTGGTCTAATTGGATTCAATGATCTATGCTAAGCTATGCTAAAAGTGCTATCGCCAGACCCGGAGATCGGCTGAATGGATTCAAAAACGGTAAAACTCAACTTATTAACTCTGGGGGAGTTGGAGAATGAGCCTATTTCCAAAAAAAGTGGAGTGTTCCTTTAAGATACTTTTGTTTTGATCGCTACTGTAGACAATAAGTGTTTATACAAAACTATAAACTTTTATCCCAGTACTTCTGTTATTTAAATGTAATCTGTTATTTAACACAGAAATAGTGATCTTTGGTTGAAAAGACTGTTTGTGTTGCTCTTTCTGGATCAGCAGCAGCATGAATGCAGATTTGAATGACTTTAACACCTGTTTCACATCGTAAGCGTCAGTGGAGCGTGAGCAGCCTGATGGTCGACCCTCTGATCCATCAACAGCTCACGCTCCACTGACACTCGTGATGTGAAACAATCTTAATAGACATAGCGGAATCGTTGTCATTCAGGAATAAGATCACGTGGGGGTTTGAATCACGATTGTAAGCACAATTTTTAACGATTAACAGTGCAGCTCTAATGTAAACATTGCAAAATATTTTGCAAGGATATCACGTTCTCACGAGACACATCAGATCTCTCGAGATCTTGTGCCATGAGATCGTCACATCCTTAATATTTATTAATATCAATAACTTTATAACTTTTGAAATAGGCCATTGATCAAATACTACTTTTAAAAATATCCTATTGTTTACTAATAAAAATATGAATTTATTAATTGACCGAGCAATAGTAGTCATTTTGTTTACAGATGACAATCATGTGACTAATCACTTGACCAGCAATGTCTCAGGTTCAGAGGATCACAGAACACACTGCTATATGAACGAATGAGTTATGATTCATGTGCCATGCAAATTAATAAGGATGCACTATATTGTATTTTGTCGATAATTTAACTCGTTTTGGCCGATGCAGATATATAATTATTTTTAATTTTGGTTAGTTTTACACTATATCATACACTGAACGGGTCATTCTATACATGCATTCTCAGTTTAAACACAGCGATCCAAAACAATGAATCCAATCACCATTCAGGTAAAACTTTGCTTCAAGAGTGAGCCACAATGCTGACGTGATCTAATCGCTAGCACACCCTGAGCACATGTGAGTTAATGTATTCCTCTTATCGGCAAGACATATCGGGCCGATGCCAATATTTATATTTAAAGCCATTATTGACCGATTCAATATTGTTCCGATAATATTGTGCATACCTACAAATTAATTTATTAAAAATTCATCACATTAAAACTGCAGGTACCTCAATAAAGGGGTCAATGTTGTCCATCAGGGCTTGCGCTCTTCCGATGATAAACTGGTTCACACAGGCAATAGCATGAGACCTAAAGACACATGAACAACCATAAGATTCCCAGAACAATTTAATGCAACATTTGAAAAATAACTCCATCCATCCTCTCTCAGACTGACCTTATCTTGGGGCTGCTGTGTTTGAAGAACTGCAGGAACTTGGGAATCATGATGTTGAGGGGTCGGTTGAGAGCGTCACTGTCCAGGAGCTCAGAAGAGTCCTCGCAGATCTTCTGTAAAGCTCCAAACGAGCCCTGCGTGTGAATGAGAACCAACTAAGATCAGGAACATCTCTAGATCTGATTCAGAACACATCGTGGCCACTTTGCCTATGTTTTGAGTCATTTCCAAACACATTTGCATATGAAAATGTGCACAAAATAGAAGGGGAAAGCAGGATAAATGAGTGACAGGACAGAGAAAGGTTTAAATTAAGCAGATATGAAGAGGCAATGCACTGACCTCACAGATGTTGTAGTCCTCTGAATTGAGCATGTTGCACAGCTGAGGCAGTAACTCTGGCCACGTCTGCAGCTCCCCTTTGGTGGAAATCGTTGTGATGAGGATACCTGAACACAGACAAGAATCAGCATATATAAAATTGATACATTTGCACTGACTGCCCATTAGGGGTGGGAGAAAAAAAAAAACAAAAAAAAAAAACACACAATTAGATTCTTCGATGCATCGCGATTCTCTCTTCAATTCAGAATCGATTCTGAGCTTGTTTTTTTTCCCCCCGCATAAGGCACGTGCGCTAGAGACGCGGCGGGCTTCATTCAGGGGCGGCGTTTCCATATAGCAGAGTATGGCAGTCGCCATAGCCCAGTCAGGTGGAAAATTATCTAAACTTCATATCTCTATAATATTTCATTAATATAATTTAAAATCAGTGCTATTGGTCTTCCTTATGTCCGTTTGAGGGCTTTACAAATATTTAACCAATGAAAAGCAATTAAAAGAGCTTGTCAGTAAAACTTTGTAATGCCATTGGATCCTCAAACTATCAGCGAAACACCGTAACTTCACCCCACCCCTTGTTCGTAATTTTTTGTGAGTTTGAGGAGTGGAGAAGAGTTATATTTGCCGTCTAGTTGTAGCCAATATACATTTGTACGTTTTAAATATCTTGTGCATATAGTGCATCATAACAGAGATTTTGACCGAGTGTATTAAACAAGAAAAGCTAAGCGCCCATATAGCTACAATAAACGTTATAACCTGTAATGTTAAGATGATGAAAGCATAATGCGATGCACTCAGATACAGCCGTTCTAAAGACAGACAAAACACAGATCTCCGTCATTCGCTGGTCAAAAACCTTGTTAACTCCATTTGAGCTTGATTTTCATATAATGTTAAGTGCAAGTGTCAGATAAAACCCCAATACCAACTCTGACGAAGCAGTGTTTAATTACTGAAAACAAAACATTCAGAACGATCACAAATTCAAGACATGGGGCCGAAAATTTATATATTTATAGCCCAACACTTCATATAGTTAATTTCACACAAAGAGTGCTGTTTTTATTACAAATGTGATATTTTACAACATTTCAAGAAACAAGTTAATTAAGAGACTTACATTTTAGACAACATATTGCCCGTTTTTGCACCATTTCGCCAACAAAAATAAATTCCAAACACAGCCACAAAGCTGTTTTGCGTCTCTGAGCAACATGACGGCGTTCCGTTAATGAATGAATCAAACCTTTAAATGATTCAGTTCAATCTCAATGATTCACTTTTTAACAGTGACTTTCTGCCACCTACTGGCAGTTTTAGTTTCATATTTAAAGTATCTTTATTTAAATAATTTCAAATATCTTTAGAGGGGTATACCCATAAAAGGTAAAAAATCTTTTTTTATTAATTTCTATCAGTGTGAACTGACCACCACACACAATATGAAGAATATCAAAAACTGTAGGAGTCAGTTTAAGATATCAGCACAATAACACACTCAGCAAAATATAGTCTAATTATCATTATTGATGAAATCCCAGAAAAGAGATATTTTTTGCCAATGTCGCACACCCCTAACTGCCCATAAAATTTATCAAAAGTGACAGACATTTATAAAGTTAAATCAGTTTCCACTAAAATATTAAACAGCACATTAACAACAAGAAATGTATCTTGAGCAGCAAATCAGCATATTAGGATGATTTCTGATGGATCATGTGACACTGAAGACTGGAGTAATACAGGAATAAATTACATTCATTATTACAATACTATTCAAATAGAAAATAACTTTACATTTCAGTAAAATTTTCACAATATTACTGTTTTTACTAAATGCGAGAAGAGAGACCTTTTTCCAAGTAGTTTTTAAGACTGCATTCACAAAATGTGATTTCTAGCTAACAAAATTCAGTTCATTGGCTTATTCTAGACCGAGCTGAGAGACTCACCGATAGTGGCGCGGATGAGAGGAGAAGGGTCTCCGATGTTGTTTAAACATTCCTGCTTGATGAAGTGCGCGACTTCAGGGGGGAAGTTCTGATAGTGAACCTTCACGTTGTTCTTCAGTATCAGACCACTGAGAGATCGAGTGGGCTCATCTGAAGAGCATTAAGAAAGGAAACAGGCAGTTATATAATCAGATTCATACACAAGACTGTCTGAAACCCACATGTGTAATACGATTAAAAAATGCAATAAAATGAGCTTCATGAAAAAATAAACCCAGACACCCACCTTCAGTTTTCAGCCTCGTCAGGACGAAGATAAGATAGTTGTTGAAATCAGGAAACTGGTTCAGCTGCTCTAGTTTCTGAGAGTTAAAATGAAAGAGAATTAAGACATTACTAATAATGAGGGTAACTGACTGTGCATAACGAGTCGCAGTTCAACATGTACACTGCTGCTACTTTGATAAAGACAGACGGAATATTTCATTTATAGCATATATAGACTTCTGAAATAAAAGCCCCGTTATGCCACATTAACAGTATTTTTAAATCAGCCATCCAAACATATTAATGCACTGTGGAAAAAGCTTGATAACCATTCAGTGCTTCTGAAACCTGGCACACCAAGTTCACAATTTAATAAACAAGGTCATAAAATTATGTAATGATATCAGTATTTCCATATACTAACACATCTTTGCCAGACTGCTATCTATAATTAAAAAAAAAAGCTACAGATTTTCAATATCAGTACGGTCACCACCCACATATCACAAATCCCTTTAGTACTGTAACTGGCAGTAAATATTGGCCGTGTAGATGAGGATACCTGCTGCACAGCTCTCTGCGTGGCTGTGTTTGGAGACTGGGAGTCTCTGAGGAGTTGCAGGACCTGCTGGAGGCCTTGTTCATCCGGCTGCCACTCCATCCTACAAATAAACCACACAAGACACAAACAATTACATTCTCCCTTCTGGTGCCTTCATAAAATACTTCCTCATATAAAACGATTGCAACACCTATGATCGCAAAACAACTTTTTACACTAGTCTATGCACTTCTGCAGAGCAATGTAGTCCACTACTACTATTTAGTGTATTACGCACGGCATTGCCACATTGTTGAGGACAATAGAAGGCCTTGATAAACAAACAATATCAATGCATATGACTGCATAAAAACACTACAATTTAAAACCAGCAAAACATTGTTTAGTTTAACATCTGTAACAGTTGATTGGAGACTAATTTTGGTTCACGAAAGGTTAAACCAAACAAATGGAAACGGCAAGAATGTTATGCATGTTTATCAGCGATAACAAAAGATAAATCCAATCCAGATACACAATCACATGTACCGTACAAAACTTCTCTCTCTATATAAAATACCGTTGTTGTTTTTTTTAAACCTACTTTAATATCTTGAATTTTAAAAAGTTTCCAGGCCGATTTTGATCAGTTTCAGATTAAATAAGTTATTTTATAAGTTACTGCGCACTCAAACATTAATTGACCAACCGGTATTTTGTGAACTGAGAATTTAAGTAAGTACTTTTTTCAAATTGAATTCTTGAAATCTGCATAAAGTTGACTAAAACTGTTTATCCAATGTTTTGACCAAATTATTGTTCATTATTAAATACAGACAAAGCATGAAAAAGCACGCAATGCACATGGTCATGCCTGCATACCACGCTGAGGCCTTGTCTTTCTCTCTATGCAACAGTCAGTATAGTTTGAAAACCTCAGACACGACCCGCATTAATACGCAGTAATAATAACCTTTATAGTAAGACCAATACAAAAATATAAACATCAAGCGAAATTTCAAACCCTAAAGCAACAAGTAAAGGCTATTTAAATCGCCCAAAACAGGATTAGACGCATACAATAAGCGCCTACCTTTGATGTAGCACGCTTACTCGTTCTAATCCATACTGCTAACTAATATTGTGTTAAACTCTCTCTACATGGATTATATGATGTAAATACCATTAACGATGATAACTAGGTCGTGTTCACTTACACATGCCGCGTGCGGAGGCCTATTGATCAGCTCGTGCAGCGTGGAGCTCGCGCTAGTCTCGCGCAACAGCACTTTCAAACACTTCCGCAGCGCGAGCGCTACAATGAGGAAGTGACGCTTCCTTCGGTCAACGCGACACTGTAGCCACTTTCAAATAAACTGAATCTGCGAGGGATTTTGTAGTAATACGTTTAATAGAAGCAAAACTATAAAATGACATTTGCATGTCTACGCACATGTTTATGCAAATTAATATGGGTCTAACTTATACAAAATTTATTCTCTTGGATATTTGCCTTTTTGTAGTTACAAATTTGGAATGCAATAAAAAATTAAGTAAGCAGTGCAAAAATATACCTTCAATTTGCAACAAAAGGGCACATAAAATGAAACAATATAAATGTAGCATTAACAAAGGCAAGAAATAACATCACAACCAGAAAATGAATACAATGCAAATTGATAATAAATGATACAATGACACAATAAAAACGCTCAAATAAAAGAGGAAACACCGATTTCGCCGAGAAGCAGGTTCGTGACGTCACGGGAACATGGCGGCGCGCGGAGTTTATCTCGCATGTGTTGTTATTATAACTTATACTCTAGTCTGTTGAATTTGAGAACTCATTTGTGAAGTTTTCTGAGTGCGCGACTGCGCATGCGTCGTTTTCTCCCCCGCTTTGAAAAAGAGATGTGCGATTTATTGTGTTGACAGTAAATGACACTTTCTTACTTTCTTTCTCCAGAACGGGTTATTTCCCTTTCACTCTTGTTTTACCATTTCTAGTTAATCTAGTGATCATTGCAGCTTGGTAAACCTGTGTTTAATGCAAGAATAGCCAAAACTGAGCCCTTTAAATGGCCAGGATTTGCTGTGGGCCCCTGCACACATTTGCACTACTGACTTCTGTACTTCTTATTCTGGTGCACAAGGACAAGAACGTTTCGTTTGCCTTTTCACCATCAGCAGAATGGCAGCACAGTTCAAACATCTCATACAGGAGCGTTCAGTTCCGAAAGAACTTAAGCAATCGTGTTAATAATGTATCTGCTGATCCCAGGACTAGTTTAGTCAGAGATCAGTGTGGTGTAGCTGTGGAGGGCCGCATTGACTGTGGCCGTGATCGATCTTTGAGCCGGGCTGATTGTGAGGGCAGAGGATGTTGCTATGTGCCCCTGCCTCAGTCTGGATTAGGAGGACCACCATGGTGTTTCTACCCAGTCCGTTACCCAGGCTACAAGATGGGGCCACTGTTGCACACAGAGAAGGGCCAAAGAGCCACCCTGACCCGTTCTGCAGCCTCATACCTGCCCCGGGACATCCCCACACTGCAGCTAGATGTGATGCCTGAGACTCTGGGTCGTCTTCACCTCACTGTGAGCAATTCATTTAGTCATGTCAAATACCAATCATAAAGATATTGTCATTTGTGAGGGAATTTAATACAGTCAGATGATCTGAATTCTGGGAAAGATAAATGCTTGAATCAGTTGTGTCTGAAATTTGCAACAGAAATGGTTAATTTTGGTATTATTGAATTTATCTTTATTTAAGGTTGGAATACACAACAAAATTTTTACCCAGATTGCACTTTTTTTTTTTTTTTTTAAAGTGTGTTAATATATCATTTACCTATTTATTATACAAATAACAGTACAAAAATCATGTACGTCTTAAACAATTGCATAGTTTCTATTGCTTACAAGTTCTTACTTTTAGATACATGTTAATGTCAGTTTTAAATTGTTCAAACATAATAATTTTTTGAAGCATTTGACTATATGAACATATTAATGAGCAAATATAATAAATAAATCAAAAATAAATACTAGATTTTCATCACCGTTTAATGAGAAATGCCTTGAAATTAGCATCTTTTTGTAAGTAATTTAAACTCTTACCCAATAATTTGTACCTTGGGGCATTCCCAAAATAAATTATAATTTTTTTTATTTATCTTCCACATTAACTTTAAAGTGCTAAACAACAAGAGACTTAACTGGGTAAACTCGATGGAAGATCTTATATGAAACCTCCTCCACTTTATTTGAAATGCGATTAGTCAACACTAATCTGCTGATAGTCAGAGCCAGTCTAAACACATCGCTAGAAAAACACAGTGTATTATGGGAATACATATTTTTTTATCTTCAGACTATATTTTCATCCAGTTGGAGGTTTTCGGACATATTTTACAGCACATATTGTTTTGATTTGTCATGTGTCTACTAGTTTTTCCATTCTGAATGACTTCTGGTAGTGTGCGATTCTCGGTTGTTTAGTGTGTGATGGCTAGTTTTTCTCTGTAACCATTTATTGATAAGTGCCTCGTGTTTTAAAGTCTGCTCAGAATAGAACATTCCAGCCTTTAGATGACCCTAATCTTAATTTATCTTGCTAACTTCGCTTTAACACAGCTGAAGGATCCAGCATCTCCACGATATGAAGTCCCATTTGTGACGTCCCAATCCAGGGGCCACAAGGACATACAATCCCCCCTCTATGATATTGACTTCCAACCAGATCCATTTGGGTTCATTGTACGGCGTAAATCCAATGGCTGTGTTCTGTAAGTGACTAAGATTTTTCTTTACTTGCATTGTATGTGTAAGTTTTCTGCTTACATTGTTTTTTTGCTGAAGCCCACAGGACCATATGGTGAAAGTTGTGTAATTTGGCACAAGCAAATTTCTTTTAGTTTTGATAACGTTGAAAGAATGCATTGTATTTTCCTTTTCCTAGTCTGAATACTACAATAGGCCCGCTCCTGTTTGCAGATCAGTATCTACAGCTCTCCACCAGCACGGCTTCCTCTGTGATTTCTGGCCTGGGTGAACATTACACCCCCATCACGCTGGACCTCAACTGGAGCTCTGTTTCATTATGGAACAGAGACATGGCACCACATGTAAGGCCTTCACATCATTTCACATTCTTCTTTAACTTGCCTTTTGTTTACAGCTGTCTTTAATGTTTTATATGGGCCTTTGTAGAGAAGTGCCAACTTGTACGGCTCCCACCCTTTCTTTTTGGTCCAAGAAGGTGATGGACAGGCACATGGAGTCTTTCTTCTCAACAGCAATGCGATGGGTACAGTGTTTTGTTGTTGTCTAAAATGGCTTATTATGTGGGTCTCCTTTTTAAGACTAAATGTTTTGATAACCTGCCAATGGCAGAAGTGTTTCTGCAGCCCGCTCCAGCGTTTACTTGGGTGACCATCGGAGGAATACTGGACTTCTACATCTTCTTAGGCCCAAGTCCTCAGAGTGTGGTTCAGCAGTACCATGAGGTTATAGGTATTTAACAGTCTACATGCTGTGTTATAATTGTATTTTACCCACAAAAAACTTATATTGTTGTATCTTGTCATTTGAGGTTATCCCATGATGCCACCCTACTGGTCACTGGGCTTCCACCTCTGTCGCTGGGGTTATACGTCCAGCAACAGAACAAGAACAGTGGTACAGCTCATGCGCCAGGCCAAGATCCCTCTAGTATGTTCTCCTGTTGCCCAGTATATACCAGTGCATATCTCAAACAGGGGGGAGGGCGGGGGGCACTGTAGCAAACTTGCAAGTGGGCCTCAAGATGACTTAAATTGTAATTAATTTTAAAACTGTGACTTGGAAAAGTCACGCAAATGAATACAACCTTAAAACTTTAAAATTCATGATGAACATATACTTCTACACTATATTTTATTACGTAGAAATTGTAAAAATAAATGGAGGGGGGCTTTGAATATTGTTGTGGACAATGGGAGGCCTTGGAGTCACAAAGGTTTGAGTATATACAGTACTGTGTGTTCACTGTCTAGATTTTAAAAAGTATTTTTTAAACTGTAGTTGGTTATAGGGTCATTCTGTGTCAATTCAGCCAAATATCAAAAACTTACCCTGCTAAATATTTATTCTGAAGAAAGACAGAATTAATTAGTGATGAAAGCCACATATTTAAAGGTTTCAGTTGTGTTGCTGTCTATGGAGGGTCAGAAAGCTCTCGGATTTCATCAAAAATATCTTAATTTGTGTTCTGAAGATGAACGAAGGTCTAACGGGTTTGAAACGACATGAGGGTGAGTAATTAATGATTAATTAATAATGATTAATGTCAACTATACCTTTGATGCCATTGAATATTTATTGAGGGAGGGTCAAAATGGCAGTTTTCTCCAGACATTTGCAGCCAAATTACAGACGTGGGACAATAGCTTTTATTAAATCTTATTTTAACATATCGGATATCGGTAGGCCTATTAATAAAATATGTTTACTTTAGAAATCCTTGTTGCATTATATGACAATGGTGACCATTCAAAAATGTGAAAAAGCCCTTTTTGTGTGTTTTTTTCTTTTTTTTTCTTTTAGAAACTTATAAGGCCCTACATAGTTAAATTCCAGAGATCTCAGTATGGCTCCATGAATAAATTGTTAAACTGTACACATTTTCAATGGTCAAAAACCAAATGCGGGTCACTTTTTATACAGCTTATACATTTTCTTTTGAAGAGGAATGTCTGAAGAACAAATAATGTTGAGACAAATAATGTTTCACCAGAAATAAAAATGATTAAATTTAACATTTTTAGCTGGGGACCTCTGGTTGAGTTGACATGGAATGACCCTATATTGTTGTCACATGACAATATCAGTTAGTTTTTTTATCCAGTTTTGTGTAAAATTGTTGTTCACGTGGCTTCTGATTCATTCATCATACCGGAAATGGAAGGTCAAGAGATATACATGATAACCTTAAATTTACTTCTGTAGGACGTACAATGGAATGACCTTGATTATGCAGACAAAAGAAGAGTCTTTACGTTTGATCCTCAAAGATTTGGAGATTTGCCCCAAATGGTTGAAGAGTTCCATCAGCTGGGCATGAAGTATGTGCTCATTCTGGTACGTGGATGGTTTTTTGTGTGGAAACACTTCCACCTTGTGTTGTTTGCGCTTGATACTTTGATTTAAAATATCAGTTATATTAGTATTTTTAGTAAAAATCAGTATTGAATAGCATGTTTTTGTGTTAGGATCCAGGCATCAGCAGTGCAAGCCCTCCTGGTTCATACAAACCCTTTGATGATGGGCTGAAGAAGGGAGTGTTCATCAGAAACTCCACTGGACAGATCCTTATTGGGAAGGTTAGTGCCACACATGAAATATTATTGTTAGTCATGATAATGTCATTTACAGCATGTATTTTTTTTCCTGTTCTATTGTATTATTAGTAGTATTATAGTCATTATGGAATATGGAGGGGAGCATACAGATCTTGTGTGTTTATTACTAAACAGGTATGGCCGGGTCCAACTGCATTCCCAGATTTCACCAATCCCACAACACAGGACTGGTGGATGGACTGCATCAGAGTCTTTCACAGCAAGATACCTGTGGATGGACTCTGGATAGTAAGTATTTACGTATTATATTTTAAATAAAATATAAAGGGTATTTTACAAATGCAGCAAAACATCTATGTATGATGTTAAAAGGGCCACAAAAATTTTTTTTTTTTCTTTTTGAAAGTTATTTCTTATTTATTTTAAATAACCTCTATATGTAAATGACATATTATTTAAAAAAAATCAAGTTTTTATTTTTAAAAAAGTTTTTTTTTTTAAATTGTATTACTCTATATGTAAATGACAATATTTAAATTTTTAATTTTTAAAAAAAGTTTTATATTTTATTATTTCTATTATATATTATGTTTATATTATCTCTGTTGAAAAAGTTGCCAAATTTAGCCGAACATTGCCTTATAGATAACTTCTAAATTTCTTTGCAATTTTGCTCACAGGACATGAATGAGCCGTCAAATTTTGTGCAGGGCTCTGTGGATGGGTGTCCTGACTGTGACTTGGAGAAACCACCTTATACACCAGGTCAGAATAGTAAACTCTTATAATTTTTTAAAATAGCTAATATTGATTTGATGTGACCTGCATGAAGAGATGTGTCTGGGTTTACAGGTGTGATAGGAGGTCAGTTAAACTCAGGAACTCTGTGTGTGTCCGCACAGCAGTATCTGTCCAATCATTACAATCTGCACAATCTGTATGGGCTGACCGAGGCCATCGCCACCCACAGGTCAGAGAAATGCCCCTTCAGTTCATAAAAGTTAATTTATTACATGGCATGGGGAAATATCTGAAGTTCAGATATATTTACCAGCATTGCTCTCATTTGTATTTCAGGGCACTGTTGAAAGTGAAGAGTACTCGGCCGTTTGTCCTGTCCCGGTCGTCTTTTCCAGGACTGGGCCGTTTCTCTGCACACTGGACTGGAGATGTGCGGAGTGACTGGGAGCAACTGCGCTTTTCAATACCTGGTGAGAGACAACAATCACAAAGCTAAAACATAAAAGACGTTTTGCTTACAATTGGTTTTAACATCCACTTATGCTAAAAGCAAACAAAAGATTAGAGTTTATTGTACCATATAGAGAAATTCTAATCTTTATAATGCGACCTGGCCACCCAGATATGGCAATTGTGTGGATTTCCATTTTTATGAAAAGTGACTTGCTCTTACACATCATATTTTTATTATTATTCTTAATGCCTGCAAAGCGCGTTTCGTCCCTGCTCTTAGTATAATGCTGTGTTTGTACCAGGCGTGCTCCTGTTTGGACTCTATGGCGTCCCGTTAGTGGGAGCTGATGTCTGTGGGTTTGGTGGAGACACTACTGAAGAGCTGTGTGTGCGCTGGACACAACTTGGAGCTTTTTACCCCTTTATGAGAAACCATAATGACAGACCCAATGCGGTGAGATATCAGTCAACAATTTAAAGCCAGCTAGAGAAATAAATACATATCGATAAATAGATATAGATATATAAAAATATGGGTCAAAGACAAAATGTTCCATGCAAAAGAAACATTTATGTAAAAAAAAGGGGGCATGCTTATTCTGACTTATTAAAATATTTAAAAGGTAATACTGAATTTTATTAGATTTTAAATAATTTTCAAATAGTAAATGTTATTTAACTATTCTTGTTGTAAATATGCCTGATATTTTTGGTATATGAACTACTGAATGACATTTTAGTGGGTATCTTCTGTAAATCATGGTAAAACTATATGATAGTCATAATTTTTTGCGCAGAAAAAAATTAAACGGGACACATTCTAATGTACGGGGGAAAAAAATGTAAAGCTCTATTAAACTTTTATTGTTTTGATGCTTGATGGATCTTTGACCCATAAGATAAGTAAAATTTCTCTTATGCTCACTAGGCTGCATTTATTTGATCAAAAACACTATATTATAATAAAAAAAATAGTAATACTGTGAAAGATTATTTATCATTTAAAAACAATTTAATTTATTTTAATATGTTATTTTACTTTTAATATATTCTTAATTTTATTTTAATTCTAATATACTGATTTAGTGCTCAAGTAACTTTTTATATTATTATTAGTGTTAAAAACTGTTGTGCTGCTTAATAATTTTCTGGAATTTTTTTGTATGAATATTATTATATATAGGTATTTAGTTTGGGGACCTAGTTCTCACTGTTAACTCACTCTCTGCCTAACTAAACTAAAGTGTGATCAAAATATATTACAATATTTGTAGTAAATGAATATTTCTTCCCATATTCCATACTCCCAGCCCCAAGAGCCGTATGTATTTAGCCAGCAAGCCCAGGATGCCATGAGGACTGTGATTACACTGCGATACTCTCTGCTGCCCTTCCTCTACACACTGTTCCATCACGCACACTCCTCCGGGAGCACCGTGGCCCGTCCTTTCTTCCTTGAGTACACACGCTCGTTTCAGCTCAATATCTTCATCTGAGCTTAGCGATGGCCTCTTTAATGAGACTGCTCGTTCTTTCAGGTTTCCCACTGATCCAAATTGCCAGACCATTGACAGACAGTTCCTGTGGGGGAGTTCACTGCTTATCAGCCCCGTTCTGGAAGAGGGAGCGGTGGAGGTGACGGCCTATCTTCCCCCGGGGACTTGGTACAGTCTGCACAATGTAATCCCTCCTCTTATACTATGCTCGAAATATTAAATCAGCACATTAATAGGTTTTATCATAATTGTTTTATTATTTATTTTTCCCTAAGCTTAATTTAAAATAACTGTTTCTAGTTAAATATATTTCAAAGCTGATTTGCTGCTCCAGAAACATTTCCTATTATTATGAATGTTGAAAACAATTGTGCTGCTTAATATTTTTGTGGAAACTGTGATCTTTTTTTTTTTTTTATTAATTCTTTAAAGAAAAAAAAAACTTACTGGCCTCTAACGATAGTTTTCCTTATAAAATTGGTTACACTTTACAAATAGGGTCTTTTTACTTAATGTTATTCATTAATTAAGTTTAACTAACGATGAGCAATGCATTTGTTACAGTATTTGTTAATAAAAATACAAATGCTCATTGTTAGTTCATGTTAGCTCAGGTCCATCGAATAACATTAACAGCTAATAATATTAACAGCTTTTGATTTTAATAATGAAAGTAACATTAACATTTCCTTAGATTAATGAAGTATTTATTTATAATTAATTATTAAGCGTATCTCACTGTTAGTTCATGTTAACTAATGTAGTTTCCTAATGTTTACCAATTAAATCTTGTAAAGTGTTATAATATTAGTAAAAAAAATGCAATAGTACTTGTCATATTTTAGTTGTTGATATACTTGTAAAATACCTTCAAATAAAATTCAAAGTCTGCTTCACATTCTGATATGTTTACAAAGATACAATGTAATTCAAAAGCTTAATATAAGACAAATGACTATATTTGTATGTGATTGAATCCTCTGTGTTTTCTCACAGGGGGAAGCATATTACAGTAAAGGGCAATACTTTCTGTTCTCTGCTCCTTTAGACACCATTAACGTTCATGTGAGAGAAGGAAGCATCATCCCGCGGCAGGTGGAGTGAAGACTAGATCTGGCGATATTTGTTCATTTAATTTATGCTGTGTAGCAAGTGAATTTTGCCACTTCTTATTTGTTTCTCAGGTTCCTGCATTGACAACTACAGCATCTCGCAGGAATCCTTTCACCCTAATTGTGGCACTGTCTGTGGGAAATTGGGCTAAAGGGGAGCTCTTCTGGGATGATGGGGAAAGTCTGGACACTTTTGAGCGTGGAAATTATTCATATGTTCTGTTCTTTGCTGAAGAGGTACAAAATAGGGTGAATTTTGGCTTCATGTTAACTTGAATGGTTTGGATGAGGTTTTTTCTATTGAACATCTGTTTCCCATTGTTATCTTGTGTTGGAGCAATCCAAAGTGAATTGCTTCATCAGGCATTAAAATTGAAAAACAGCAAGCGTTGTGTTTGCCAGATCTTTGACAGGCAGTTCAATACACTTTTTATGGAAGTAAAAACAGTTAAAGGAATAGTTCGTTCAAAATTTAATATTTGCTGAAAATGTACTCACCCTCAGGCCATTCAAGATGTAGATGAGTTTGTTTCTTCATCAGAACAGATTTGGAGAAATTTAACGTTACATCACTTGCTCACCAATGGATGCTCTGCGGTGAATGGGTGCCGTCAGAACGAGAGTCCAAACAGCTGATAAAAACATCACAATAATCCACACCACTCCAGTCCAATAACTGATGTCTTATGAAGCAAAAAGCTAAATGTTTGTAAGAAACAAATCCATAATTAAGACTATTTTTAAACTTCGATCCATTGCTTCTGGCTAAAATATGAATCATATCCATAAGATTGCTTTCTCCTTGAAGAAAGTCGTTTTGTCTGAATCAGGAGTGAAATATGCACAGGAAAAAGCACAGTTTGCAAGCAAAAACTGGAGGATACATCACTATGGATTATAGACAGAGCTGAAGATTTAAAGTTAAAACGCCTTTCTCCAGATCTGTTCTGATAAAGAAACAAACTCATCTCAGATGGTCTGATGTGGAGTAACTTTTCAGCTATTTTTCATTTTTGGGTGAACTATTACTTCAAATAGAACATCATTTGAAACCCATCAAACAAATGGACTATATATTGAAGAATACTCAAGTTATGGTCAATTTGTGCATTAATTTGAAATGTATTCTATTGTTTGTTTGATTTTTCATATTTCCCTGCAGTCTTATGTGGTCAGTAAGCCAGTCAAATTGAATGGATCTCTCGATGGTTTGGTCCTCGGGGAAGTACGTGTTTTTGGGGTTCAGACTCCACCTACAGCCGTGTGGGCCAATGGCCAAAAGGTTCATGACTTCTCTTACAGCCCAGACACCAAGGTATGCAACAAGTGCTTGTGTTTCATATTGATCTTTAAAATGTGTTGACCTTAAAAAGCTGTCATGAAATAGTGAATTTGTATGTGTATGTGTGTGTATGTGTGTGTTGCAGGTTCTTACAGTGCCAGGTCTGGACTTACCCATGACAGCCATGATCACAGTACTGTGGAGCTGATGAGAATCTCTGCTGTGATACTGCTGTGTATATGTTCGTTGCTTATGCAACTGCATATATAAAGTTTTAATCCATTTATCATTAACAGCATGTTTCTGCTGTACATTGCCATTTAAATATTGTTTTTGCTGTAAAATAAATCTTTATTTTTATTAAATGTTCTTAATGTTTCATTGTTGTGTGACTGTGATAGAAGAATCAGAATAATCAGTATTTTACATAACCCATAGGTTTTTCCTTTATATTTTACATTTACATTTAGCAGATGCTTTTATCCAAAGCGACTAACAAGTGATGACAATAGAAGCAATCAAAAACCAACAAAAGAGCAATAATACGCAAGTGCAATGACAAGTCTTTATTTTACATGTCAGAGAAATAATAATAATAAGAAAAATATTATTTTGTTGTTGTTGTTGGTCTTCTTCTCCTTCGTCTGCTTATAAGATTATACAAATAAATATATAGCTACATATGCATAGTAGGGGCATTGCATTTTTAAAATAAAGCTCAGATTTAAATATATTTTAATATATAATATAATGTTACAATTGTATTTTTTATACATTACATTTTAACACACACATGTGACCTTGGACCACAACACCAGTCATAAGTAGCACTGATATATATTTGTAGCAGCAGCCAACAATACATTGTATGGGTCAAAATTATTGATTTTTCTTTTATGCCAAAAATCCTTAGGCTATGAAGTAAAGCTCATGTTCCATTAAGATATTTTGCAAATTTTAATTCTCCAAAACATATCAAAACTTAATTTTTGATTAGTAATATGCATTGCTAAGAACTTTATTTGGACAATTTTAAAGGCGATTTTCTCAATATTTACTTCTTTTTTTTTTGCACCCTCAGATTCCAGATTTTTAAATAGTTGTATCTCAGCCAAACATATTTAATTATAAATTTATAATTTAGTGATTCGAGACCACAATGATCTAGTTTTTCATTCATGCAAGTTATTTCTTTGTTTATGTTTCAGGTGTGTTTAGTTTCATATATATCCCAACGCATTAACAACAGAAACGTGTGCCTCTCGTGTTTTCTGTAGTCTACAGATTATTATGAACGGGAGCCACGACCTGCCTCGAGCGTTGCGTTCAGAGGAAGCGCAGCGTCGTTCCGGAAGCAGCGGAATGTCAGTGGGCGGAGCGTCGAGTCTGGCGTCAGCGGCGGCGGCGGCGGCGTGCGGACTGAAGTGTCACCGATAAACACGCGCGTCATTCACCGTAGCCTGGGTCGGACGCGCCGCTTCTGATATGGACGTGTAGCGACGGCTGTACTCGTTTCTGGTGCTGAAGGTAAGACTGCTGCGTGCTTGCTTTTCGATTACACATGTATTCCTACGGCTGTCGTTATTGGCAATAGTTTAGTTAGCGTCCCATATGGGTACAGCAGTGCACGCTGTGTAGCAGATATAACGGGACGCCCGCGCGACTTCCGTCTGAAATCAATCCTCACACGAGATACGTGATCCATCAAAGTGGGACGAAAGGGCTTGTCCATTAAAATACAATACTGATACAGGTCAATCACTCTGATCAAAAGGACAAAACACCTGATACAGGCCTGAACATTATTAATATTTTCTTGATAACTCTTGTTATATTTACCTGCTGTAATGTTTATGTTAGGGCATGCACACGACACAGCTTATTACTGAAGACTTGTAACTTTGCCATTGGGATTAATATGATTTTGCCCCAGTAAATGATTTTATGATACTTCTTAAAGGGGTAGTTCACCCAAAAAATTAAAATTGTGTGTAAAAAATTAAATTCTGTCTCACTTGCATGTTATTTTTCTTTCTTTCTTTTGTGGTTCACAGTAAGAGGTCCCAGTTTTTGTATGTAGGTATGTTTTAATTATTATAAGTACAATGCAAATGCATGTATCTACTATCTACACAATAAGTGCATTGTAGCAAATGATTAATTGTAGTGTTAGTAAATGAGATGTTTACTAACCAACAAGATGTTTTTAAGAAGATTGGAGTATGTTTTCATTGGAAATTTTTTTTTTTTTTTTTTTCATTTCATAATTTCACGTTTAAGTCAGTGTGTTACTTGCTGTTTCTTTGTAATTGTTCATTAAACTTTGCACTAAAAGTAATGTCCTCTGTTGTAGCTCTTAAATTTCGTTTGAAACTTGGCATGTAGTGATCAAATGCAAGCAATGGATTAAATTGGGCTGGAATGATCTGGAACAGCTTTCTGACACCTTTAATTTAAGAAAAAGAAAAAAATATTGTTTTAATTTTATTTTATTTCTTGTTTTTATTTACTTATTGCAGACCCATTCAGCCTCCATTTAGTGACGGACCATGATAGAGGTGACACACATTTGCCTAGAGCCTCTCTGACAGGTTCTCGCTATCTGTTCCAGTCAAGTTACAAAATAAAATGCAACCATGCTGCCATTTCTGATATGTATCATCATCTGATTTATTAAAAGACAAGTGTCATGTCATATCTTGCCTAGTGCAATTAAATCATTACATTGGTCTTTCTTCAGAACTCCATTTGTGTTGCACAGAAGAAGCAAAGTCATACATCTTTGGAGGGAATGTTTATTTTTGGGTGAGCTAATATTATTGTGCATTTAATGAATATTAGACTGAATATCAAGAATTAAACACCAGATTGTCTCCCGTGTATATCCCTGGTGAAGTAGTTGTTGTTCTGTTGTATGGAGTTTGATGTCTGCCAGAGCGAGAGATTGCAGCGGTGCTGACAGCTCCGTGAAGAAACAACACATGCTTCTACTACTGACACTCTCTTCTTAGTGCACTGCTCCCGATAGTACACACTCACTTTTGCCTGATTTGGCCTGTGAGTCTGCCAGTACAGTGCAATGATGTGGCATGTTTACTCACTGGAGTTGTGTTTGCGCTGTAATTATAGCCATATGATACATGCGACCATGCATCCACCTGAATAGTCACTGTAAAACTGAAGGAAAGATGAACTCCTCTAACAAGGCGACTTTACCGGACAAACTTGTTCCTCTCTTAAATTCAGTAGTATAGGGTTAATTTGTTTTAACAAGGCTTGTTTCTCTTTGGAAGTTCAATGAGTCTCTTCAGCCTTAAAACTATTTTTTTGTTCATAGTAATTGTCAAATATTTTGCAATTAGAAACATTCATATTCCCTGGTTTGTGACAGGAGGTTGACCTCTAATCAGCACAAATGAGTAATGCCATTCCAGAAGAGTTGGGTACCATTAATTAAGACAGGAAAAAATGAAATCGCTAGACAAAAGAGGAAGATTGAAACGAAACGTCCATCCTGAGGAAGTTCTTGTCACGAGTGATAGATGACTGTGAATGTTGTGTAATTTGTTTTTGAGTAGTTGACAAATATGCATTTTTTTAGGTTAAAATAGAGAGAGTGTGTGTTTTAAACAGTCATTTTAATTGGCTTTTAGTGTTTTTGCAGGGCAGTTCAAAGACAAGCAACGGGTTAAATTGGGCTGGAATGATCTGAAGCAGCGTACTGGCACCTTCAATTCAAGAAAAAAAAGATATTGTTTTAAAACGTTTTTTTTTTTGTTTGATACATTCAGCCGCTATTTAGTTAACAAACATTATGCTTAGTCTGTGACAGACCAGTGTTTAATGGAATGTATATATTTTAATGCTTTAAAAATTTGAAACCATTTTAATCGCGTTTTTGCAAGGCACTTAAACAGTCCTGTGAAATGACAAAGTTTTATAGCAGATTTTTATGACATTGCTATATGGTTGATAAAGTTGCTGGGTAGTTGCTTACTGGCTCAAGTAACTCACTTAAAGCTGGAATATACTCTGCATGACTTTTGCTCAAATTTTTGCCCCAGTTTACAGTCTGGAGTTGTTGACGCTGGATACCGAAAGTCAGAGCCAGTCAGCAGATTTGATTTTACAGATTTAATATAAAATCACAATTCACGTAGTGTATGATAATCTAGTGCTGTCAGACAATTTATCGTGATTAATCGCATCCAAAATAAAAGTTTTTGTTTACAGAATATATGTGTGTACTGTGTATATTTATTATGTATATAAATACACACACATACAGTATATATTTTGAAAATATATACATGTATATATTTATATTCATATAAATATATTTAATATATAACCATAACATATTTTCTTAAATGTATACATCCATGTGTGTGTATTTTTTTTTTAATATATATATATATATATGTAAACAAAAACTTTTATTTTGGATGCGATTTAATCGTTTGACAGCACTATGATAGTCACAGACTCCAATTGTTTTTGTTTTTTTAGCTTCAGACTCGGAAGATATGATGCCGTTTTTCCTTTGTAAATATTTACATATTTGACAAGTGTATAATGACCAGTGTTTGAAAATCTGTTCAGATCGAAGTGTTGTGCATTCTAGCTTTTATAAAAGGATTTGAGGAATCATGCATGTTTGTAGCGCAAACAGTGCAAGATGAGTTGCAAACTGAAGTTGAATGCTTTGGATTTAGGGCTTTTGAAAAATGATACAATATGGAGTAGTAATAGCACAACTTATGAGGTCATAAAAATGAATGTAGAATTAGACAGTTGCGTCTAAAGTAGTTTTAGATGAAATGTAACATTTCGCACTGCATTCACTGCTTGAAGTTTCATGTTAAGTTGTCCTTTTCTTGAATGGCTTGTTAGCATTTTAACATTATTAAGACTCTGGCAATTAAAAAAAGGTTTTATAAATGTGGTGTTTTTGGCACGCTGAATTTTCCATCTGTTTCTGTAGCTTTGGGTTCCTCAAGTGAGTGAGTTGGCACATTTGTGTGTGTCTGTCTGTCTGTTTGTTTTAAGGTGTGTCTGTGTGTGGCTTAGTCACAAATACCCATGCTGTTAGTTTCAAGAAGGTGACATGGATTGACTGTGACTTTCATATATTATTCATATGTTGTCATGATTGGATCATGTTTAGATCATTTAGGTCAATTTTATCACCGTTGTTTTTCTTAAATGAAACCGCCTCAATGATGTATGTGGCTGACAAATGTGACCTCCAGAGGTCGCAGCCTCCGAAATGTTGTGAAAATTATATTTATTGTTTGGCAAGTGAGCATTGTAAATCTGGTTGTTTAGAAGAGTAAGAAGCCGCCTGATTGGAGGTTGTCGTGTTGTTTCTGTCTCAGAGGATGGGAGCAGTGAGCGGTGACTGTAGGAGATGTCATTCGGTCGACTCCTGCGACGTGCATCCTCTAAAGCCTCTGACCTTTTGACGTTTAACGTGGGCACGGGAGGATCACGGACCGTGCTGGATGGAGAGATCATCTTCTCCAAGAACAATGTGTGTGTGCACCCGGCCGAACCTCTGCCCGGACTGCCTGAGCATCACCCAGGTACCACACACCCATTAACTGAAATACACACAGTTATTCACAAGGCATGGGCGTATCAATTGCATGCCATAATTTTCAGCAAAATTGTCTTCATAAATGTTTTTGTAACGAGTTACATTATACTTTTAAAAGAGAAAATGGTTGGAATGTTCTATAAGTTGGAATGGTTATAAGAAAATGGTTGGAAACGTTTTAAAAAAGTAAATATTAAAAAAAAAAAAAAAAGATATAAATATAAATTTATATGAATATATAAAAATAATGTATTCACACTTGTAAAAATGTTGGCAGGGCAACTGAAAATGTATTTTATTTTTATTTATTTATTTTTTTCAGATTTTATTTTTTCCAATATGAAAAGTCCATATTGTTTTTTCTGTCATATTGTTATTCTACTCTATTCTATTCCAAATGCCAAAGCTGAATTTTCAGCAGAATCAGCTGCTTAATATTTTTGTGGAAACCATAATAACCCCCCCCCCCCCCCCCCCCAGGATTTAATGTAATTATTTAAATTTAATGAATTTAATGATAAATTATTTGTCACTTTTGATCAATTTTATGTATCCACGTTGGATAAAATTATTAATTAATTTTAAAAATCATACTGACCCTAAGCTTTGCAACAGTAGTGTAAGTGATCAGATTTTCTATTGGTCCAAAAGTCATAAGGTCTGATTATTTCACATAAAGCTTTTTCCTGTTACTTATCACTCCTTCAAAAAACAGAAATGTTATGATTATTCTCAGTTTTTCATGTTATTTCAGATATTAGATGTACATTCACATTGTATTAATATTTTGTGTGCTTCAAAAATATAGGAACATTTTTTTTAAATTCTGTAAAATTTTACAATTTTTATTTATTTATTTATTTTTTTACAATGTAGTTCTGCTTGTGGTCTAGGTAGCAGCTAACCTTGCAACAACATGCCTCAAATAAAAGTCTTTTTAAAAATTCGATGCCTTTAACCCCAACACACCCTGACCCTGGCAAGTTGCATGAAGCCAGCCAATCAGCTTAGAGTCTGCCAGCTTTTGAGGTTTTCTGACTGTGTCCTCTTTCAGGTTACCTCTGTGTGCACCTGGAGAAAGACGAGACCCTCGGCTCCACCCTCATCCTCACCTGGGTGCCCAACTCTCGCATCCAGCGGCAGGACGAGGAGGCCCTCCGTTACATCACGCCCGAAAGCTCACCCGTCCGCCGCAACACCCGCCGCCGAGCCCACCGGAGCCACTCTCGCCCGCCGCCTGCCCCTGAGGAAGAGGAGGATGAAGAGGGGCCGGGGCCAGAGCCAGCCCTGCAGAACCAGCAGCTTTTGGAAGAGGGAGATGAAGGCTCGTGTGAGCTCTCTGCGGATGAGGTGAGTCGGGACAGCACCCTCGGCTCGGACTCGGACACCTTCTCCTCGCCCTTCTGCCTTTCGCCAGTCAGTGAGGCTCTGGGCGAGAGCAGCAGCTCCGTCTTCCTGGATAATGAGAGCAGGTGAGATGAACACACAGACCTGACAGAAATGTGCCAGGGGAGTTGTATCCATGTGCCCTTGTTTTTTAATTAGTTTTAAGGTTTTAGGTTAAAATTTGTATTTTAGGTTAGTTAGTTTACCTTTTTCACCATTTTGTCTTCACCGGTTTATATTAAATGGCCTGTGGTGTGATAAATGGATTAATAAAACTTCACATTTACTCTGCATATGATAGCATTCAAAAGTTTAGAGTCCGAATTTTTATTTTATTTTTTAAATATTGTGAAAGAAGTAAGGCTACATGTATTTGATCAGTAATCCAATAAAACAGTAATATTATGAAATATTATTACAATTTAAAATAACTGTTTTCTATTTGAATATATTGTAAAATGTAATTTATTTCTGTGATGCAAAGCTGAATTTTCAGCATCATTACTCCAGTCTTCAGTGTCCCAAGATCCTTCAGAAATCATTCTAATATACTGATTTGCTGCTCAAGAAACATTTCTTATTTATTAAAACAGTTGTGCTACTTAGTTTTGTGTAAATCCTGATTTTTATCATGATTTTTTGATTAGAAAGTTAAAAAGACCCTCATTTTGTTTAAACCTAAATCTTTTGTAACATTATAAATTATCACTTTTAATCAGTTCAATGCATCTTTGCAGGAAAAAAAACTAATCTTACTGAACCCAAATGTTTGAACGGTTATTATGATTTTGGAATAGTAAAAACTATAATCATGATATTTTGGCAGAAGCTGCAGTGTAAATTGATGGTACCTGATAACTTGGGTAGTATTTATTTCCGATTCTAATGTCATTTTATCGTCTTACTAGACCGTGTAACCTTTTGAACTGAAGTTGCATGTGTTTTATTGATGTTAATGTTAGCATGCGTCTGCCATGTACATGCTGTGCTGCTGCAGGTCTGTGTGTAGTAAGAGGAGCTGCTCAGAGCTTATTCATAATTCATAGATCAGCTCAGCATGCCTTATAACACAGCATCATATGTTCCTGTTCTGAACCTCTA
The DNA here is from genome assembly GCA_036784905.1 of Acrossocheilus fasciatus. Classification (NCBI taxonomy): domain Eukaryota; kingdom Metazoa; phylum Chordata; class Actinopteri; order Cypriniformes; family Cyprinidae; genus Acrossocheilus; species Acrossocheilus fasciatus. The sequence continues at coordinate 4,738,866 of JAXUIB010000026.1, read as the reverse complement.
CAGCATCCTGTGATCACAGACCATCTCCCATAAGTGTTAGCGCAGATGTAATGATATAACGCTTTTGCCAACAACAGTTTTTCACAACCAGTGTTTTTAATGTTATAACATGACTACTGCATGCTACACAGTATTATATACTGCATGCAGTTTTAAAATAATAGTATGCGAAATGGTATGTGAATTTATTTTTAATTTTTTATATTTGTACACCCATTTATTAATCTTATTTTTCAGTGAAATTGTCATCATATACTCACCCTCATGTTGTTCCAAACCTGTATGTGTTTCTTTATTCTGCTGAACACAAAAGAAGATATTTTGAAGAATGTTGGTAACCAATGAGTTGCTGGTAGCCATTGACTTCCATAGTATTTTTTCCATACTATGAAAGTCAGAATGTGTCAAATATGGTCACTCTGAATGTGATACTTGTAATGCTCCATTGTGGACACAAGGTGGAGGCATTACAGGGCGATATGCATGAGAAAGAGTGAGAAAGTGCAGTTTTCAGCAGGTTGGCAGTGAGAGTCTCAGTCTGTGATCTTCTACAGATTCCCTCCCCCAGCTGCTTCATCTAGCGTTCCCTCTTTCAGCTTGATTTCCTCCCTTTGTTATATGTCCTGAGCTTCAGGGGTGAGGCCGGGACATGAGCTGCCCATCGGATCATAAATATCAGTGGTTTGTGTTTGACTGAGTCTGTGATGAATGGCTCCATTCCTCTCTGTTCCTTTGGGTGGAGAACGCTCTCTTTGGCCTGCTTTTTGCCATTTATTTTCTGGCTTCCACTTCCTCTTTGGATCCTTCAGTGTTTATGTTTGACTTCTCTTTTATTCTGCCTGTTAACTTTTCTTCCTCCTTCACTTTCTCACTCTTGCGCTAGATGTTTTCTTTCCCTGCTTCATGTTGGTTTTTCTACTTCTCCCTTGTCGTGGGTTAGTTCATTTTTCACCTTTGCAGGTTTTTTGCTGTTTTTAATGACCATTTCCACCCTGTGTCTGATTTTTAGAGTTATATGAAATATGTAAATGTTCTCTGTTATGACTGGGTGGTGTCTTAGTATGAGAAATGAGCTTACTTTTCAATATGTCTGTGTCTACGTTTCATTAGCGTGACTAGAGAAAATAGTGTGTAAAAATACAAAACTACAAAGCTGGAGGTGAAAGCAGGCCATGTGGATGGCAGAGGTGGAAAAACTGTAGATCCTGTCCTGAGGTCAGGTTTTGCTTGAGGATGATGTAATAGTAATGTGTTAACAGTGTTTGGCAGCTCTGGCTCTGGGGCATTTGTTTCGGTGTGATGTAATAAACAGGCCCTGAGAGGCAGTGTCTGTTCCAGCGGGAGTTCAGTCCCTGGAAAAATTTCCCTCAACTCATACTAGTACAAACTGTCAGAGTTACCACTAATAACACAGAGAGATGGATGGCCGGCCACACAGAAGTTTAATTAATTGAATCTAACTAACTATCTATCTGTCTTGTTTTCCATTGTTCTTCTTTCCCTAACTAACCTCGTTGTCTAACTAACTAAGCAATCAACCAACTGACTTCTATCCATCTAGTTAGTTCTGTTTAGTTGCCTTATTTTTTCATGTTCCTAACTAACATTTATTTGGCTGTCCATCAGCTATCTAATCATTCATCCAACTAACTTCTATCTGTCCATCAGTTTATTTACATTTATTTTCTCAAATTACTCCTGTTCCTAACTAACACTGATGTGGTTATACATATATATCAATATTTACAAATACCAAACTAATTAACCAACTCATTTCTATCTATCCATTTGGTTGGTTCAGTTTACTTTATTTCCTCATGTTTCTTCTGTTGCTATAACTAACATTTATGTGAACTTGTATCTGTCCATCTATCTTAGTTCAGTTTAGTCCCCTTATTTTCTCCCATTGCTCTTGTTCCTTACTAGCATCTATGTGGCTGTTCATCCATCTGTCCATCTAACTAACTAATCAAAAAACTTAACTCTATCCATCTAGTTAGTTCAGTTTAGTTACCTTAATTTCTCCTGTTCCTAATTAACATCTTTGTGCCTATCCATCTGTTCAACTAACTAATCAACCAACTAACTTCTAGCAGTCCATCTAGGTGGTTAGTTCAATTTAGTCACCTTATTTGATCTTTTTTCTCATGTTCCTAGCAAACATCTATGTGGCTATTCATCCATCTATCCAACTAAATTAACCAATAAACCAACTCATTTCTGTCTATTTGGTTGGTTCAATTAAGTTACCTTATTTCCTCATGTTTCTCCTGTTCCTAACTAAAAGTTATGCGGCTATCCATCCACTGAAATATCTAAACATTCAACCAACTCATTTCTTCTATCTATCTATCTGCCCATCTAGTTGGTAAGTTCAGTTTAGTTGCCTTATTTTCTTCTGTTCTTTGCTAACATCTATATGGGTATACATTTATCTATCTTTCTAGCTAACTAACCAATCAACCAACTAACTTTTTCCATCTAGTTGGCTAGTTTAGTACATGTACCTTACTTTCTACTGTTTATCCTGTTCCTAACTAACATCTTTGTGACTGTCCTAACTAACCAATCACCCTACTAACTTTATCCATCTGGTTAGTTCAGTTACCATCATTTTTCCTGTTCCTAACACACATCTGTGTGGCTACCCATCTAACCACTGAACCAACTAATTTCTCTGTCCATCTAGATGGTTAGTTGAGTTTAGTCACCTTACTTTATACTTTTTTTCTAGCAAACATGTATGTGGTTATTTATCAATCTATCCAACTAATTAACCAATCAACCAACCATTTTCTGTTTGGTTGGTTTAATTAATTACCATTTTCCTCATGTTTCTCCTGTTGCTAACATTTATGTGGCTATCCGTCTATTGAACTATTGATCTAACCATTCAACCAACTACCTTCTATCTGTTTATCTAGTTGGTTAGTTCAGTTTAGTTGCCTTATTTTCTTCTGTTCTTAACTAACATCTGTATGGGTATACATTTATCTATCTTCCTAACTAACTAATTGACCAACCAACTTTATCCATCTAGTTGGTTAGTTCAGTTCAGTTACTATAATTTTTTTAATTTGGCTATCTGTCTAACCATCTAACCAGTGAACCAACTAACTTCTAGTTGTTTAGTTCAGTTTGGTCACCTTATTTTTCCTGTTTCGTAAAGCCACTGTGAGGCTCACAGAATAGAAAACAAGGGTCTATAAAGAACATGAGATGTAACTTTGCACCGTGCGCTGTCTGTCACGGCCTCAGCCCGCCATATGGCCTCATGTGTGTGATCCTGCTGTAGTGTGGGCTCCGAGAGACCTCTCAAATACCACATGACCCATAAACCTTCGGCTCCCATAGTGGATCTGTGACAGGGGACGTGTCTAGAGGTGCTTTTGGCCTGTTAGACGTGCTCTGTTAGAGAAAAAGACGAGTGTGAGAGAGAAGCAGAGGTCCCACGGTTCAGGTTACAGCTCTGGCTACATGAGAGGTCGAGAGACAGTTACAGGGAGATACGCTCACAGCGAGAGAGAGAGAGAGAGAGGAGGGCTGTCAGGGGAAATTGGCTGCCAGGCTGCTTGATTTGTGTCTCTGCTCGGCTCCTGCCAGCACAATAACCTCTCAGCATTCCTCTCATTCCTCTTCACTTCCAGTGTCCTCTCTCACACATGCGCGTATCCATACCTACAGCTGTCGCTGAGTTTCACACTAAAAACACAGGGCAGAACGAATGAATTGATGTGCAGGTTTACAGTAGAGAGAGCAGCTGAATTAAGCTGTCATGTAGAGCCTATAAAAAGGGCTTCAGATAGATAACAGTTAATTAACTTGATAGAAAATACTCCTCAAATGAAATTAGCTTTGAGTCATATTTTTACATTTAATTTTACATTTTATTTGTAGAAAATATGGTAACACTTTAGTATAGGGACAACTCTCACTATTAACTAGTTGCTTATTAGCATGCCTATTATTAACAGATTGGTTGTTTATTAGTACTTTTAAAGCACATATTCTGCATGACCATATTCTACATCCCTAATCCTACCCAACACCTAAACTTAACAACTACCTTACTAATTATTAATAAGCAGCAAATTAGGAGTTTATTGAGGCAAAAGTTGTAGTTAATGGTGAGAATTGGACCTTAATATAAAGCGTGACCAAAAATATACATTCTTCTTTTCTTTCTTTTTTTATTATTCCTTTCTTGTAGTCTCTTTAAATGATAAATAATCATATACAATTCATATTTAATGCACATTTCTGGTCCAATTATTCAGTGTTATTTTAAACAAAAACTGTTTGTCTCTTATCTTTTGATTTCATATCTGAAATGACTTTTTGGTTAATATCACATGCACGTCTATTTTAACCAATAGCCATTTAGCTCTTGCATCTAATTTCACAGTCTAATCAATTCCCAATTTCTTTTCATTTAATATCCAGTTTTATTCAGGAATGCGTTGCATTACAAGAGTTAGGTGGGTTGCAAATGGCATTTTTCTGCATTATTGACACCTAATGTAATTGAAAAAATTAGATAATTGTGGCTTCCACCCTGTTTATATAGCACGTCTTACAATACACTGCCAAATTTCCTTTTTATAATCATCATATAATCATTGCTTTAATATGTTCGCTGTTTCAGCTTAAATGAAAGTGTGACATTAACCGTACAGTCACCTCTGATAACAGATCACTCCTAACTGTAATGTAGAAACATTCATTTTCTGTAAAGCTGCTTTGAGACTATATGTATTGTGAAAAGCGCTATACAAATAAATATGAACCAAACTGAATACACATTGTTCCATAGCAGCCTTACAGAAAATAGAAAAATAAAGAAAAAATTAAGCTCTCAAGCAGTGTGCATCTATCACAATATTAGTATTTTATCTGCTTTTTATTACATTAATATTAATAGCGATACCTTTAATTTCAGGGAGTGCGATGAACCCATGGCTCACTCAGCAAGCTCCGCCTCCAGTCTGGACAGCCACGCCCCCTCCGAAAGCAGCCAACCACAGGGAGTACGGTGGGAGGAGCAGCAGAAAGTCATGGCATTAGAGCACTTATGTGGGGTGTTCAGAGTTGACCTGGGTCACATGAGGTCACTGCGTCTCTTCTTCAGGTCAGACGGGATCCTATATGAGTCCAGAGTTTTTTTCAATATCCATACATTTTGATTTGTTTTTGGGGGTTTTTCAATATCTCTCCTATTTATCTGTGCTTTTTGAAACTCATGCCACCCTGTTTGAATAATCTTTTTCATAAGTCTCTGTTTTATGAAACACCTCATATTTAATTCACCTCCTTGTATTACGTTACTGCTCTCATTTTAGGAAATTTAGTTATAGCTATAGCTGCAAGATATAAATTATTATTCTTTAACCTCAGGCTGATTTTGTTCATGATATTAAAATATTTCTGTGGTGTGAATAAAAATCTAATGTTTCTGTGGTTTATGGAAAATATGCATTAATAGCCCTTTTATGAAGAGGAAATACAATGTAACAAATGTCATTACTGAGAAAAAGTCAGTGCAAACAATAGAGAAATCATCATAACTTACTCACGGGGAGAGAAAAGCACATCCTGATCTTTTAGCGAACTTGTATCACTTGTTCATTTTCCCTTTGATCTCCAGGATGTGGTCTTGTGTCCAGACCAGCCCTGTGAAAGTGTGTTGTTTCATGTGTGTGTGTGTGTGTGTTCCAGCGATGAGGCCTGCACCTGTGGGCAGCTGGTCATCGCCAGCAGAGAGAGCCAGTACAAGATCCTTCACTTCCACCACGCAGGGCTGGATAAACTGGCCGAGGTGTTTCAGCAGTGGAAATGCTGCAGGGAGACGCAGCTCAAAGACCAGGTCTGGAGAGTCTAACACCATTCATCAGTTTAACACATTTATATGCAAGGCACACACTCTCTTACACACTAATGCTCAAAAGTTTGGGGTCTGTAATGTGTTTGAAAGAAGTCTCTTATGCTCATTTGATCAAAAATAAGTACAGACAGTAATATTGTGAAATATTATTACAATTTGAAATTTGAATGTTTGTTTTATTTTAACGTATTTTCCGCTACTGAATAAAAAAGGTAAGTGCAAGGTTTTTTCCTCACACTTTTTTCTCAGAATTGTGTGAAATAAACTCGTAATTGAGGGAAAGAAGACTATGTTCTCAGAATTGCAAGTTTATATTGATGAAGTCGCAATTCTGAGGGAAAAAAAAGCAATTGCGAGAAAAAGAAGTCGGAATTGCAACTTTATTTCTCAGAATTCTGACCTTATAATTTGCAACTGCAAGTTTATATCTCAGTTCTGAGAAAAAAGATCAGAATTGCGAGATGTAAACTCGGGGACAAGGGACATTGATTCAGAAAGTTAATAGGCTCCGTTTTGAATTCTTGTTGTATTTAATGTAAGATGTTTAGTTAAAAATGTGTTTATTTGTCTGTGTTATTCATACAGACTGTATTTTTTTCCCGTCCTGTATCACCCTCTTCCCGCTCCAGGTGTCGGATGAGAAGTCATGTATGCAGTTTTCTATCCGTAGACCCACGTTACCGTCTGCTGAGATGCACCCAGAGGAGCGTCTGTATCGGCGGCTGGACGTCAGCTCTTGGCTCAGGCATCTCAATAACAACGGACAGGTGGTGGAGGAGTACAAGCTCAGGAAGGTCAGCGTGACTGACAGCTGTCAATCAAATAAGAATCAGCATTACTTGTCGAAGTTGGTCTTTTCAGTGCTTTATATTTGAATGGCATTATGGCTCTTGTTGTAGCAATATTTGCCTGAAATGTGCATTAAGGTCATGTTTAGAGGTTTTGTTATGATGTGATTTACTCTGACAGCCGTTTCAGCTGACCCAATGTCTTTGTTCTCTCAGGCGATCTTCTTCGGGGGCGTTGACCCATCCATCCGTGGTGAAGTGTGGCCCTTCCTGCTGCACTACTACAGCTACGACTCCGCGTCTGAGGAGCGGGAAGCCTGGAGACTGCAGAAGCGTGTGGAGTACCAGGAGATCCAGCAGAGGAGGTTAGTGGAGAGTCTAGTGCTGATCTAGAAACCAGTGCCACACCCAGTCTGTCATGCTTTCCCTGTTACAGTTGAATATTCTGCAAATAAAATGAGAAAAACAAGTGTTACACATTTAAATTTGTTTTGCCTTAGTTTTAGTTGTCGTCGTTCACATTTATTTCAATTTGAACTTTTAACGTTCCAGTTATTTTGACCCAGGAGGATTTTCTTTTTCCCAAAAATGTTATTGCATTGGACTAAAACTTTCTAAATTTGCCTCACACAGGGTATAACAACAAAAAAATGTTTTTTTTTTTTTTTGTTCCTAGGGTGCGTGAACATTATATTACCAAAATTATCCACAAATAATGCTTTTTTCACTCCCCAACTGTGGTGCATAAGCTCAGATAAATGAGGCCTATGATCAACCAGTTCCAAAAATGCGTATTAATTCATATTAATGCACTTTATTCTGCACATACATTGCTGGACCACAAAACCAGTCATAAGGGTTAAATTTGAGATTTATACATCACCTGAAAGTTGAATAAATAAGATTTCCATTTAATGTATGGTTTGTTAGGATCGGACAATATTTGGTTGAGATACAGCTATTTGAAAATCTGGAATCTGAGGGTGCAAAAAAATCCAAATATTGAGAAAATTGCCTTTTATAGTTGACCATATTAAGTCCTTAGCAATGCATATTACTAATCAAAAATTAAGGTTTGATATTTACGGTAGGAAATTTACAAAATATCTTCATGGAACATGATCTTTACTTCATATCCTAATGATTTTTGGCATAAAAGAAAAATCGATCATTTTGACCCATACAATGTATTTTTGGCTATTGCTACAAATGAAGAGTTTATTTGCAAAAACAGATGATAAAATTTTCAAAAATCATGCTTTTTTATTATGTTATAATGTTTTTGTGTTTTATTTAGCGGTTTAATTTTTTTTTTTACCTAATCAAAGTAACCCAACTGCAGTTTAATTGTGATTTCATTTATATTATAAAAACAATAAATATAAATAATTGCTGCATTACTTGTTGGGTGCAAAATTTAATTTTGAGCTTTCATAATTTAAACAGTTATAAAAAAAAATATTATATATATATATATATGACATGAGTTGTAAATAGGAATCAAAAAAATAAATTGCAATGTACTCAAGAATTGATTGTATTGGTGATCAATGTATATTTTTGCAAATGTCAAATTCATGTATAAATTAAAATGATTTTATTATCATCTTTAAATGATATTGAAACCTGTTCAAAACCTATAAAACACCTCATTCATGTACGTTTCACTGATGTATGTTACCATTGTTACTGCTAATATAAGAGAGCTGTGACTTATCATTGCTAGCTCGTCTCTCCCTCTCACTTCTGCTGATGCCATGATAAAAACACGAAGCTACACCCAGTTGTTAGATTGCTCACTTTTGTTTGAATTGGCTGGTTGACACAACCTGTTGTTTACTAAATGTGATATTTCTTGAGTCTGAAACTGGAGGTTTGCTATGTAAACTGAGCTGTTGTGAAACATCAGGCTAGCTGATCCTCCAGCTTTTCTAGTTAGCTAGATGGTGTTTGGGTTTGTGGTTGGTGAATCACTCGGAGCCTCAGGAGTCAGGATCATTACGTGAAATCAATGTAGTAGTGGCTGAATACACCTTTAACCACTTTAACCGCTTGCTGTTGTTTTCAGTCATACCTCTGCCTCAATCTTATGAAAACGTCTGGCTAAGCACTTTTTGACTGCAAATAGTCAGTTTTGTTATTTCAACAACCAGAATTGTTCAAATGTGTCTTTGCAACAAATGTCCTTTTTTCCTACTCTGTAAGCAGAGCTATATTTATTGCGTGTCCATTTGACAATGATTATTACTTGCATGGCAGTACTGACTCATTATACAGTAAAACCCACTGTGAGTCTCTGAAGGATTTTCTAGCAGCCGAGTCATAACCAATCAATAAATGTGTGCAGATATATTCGCTCTGCGGCTTAATGAGTTTCAGAGGAAATAATTAACTTAATCAATTAAATCATTGTCAAGCCATTGATGGAGCACTTATGAAGCCTAATGCTTGCGTTTCAGATTTGAGCATATTTTCATTCTTTATTTCTAATGCCACTGCAGTACACATACTGCAGCGCTTTTCAGATTTATTACATTTGTTTTTAAAGACTCAGTTTTTTTTTAATTAAAAATAAAAACAATCAGTAAATCACTAAATAAAATAAAATTAAATGTATTATTTTTAGCTATTAGTCAATCACAAAATTGACACAAAACAAACTCACTGATACAGATGTGCATTATTATTATTATTATTATTAACTATTATTATTATTACAAAAAAATATTTCTTCACTTTGGTAAAATTCAGTTCTATATAGAGACTAAATGAAGTGAAGAAATTAAAATTACTTAAAAATATTGTAAGAAATCCAACGTTTTAAAATATTTACATAGAAAATGTGGGAAAAGTGTACTGTACAAATATGTATTTCAAAGTATTTTATTACAGTAATGTCAAGGCTTATTATCTTGCAGCGATTATATTTGTTATTTTAATAATAACCTACGTGTGTATGTGTGTGTAGACATGAATTTTACCACAATAAAGAAAATAAAATGACAAAACATTTTTAAAAAATTATTTGAATATATATTGTGATTAGAATTATGATTTATGTAATAAAACTATATGGGAAAAATAAAAATAGTATAAGTTTTATACCATAAAACTTACTATAAAGTTTTATACTATAAAGTGTTCTGAGTGAGTGAATGAATGTATTTTATGGTCATAATGTCAACACTCTTCGTCTCTTGCAGTGATTATTTGGTTGGTGTTTTAGTAATGAATAGGTTGATCGTGTTTGTGTGTGTGAGAAGGGTGTTGCTGAGCAGTGAGCGCTCTGAACCTCGAGGGGCCAGAGGGGGAGTCAGAGAGCGATGTGGGAATAGTTCACACAAACACAGGTCTCGAAACACTTACATGAAGTTGCATCAGGTCTGGCATCAATTCCAGCAAAACAAACAGTGTTAATGAAATCCCACCTGCTTGTTATGAGAATGTCTATAGCCAGAGGGACCGCCATGTTTCAGGATGGGAATGTTACCTCCTTAGACCCGGTGCTTCATGTTCTGTTCTGTTCTGTTCTCTTCTCTTTTTTTCCACTTACTTTCTTTTTTTTTCTTCCATTTTGTCTTTTCCTTTTTTCAAATTTTAATGTTTTCTTCACTTTCTCTTTTCTTTTTTTTTGCATTCATAATTGTTTTTGTCCTTTTTTTTTTTTTTTTTTTTTTTTTCATTTTGTTGGATTTTCTTATTTGATTTAATGTTATTGTATTTTTTTGTTCTGATATGTGCTACTTGTCATAACTGCCCCCTCTCTGTACCTCTCATCTTTTTCATAGCGGTTGATCTTTTCCGTTTCTCCACTTCCCTCCACAGGTTGTCCATGAGTCCAGAGGAGCACAGTGAGTTCTGGAGGAAGGTCCAGTTCACGGTTGATAAAGATGTTGTCAGAACTGATCGAAGCAACATGTTCTTTAGAGGAGAGAACAACCCCAATGTAGAAATCATGAGGTTAGAGAAACGATTCATTGACACTCAAACAGAAATATTTCATTCTTCCCATAGAAATATTTGCTTGCATTTAAAAACACCAATTTGATAGGATTTTACAAAGGTGAAGCTGCCACATCATACTTAAAATGTTATATTATATTATATTCAGTGCTGTCGAACGATTAATCGCATACAAAATAAAAGTTTTTTTTTTCACATAATATGTGTGTTCTGTGTATATTCATTATTTGTATAAGTATACACACATACAGTATATATTTAGAAAATATTTACATGTCTATATTAATATTCATATAATTTATATTATAAATAAATATATTTAATATATAAACAACCTATTTTTCAGAAATATACATGCATGTGTGTGTGTATTTATATAAACATAATAACTATACACAGCACACTTACATATATTATGTAAACAAACTCTTATTTTGGATGCGATTTAATCGCAATTAATCATTTGACAGCACTAATTATATTATATGATATATATTGTAAATATGAATTTTATTATTAATAGTGATTAATAATTTATTTTACTAATATTAAATCAATGAATTATTCTTATTAATTATTATATGAAAAAACTGAAAATTGAAAAAATTGAAGCTGCTGAGTCAAATGTCAAAATATATTATGATATATGATAGTATATTATAATAAATATATAATAATTATTATATTATTGTAAATATTAGTTTTAATTAAGTACCAATACTTATAATTGTTGTTGTTGTTGTTGTTGTTGTTGTTGTTATTGTTATTATTATTTATTATTATTATTATCAGTCATACATTTTTAAGTCTGTTCAAATACCAGTTGAACAGTGGTTATCTATCTATCTATCTATCTATCTATCTATCTAGGTTTAGACAGTTTTAGAGTATAGATGAGCTATTTCAGTGTATTATGTAATAAATCTGTGCCATTCCATTAATAATACAAAATATTAATTCATTCAGCAAAAAGCCTGTGTTTGTTTTACACAATTAATTATTTATAAGGTTTACCGAAGATACATTTGTCCATTTTTGTCCCAGACGTATCCTGTTGAACTACGCCGTGTTTAACCCAGACATGGGCTACTGTCAGGGCATGTCAGACCTGGTGGCTCCTCTTCTGACCGAGATCCAGGATGAGAGCGACACGTTCTGGTGCTTCGTGGGTCTCATGGAGAACACCATCTTCATCAGCTCTCCTAGAGATGAGGATATGGAGAGGCAGCTGGTGAGGATATCTCACCATGGTGTAAAGGAAGAGTAAATGATGATGTTGTTTTGCGTGTTATTTCCTATAGTTCTGTGTACGTTTGTCCAGATGTACCTGCGTGAGCTCCTGCGGCTGATGCTGCCTCGCTTCCACCAGCATCTGACCCGGCTGGGTGAGGACGGCCTTCAGTTGCTGTTTTGCCACCGCTGGGTTCTTCTGTGTTTCAAGCGCGAGTTCCCTGATGCTGAAGCCCTGCGCATGTGGGAGGCCTGCTGGGCACATTATCAGGTACAACACGCTCATTGGGCTTCATTATGTCTAAACGTCTTCTGGAAATGAACTTGATATCAAGTTAAATCTGGAGCTTCTGCATGAGGTATTTGTTCACTAAATATGACTCGGGTATTAATTAAGATGCACCATATACTAATATTGTTGCCATAAACGGCTTTGTACATAAAACAGATACTTCTTGGGATGGTTTGTACAAATACTGACATTTATCCTGATTTGTAACTTGTAGGTTAACCTGTTGATTCAGTTTTTAGTTGCCCTGTAAATCTTCTCATTTTATTTTTAGCTGTGTATTTGTATTTTATATACGTATATACAGTGCTGTTCAAAAGTTTGGGGTCAGTAAGATTTGTTTATGTTTTTCAAAGAAGTTTCTTATGCTCATCATGGCTGCATTTATTTTATCTAAAATACAGACAAAAAAAAATGTAATTTTGTGAAATATTATTGCAATTTAAAATTACAGTTTTTTTTTTTTTATTTTAAGAAACTTAAATTATAATTTATTTCTGTGAAGCAAAGCCGAAGTTTCAGCTTCATTACTCTGCTGATATATAATCAATGTTGGAAACAGTTGCTTAGTGCTGCTTAATATTTTTTGGGACCTGTGATACTTTTTTCAGGATTCTTTGATAAATAAAAAGTTAAAGAAATTAAAAATAAAATTAAAGAAATTAATAATTTTATTCAGCGAGGATGTATTAAATGGATTAATAGTGATTACATTTGTTAGAAATGTCTTGATTTCTATTTTGAATATATACACTAAAATTGTATTGTATTTTAATTATTTATTTAATTAAATTATATATATATATATGTTTGTTTGTTTTGTTTTTTTATTCTTTAAAATAAATTAATGGCCTTTTAATTTTATTATTATTATTATTATTACTTTTGCTGGAAAATAATGGTATATGATGCAAAGCATTACAGATGCCTTGTTCAAACTCATTCTTCATAAGCTTATCTTTTATTTATATATATTTTTTTTTTTTTAAGTTTTCCTTCAGTGGAACACAAAAAGTGAGTTTTTGAAAAATATTCTGGCTACTGCACAGTGTTTTAGTGTTTATTCATATGCATTTATTTAGTCCTTTATTTGCTCACACACCGATCCATTACAATTAAATCTTACATTCAAATTTGCATTCAAAAGTAGAGATGTTTTTGAAAAGCCTTCATAGGTTAAATGTTGTGTGGTTTCATCTTGGAAAAGAAAGGGAAACTAACTGTATATGACTGCAGAAGTTTATTTCTCTTTTTGACTTCCTTTATTCTCTTTAACGTATTTAGGGTTCTTACTATGAAAAATTCAATGAGATTTTGATGTAGAAACCGATGCATGATGTAGAAATCTCTGAAGCCATGGAAACCAAAACGAAGTTGTTCCTTAAATGCACTTTCGCTGGATAGATGCTAATTTTTCCCCATTTAGATAAACGAATGGGTGTCTGTATCACTTTAAGGATCTGCAGAGTGTCTAATGAAGATGAGATGCTAATTATCAGGTTTCCACAGAATCCATTTGCATACATTGGCATGGTAATAACGAGGTGATTTTGGGGAGCAAAGTGGTTTGTCTCCTCGTTGCCCCCTCATTTGCATATCAACATATACTGCTTTTTAATTGGCTCTATATGCATTTGGCCTTCACGATTGGTCCAGCTTATAGAATCTGTCATTTTATTGGCTGTTTTGGCTCAGTGTGTTGCAGGGATGCAGTTATATGTTTTCTGTGTGTGGATGTGTATGTTCTGTGACAGACGGACTACTTCCACCTGTTCCTGTGTGTCGCCATCATCGTGCTGTACGGCGACGATGTCACAGAGCAGCAGCTCGCTACAGATCAAATGCTGCTGCACTTTAGTAACCTCTCCATGCACATGAATGGAGAGCTGGTGCTGAGGAAGGTATGAACACACACACACACACACACACACACACACCGCTTCTCATGGTTATGTATGCTGTGTCTTTGTGTCATCCAGAAGTGATGCATCTCTCTAGCACTGCATACAAAACATATTTTTCTTACAGCAGCAAAAGTTAGTATGCCAAACATGCTGTCATCTCTGGAGAAATATTTCTCAAAATCAGAATTGTTCCGTAGAGATTATGATAGAAACAAAAGCACCCTGTTTTGGTCAACCTGACATTATAGTCCTAATACCAACAAACATTAGGTTGAGCAACTGATAATATGTTAAATAAATTGTGCGTAATTTGATAATTATCTATATAAATAATTTAAATAAACATATAAATAAAATAATTTAAATACAAATATATAAAAAGCATTTAAATAAACATTTTCTTCAGTGGAACACAAAAAGTTCATCTTTTTTTTTTTTTATATTTATTTATTCATTTTATTCATTCATTTATTGATTGAATAAAAGAATGTCTAATAATATAAAGTTAATGAGTACTGTCAATGTGAAGCTACAAAAAGAATTTTAAAAATCTCTAAGAGCAACTTAAAAAATATCCTTTAGTGCTCCACACAGGAAAAAAAAAATATGGCAATAATATTAGTAATGTAGAAAGTAATATGGTAATAGTAAATTATGATCAATTACACATTTTTATTATTTATCTCGATATGTTGATATTGAATATTTATTTTTTGCAGTATTTATTGATTTTATTTCACACTTTTTTATAATTTACTTATTTATTTTGCACTTTTTATTTACTTTCCACTATTTATTTATTTTGATTTATTGTATTTACATTATTTTTTGTTTATTTTATTTGCACTTTGTTTACTTTTGTTCTATTTATAAATATTTTGCTATATTTATCTATTTACCAATTTTATTATTTAATTTGAACTGTTTATTTATTTACATTCATGCATTTGGCAGACTCTTTTATGAAAGTATACATATTTTCTGAGTTCATGCATTTCCTGGGAATCAAACCCATGACCTTGGCATTGGCATTTTCTACTGTTTTAGCTACAGGAATGCTTTTGTTAAATAACAAAAAAGCTAAATGTGAATTATAATGTAATGTAATATAATATATTTAGCAGTGTTATTGCCTATTGTTTTTTTTTTCCTTTTTTTCAGTTCTCAGTTCATCTTTCTTTCTCTGTCTTTCTCTCTCATTGTCTCTAATCTTAGGCACGTAGCCTGCTCTATCAGTTCCGCCTTCTTCCCAGAATTCCCTGCAGCTTGCACGACCTGTGTAAACTCTGCGGGCCAGGAATGTGGGACAGCCGTTACATCCCGGCCATAGAATGTTCCGGAGAGCATCCCGACTCTCAGAGCTGCCCCTATGGAGGCACCGCCACCCCCGAGAGCCCACCCTTACCCAGCCCCAACCAGCCCAACGAGGGCAAGAGGGGCTCCAAGACACGAGACATTTTCACTTTCCGCAAGCACTCCTGACTCAAGCACGCCTCAGGAACGCCGATATCCATAAGGCTTAGCCTCTGAGCCGCATTTCAGGTCTCCATTGTGTTGTACTCAACGTCTGGTATGAATCACTGCCTCGTGCATAAAGGGTACCAATGTTGACAACCTCTTTTGGAGGTTGGGGAACATCATCAACTTGTTTCATCAGTAATTCACAAGTACAATTATCACAAACAATCAAGACTAAGTCTTCATCCATCTTTCATGAAGTCACATCTTGCAAACTGACATCTCAGAATATTTTTGGCTTTTTTTTATATCGACAGTGTATGCATGTGTTAATGTTTGTTACCACGGTCGAGGGTTGTGGTATTTTTTTTTTTTTTTTTTAACTGTTTAGTTTGTGGTTTACTGCATATTTTTGTTTCTTTTTGTGCAGTTCTCAACTATGAAATCAAACAGTCAGCCAAAATGAAGTGGGATACTGTTATTACTGGCTCTCTGACATCAAAACATTGTTTTATGATCATCTATGCCTTTCATGTCCTCACAATAAATATGATGATATAGAGATGGGAGAAGATCTTCCTCTTATCTCGAATCCTTGAAGATATCGAAGTCAATGTGAAATTAAAAATTATGCTATCTGACATGTTTAGGCTACCTTTTTTTTTTTCAACAATTTGTCCTGTCGATTGAGTTTTCCCCAGAATATTATTTTAAAATAACGTAATGTCAATTATTAAATCAACTGAGCATTAATATAGGCCTACCTGTTAAATAAAAATAAAAAAAAAAGCGATTTGCATTTTTGTTGTGAAATATTGCGTCCGTGTTGATGTGGTAAACCCGCAGCTATAGCAGAAGGTCTTAATCTTCTTCACCGGAACAGAATGAGCTTAAATCCAAAAACCCAAGAGGGAGTTTGACTTTAATTAGTTTATCTAGCGATGGAGCGCGCTCTCACAGATTAGACACCGTGCTTGAGCGCGCGAGTACGAGAAGGTGCCTGGCGTCTTTGCGGTTCCCCAGAGCCTCTTTAAAAGGTAGATATCAGCAAATTGCTGTCAAAAGGTAACATTAGACTCTTTAAGACAAGCTCTGCCTCTCAACATGTGGTCTCCATCAGTGACGGGCATTATGGGCTTTCGCTAGCCATTAGGCGAATGGGCTGCTCTCTGAGGCACAACAGAGGGAGGGTTTTGGGATGATGACATGCTTGTGAAATTATTAGAGGAAAGCCACTTTCCATTTACGGGAACTTATGTGCCGCTGCTTTACGGTGATGTTTTTTATGCATCAAAGCTGTTGCTGATTACGCGGGCGTTTTATATAGTATAACGTCAAGAGATACTTGCTCATCTACTGCTGTTTTAGCAACACCAAGTGATGCATGTAAAGGATGTTTGCTTGTCTGAGGCCAATTAAACACGGTTTTATTACCGCAAAAATAATTAAACAAGGTTTTGATGCACGCTATTAAAAGTTTGTTAATTAATTTTATTATTTTAATTCAAGATTTACATGTAGCGCTCAAGTGCTTCCAAAATGCGTAATGACGCAGTGCCATGCTCAAATTTCCCGCAGAAACCTAAAACTCAACTTATTAACTCTGGGGGAGTTGGAGAATGAGCCTATTTCCAAAAAAAGTGGAGTGTTCCTTTAAAGCTGCAGTCCATAACTTTTTTTTTTTTTTTTGGTTAAAAATGATCCAAAATCAATATTTGAGCAAGTACATAACCAGTCAGTGTTCAAAATTATCGCCTTAGCCCGATTCACAACGGTTAGCTAATAATAATGTTTTGTAATTTGAGTGGTACAGGTAGGTTTCTGCGGGAAATTTGAGCATGGCACTGCGTCATTACGTCACGTCGGTAAACATAAAGAAGTTGTCCCGGCTACTAGGCTCTCGCATGTGAGGATCCTGCAGGTGACGGACGTTTAGCCTTTTCTCACAGCAGCTGGAATAATTATCATTATATAATGTATCATTTTGATGGCAGATTGTAATCCAGAAAGGATTATGTGTTTATGAAACGCATATGAATTAAATTAAATTATATTCCAGTTTTAAATATGCTTCTGATTACAAATAGCCTGGGATTACACAGGATTTGTATTTTAAAGAAAACCAGTCTGAAGGGAGCGTAGTTTGCTTTTTGGGTTAAAAGAATTTCTTAATATGAAATTCGAATGGCATGACAATTAGATTAGACTGTACAGAAAATGAAATCTACATGCTAATACACACTATACTCATAGTCACGCAATGCTGATGATGTTAACATTAATAATTTGTGAACAAAGTATAATAATTTACAAGGTTTAATGTGATATGAGCCAACTGATCTTTAGATTAAATCACTATTGGTAGTGCGATTTATTGTAATGCTTTTTTCCTCAGTTGGTCAGAACAAACATGGCAGACTTGTTACTTGTTCAGATGACAATATATAGTGAAAATTCTTATTTGGGTCATATATTCCAAGATGTAGGCTAGAATCTGTGATTGCGAAGTAAGACAGCCACACATGCTCCTCAAAATATTAGATTGATCCACGCTGCAGCCGTGCCGGAGCACAGCCCACGCAAGGAAGATAATTCCGCACAGAGCTGCAATTCCAGGTTTTCAAACAGAGATGGCGACAAAGAGGTCAAACTTACGGACTGCAGCTTTAAGTTGAAACCCAATACTTAGTTTTAAAAGTCCAACATTTTCTCTCTGAAAAAAAAATCATATTGTTACCGCACGCAATGGATCTTGGGATAGTCTTCCTGACCTGTGTCCTTCATGGCCCAGGAAACGAAGGACCGCGAATTGGGACAACTTTCGTCGCGCTGCTGTGGTGCTTTAGGTCTTCGAATGCAGCCTTTGAAGGATGCAGCCTCTGGATTGGGACGCCTATGAACTTTCAGTCTTCATAATGTCTATTTGTTTAGTCAATTACAGTTTTGTATGAATCCCATTGTACAAATTTATACAAAATCGACACATTATAAAATAGTTTTCCTGTGAGAACTGGTTGAAAGGCCTCTATTCTTATTTCTAGTACGTGAAAAATTTCTATTTTTATCAAAGTAATGAAAATGACGTTATTTAATAATGAAATTTATACATATTATTTATTGCATTCATTTTATGCTGAATATAATTAAAACATATTACATTCATTTTTAATGCAACCTGTACTGTGATACAATGAGAATGAGAACTTGCCTACAAAAACAATTAAAAGTAAAACATCCAGATGCATTACAGTAATTTGAGGAAAATATGCTTATTTGTTACATAAAAATAATGTCATGTTGATATCAAAATATAATTTCTTACTTTTGCCTTTTAATTATTTTTGTGAGGTTCACCCAGCAAAATGACATCATAGATAAGACAACATTTTATAATCTTGTTTGTTGTGGAAAATTATTTTCCTTTAAGCAGTTTGTTTATGTTTGTTTGCTTGTGTCTTAACAGAAAGAAGATTAGATCATAGTCTGTATGATCATGAAAGCCTAGATCAGAAACACTATTGTGGGTTGGTTTGCTGTTTTCTGTTGCAGGTAGTTCAGCAAAACCAGCAAATTAGCTTGCATCATCTGTTTTTTCATTGACGTGCAAAAACGTCAAGGCACTTAATGGCAGTCCGTCTCTCACTCGTTCTGTCTGGTAAAAGCATGAACGAACACGCACATAAAAGCAAACACTTACCCGACTAAAAGACCCAGATGTTGTGAGCTAATATATGCATTTAGCCAATGGACTGTTAAAATATACAGGCTGGAGGTTTGGAATAAGCTGTAATTTCCTTTGGCTTTCCATAATGGAAGTCAAAAATACTTTTTCCATTTCCTGTGAGCGAGCTATTTCTGGAAATCTAAATCTGATAAAAGCACGATGCAGGTAGCAACACGAAGACATCATGAGCCATTTCACGTCCATCCTTGATTGTATTCCTAGTATCAGGTTGCTTTTATTAAATGAAACCCATGTACTCGCTTAACATTACTGCTTTAATATCACATTTAGCATGGATTATCACAAAAAGCTTTTTTGAAAAAATGTCAGACCTTATGAAAGTGGATTTTTGTGTGTGTGTGTGTTTTCTACCCTGACCTACTTTAAGTGTTTGATTTTCCCGCCGCAGGTCTCCCTCAGACCTGTGGCTGTGTCTCCTCCTCGGTCTTTGAATGACAGGGCTGGTTGTAGGCAAAGCCCCCTACGGTGAAACTGTAATGACTGCTGTGTTATTGCCCCTAATTATCAATTATCAGGACCAGACCGGCCCACCTGCAGCAGACTGCTATACTAATAAACCCTGGTCATTTGACCAGCCCTGAGGTGAATGACAGCAAGGCTGCATTTATTTGATTAAAAATACAGTAAAAAACGGTAATATTGTGAAATATTATTGCAATTTAAAATAATGGTTTTCTATTTTAATATATTTTAAAACTGTAATTTACTCCTGCGATGCAAACCATTGCTCCAGTCTTCAGTGTCACACGATTCATCAGAAATCATTCATTGTAAAAATATTTCACAATATTACCATTTTTATTGTACTTACAATAATGCCTTGGTGAGCATTAGCATATGTAGTGTGTATATTTATATTTTATACACTGTAAAAAGTGATAAGTTGACTTAACTTGGCAACGTGTTTCCTCAATTAAAGTAAATGATAATTAAAAAAAGAAGTTAAGTGAATTGTCAAGTTCAATTACCTTTTTTAAAAAATGATTATTTACTTAATTTTAAGGCAATTTTTTAAAGTTAAGTCAACTTATCACTTTTTACAATGTAGGATTATGTAGAATATCAAAGCTAAAGCAGTGTGTGTGTGTGTGTGTGTGTGTGTGTGTGTGTGTGTACATATACATATATGTATGTATATTCATAGAATCTGTCTTTTTACTTGATATTCTCTATTAAGGAAATTTTAGTTTTCATTTCCTGTGTTGAAAATTTGCATGTATTTATTTAAACCAATTTAAAAGATCACTGGTCTGTGTGTTTAAACAGCCTTATTGGGTTAATTCATGCTCGAGTAGTTCTGCACGAATACTATTAGCAAAACACAATCCCAGCCTGCGCTGTTAGACCAGATTATCTGACACACTAAATGATTGTGTTTGAGAGACCAAAGTAGAAAAAGCCATGGGTGTGGGACTGCATGACGCAAAATATATTTATTTTTATAAGCTTTATCGAAACATTTAGAAAGCTGGAGTTGACTGGACAGACAAGTTCATATTCTTAGTAAGTTTGATGTAATTTAAGAGGCATCGTGATCATCAGATGAGCACAGTGAGAATCACTTGTATAGTGTGTTGTCTGCCATGTGAAGCGTAGATGCATGATCACTGTCATTTGTGTACATATACTGATATGATAAATGTGTCACCCTGAAGGCCTATAGGACACTGTGTGCACAGTGTTTCAATGACAAACACAAATCATAGTGTGAAGGCTTTTGTTTGTACATTTCATTCTTTTAATTAGGAATATTCATTTGAATTTTGATTTTGAAAACAAAATTGATGTAATTGAGGCCTGTTATGCATTATCAAAAACTAAAATGTTTGTTATTTTATTAATTTGCACTTTTAAACAAAGCCCAGTGTTATTTTAGTATTATTGAGATACTGTTATAGTTTTTAATAATAGTTTGAATAGTATATTTTCTTTCTTTTAAATTAATTAATTCATTTTTATTTTAGCTAAAGGTAAGGTAATTTGTTGGGGTTAAATATTAGGTTTTTTTTATTTCAATTTAATGTTTATTTCAGTTATTTTATTTCTATTATTATTTATTTATTTTATAATTTTTATTTTGTTTATTTTGAGTTCTTTTAGCACATCAAGTTCAACGAAAATGAGAAATGTCTTGAAAATTAGGTAAAATATTTTTTTATTTTATGGCACATTTCATAGGACTAACATGTGATTGTATCCATACAAATGTGTGCATAATCACAATATAGGTTCATCACAACTTGTTCTTAAACATCAAGAACAGAAACAAAAAGTACAGTCAAACTTGCTATGTCTTAAAGAAAAGGATTAAAGTCATTGATGTGCTGTGCTCTGTTGTTCATGTTAGAGGATTAGAAAATAATACATTTAATTATTCAACAGTAAAGGCCTTGAGAATAATCCCATGCAGCATGCACGAGTTTCAATAAATAAGATTTAAGCTCAACAGCAGAGAGACGTATCAAATCTTTATGAGATTTAAGCTGGAGAATGTTCCCAGTGGTCCTGGTGTGTTTCCAGCTGGTTATTTCCTTGGCGACGGTTTCCAAGGAGCCACTTTAACTCCCAGATCAACTCTGCTCTGATAAACAAGAGCACTTGAGCGGTTAAAGTGCCCTGTAAATACCGAGACACACCCATACGTATCCTCATATATATATATATATATATATATATATATATATTTTTTTTTTTAAATAGTTGTTATGATTGTGCATCGATATTTCCTGAATTTCTCCACTGGGATCAATTGATGTCCACTGTTAATCAATTAATATTGATTTATCAGATATTGATCAGCTGAAAGCCGTTAGAAGGAAGGTCATAGTTTTATTCAATTATAGGACTTAGGCAGCAATTATGGCTCAGATTCACCCACCTGCTTTGCACAAGTACATTTGTGTTATTTATTAATTTTATTTTGTCAGGTTGGACAGGGAACATCTGTGAGCTGTGATGGTCATTTATGTGTTTTATGTCTTTCACGAGTCTGTACAGGCTGTTTCGGAGAGAAGAGATTTTCACTGTTTCTTGCTTAGTGTGATTATGAATCATGCGCAGATGTTATCAAGGATTATTCACTGAACTCTTGCACAGATCTCTGTAGGACACCCACCCACACAAGGGATAGAAGGAATCATGTTGATTTATTTATTTAATTTAATGCTTTTATAATGTGCTTGGCTCGGGACTGGGAAAAGACTTTAGAAACCAGCTTTTTAGAATCCATGCGGTCTTATGACTTTAAACCGTTAAATGATCTTATTTGGTTCTACTACAAATAATTTTGCCATGAAAAACCAGAAGGTTGAGTCTTAAATGCCAATACTGTGATAATACAATCCATGACTTCACTGGAACTTTGAATGGGTACTTCTCGGGGAAATAGCATGATTTATGGAAATTATTATTTTAATAATTTAAAAGGTTACTGCTGATTTTGTCATCCCCAAAGTAGGCTACATCACAAATACTAATTTTTCCATGGAAATTGTTAAACTATAGCACCCAGTCTCGCAAATTGACTTTATAGGCTATTTGTGACCCTGGACCACAAAACCAATCTTAAGTAGCACGGGTATATTTGTAGCAGTAGCCAACAATACACTGTATGTGTCAAAATGATCTATTTTCATTTTATGTCAAAAACCATTAGGATATTAAGTAAAGATCATGTTTTATGAAGATATTTTGTATATTTCCTACTTTAAATATATCAAAACTTCATTTTTGATTAGTAATATGCATTGCTGAGGATTTCATTTGGACAACTTTAAAGGCCATTTTCTCAATATTTTTTTTTTGCACCCTCAGATTCCAGATTTTAAATAGTTGTATCTCGGCCAAATAGTGTCCAAACAAACCATACATCAATGGAAAGCTCATTTATTCAGATTTTATGTGATGTATAATTTCAAGAAATCGACCCTTATGACTGGTTTTGTGGTCCAGGGTCACATTTATTCTTAAGGCAAATCATAAAGCACTATACATTATTTCAGCCCAACATAGTTTTAGGATTTATATCTCAGTTTCAGTGTGCCTTTTAATAAATCACCCTCATATAACTGAAACAAATATTAATAGCCAAAGACATTTGTTTTTTAGAATATTTTATGCCAAGCCTGCTATATTCTGAGTTTCAAATGTAGGTTTAGACAATGAAATATAGCAAAAGAAAAAAATTTCAACCATGTAGTCAAAATTTGCCATGATGTCACAATGATGTAAAAGTCACTGTGAATTTAAATATGATGTCAGTGGAAAATAAACAGCACAGAACAGAAAGTTGAAAAGAAAGTATATGCTACATACACTAATTTTCTCTTTTTTTTGTCTTTGCGTGGCCTGTATGATGGTAATCGAGTTGTTTGATTCATATGCTACCTACAGTTTATAGCCTAGCCTACACAAACTGCATTGACGTGATTCTGTCATAATCCTCTGTACTCATGACGGGGGTTCACTGTAATTAGAGCCTCGCGCTGGGAATCCTTTCTGTCGGAAAAATACCTCCACTCAGAGAAACCCTATCCCCTCTCTGTCGGGAATGACTCTGAAATCCCTCTATGACAGACAGGATCCCAACTGCTTGTGAATGTGACACCGAGCAGGGTCGTGGAAACACCTTGAGAGGAACGTGAGCGTGACTGTAGGTGTTTGTGAGGGTTGATACAGTGTGAATCTGAGGTAAAGTGAGTCATTTGAATCACTGGATGAGCTGGCATTCATTGCGTGGTGCACCTGAGGCTTCACGTCAGCTGTATTGTGAAAATCAAAAAAGTTTTATCCAGTACTGGGGAATAACTAACAAAAAGTAGCCTACAGATTATACTTAAAACACTTTGTGTAAAACAATTTAAATTGCTCTTTCTTGCTTGTTTGTAGCACTGGAAAGTTCGAATTATTTTCCTGAATCGGTTCGTCCCAAACGGTTCTAGTTCTATTTTATTAAGTGCTGAAAAGTTCCAAAAGATTTTATTATAAAACAGATAGTTCCGGTCCTTGATTCTGATTGGTTGACCTGCGTTAGAAGCTGTTGTAAATTACTCTACAAACATACAGTCATGACCAAAAATATCGGCACCTTTGGTAAATATGATCAAAGAAGGCGGTGAAAAGTAATCTGCTTTGTTAATCCTTTTGATCTTTTATTTAAACAATTCACAAAAATCTAAAGTTTCATCGGATAATAAGAATTTAAAATGGGGGGAAATATCATTATGAAATAAATGCTTTTCTCAAATACACATTGGACACAATTATTGGCACTCCTAGAAATTCTTATGAGTAAAATATCTCTGAAGTATATTTCCATTCATATTCACAATTTTGAG
This sequence comes from Acrossocheilus fasciatus, assembly GCA_036784905.1. Taxonomy (NCBI): domain Eukaryota; kingdom Metazoa; phylum Chordata; class Actinopteri; order Cypriniformes; family Cyprinidae; genus Acrossocheilus; species Acrossocheilus fasciatus. Next base: position 4,714,272 of record JAXUIB010000026.1, on the reverse strand, counting down.
CACTCCAGGGTGATTATGAACATGAAATTATCCAGCCATGGCTTCCCATTTCACAGAAATATAAATAGGAGGGAAAACAAAGCCCAAATTCCCTTAAACATCCATCACAATGAGAAAAACCAAAGAATATATTTCTGATGTGCAGCAAAAGATAATTGAGCTTCACAAATTAGTGAAGTGGCCTTAAGAAATGAGCTAGAGCAGTGAATATTCCCATTTCCACCATCAGGGCAATAATTAAGAATTTCCAATCAACATAAAATGTTACTAAACTCCCTGGAAGAGGACGTGTGTCTATATCGTCCTAATGCACGGTGAGAAGGAGAGTTTGAGTGGCTAAAGACTCTCCAAGGACCACAGCTGGAGAAATGCAGAAAATAGTTGAGTCTCAGGGGCAGAAAACCTTAAAAAAAAAAAGAAAAAAATGGTCAAACAGCACCTACATCACCACATGTTGTTTGGGAGGGTTTCAAGAAAAATTCTCCTCGCTCATCCAAAAACAAACTCCAGCATATTCAGTTGTCAGACACGACTGGAACTTCAAATGGGACTGGCTTCTATGGTCAGATGAAACAAAAAAATGAGCTTTTTAGCAGCAAACACTCAAGATGGGTTTAGTGAACACAGGGATAAAAAGTACCCCATGTGTACAATGAAATATACTGCTGTATTTTTGATGTTGTGGGCCTATATTTCTGCTGGAGGTCCTGGACATCTTGTTTAGACACATGACATCATGGATTCTATCAAATACCAACAGATTAAAAAAAAAATCAATAAGTGACTGATTCTGTTAATCTTATAATGGGTCATGTTTGGATCTTCCAACCGTACAATAATCCAAACACAAACCTCAAAAACAACACAAAAATGGGTCACTGAGCACAAAACCAAGCTTCTGCTGGCCATTCCACTCCTCTGACCTGAACCCTGCAGAAAATGAGTGGGTGAACTGAAGAGAAGCACCACCAACATGGAGCTGGGAATCTGATGGGTCTGGAGTGATTCTGGATGAAGGAATGGTCTCTGATCTCTTGTCAGGTGTCTCTAACCTCATCAGACATTATAGGAGAAAATTTAGAGCTGTTAAACTGGCAAATGAAGGTTTCAAAAAGTATTGAATAACAGGGTCCCATTAATTGTGGCCAATGTGTATTAGAGAAAAATATTTATTTCATAATGATATTTCCCCCCATTTTAAATTCTTATTATCCAATGTGTTACGACTCTGATGTAAATTTAGACTAGGATTTTAAAGAGGTAACAATAATTTGACATATATAAGAAATAAGCCAGGGGAATAAGTGGCAATGGAGCACATGACACAAATCATACCTCAAGAAAAAGGTTTATTGTTCCCAAGAAATCAATTATTAAACAAGACAAAGGAAAAGGAGGGAATTTAAAGCTGTGCTTAAATCATAAAATAAAAATAACAAAAGAATCCCACATACTAACTAATTCCCAGATCCCCTAAACTAATAAAATAAAGAAAAAGAAAAGAAAATCTTCAACGCAAAAGCGTCATAAACTACACTAAATATACAAAGCAAAACATACAGAAAAGCGCACTCTAATAAACTAATGTGTCTAATACATCAAAATTCTCTACGTGCAGGTATGTAGGTCACGTGACTTACTAAGCTCTTCCACTCCTTCCTTGTCTTCCAAAACAGCAGCAAGCTGGCAAAGATAAACTATTAACAATAATTAGGTAGTGACAAAAGTTAACATGTTTGTTAACAAAACAACTAGAGAGCTCTAACTGCGCCATCCAAAGAGAGAGTTAAAAACCAAAGGGCGCAACACACACACACATCGCGCGGGTGCACACAACAGCCACAACCCAAAATATCGCACACCCCTCTTTCTCTTCTCGCTGACGTTCTCCTTTTAAACCTCTCGGACGAGAGCGTGATTGGCAAAGAAAACATGTCGTCATAGTCTATTAATGATGAATGACAACAAAGGTTAGATTTTTGTGATTTTTTTTTTAAATAAAAGATCAAAAGGATTAACAATGCAGATTAATTTTCACAGCCTTCTTTGATCATATTTACCTTTGTTTTAGTGCTGTCAAACGATTAATTGTGATTAATCACATCCAAAGTAAAAGTTTTTGTTTGCATAATATATGAGTGTGCAATGTGTATATTTATTATGTATATTTAAATACACACAAATGCATGTATAAATTTAAGAAATATATGTTGTTTATATATATATTTCTATATAAAATATAATAATATAAATATATAAATGTATATACATGTAAATATTTTCATAATATATACTGAATGTGTGTGTATTTATACACACATAATAAATAAGCACAGTACACATACATATATTATGTAAACAAAAATGTTTATTTTGGATGCGATTAATCGTTTGACAGCACTACTCTGTTTACGTCTGTGTGTTGCTCAGCAACCACTTTGTTGCAACCACAACCGTTTCTGAGGAACTACATTGTCTGGCTGAAGAATAATGTTTTTATTAATTTCATTACACGTTATTTGATCTGTATTATCTTGTGAAACCTTATACAGAATAACCATTTTATAAAAGCAGTAAGCCCCAAGAAGCTGTGGTTTACAGTGAATTTATAACAGCTAAGGGGCGTTGTTAGGCACAACGTGAAATCCATTTGATGCAACGGTTCTCTCTCTTCTTGTAGCTATTGTGCTGGAAAATGTGAATCATTATAGTGAATCGGTTTTGCTCTCACTCTCATGGAAAATCTGACACTTTGTAGTGAATCGTTTTGTCCTAAACAGTTTTTGTTTTCTCATTAATGTAATGTCTTTCACATGTAGCGTTAGAAAGTCAGTAAATAGATTCGCTATAAATTATCTAGTAAATCATTGGTCCAAAATGTTTCTTTCTCTTTCATGGCAGATCCAATTTATTCTAGTAATTGGTTTACTCCTCTCGCTCTCAAGAGCACTGGAAGTCTGATTCATTCTAGTGAATCAGTTTGCCCTAAATGTCCCTACATGGCATTGCAGATCTTTTTTTATAGAAAATATTTAATTCATCACAATTCATTTACAATAGCTTTCTGCTTAGCTCACCCAACACTGTTTTTATCAATTGAAGCCTAACAGTTCTTATTTATTTACACACTTGATGTGATATTTTATTACTTAATGCACTGACAATCAGACATTTTAAGGGTCCGAATATATTTTCAGGCCACTGTACATATAATGCATTGTATGTAATTTAAAGTCACATGTTTCTATTACTACAGTTATATCTGAGATGTGTTTAGGATAGATGACGGCATGGGAGCACCTCCTCTAATCAAACAAATAAGTCTGTTGACTGACCGATTCGGGACGGAGTTCAGAGTTGTTGGATGAGCTCCTCAGAGGAGAATGCGATGATCTTGGCAGAGCGTAAATGTTTTGATTGTTCCAGTTTCTGATTCAGCTTACTCAAACATTGTAAAATCTGCACAGATTTGTCTCTAAGCCTTCCACGGCTGATTATTGTTCTTCCACTGAAAATCATTGTTCACGTGGTCTCTCCAGGGAGCCGAAGTCTGCAGTGAGACCCAGTGAAAACCTGCCGTCCTTTCCATGACGCAGCAAAGTGGATAATACATGCAAAAGAATGAGTTTACTGCAGTTCATGCCTTTTCTTGTCATCTGTTTCATTTCCTTCAGCAGTGCAGTATTCACAGGATTAGTGTGTTTTACACACTCTGGGCGTGAAACTGATTCTGCGTATGCCATAAACGGGTTTGGTGTGCTCTTTTCAACACTGGATTACATACTGTACAGTAAAAGAGGAAAGTTTTCAGTAACACTGCTTTAGTTTAGCCTGTTTGAAATGGTCTTATCTAAGTGTAAAACTGCAACATAAGAAACTGTAATTTCTAGTATAACAACTACAAAGTTTTGTGCTGCAATGCATGATAGAAGCTTAAGAAAATTAAAAAAATAAAATTAGCAAAATTTTTAATTGCAACTCTGTAACTTGGACAACAGTAAATGAGATATTGTTGGTTCAAAATGTGTAATGTAGATTCAGAATAGTTGATTTTTCTTAGTCTGTGTGACTTGATGAGCCCCATATGTTGGATAAAATGTAATTGTAAGATCTGATGAATGACACTCACTTCATGTTGTGAAAACAATCTTGGAAGAACAGATTGTCCAAAGCCTATAGAGAACGATTTGTGGTTTCTGAAATGAAGCTGAGAAAAGCAATTGTTGCCACATAACAAACAGCTGAGCACACATGGTTGCCCTCCCCAGCACTTGTTCCGTTGTTTTTCAGTTCTGCTGTCTCCAGAGACCTTCCTCCTGTGATTAGTCTGCTTCATTTTCAACATTTTAATAAGTAGACCATGTTACGCAGGTATTTTTTTGAGCATGTTAAAGGATTTTCTTTTTTTCTTTTTTTACTTTCTGTTTCTCTCTCTTGCAAAGCACTATTTGGTTACAGCCGGAATAAATTATATACGACTAGAAGAATACATTAGAAGAATAATTTCTTACATTTGTTCAAACAATGACATCTTAAAAAGTATTATTTTTGGTAAGAACCTTTAAGATTACAGTAAAACATTTTTTAATCTATTTAATCCCCCAAATTAAGTGTTTTTGAAAATGGTTTTGGAATCTTGGACTTTATTAATTTGATTAGAAGACCCTGTTTTTTTCTTTTCAGGAAATTAGGTTCACATAATTTTTCCATTGTTTGAAAAACATGATACAGATAGATAGATAGATAGATAGATAGATAGATAGATAGATAGATAGATAGATAGATAGATAGATAGATAGATAGATAGATAGATAGATAGATAGATAGATAGATAGATAGATAGATAGATAGATAGATAGAAAGACAGACAGATAAATAGACATAGACACACACAGATAGACAGATACACACACACACACACACAGAGAGACAAGAAAGACAGACAGATAGATATACACAGACAGACAGACAGACAGACAGATAAATAGACATAGATAGACAGACAGACAGATACACACACACACACACACACACACACAGAGACAAGAAAGACGGACAGTTAAATAGATAGATAGACAGACACACACAGACAGACAGACAGACAGATAGATAGATAGATAGATAGACAGACAGACAGACAGACAGACAGACAGACAGACAGACCGATGGATAGATAGATAGATGGATGGATAGATAGATAGATTGACAGACAGACAGACAGACAGACAGACAGATAGATAGATAGATAGATAGATAGATAGATAGATAGATAGATAGATAGATAGATAGATAGATAGATAGATAGATAGATAGATAGATAGATAGATAGATAGATAGATAGATAGATAGATAGAGACAGACAGACAGATACACACACACACACACAAAGAGAGAGACAAGAAAGACAGACAGATAGATAGACACAGACAGATAGATAGAAAGACGGACAGATAAATAGATAGATAGACAGACAGACAGACAGACAGACAGAAAGATAGACAGATAAATAGACATAGATAGACACACAGACAGACAGACAGACAGACAGACACTGACAGATAGATAGACAGACAGTCAGATAGATAGATAGATAGATAGATAGATAGATAGATAGATAGATAGATAGATAGATAGATAGATAGATAGATAGATAGATAGATAGATAGATAGATAGAGATAGACAGACAGACAGATACACACACACAGACACACAGAGAGAGACAAGAAAGACAGACAGATAGATAGACACAGACAGATAGATAGAAAGACAGACAGATAAATAGACATAGATAGACACACAGACAGACAGACAGACACTGACAGATAGATAGATAGATAGATAGATAGATAGATAGATAGATAGACAGACAGACAGACAGACTGACAGACAGACAGACAGACAGACAGACAGACAGACAGACAGACAGACAGACAGACAGATAGATAGATAGATAGATAGATAGATAGATAGATAGATAGATAGATAGATAGATAGATAGATAGATAGATAGATAGATAGATAGATAGATAGATCTAGGTATCATTTTAGGAGCCAAAAATTAACATTAAAATTTACATTTCAGATATTTTTCATGGATTATGGGGATTCTGTTCATTCATGGTTTTCCCTGCTTCATTCTCTTTCCCCTTTCATCCCTATGTCTAGCCTTCAGAGCACGTGCCAGCTTTGCCATTAGCAACCACAACTAAACAGATGCGGTGTGTGGGAAGACAACACCTGGAACTCATTTCTGATCATCAAAGGAGGATGCAAAGGGATGCTGCTATCCCAGCATGCATTACAGGACTGCCAGTGACCAAAAGTTATAGAGTAGGGACATTCTCTGTTTCCAGTCTTTTGGAATGCTGTCTGGAGTGTTTAGGATGTTTTACAGGAACATCGTGTGCACCTGGTCTCGTGAAATGTTTCTTTGACCATTATACAGCCTTGAAAAGCAATTACCAGGAGGAATGATTCCCATGAGGAGACTGCTCTGATCATCACATGAAACAATGTTTTCTCCAAACATTAATATGTCTGAATGGTTGGACATCAGGCCGCATTATTATTATTAGTATTAGTAGTAGTAGTAGTAGTAATGCATTTTAACACATTGGTCTTGATTCAAGAAAATTTCCAGTTCCTACGGTGACGGTATTTATGCATGCTGTTGTTATGAATTATTAAATATTTTTAAATCTTTGTAATGTCTCTTATGCTCACTAATGCTGCATTTATTTAATGAAAACTATATTTAAAATATAGTATTACAATTTAAATTACCCATTTTTTATTTTAATATATTTTCAAATGTAATTTAAATGTAATTAAAATCCAATTTGTCATCACATTAATAAATTACACTCTAAAACATATTAAAATACAAATCAGTCATTTTAAAATATTTTACAATATTGCTGTTTTTACTCTATTTATGATCAAATAAATGCCTTGGTTTGCATAAGTATAAAAATATTTAAAAAAAAAAAGAAAAGAAAGAAATCATGACTCCAAACAGTAGTATAAATAATCATAGCATAAATTAAAATAAAATAAAATTTATTTGGATATAAATTAAATGTTTACACACACACACACACACACACACACACATACTGTATGTATATATATATTATTAGATTTATATATTTAACATATTTATATATTTCAATTTCAACTCGACATGCTGAAAATCTCACTTTTACTTTTTATTTGGCAGTCCACCTCATGTGACTCACCAGTAAAGCTGTAATATGAAATTGTGATTCAGTTATTCCAAAGTGAAACTCTGTTCTGTTCTGGTACGCGATTCTGTTTGTTGCTTGTAAAGAGCAGGTGTTGGACGGGACAGAAAGCGGGAAACACACCTCACTTTACATTCTCCGCTCAAGGACATGCTGATAACATAACCCACAGCAATGTTTGCACTTGTGTGTCTGTGTGTGTGTGTGTGTGTGTGTGTGTGTGTGTGTGTGTGTGTGTGTGTGTGTGTGTGTGTGTGTGTGTGTGTGTGTGTGTGTGTGTGTGTGCTCCAATGAGCATTTCCTCCCTGACAGTCTAAAATGAGAGAGTCTCGCTATATCACGTATTAGCCTAATGGTTTTGATTCGCTTGTAAATGAGCATCAGGCCCGCTGTAGTGTCAAACACACAGTGACAAGGTGAGACTGACAGGCCTATTAACACTTTGCATGGTTCTTAACAGCATCTTCTCTCAATGCATGATGTGTGTTATAAGGAGGTTTGATGTTTATAAGGATTTTGCTAAGTGTGTGTGTGAGGAAGAGAGAGAGAGTCGCTGATGCGCTGTGCTGCCATTAACCTGTACCTCTTCCTCATTAGTGCTGTATCTCTGTTGCCATGGTGGTCTATTAGAGAGCTCAGATTAAAGCATCATTTGCATGTGAATGCGACTGTGTGTGTGTGTGTGTTTGTGTGTGTGATTAGGGGGTGGCTATTTTCAAGGGTAGAATTGGGGCACGAGTAGCTTACAGTCTTGATGTTGTGTTAATAGAAAACAAATGACAGTGACGGCGACTTTTGATAGCACAAACCCTATAATTATGAGGAATGTACAGTACAGTGACCCCAAAGAAATGTCTGAATGTCATTGCATTCAATGACAAAACATTCAAAACAAGTGGCATCAAATGCTGCAGGATCTTTCCTCAAAACTTACATTTTCTTCATTTTTGTGCAGTCTTTTAATCAGTTTCATTGTTTTTGTCAGTTTTTGTATGTATGAAGTTAGTTTTCCTCAAGATACTTTTATTTTATTATCATTAAGACTTTTTTAAATTATATTTGCCATTTTCATTTTCATTTTAGGTAATTTTGGGGTAATATTATTGTGTATTTTTGTTATTTTTATTAGTGATTGTTTTCATTCAATTTTGTATCTGTTTTAGTCATTTTAGTATAGTTAAACTAAATAAAAATGAGAAATGTTGCCTTTGCAACTAACTTAAAATAAGCCTTTGTATGTTTTATTTCAATTAATATTTATTTTATTTCAAGTAACATGTTTTTAGTTTTCCTTAACTTTAATACGCCTCAAGTTCAAGTTGTCCTATAAAAGAGCTATTTCTACCTGATTTAACCTATAAAAAATATTTTTGGCATCCATTATTCCATGTAAGTTGGTTCAGTGATTTTAAATAATATTTTTGACTTGAATAAAACCAGTTAATTACTTTTTTCAGTGTAACCATAGTTGTAGTTCACCATATTAACTGTTCCACTACAAGAAACAAAGACTTTGCCTTCATTTTGAATAGTATTGGTTTATCATCTAAACCCCAGCAATTATCTACACATAGCTGCAACCCTAATCGAACACACCTGAACCAGCTAATCGAGTTCTTCAGGATCTCTTAAAACTCAAAGGCCAGGTGAGCTGAAGCATGTTGGAAGTAAAATTTGCAAGATCTAATAAAATACAGACATTTTTGTGAGACTTAAGTTCCAAAAATGCTTTTGGTGGCATCTGTATATACTGAAAGTGTTTTTACTTCCAGTTTTTATTTTTTGGAAAGTGATGCACCTGTGGTTTGGATCCACCTCTGTGTGGATTGAGTTGTGCGGTGGACAGCTGGCCCCCTACATGCAGCTGTTTGGCAGCTGCTTCCCTCTTGCATTTGTTTCATATTAATGTATGTTTGTGTAAGCGAGTATGTGAGTGTGCTGAACATAATAACATACCCTGGGAATAATAGCACAAACAGTCATTTCTTCAGCTAAAAACACAGGCACATGCACAGTCTACGTTTACAGTTGTTGTATTTAATATCAAGTTTAGAGCACAAACTGTCCCCTTCACAGAACAACTTATCGTTTATAAGTGTGTATAAACGCAAATTCACTTTAAAACTGCAGTTTTGTGGAGTAGATTGTATTTTTACATTTTGTATTTATTATTTAATGTTGACTTTGTATTTTTTATATATTTAAACACACACACACAACCATGTGTGTGTGTGTGTGTGTGTGTGTGTGTGTGTGTGTGTGTGTGTGTAACCATATATGTATATATCATATAAGTTTACATCCCCTTTGCCAAAATAAGAAGGATCATACAAAATGCATGTTGTTGTTTGTTTAGTACTGACCTGAATAAGATATTTCACATAAAAGAGGTTTACAGTCCACAAGAGAAAATAATAGTTGAATTTATAAAAAATGACCCCATTCAAAAGCTTACATCCCTTGATGCTTAATACTGCTGCCTGGATGATCCACAGCGTTTTTGTTTGTTTGTTTAGTGATAGTTGTTCATGAGCCCCTTGTTTGTCCTGAACAGTTAAACTGCCTGCTGTTCTTCAGAAAAATCCTTCAGGTCCCACAAATTCTTTGGTTTTCCAGCATCTTTGTGTATTTGAACCCTTTCCAACAATGAATGTATGATTTTGAGATCCATCTTTTCACACTGAGGACAACTGAGGGATTCATATGCAACTATTACAGAAGGTTCAAACGCTCACTGATGCTTCAGAAGGAAAAACCATGCATTAAGATTCAGGGGGTGAAAACCTTTTGAATTTGAAGATCAGGGTAAATTTTACTTATTTGTCTTCTGGGAAACATGTAACTATCTTCTGTAGCTTCTGAAGGGCACTACTAAATGAAAAAAATGTGATATTTAGGCAAAATAAGAATCTCACACGAAATACACATCTCCACTCTGTTCAAAAGTTTTCACTCCCCGGCTCTTAATGCCTTGATCCCTCTTATTTTGGTAAAATAATTAACATTTTGCATATTCTGAAAGGGGGATGTAAACTTTTGACCTCAACTATACAGTGGTGTGAAAAAGTGTTGGGCCCCTTCCTGATTTTTTATTTTTTTGCATGTTTGTCTCACTTTAATGTTTCAGATCATCAAACAAATTTAAATATTAATCAAAGATAACACAAGTAAACACAACATGCAGTTTTTAAATGAAGTTTTTTTTATTATGAAGGGAAAACAAAATCCAAACTCACATGGCCCTGTGTGAAAAAGTGCTTGCCCCCTAAACCTAATAACTGGTTGTGCCACCCTTTGCAGCAACAACTGCAATCAAGCGTTTGCGATAACTGGCAATGAGTCTTTCACATCGCTGTGGAGGGATTTTGGCCCACTCTTCTTTGCAGAATTGTTTTAATTCAGCCACATCGGAGGGTTTTCGAGCATGAATAGACTGTTTAAGGTCATGCCACAGCATTTCAATTGAATTTAAGTCCAGACTTTGACTTGGCCGCTCCAAAACCTTCATTTTGTTTTTCTTGAGACATTCAGAGGTGGACTTGCTGCTGTGTTTGGGATCATTGTCCTGCTGCATAACCTGCTGCTTGAGCTTGAGGTCACACACTGATGGCCGGACATTCTCCTTCAGGATTTTCTGATAGAGAGCAGAATTCATGGTTCCATCAATTATGGCAAGTCATCCAGGTTCTGAAGCTGCAAAGCAGCCTCAGACCATCACACTACCACCACCATGTTTGACTGTTGGTATGAGGCTCTTTTTATGAAATGCTGTGTTGGTTTTGCGCCAGATGTAACGGGACACACACCTTCCAAAAAGTTCAACTTTTGTCGCATCAGTCCACAGAATATTTGCCCAAAAGTCTTGGGGATAATCAAGATATTTTTTGGCAAATGTGAGATTTGCATTGTTTTTGGTCAGCAGTGGCTTTTGCCTTGGAACCCTCCCATGGATGCAGTTTTTGCCCAGTCTCTTTCTTATTGTTGAATCATGAACACTGACCTTAATTGAGGCAAGTGAGGCCTGCAGTTCTTTAGATGTTGTTCTGGGTTCTTTTATGACCTCCTGGATGAGTCGTCTTTGTGCTCTTGGAGTAATTTTGGTAGGCCGGCCGCTCCTGGGAAGGTTCATCACTGTTACAAGTTCTCTCCATTTGTGGATAATGGCTCTGACCGTGGTTTGCTGGAGTCCCAAAGCCTTAGAAATGGCTTTATAACCCTTTCCAGACTGATACATGTAAACTATTTTGTTTCTCATCTGTTTATGAATTTCTTAAGATCCCGGCATGATGTGTTGCTCTTTAAACATGCTTCACTTTGTCAGACAGGATCTATTTAAGTGATTTCTTGATTCAACAGGTCTGGCAGTAATCAGGCCTGGGTTTGGCCTAGGGAAATTCATATATATAGAGAGAGAGAGAGAGAGAGATAGTTACTCTGCTAGAAGCTATAAAGAAACCATTTAATAAACAAACAGTTATTTTAATAGTTATTTAAAATTCAAAAATAAACTTCAACTATAAGCAAAACATTACTCTAACTTTATGTACTAAAATTAATAAAACTGAAATATAATATTTTGAAATATTATTATATATTATAATTTTAAATTATTATATATAAATATTGTAATTATAAAAAATATATAGACATATATTTAAATAAATAAATAATGACAAAAAATAAAGCTAATTCAAAATTAAAAAATCTCAGTGATACTAAAATAGCACTGCTTGAGGTGTGTGTGTGTGTGTGTGTGTGTGTGTGTGTGTGTGTGTGTGTATAAGAATATAATTTTTAACCTTAAAAAGAGATACAATTCAATTACTTAACTTAATATAATTCAATTACTCTGTTCAGTTACACAGAAGTATTCTGGTTTATGAAAGACGTTTAGGCCTATTCTGGCACTGCTAATATTGTTGTCTCCTTTATGATAATATGCATGTGTTTTTCCTCATTTGTAAGTGGAAAAAAAAAACATCTGCAAAATGAATAAATGTAAATGAGTGTTCATCATCAACATGCAGAGGAAGCACACAAATCTGCAGGAACGCCTCAAGTACCTCTTTCAAACATGTGTCATCCTATTGTTTGAAGTTTCTGAGGATTTCTGATAGATATGCGCAGGATTAGAGGTTTCGGTGAGTCATGACGTTCAGAAGTGTTTGTGACTCATCTCCCAAAGGATAATGAACACCCACGACACCCCCACCCCTCGAATTCCATAGCCCACCCTCACTGCCCTCACCTCACACAGCCAAATCTTCATAATCACAATATCCGCCACTCGCAGCGGGAGAAACATCATCAATGAATATTAATGACTCAGAGGTGCGGCTGAGCACATCAATGCTACGTCAAAACCCTTTCCGGGATGAAATGGAGAAAAGTGGATTATACGCAGCATCTTTCAGCAGCTTCCCAAATCTCATTTGCTCTTATGCATTTTAATAAGACCAGAAGACGTGGCTGCTGAGAGAAGCTACGAGAGCCACTGATTTCATCTTCGTGTGTGTTTTTCTTTCCATTGGGTGTGTATTCAGACTTCTTAGTCATCAGCTGCACCTTGGTGACTTTTAAATTCGCGCAAATGTCCAGGCCTTTCTTTCCGAATGCAGTTGTGACATTAAAAATGTGGCTAAAAACTAACGATTAAATGAAATGCACGTTTTGAAAGTGCAAAAATGTATTAACTTTCAAATTAGACTGTAATTTTATATTGACTACACATGGTTACGGTGTCAAAATGAATCAATAAGAGGCCTGTTTTCCTCGTCTTGATCAATAGTAATATTTCTCTGTATCTAATACAGAGGACATTAATTTGGCTTGCTTCAACAGTGCTGCATGCTAATTATGACCCCTCATTTTTGCTTCAATTTCAGTCTAATATTATAAATGCAGGTATAAATAACAGATTGTACAAATTTCTGCATGCAGTTGACAATTTAATGTATTTTTAATCCACCATAAATAGCCTTATTTATGCTTTCAAAAAAGAGTATGCAGGCAAGTGATGTATAGAATAAATAGTGCGTCAGCTAAAATGTAGATAGATAGATAGATAGATAGATAGATAGATAGATAGATAGATAGATAGATAGATAGATAGATAGATAGATAGATAGATAGATAGATAGATAGATAGGTAGATAGGTAGATGGATGGATGCAAATGTGCTCATTTTAGCGAAGGTTTATGTAGTTTATTCCAGCACAGGTTTCCATTCTCTCATAGGGGAGGTTCAGCTCTGCAGTCGTGATTGTTTTTGTGCGGCAGAGATTTGTGAAACCCCAGCAGAGGAGCAGGAGAGGGCTGAAGGACTCCTGTGGCTGGATGCTGTGACAGGCTATAGGGGATAGAGGTCAGAACAAAGCCTTTGTTTCAGCGCTCTGCGTCGTCCCTGCGTCAGTGCTGTTCTGTTTGTGAGCATGTGTCCTCCTCCCAGCTCCAGGAAGAGCAAGAAAAGCTCACGAGGGTTTTGTAAACATTGGCTTATTCTGCTTCACTATGTGTATCTTACACAACAGCAGGGAATTCACATGGCCCTCAGACTGATAGAGAAAACAGTGCCAAGGGGAAAGAACTACTAATAATACTATACTGCATTTATATATATATATATATATATATATATATATATATATATATATATATATATATATATATATATATATATATATATATATATATATATATATATATATATATATACAGGGGTGCACATAAGTTTTTCAGCCTGGCTCTCATATGAGAACCTGGAGTTTGGTCCTCACAGGGGCTATGGCAAGTAGTGTGACCCATAAAATATAACTCTAAAAAAATGTATTAATAATAGTGATAATATTATTGCACTTTATTTCGTTTTTTTTTTTTTTTTTTTTTTTGTAATGAACTACATAATCAAGTGTGATAATACTATTTTATTTTAAAATAAAAAAGGAGTATTACATACCAATGCAATTATTTTATAGTAAACAAAAATAAAATGCTAATATTTTTATTATTATTTTTTATTATTATCATTATTTTAATTTTCATCATTTTCAAACGTAAAATCAGCGAGCTTTTATTTTGGCGGGTTGCCGGCAAGTAAATATTATGCGCTTCCGGGTTTAGCGCTGCTGATGGAAGAGCGTCAGTGAATGAAATGTCAGCGGTAGCCTAGATTATGCTTTCAGTTTGGATAGAAATCTTATACAGTACAGTTTGTCGATCTAAAATGGTAATAGTGCATTAACAGCTGTCAACCATGTCAATACGCAAATGCGCTGTCAGAACTTATTTACACAGCGCATTTTTAATTTTGGTCGCGCATGCGGACCTGCGAACCAGTTATGTGCACCCCTGTGTGTGTGTGTGTATATATATATATATATATATTTGTGCTGTCAAATGATTAATCGCGATTAAGCGCATCCAAAATAAAAGTTTTTGTTTACATAATATATGTATGTGTACTGTGTTTATTTATTATGTATATATAAATACACACACACACATACAGTATATATTTTGGACATATTTACATGTATTTATGTGTCTATATTTATATTCATATAATTTATTTTTTAAATAAATATTTTTAATATATAAACAACATTTTTCTGAAATATATACATGCATGTGTGTGTATTTATATATACATAATAAATAAACACAGTACACATAAACAAAAACTTATTTTGGATGCAATTAATAGTTTGACAGCACTAATATATATATATATATATATATATATATATATATATATATATATATATATACATATAGATAGATAGATAGATGGATGGATAGATAGATAGATAGATAGATAGATAGATAGATAGATAGATAGATAGATAGATAGATAGATAGATAGATAGATAGATAGATAGATAGATAGATGAAGAGTTCAGATGCAAAAGCCTCCAAGTGCCATCTTAAATTTTCTATAAAATGATTATTTTTCTCAAGCTCCAATATTTATGTTAAGTTATTTCACTTTAATGGCAATGAAAATAACCTATTCATTGCCATTAAAGTGAAATTACTGAACCTACACATAGGAGCCTGATAAAAATGTTCATTTTAGAAGAAAATTTCAAATGACACTAAAGGTTCACACCAAGAACAATAACTATAAAGATAACGATATTAGCGTCCACACCATTGAACGATATCGTCTGCGCACGCGCGTCTGCCGCTTTAAATTCACTGGTTATAACAGGATTGATTCTGATTGGATGTCAATGTTTGTATCGTTTATCATCTGGGGAAAAAAATCGTTCTTGAAGTGATTCCAACTATATCGTTTCTCTGTGCCTTTATCGTTATAGTTGTGGTGTGGACTCTGCTATTCTTTAATACTGAGAACGATTTTTAGAACTATATCTTTATCGTTATCTTTATTAGTTATCCTGCTTGGTGTGAACGGGCCTCGTCATATATTGTCTTAGCATACCTCACTAATTAGCTTACTATAAAAACAATTGCAACCATTGTATCAAAACAAATGCACCCTCAACAAACACCCTCTTGAAAAAACATGAAATCCACCAGAATCCATATGTTTTGTTTGATGCACAGAGAATCAAAGAGAAACAGAAGTCCGGCCCTCTGAATCTGATGTCAAAGGCCTGTCAGCAGAAGGAATTCATTGTAAGAACAAACACAGCAAACCAAAACACCTCCATCCATGTGATCCAGTGGCATTCATGCTGTAATTGAGCTGTGCTTGTAAATTTCTTCAGTCTCGTATTGATTTGTGGCCGACAGCTATTGTGACGCCCATTGCAATTTAGCAAGTAACTCGCATACAGGAAATTTGTGCTGGAATATAATATATTAACATCACAAGATATCTATTATAAAGAAAATAAATATCTCTCCTGTTTTTACCTGTGTTTGCTTTTATAAACCTCATCAGCTGGATGATTTGAATCCAAGCTTATTGATTTACCATTATCTTCAATGGCAATGAAAAATCCATGGCTTTCTCTTTAAATAACCATCAGATGTGCTCAGGCAAATGTGTTAGATGTGTAGAGGGAATTACAGCCAATATAACGTGATAGTGTTATCAAATGTGGCTTGTTTGAACTTAATGTTTTTGGATGTTATTTGTGAATGGCTTATGGTCTAATTATAAAAGTGTTTAATATGCATGTCAAGGTGTTCAGTAAAAAAGGCCTACAATTAAGAATGATGTATTTGAATTGCATATAAAATTTCCATCCATTTGAATTATATAATTTAACACAAACTTCATACAAAAATGAAGCAGGTAAGATTCATTTGCATATTTAATTTTATTTAAAAAATCTTTTTTTTTTTTTTTTTAAACGCATTCATTCAAAATGCTTGTTCATTTTTTAAAACACTTCAATTACAGTTACAAAATGAGATTAAAAGAAAGTGGATTTATTGATAATATATATATATATATATATATATATATATATATATATATATATATATATATATATATATGGTTATTGTATTTAAAACATTTCTATATTATAGAAATCTTACCTGTTTCATTTATGTAAGAGTAACAAATATGCATCGCATTTAAAGTAATAGTTTACACAAAAATGAAAATCTGCTAAAAAAAAAAAAATCATCAGAACAGATTTGGAGATATTTAGCTGTACATCACTTGCTCACCAATGGATGCTCTGCAGTGAATGGGTGCCATTAGAATGAGAGTTCAAACAGCTGATAAAAACACTACAGTAATCCACAAGTAATCCACACCACTCCAGTCCATCAGTTAACGTCTTATGAAGCCAAAAGCTGCATGTTTGTAGAAACAAATCCTTCAACAAGATGTTTTTAACTTCAGACCGTTGCTTCCAGCAAAAATACTACTTTTAGTGTTTTATTCTATGTTAGTGTTTGGTGTTGCCAATGCCAAGCAGCAAGCAACTTAATAGAGCTGGAAATATCTATTCTTTGTATTGTACTTTTCATGTGCACATATGCATGCCGTCTTAAAATTAAACCATTTGTCATTTGTTTAAAAGGAGAACATTCTATTCTTGTCTGACAATTCCACATTCCAGTCTTCATTGTAATTCCATGTGATTGTATCTTTTAAATCACAGTTTGAAACAAATCACCCCCCCCCACCCCCGCATCCAATCACCAGCATGGGCCGCTCGACATTCCCTGCCAGATTCCTGCATTTCCATATAGATGGAGCACCACATTAAACTGCATTGCATTGTCCATTTATCCTATCACCGTTTGTCCAAGATATTCTTTTTTAATATGCTTCATCTTCCCTGGCACATCCACGATCGTCGTTTTATTATGTATGTGATTGGTTTCATCTGCCCAAGTGAATGCGTAACATCAGCTTAATGGTTATTATCGGGCACCAAGACCTCAAGGTTGCTGTGTGAAATAGCCGCAGTGACCCTGAGACCAAGGCTGAGATGGATGGAGGAAGCTCCGCTGCCAGGGAAATCAGAATTAAAATGCAAGGAAAACAGTCAGATTGTCTTTCCCAAGAGAGGCGGAAGAGAAGGGCAAAGCCAACTCCACACTCTACACATATGCCAGTCTAGATTTGCATGACACTGCCCAGGGGAGCATTTTATTGCTCAGAGGTTGCAGGAGACTTAATGCAGATCTCAGTTATGTTTTATTTATGTGTCAACTTTGCCTTTGAGGTTTCTCCAGAAATTCCTAAGGAGAATTCAGAGTGCAATTGAGACAATCATTGACATGCCGTAAGGGTGAAGAACTGTGAAATGAATGGATTGGTCTAGTGAGATTTTGATGACAAATGGTTGAGACCATGTTGAGAGATATTGAGAGTGTTTGGGAGGTTGTTCTTCTTCTGAAACTCTTGCGGGTTATATTACTAGAGCACAAACTGGTAACCTGAAAATGTTCTAATGGATTAATTTAGATGTTACAATGCATTTTGTTATTTATCAGAACAAATATGTAAGGCAACTTAAATAAAGGTTTTACTGGCAACGATGGTTCTATGAAAAACATTTAACATGGAAACATTGTGCAGAGGTTCTTCTGATTGTTAAAATGTTCTTCATACTGAGAAAAAAAAATAAATATAGATATATTTTTAAGCACAGTTCCTTCAGTGTTTGTTTGGATGGTTCTTCTTTTGCATCGCCCTGAAAACCCTCTTTTGTAACCTTTATTTTTAAGATTATAGTTCAGCCAAAAATAAACATTCTGTCATTTATTTATGACAAACCTGCATTTCTTTCTCCATGTGAAACACAAGAAAAACAACATTTGATCCCTTTTACATTCAGTACATAAACAAAAACACAGACTTTTTTCACAATATCTGATTTAGAATGACATGAATGATGACAAAATGTTTATTTTTGAGGAAACAGAATATCCTTCAAAGGGATATTCCAAACAAAACTTGAAATTGTGTTTAAAATCATGCCATTTCAAACCTGTATGACTGTCTTCTGTGAAACAAAAGAAGGTATTTTAAATAATATTGGTAACCAAACAGTTTTGGTTCCTGTTGACATCATTGCAATTTTCTTGCCCATGTGATGTAAACATACGGGAACCGAAACTGTTTCTTCTAAATATCTTCTTTTGTGTTCAACAGAAGAAAGCAAGTTGTACAAGTTTGGAATGACTAGAGGCTGAGTAAATCATGACTGAATGTCTATTTTTGGGTGAACTATCACTTTAAGCAAAAGTGTCAATTTTAACCATTTGCTGAATAGAAGAAACTTTAAATATTAATATAACTCATATGTGATTTTTCTATATGTTGCCAGCATTATTTTCCCATACAGGACGTTAAACAGAATCAAAATGCCACTCAGCAGCTTTGATGTCCACCACACCAGCACATATTCAGCTGTCCCAGCTCTTTATATACAGTATCTTTACTGACAGTACAGTAGTATTTTAGACCAAAGGCAGTCAGTGTAGATAGATGGAGGAGAGAGCATGGTTCATTGCGTGATATAGTATTGACAGGTCAGCTACCGCAGTCCTGCCGGATCCCTCTGCACCCTGGGGAACTCCTCTGTCTGTTTTGGACCCCCTCCCCCTCAGCCAACAATCCCAACCCCCTTCATGTGCTCTGGGGGATAGAGGAGCGGCGTGCCGTGGTACTTTCTGATGAGCAGACACTCCCACCAGCGACGTGCATGACAATGACATAGAGAGAGTGTCTCAATAATTGATAAAAGACAGAAAATTAACCGAGACACTCTATTTTATCTGACCAATCGTGTTATAATTGAAAAATAATGGAAGTTGAGACTCGCAGCACTGAGTGGAAATTACATGCATGCATTCTGACTGCACGTGAAATGCTTTGCAGCTATGAAGAATAAATTGGAAATGACTTTCTGATGTAATCACATTTCTTTCTTAAGGCTTGTTATGTGGAAAATCTTGATAATCATTGAATATAGCACCATTTTTGAAAGCTCTTGTAAAGAAAGCTCATATAACTTCTTCAGAAATGTATTTTCTGTCATACTGCATGCTGTTTTGACATCAGCTCATTAGGATACTGGGATTTAATGAGCTCCCACTGAGCTGAGATAGACTGCCTGTAGGCCCCTCTTAACATTTTCTAATACCCTTCCAGCCCTCGACCAATCCTCTTCCATGACCCTTTATAGTGAGATAAATGTAACGCTTGGTTGGGCAATGGAGGCTACACTTATAGTCTGGCACACTGCTCTCTCTCTCTCTCTCTCTTTCAATCCCTTTCTTTCTTTAGCACTTTGGTGCCAGGCGCTCAATATGTGGAACCCCTATTTTGGGTGTTCTGTGAATGAGTTTCCGTACATGGAAAAGCTCTGCAACAATCACAGTTTAAGATCTCTTTGAGAGGTTTCCATCCAGTCAACTGTCTTTTGCTGCCAACCAGAGTGCTCTTGAAATGGTTAAGGTCATTGTCATTATCATGAGCTGTGTCCGGAATTCCTTTGCAATTGGAGTATGTACTGAATTTGTTTAAGAATTTACATCTCATTGTGTAGTATAAATATATTGCCAGTAATATTGCATGTTAGTATTGTGCCTTTGCCTTTGGGTTCTTTGACCTGTGACGTATGAAAATAAATAATTTACTTTCGTTAAGCAAGTGCTATTTAACAATGAGGAACAACTTTCTTGGTCCCTATAACTTGAAAAGATCCACCTGCATTCTTAAAAATAAAGGTTCCAAGAGGTTGTTTTTCACACAGGTTTTCAATATCATTTCATTTTAATGATCTAAAAAAAAACTTTTTCCACTAAAGAACCTTTTGTCCAGTGGAAAGGTTCTATGGATGTTAAAGGTTCTTCGTGGAACTGCAGATTCCAATAAAGAACCTTCATTTTTAGTGTCTCTGCAATTTTTCAGCTTCTCAAAATGTGGAAGTTCATCGGTGCCTGTGGCTGTATAGCAAAGTGTCTATTTAACTAAGAATCTCAATGGAAGCAGTATGTCATCTGGATATTGTTGGTGTACTGTTTCATAAATACTTCATATCCAGATATACAAATTTGAAAAAGTATTTTTGAATACCATACTTTACTGCGAATAGCCTACTATAACATGAAGTACGCGGGGATGTGGGGACGATTACAACTCTCACTGATAATAACACAAAAAATTCTGTTCCATCTTGCATGCAATTCAACAGCAATAGGCTTATCTGAAATAATGGTTTCAGATTGAATCTGGCCAAAAAGGTATAGTGTAGAGCAGCACTGAATTGTTAGATAAAAGTGTGCAGCTCCTAAAGTGTTTCGGATTCTGCTGCAGTGCTGAAAATGTTAATAGTCATGTTAACTACTGCATGCTGTTGATTAAATGAGATGAATATTGAACGTGGCAATGGAAGTTGTAGGCTACTGATTTATTTTCTAATTGCCTACATGTTGTGCTGGTCTAAAAGACTTGAGTTGAGGTGATTTTATATGGTTAAATTTTAACCTCATTATTCAAATTTAAACTTCACCTACGTCATCAACATTCACATGACAGCAGGTGTAGACCCACCAATCTCCGTGTTAATATATTCAACCATTTTTCTACTGTCTGTTTCTACTGCAGCAGGGTGTGTTCCTCTGAGGAGAAATGCAGCGCGACGATCAATTTCTCCTCATAAAAACACACTTTTCGTCCATATAATGTGTGACATATTGTGGTTTTGTGTGAACATTTCAGTGTGCATGTGATGAATGTAATGAAACGGCAAGAACCATATATATTTGCGCTTTCTTTTTCATGGCCATATATGGAGATTAGATTGACTGTTGACGCGTCAACCTCATTTTAACCCTTTAGCTGCTGAATTTTATTCGCTGCAATAATCATAAAGATAAAGGTGTGATAATTGATGTAGCCTACTGCACATGTTGCGTTTTAGGGAATGCGATTTAAAACTCACAGCTGTGCGAAAGTTTGCCTAATGTTTCTGCTTCACACACAGTTTTAGGCTATATAACGGAATACATTATAGGTGTTAATGCGCTCAGCTATTAATGTAGGCTATGCTGGCGGTAAACGAGTGGTTAATTTACTACCTTCTGGCGTTAAACTGAGGAGCCTTTAATAGAACAACTCCTTTACACGACAGATTTAAAGGTGTACACAGGTGTTTTGTCTCTATGTGGTCCTTGTCAGCGATGTTAAAGCTTTAAGCTATTAATGCAGGCTACACTATGCTTGCGGTAATCGAGAGGTTAATTTACCTATACTGGCGTTAAAGGTGCCTTTAATAGAACAACTCGCGACATGTTTAGAGCTGTAAATATAGGTGTCTGGTCTCTATATGGTTCCTGTGAGCGTTTTGGATGGGGAAAAAAATAAAGAGCAGCCTATTTTGACGTTCCGTTTTTTTTTTTTTTTTTTTTTTTTTTTTAAACAGAATAGAATTGCTTTAAGTATAGGCTATATAGTGCATTGCAGATGCAGAGATAATCACAACAAATTGGGGTATGAAATAGGATTATAACTAGACAGATAGATAGATGGATGGATGATAGATATATGTGAGATTTTATGCCATAGTAAGCTGTATTCATGCACATTTATTTCCAAC
This sequence comes from Acrossocheilus fasciatus, assembly GCA_036784905.1. NCBI lineage: Eukaryota > Metazoa > Chordata > Actinopteri > Cypriniformes > Cyprinidae > Acrossocheilus > Acrossocheilus fasciatus. Next base: position 4,691,986 of record JAXUIB010000026.1, on the reverse strand, counting down.
TTGTTCTTAATTACAGCAAGCAAACACCGTTTATACACACACACTACAGCTTTATATTCTGCATTTGGCACAGTTATTAGCACCCCCCCACCCCACCCCACCCCGCGCTCTGACGTCACGCGCCTGCCTCGGCTCATTATTGCATGAACTATTTTCTGTAGTAGCACCAGCACCAGCGAGCTTTTCCAGTGGCCGCCGCTTAACGTGGAGACGAATACGAGGGAGAGAGGGAAAGAGGAGGGGTGAGTGAGGGACAAATTAATCTCGGGCCACAGCGGTGGCACAGCGCGAGACAGTACAGCGTTGCAGCGAAGAAGATCCTATTGAGCTGGTTTTCTTCAGACGGGCGGCAGAGACGGCATGGATCTACCTGCCGTTGGGGAGCACGTCTTCGCGGTGGAGGGCATCGAGAAGAAGCGCCTACGGAAGGTAAAACTACCGCAAACTAGAACTACCGTAAATGGTGCGGAGGATGCATTTGTTGTTCCTGTACTGTCTGTACCCAATGCATTTTCGTGTTTTTTCAGGGCAGAATCGAGTATCTGGTGAAGTGGCGAGGATGGTCAGCCAAGTAAGTGTTTAATTGGTTTATATGCGTTATTTTTAGACACATTAACAGTAAATACCGAGCGATGTCGGTCTTGAACGTCCTGTAGCTATCCGACATCGGTCGCGCTGGGCTGTTTTTTACGGATTCCATCACAAATTTTACGCGAGAGTGAATTTGTATTTGTACTGTATGTAATAAAATATGCTCGTATATTTATTTGTTTACATGATCTGTAGGCTATAAATGTGCTTTGTTTGCGCGGTAATCTGCAAATATTCTATGTTTTATTGCAGCACACGTTGCATTTGCCATATGGTTCATTACATTTTCATATTCTCTCGTCAATATTACAGATATAACACATGGGAACCCGAGGAAAACATTCTTGACCCGCGCCTTCTTGTGGCTTTCCAAAACAGGTGAGATGGAGGACAAATAACTGAACTTGTGGTGATGACCGTATATGGTCACGGGAGGCGGGGCCAAGTCCTGCACACTGTAGCTGAAGATTAATGGTAGCCCCACGGGTCAGGTCTGACTGCTACAAAGACTCTCTTGATGCTTGCCTTTTATCCAGTTTTGGAAACACCCCATTGTTATTACCCAGTGCTAGTCCTACAAAATGAATGTGCCATTGTGTACTGACTAAAACAAGATTTAATTTTCTTCCTATCTGTTCTGGCGCAGTGGTTCTCAAACCAGGGGCCGTAACCCTCTGGGGGCCCCATTAAGGTTTCAAAGTGGCTGGAAGATGACTATATATATATATATATATATATATATATATATATATATATATATATATATATATATATATATATATATATATATATATATATACACACATTTAAATAAGTGAGACTTCTGTAATCACAGAATGAATTGCAAATGTTAATTTTAACACTGGCTTTCCTCATTTCAGAAGAAAAGAAACATAATATTGTCTTAAGTCAAAAAGTGTGAGAACCACTGTTTTGGGCAGCACTGAAAATAACTATCCTTTGGAACATCTTAGAGCAGATCATTTCATACATTCATATATTAAAAATACATCAGTAGCAGTGTTCTCAGAAGTGGACATACCCTTCTACACCCAAGTCTGTGATCTAATCTGCTGTGTCAGTGGTCTTGTGATGTTCACAGTAACACACCCCTCTCTGAGCCCACTGTTCTGTTCTGAAGATAAAAGTAGAATGAGTATCAAAGCATTCCAGAATCTCTAGGAAAAGAATTGTTAAGTTTAGATAGCATTTTTCGCAAGATGTTTCTTGAGTTGCGCTCACTGGTTTAGCAGCACTAGAAGTTTGTGAGTGTCATGTTACCCATTGTGCTCTTGTTTTGTGTTGTAACCTGGTGATCAAAGGGATCCACTGTGGCTTGCGATTTGAATGTTGTACTAATGTTGATAAGTGCGCTCTTAAAAATAACGGTTCCAAAATGCCATAGAAGGACCATTCTGGGTCTCCCAAAGAACCTTTTGTTGAACATTCTTAAATAACCATTTTTCTTAGTGTAAAGAACATTTTGTGCAATGGAAAAGTTCTGTGGATGTTAAAGGTTCTTCATGGAACAGTACATGCTAATAAAGAACCTTTAATTCTAAGAGTGAATGAGAATATTGGTTCTGCTACACATGAATAGATTAATAAGAATTTTAATATTGCAGTTGTAGTTGTTCTCAAACCCAACAGTGTTGACAATATCCAATGTGTTGTGTTGAAAATAGTGAATTTATATGTATATATTTTATGTATCGTTTTCAGAGAAAGGCAGGAGCAAATGGTGGGATATCGCAAAAGAGGGCCTAAACCCAAACACCCCCTTGTCCAGGTATTTTGTTATTCCAATTGCAGTTTTTATCTTCCATTCCGTACATAAGTTGGCAATATTTTTTGCAACAGTATTGCTTATTTAAGACCTAGGTTATTCCTGTGCACGGTTGGAATAAAACTTTCATTTCATTATGAATCAATAATTGTACGCCAATGGCTCCTTGCTGTCTGCATGCATCTTAATGTACTTGATGATGACCGTTATGGACCGCTGTAGTTGATTTCAATGTTCTACCTATAAATAATTCATAAGAATGGCATCTCTAAGCTCAAAACATAGTAAGACCCACAAATGAAAGCCCATTATTATCTCTAGAGTAAAGCTAAATGTGTTGTAAAGTAATCAACAAATGATGAACTCTCAGTTCTTTTGAGAAGTCAATATATATTCTCTCTATGTTCCAGCTTCCTGCATTTGCTCGTAGATCAAGCATCCTGGGTGGTCTTGAGGACACATCATTGGATGAGGAGAACCAGCCCAAAGTGGAGCCCCTCCAGATCCACCGCTCACGGCCGCAGCACTATCAGCTCAACAGCAAAAAACACCACCAGTACCAGCCCAGCTGCAAGGAGATCTCCATCGAACAACATGTGAGCGGGAAAAAGAAGCACTTCTACCAGCTGAACAGCAAGAAACATCATCACTACCAGCCGGACCCCAAGATGTACGACACGCCACTCACGGGACCCAAAGAGGTCAAGGTTCAAGACCCTTCCAACAAAGGGTGGAACCTCCCTCCAGCCTTGCAACAGAAGTGGATTCGGAACAAAGACACCGGCTGCCTGAGTAAAGTGAAAGATCTGTCCATCGAGCTCAAGAGCCTGCCGGATAATGCCAACAAAGCGGAGCTGGCACTCAAGACGAGTGCCAAAGAGTTTGCACTTCCTAACAGCATCAGCAGTAAGATGAAAATAATCAAGAACAAAAACAAAAACGGACGAATTGTCATTGTAATGAGCAAATACATGGACAAAGGTGTGCATTCATCTAAAGTAAAAAACAAGGATGTTTCTGAAGTGGAAGCGCAGCACAATGAGGAATCTACACTGAATAATACGGACAATCTGTCTGATGGTGAAACTTCAGGAGGCCGTGAGAATGGCTCTGTTGAGAACTCCAGCATATTTTCTTCATCTGAACTTCCAAAAGATGCGCCTACAGAGACTGAACAAATAGTGATAGATTTATGCGACCAACCAAACTCAGAGAAAGCTGCCCCAGCCCACAGGGACGCCGGACTCAATCACCGCAAGAGGAACCTTTCAGAACCCAATGAGGACGTGAGAAACTCTAAGCAGTTCTTCAACTACAGAAGCATCAGTGCACCAAACACAGTGCTTTCTTCTCCTCAGAGAGAACCTTTAAATCTGCATTACAGAGGCAGTCTCGCCGACAGAGCCTACAGTTATGACTTTAGCGACACCATTCTTGAAGAGCCTATTGATTTAAGCTGTGGTCCAGCCAAAACTCTTAAGCAGTTTCCGACAGCGGAGGAGGTTTCAGGAAGCTCAGCGCAAGTGGAGGAAACAAACAGCCATGTTAAGCCATTTGTGGGTAACGTTATCATCACCGATATCACTACGAACTGCTTAACCGTGACCTTTAAGGAATACGTTCAAGGATAATGTCTACAATACATTGGACTGTCATTTGTTCATTTGAACCAGCTCAAAGTTGACTCGTTTCAGATGCACTGATCATAGCCATTCCTGATAACATATGGAGACATTTAAGCAAACAAACTCTATATACTGTTTGTTTGTTTGTTTGTTTGTTTGTTTGTTTGTTTGTTTGTTTAGATGCCTGCTGTATGTTTTCTAATGCATAAAATTGAGATGGTTGACATTTTGCTGCTGTGGAAATTGAATTTAAAACCCCATAATTGTACAGTGTGTAATATAGTTTATAAAGCTTTTGAATTTTAATGCTACCTGAGGAAACACAGCAGCCTATTGGAGAAAGCACACTGGTTGAATTGAAGAATTCACTGACGATGAAGTTTAAGTTTAATGCACTTATAATCACACCTTTCACTGTTCGTCTACATCATGGTTGAATTTTTCTTCCAATTTTGGAGATTTCAGAATTTTTTTAGATGTACATATAATTGAGATCTATAAATTTGGAGTCGCTTGGAAAGGTGTCATCATACATGTATATGAATGTACCTTTAAAAAGGTTTTTTTTTTTTCCGGATTTTGTTTTGCTGAACTATTTTACTTGACTGGATTTCCAGATGCTGTTGGCCTGTGAGGTCTTCCTGTGCAATGCTAGATAAACAACTGGATTGTTTGGTGTTCCCTCTCTGTAAGACGTTCAAGTTGCACTTTATCATCTCCTGGATCTCTTGTTAATAAATTCAGTTTAAAATAACTCAATAAAGGCTGTTTAACCTTGCAGAATAATTCTGTAACAGCAGTATGACTGTGGTCAGAGATCATCAGAACATGCAAACTGTTATATATGTCCAGAAAGTAAATTTAAGATTGATGCTTACAGTGTAATGCTATAGATTTTGAGTGAATTGGAATCAATTTACAGTCAATGCAATGTACTGTAGGTACGCAATGAGATGTACAGTATGTAATGTACAAATTACACAATAATGCCATTAAGGTTAAGGCCATTTATATGCATAATGTTTTATGCATTGGAAACTTTGAATTGTCAGTTTGAAAATGCTTCTCAAATCAATAATAAACATGAATGATTTGTTTTATAATGTGCCTTTCATATGTTTATTTATTTTTATTTTTTCATTTTGCCTGATTAACTGCATCTAGAGACTTCAGCAGAAAAATATTTGACCGGTTTATAGTTTTCTTATAGAGTAGAGGCTCTTATAAATTAGTGAAATTTAGCAATGCTGCCTCCTAGGTGCAGTACCATCTTCACAAAACGCTTCCATATCTGTGCCTTAAATTGACCAGAGAGCAACCCCTCATCATCCTGCTGCCCTGATTAGTCTCCTATGTATAAAATAAATGGAAAGTTCATGTTTTATACATAGATGAGTTAAAAGTTGAGTGATCTAAAATACATATAGGTCATCTTTCTGGGTGAGTCAGCTGAATCCTACTGCATCTATGTCAAGAAGATCTCCAATTTAACATACTTTCTCATTATTTAAATGTGATATTAGCAGGTAAAGTGGTAACCATGGATCCATACATTATAATGAGCTGTCCCATTGTGAGATGTAGATGTTGGTATCATAATTCTGCCCCTAAATTATGTTCCAAAAAGATACAACAATGCATAGGCTACAGAGACGAGGTTCATTTATATTATAATATATAAACATGATATGTGGAAAAATAAAATCTGCTCAAGGCAATTATTCTAAATGGTAAAAATCACATGAATGAAGAAATGAAAATTATTTTCTTTGTTTAATTTATCAGAAAATAAAAATACCCATAAAATACTATTGTATGCTAACTGGATGAAAAAAAAATCGGGACTAATAATTAATAACCTATATTATTTAAGATCTGTAATTAACTAAAAGGCAAGTAGACTAATGCTCAGTTATTTCGTTGTTTATTTGTAGTGTTTATACGATTAAATCTTGTTTTGCCTCCAGTTCGACTGTTTTATGAATGTGAATATTTCTATCACTGTTGAAAATAATGTTGAATTATTTTGATAGTAGAGAAGGTAAAAGGCTTTTAATTTATCATTTAATTTTCGCTTTTTTTAGCCAGAATTTCAGAGATTTCTTGTCATTATTGTCATTATAACAAATAATAGAATAGTTGTTGTTTTTTTCGATAAAAAACGAGCTTGATAACTAGTTTTTGCTTGGTAGTAATAATGGTGAAAATGTATGTTGTGACTGTCGTAATAATAATAATAATAATAATAGGCTAATAATAATAATCATTATTATAATAATGTTAGAAGTAATAATAATAGGCCTAATAATAGCTATATGTAATGAGGAATTTTTTCGATTAGCCTAATTTAAATCCATCGAATCGAAACAAATAATAAACCAAAGCATGTCGGAAACTGAAAACGAGATAATTTCCTAAGTTTGTTCTTATCCGTTGCATCGAATGATTCGGACAAAAATCGAATTAATCTTTAAAATCAAAAAAAATAAAAAAAGATTATGCTAGTTGCTGTAGGCTATATCAGATCGCAGATCATTTCCATTTTAAAGTCGGGGACAATCTAATAGGCTATTAAAATTCCACATGACAGTAAAATCCTATATTTTACATTTTTATACAGAAAACCACATTGACATTTTTAAAATAGGACTTGACAGTCATATTTTAAACGACTTAGCCTACTATAAAAAATTAAATATAAAAACTACACAAGAAAATGTAAGTTTTTTTTTGTCCGAACTAGTCAGGTTTTTGTTTTATAATAGCCTAATTCTCATTGTTTATTTATTTTTTCGAGAAAGAAAGAAAGAAAGAAAGAAAGAAAGAAAGAAAAAACGATATAGGCATAGGCCTACCTATAGGGTAATTTCGGATATGGCTAGCCTACTGATTTTTAAATAATCTTTAAAATAAAATCGCTATACGAGTCTTTTTGGTTTATGATCAGAATGACCAGGCAGTAACCCGAATACCTGGACACTTGACCTAGCCTAACTAGTTTCTTGCCTAAACAGGGAGATTTCGGAGCGCGCGTATATAACTGTGGATTTATTAGCCTATGTATCCTATGTGGATTTAAAAAAAGGGGATTTATGACAAGCCCTACAATTGTTATGTAGCTATTTGTGTATCATATATATATATAATTTCGTTATTTGTATTTAATGTAGGCTAAACGGTTTTTCTTTTTCACTTTAATTTGACAGGAATGACATGACTTGGAGGGGAATATGGAGGCGTTTTATATCTATTTGCGTTTCGTGCAGGTCTCCACCGCGCTTAAAATAAAGAATGCGCTTGGGCGTCTGGATTTCAGTCCTATTAAATAAAAACAAATAAACAAACAAATAAAACGCTATTTATCACAATATATAGGCTAGCCGACTCGCGCAACGCATCGCCAACAAAAGAAACATGCCGTATCTAGACGCACGGAAGAGTGCCGTTAAATTTCCGTAAATATGCGACTAATAGGGGATTTATCAAAAAGTCTTGCCCGCAGTTACTCTAGACTAGTATAGGAAATAAACACGACATATTTGTTTCCAAAACAGCAGTCATAAATGACATTTCTGGTTTGGCGCCATTTGACTCCTCCTCTTCGAGCTCAGCTCCACTCACACACTACCGCCGTCCTGCGGTGCCATGGCAACAGTTTAGAACGTGATGACGTCTCCTCGGATAGATTATTATGGGCTATCCAGCATTATTGAGGCAGAGAGCTGAGGGAAAAAATAGCTGCGAGGTTGAAGTAAACATGGAGCTCTCAGCCGTCGGGGAGCGCGTCTTCGCCGCCGAATCCATCATTAAACGGCGCATAAGGAGAGTAAGTGCCCACCCAGCTTGCTCGTCGGGGCTTCAGCGCTGTTACAGAGGCGCCTGGTTATTTGTTTATGCTCGCTCAACTGACATTTTATACGCGATAGGTTAGCCTAGCAGCGTTAGCTTGCTAATTTGAGTCTCCCTGTGCTTTTACCCGCAGGGACGGATGGAGTATCTTGTCAAATGGAAAGGCTGGTCTCAAAAGTGAGTGGTAATGACACGTTAACGGCAGTTATTGCCGCGGAAGAAGCGGTGTCGGGCTCCCAGAGCTCGCTGAGTGTTAGCACGGCTGAAGCGGGGACTGTGTAACGGGGCTCCTGTGAACGTTAGCTGACAAGGCCAGTGATGGGAGACAGTCAAGATAAAACGTTCAAAAAGCATCATCAGCTGATTAATACGGTTTATGTTGGGGGGGAAAAGACACGAATGCACAGAATATGTATCCGTTTATACACGTATCAAGAAATATTATACATGCACATTCAAGATCTCTTGAAATAAGTGATAAAAATGCACGCATTAGTAATAAATGTGTAAAAAGAAAACTGTGCTTTGAAGTGATGTTGGGCGTTATGATTTGCGAATAATTGAACATGCAATTATTGGTGCAGATACAGCACTTGGGAACCAGAGGAGAATATTCTGGATGAGCGTCTTTTCGCTGCATTTGAAGAAAGGTAAACGTTTCTTCGTTGTTTCTGTAATTCCAGGAGAGAGGTCAAATATTTTGGACGTTTAAAATAGCTTTTCTTGGTCTTATTTTCTTAATTTTTTTTTTATTGCAGAGAGCGTGAGAGGGAGATGTATGGGCCAAAAAAGAGGGGACCTAAACCAGAAACATTTTTAATGAAGGTGAAAAAAAAACTATTTCTATATTTTTACTTGTATGTTTAATTTTTCTTTGCTATATGTCTTTTTTTCTTTTTTTTAAATTCTGTTGCACTTTAATGCATTGGAACCATGGTATCATGTGTTTAAATTGTTACATTTTACATTTTTTCATAGGCAAAAGCTAAAGCAAAAGGCAAAAACTATGAGTTCAGACGGGAAATGTCTCGAGATTTACGTGTGTCATTCCCGGTTGCCGAACCGGTTGTGACGCCTAGAGCACGTGAGGGACTGCGGACAGTCGTGCCAACGATTTTCCCACCGAGCACCATCAACAGAGGCGAAAGTGTTCGTGTGCGTCCACCGGATCTCGAGAGAGATCCACTGAGTCATGGGACACCGGTACAACGGCCTCTGGATTTTGCCAGCTCACCAAAAAAGCGAGGACCAAAGCCAAAGTTGCGTCCAGGAGGTTCATCCACTGAAGGTGTTAAAAGAAAGGCAGATGAACCGTTATCTTATCGACCTTCCAAAACCGAGAGATCAGGAGAGACCTCAAACTGTGATGTCATTCATTTAAACCAAAAGTTTCAAGCAGAGTCCAGCCACGTTCAGAAGCAAATGGGAAGCAGGTCAAGTGACGTCAAGTTCACACACGGTGGCACCATCTTAAAATCTGGGCTTGGTGTTTTAGGACATCGACGGAAGGACAGCTCAAGTGGTGCCATAAACCAATCCAAGATGAAACATCCTCCCAAAAACAATCTATTTCGATCCACCGATCAAACCAGAGAGCAGCTGTCTCTGAGTTTTGTAGATGAAACCGATCAGTCCTGGTTGCCTTGTTTGAAGAATATGGAGAAAATTGTTGTTACTGACGTAACAAGTAACTCTTTGACTGTAACCATAAAGGAGAGTTCAACGGACAAAGGTTTCTTCAAAGAAAACAGATGATGTGATTTTTAGTTTATGTATGTCTATGAAATATTGTAATCAAATTAGAAACAACCTACATTTCTATATCATTTCTAGTCTATAAATGTAAAGTCTTGCAATCATGTACATAATGCAAAAAAAAAAATATATATAGTTTATGTTTAGCTTACATTTCCATTCACATTTTCTATGAAAATGAAGTTTATTTTTCTATTTCCCAGATTTTATGTAACGTACACCCGTTGGTTCCTTCGTTTGGTTGCCTTCTTCAGCTTTATTATGAATGTAGGTATAGATGCTGTTAACACATTATTAACGTTTCAACTTAATGCACCTTTTAAGGGACATATTGTTTAGTCCCTCTTTTATGAACTTATGTTATTTTTCTGGTTAGATTTTGTATATATTTGAAGGTCCAAACAGTAGTCTGTATTAAAGCACACCCTTTAAAAAGAGTGAAGGGAAATAATATATATATAAACCCTTTTTAGGCTCATTTTAGGCCTAAATATATAAGGCACAAGCATTTAGGGTTTAGATTCGCATTTCGGTATTTTTCGTTTTTCTATTGCACATAATTGATGTGGATCTAAACATTTCAATATGAAGCTGCTTTACGATCCTTTTCCCCCTTCAAAAACGAATGAGTGTTTGATTGGTACAAATAATTTCTAGCTTGCGGAATACCGGAGTGATGAAATTAAACGTTTTATTAAATTTAAATGATGTCAACCTGTTTAATTAACTGTGTAGTGTAAACAAGAGTTCAGTATTTTTGCAGAGAGAAAAATGTGCATCACATCGAAAATAAAAGTGTGATTTAGCTATGTCTGTAGAATTGATTTAAAACCTGTTGATCGCGCATATTAAAAATGAGCCATTTTTTTTTTCATTTTTAAAATCATTGAATTAACGCAGTTTTAAAAATCTGAAGGCCCTTTAAATCGGGGTTTTATTACAGACAGTGCTTGAAAACAAAGACTGAAAAAAACAGTAAACCGATAATATTTTAAACAGCATGTCGGCATATTTTGAAAAGATTAGATAATCATCTGATAGACTTTTACGCTGTTGTAATTGCATTCAAAAATAAAAAACATTAAAAAAAAAAGATCAAGTTGTTCAGTGGAGGGAAACAAGCTGGCGAAATATAATCATTCGTCGTTGCTCAGATGTTCACTCCGTTTTAAACGTATTTCTATATAAGTTATTATATTATACACATACAATTATATAATATTATTACATACAATTATTTAATTTTATACATTTTATTATTAAGAATAATAAAGCCACCGCACTGCCATAAGTGTCGTATCAAACAATAAGTAATTTCTTTATTTCTATTTTTAAAGATCTCTATAAAGAAAGAAACTATTTTATACTGGCGCTTAACGTCTATCAACAAACCCCGCTATCAGACATTCTCAATATTTTTCAGTAATTGCAAAAATACAAATTGGTTTCAATTGGAGCGTGATTTCAAATCGAAATGTAAAATTATGTAATAAGCGCTTGTTGAGGAAGTTCAGTCCACCAAAAGCCACAAGATGTCGCCATGAACTTGATGCAACAGACCCGTATTGCTCTTAATAATCCCTTTAATTCCGTCTATCACTGATAAACTGTGATTTTTGCTTCAAAATTAAATATTCAGACTGCTCAATGTGTCAAATGTCCCCGTGTCTGTGATGTATATTTTCATTGGTTTAATTTTGGACTATCTGTGTTTTGTGTTTTATAATTCAAATGTAAAAATAAACATCTGAAACATTAAGAATTCGACACTTAACACTGAAATAAATGTGAAATTACTTCTGTTTTGAGTTTTTAAATGAACTTTTGTATTTTCTTTTAAAGAAAAACTGCGCTATATTTGTTTCACCGCAATGAATATCTTTTAAATCTTAGCTATTTTAGCGCATTACGGTCACACGGTTTGATTTTTAGCCCGACAGCTTAAATGTCCAAATATTTGACACCTATATTATTGAGAATTCACTATTAAAAAAAGTTAACATATATTCCGAAAATCATAATTTCGGAACATTAAAATTATGTGTTGGTTTTACTGATAAAAAGAAAAGAAGTTATATGTTTCTTGCACTTTGAGACCAATATTTGCGCAATGTGCGCCCAGAAAATCGGTAGACAGATATAATCCAACATTATTGGCCTATTGTTTAATTCCTTTAAGTTTATATCAAATTTAACTCCTTTATAAGTTATACATTTATAGGCCTATATATAATGAATTTGAAATTGTTTATTTTTAATGTGCAAGCTAATAATTTCTTATGCATTATTTAATTTTTTAAGAGGATTTTTTTTTTTTAAAGTGTTACCAATAGTCCCCATGTCCACCTCTTTTACTCTTTGACTAACCTCTATAACTAACTGTGACAGGGTCATCACCTTTGACATGGTGCTTTTAAAGCTTCCCAAAATGTGTTCATGTATAACTTGTGTTAAATCCATACATGTTAACAGGCTCAAACACATTAAGTTTTTATTAGAAATATGTGGGCTTGTTATTACATATTTAGTAACCTATTTGAGCTTGCCAAATATGTGGAAAAAGAGTCATTTCATTTGTATTGAAGAGTTTATTATGTTTATTAATTACAATAACATTAAGCATAAGCAATGTGCATGAATGAACATATAATAGAAAACCATGAATGAATGTATAAATTAAAGTGTGAATATAATTTATTTCATTAGATTAGAATTAATGCTGCCTTAGCCTACATTTTCAATTTTGCATCCCTTCTAGCCTTAACCCTTTCCAGCTCCACATAGCTGGATTTACAAATCTTAAACCTCTTATTTAAGTTATATAGCTGGCAATGAAATATAAATGATGGGCAAATCATTTAATATAGTTTAGAACAAGTTCAATTTTTGTGCACTTAAAAGAAGATAGAGAATTAAGAAAATAAACATTGAAAATCTGTTTGGAAGATGTACTGAATGTTACTTCATCAGTAGACGAGTGTTGTTGTCTCCAAGCAAAATTCTGAAAGGAAAAAATGGCTTAATTAACATACCTTATTTCAGTCAAATTGAGCAATATAATAAACGGCTGATTAATGATGATTTCTGTTCTTCCAATGGAACTCACAGTGCTTGACTCTATAGTCTCACCTGACTAATGCAGCAGCGATAAGGCCACCAGTAATGGGTCCCACCCAGTAAACCCAGTGGTGAGTCCAGTAGTTGGTCAGCACTGCAGGACCCAGCGCTCTTGCAGGATTCAAGCATGTACCAGACACGTCACCGCTGAAACCCACAGAAGATATTCATCTCCAGACCGCACACAGGGAATTATGTGTAACATAATCAATGAACTCACCCCGCTAGTATATTAATAATGACTGTGCAGCCCACCAAAAATGGAACCAAAGGACTTTTGCTCTTGGCATTAACTGCACCCAGTAAGACCACCATGGTAACTAGACACGTCATGGCAATTTCTCCAAATAACGCCTTCATAATAAGGTCATCAGCCTGGAGAACCGTAAATGCCGCACCTTGAGCTTGTGCATATTTCTCATTTGAGGTCATTCCCTGAAAGCAAGCATGAAAAACATGTCAAATCCATTGAATTAAATGTTTGAAAACCGCATGTATCTTACTCACGTTGGCCATGACTGCACCAAGTAAACCTCCAGACAGCTGGGAGATCAGGTACGGCGCCACCATTTTCAGCTCCATTCCACCACAGAGGAAGATGGCTATGGTGAATGCTGGATTGAAATGTGAACCACTGTGTCAGAAGCAAAAAAAAAAAAAAATCATTGCATTATTCATCAATAAGATGCTTTTTTTCATCCAAAGCAACTTCTAGGGTATATGCTCAGGACTGGGACAAAACCTTTGGAGAAACCAGACCAGATCAACCAAGCCACATCGTCTCAAAAACTGAGGGTTTTTAAAGGGGTCAGTGATCCCTGGTGGAACTGCAGGGGTCAGTGGATTATTACCGTATTTATAAGAAGAAAATATAAGAGGTTGACAGTCCTGACTAATCTATATATATATAATAGATATTATTATAGATTATTTTATATTACATGAGAACTTTATTATTCATTTTATTTATTTATTGAAAACCTAAATCTAATTTAATATAATTAAACAGGAAAATAAAATATAATATTAATAAATATATTCATCTAAAAATATATAATTAAAATTATATGAAAAATATAATAATTATTATAAAATAAATTAATTGTAAAATATATATAATCAAATATAAAAATATAATTCATAATATATCTTATAATTATAGATGTAGTTTTAAAATGTATTGAATTTTATTTGTTATATAGCAATATATTTTAATATAATGTAACAACGTAGAACATATTTGATAAAAATATGTATTTTATTATATACTACATCATAAGGTGTTAATATGAAAAATATTATTTGTAATTTCTTATATAAATTTGTAAATTATATATGTATATAATAATTGTACACACATACACACATAATATATATATATATATATATATATATATATATATATATATTATGTGTGTGTGAGTATTAACAATATTTGTAATTTCTTTTAATATATAAATTTGTAAATTATATATATATATATATATATATATATATATATATATATATATATATATATATATATATATAATTTCACACACACACACACACAATTTTACACATATTTATATTAGTATTATTGCATGGTTTGCATGAAGACTGGGATACAATGTTCAGCATAAAAAAATAAAGATTACAATAAAGAAATAAAGATTAGTTTTGTTTAAATGTAAATCCACTTCGTCTACATACGTTTTTTGCTCACAAATAAGAAAACAATAGAAAGATATTTTTTCCACAGGTCACACTCGGTCTGCTATATTCATATTTATTAATATTATTTGTTCTATTTTGGCAGCCATGCACAGCACGCTAAATGCATTTCTTCTCACCTGATCTCTGCCATACATGCGACCAGCACCGCCACCGCGAGACCGTGAGCCAGAGCAGGCTGGAGTCTGCCGGCGTCCGCCACGTTCTCAATGACAGACACACATCCGATGAACACGAAGAAAGCGGTCCCCACCAGCTCAGCCGCACACGGCTGAAAGAGCCGCTCAAACAGCTTCGGCTGTCTCGCATCGTGCTGCCCAGTCTTATCCATCAGAGCTCTCTCCATGTTGTGAAGCTCCACTTTGTCCTCCGCCATTCTTTCACTCGGAGGGCATCTCCAGACTCCAGCCGCTGCGTCCTGATATGCTGGAGGGGTGTGAACTGCTCAGTGACCTTTAAGGGCAATTGATGATTCAAAAGACTAATAATAAACGAAAAATGTTGACCAGTGGTAAAGAATACATACTGGAGGAAATTAAAATTTAACATGCTGCTGCACTCAGCTAATTTAGACGAGAAACTAAAGAGAAACTACTAACACCAGAAAGTTTAACCCGTGCTAGTTATATAGATTACAAGGAAAACTACCAACACGTAGAAGTTAAACTATCTGAAACAGTAACTTAATAATAGAAATTATTCTGTTCTGTTAGCTGTACTACAAAAACAGTCCCTTATGCCGCTTGACACTGCAAACTGCTATTTGTTATCATTGTATTTTAATTAATTATAATAATCATAATCACACTGATTTGTAGCGTAAATAGTTTTGCCCTTTACTGCACTTTGTTAATCTTAGTTATTTAATAAAACGGAAGTGTCGCAGATACAAAAATAAATTAGTTTACTTTGCTCACGCGTTGCAAAAGGTCTCATGTGACTTTATATTTAATGAATCTTACTCTGTAACAAGAGGTAAAATCATAACATAGATCACTTTACATTGTGGCAAGACCGGAAAAAACATGAAAATCTTGTCCTATGCTGAGAAGGCCAAAGCTCAATCTTGGCGCTTGGAAATGTGGGGTTTTGGGCCACTAGGTGGCAGCAGACAACTTTAATCAAAGTCTAATCAGCGGAAGCGTTAGAACAGACCAACATTTAAATCTTATGTGGTTTAAATGTGCAAGGATTATTTTGACTTGCTAAATGTCAAATTGCTTACAGTTTTATCTTCATATTTGAACCATGATAGGGAAATATCTGCCATATAATAGTACTTTACTTGATTATCCATACTTAAAACATGTTCAAATGTGATGGACGTTTATTTGTTCATCTCTCAGTCATCGTTGTATTGAATTGCATTGTATGTTTGACCCCAAAAATTATAACTAGAGTTTTCATCATACAACTAAGCTTTTAAATATCATATTGCTTATATGCATTTTTAAGCAGTCCGTTCTACTGTTATGAAGATCTCATTAATTTACAATTTACATTTACAACTATTAAAATTTCATTTTAAATTTGGCCATAGCCTATAAATATCAACAACTACAATAAATTCCATATTTATGCTCATTTTGCTGTTTAAAAAAAAAAAGAAAAAAAGTATGAGTCCATATTCTCCTATATAAATATATACAACAATTTTTTTTATTTTGTCTAAAAGTTCAATGATCTAATTATTATTTCATAAGTCAGGCTTTATAAGGTTAATTCAAGAGCATTTTATATGGTAGATATTTCCCTAATTTGCGTTACTTGTTTTGTTTTGTTTTTTTGCACAATCTCCACCATTGGTGTTGCTGTAATAATAAAACACCTTCAATGGCTCAACTTTAATATCTGAAGATTTAAGATTGGGTTTTTAGTACGTTTGACTTAAAATTTTAAATGCCATGTGACAAAAAGTGGAGATGTAAGGTCAACACGCTTCGGACGGAAGATGGCGCTATTACAGAGAAAAATAAATAGGCCTAATGTAACTTTATTACACACAATGAATGGCTTTAAATGGAGTGATTTGTTATTTAGATTTTTTTGCAATAAAAAACGCCTGTTATCATAAATCTGAGCCTAAAACATTTATCCACATAATGTTAGCCATCTGATTACATAAAGCTGATTGTAAACCATCCAGTTTAATCAGAATACTTCAGTCAAGGTGTCATGTGTCACAACCCACTGCGCTCCACAATAGGGAAGTAACTGCACTTCCTATTTCCTCAGCGCTACTGCTGTCTACTGACTAAACCAGAAATCGAGAGGATGAGAAACGAAAGGTACACGTTTGACGCACGGTTTATAAATGAATATGAGCAGTAAATGACACAGATTGTCCGGTTCGGATCCAGTTCTGCGCGCGCAATGGGAGCGTCGCGCGTGCGGGCGGCAGTTTGATAAAACAGCGACTTCTGTAAGTTTTATATGTTGGTGGCTGAAGACGATTCAAGATGAAGAAACAGTTCAACCGCATGAAACAGCTCGCCAACCAGACCGTTGGCAGGTTAGTGTGTTATATACTGATTATTTTGAATGTTTCAACTGTGGTTCGTGTAAAAATGTTCACACTAAAGTTGGGAGTGTCACTATGTGTGCGCGCACGCAGGACTGCATTGTGATAAAACTAAAGTGCACAGAGCAAAAGCAAGGTCCGAGGTGGTCAAAGTTATAAACTACACATGCTCTTTGTTCATGACACGTTATTTTATTAATTAAACCACTATATATTGTAAAGGCATGTGTTTAATATTGCGTGTAGAAGTTTAAAGAGTCTCCTCCTACTGTATGTACATTACAGAACTGGACTGACGGAATGAGATTTGCATTAATTTGGAGTTTTTGGTCTTCTCTATTTTGTATGAACTTCTCTATCAGGATGATCAAACATCTATTTGACTGAAATAATAAATACAATATACGAACTGTATAAAATTACGAAATTCATATTAGCTGTTTGATAAATCTGTACCTCTCTTACTTCTTGTTTTTTTTTTTTTTTTTATTTGAAGTGACTTGGCAGGTGACTGACATTTTATTAAGAAGATATAGCTAGTATTCGTTAATGTGAACTTCTAATTTAACAATAATTAAGGATGCACCAATAATGAAAAATTGACCAATATATGGGTCCAGTGATTATTTTAAAGCTGTGTTTTTCTTTTTTTTTCTTCTCAATTTCAAATAAATGTTTTGTTGTTTAAATGGCATCACAACATTACAGTTTTAGATAAGTAGTTTTAAAATAAATAATGAGAAAGTAGAGGTTGGGATTGTTATTATATTATAGCGCTCTTGAAGAATTAAATATAAATGTAATCTAAGATCAAAAAGTAGCTGCAACTACTTACTGCAAACTGGGACATTGTTACTTTTAGTTAATCTCTGCAGATCGCAAACAACAACCTTGCTCAGAAACAGTAAGAGGAAATTTGAGTTGTCTTGACTGGTTTCCCTGCAGAGATATTTCAAGGGCCTGTCAGAGAATGTCAGTCTTAAGATGCCTTGCTTTGCATATTTGCTCGTACGAGGGTGAAAGGGTTAAGTAAGGTCAGAGTATCTTAGATGCTTCTCACATTGAGCTTGAATTTTGTATTTTGTTTTTGCCAAGAAATTGTCTTTATTTACATTCACTCATCTTTTGCTGTGAGTTAAGCATCTCAGGCAGCTGCTAGATTCATCACTCGCTTGTCACAGCCTATCAGAGCGTAATGCAGATCTGGGGTAATCCAGAGTCGGAGGTATAATAGTCAGGCCAGCTCACATGGCGGCTTTCCAGGCCTGAGAGACGCCACGTTTTGATACAGTCGGCTAAGTTACGGCCCCAGTTAGTTTTGCCTCCACTGCAAAAGGAAACACTGTCAGAGATTTTACAGTGATGAAGTACATAGGACATTGCTTGATATTCATTTTAACTTGGGACACTTTTAGTAATTGATTAAAAATGATAAATGGTGTAGGTGATGCTGCATACTTTAGTAAGTTTTGAACTTGGAAAATGTAAAAATCTAGCTAGAAATGGCATAAATGCACCAAAAATACACCGTTGCATCCAAAACATCGCACTCTGTTTGCAATTTCTAAAACAGGGTAATATCTTGCTAATTTTGTGTTTCTAAATCACACAAAAATGATGGTGCAGACAGCAGCAGGGCTGTATACTCATCAAAACTGTCCGTTTAGATCCAGGATGCTTATGCTTTTTAAGCATACTGATGAACATAGAATTTCCTTCTTTTCCTGAAACCAAAACCAGATGTTTAGTGAGCTGGTCAAAAGAAAATCGTGGCAAGAGGCACTCTGTCTACATGCTTTATTATAAGTCATTGATCTTAGTAGTTGATCTAACAACAGGGAACATTCTTAGAACTTTGGCTAACGTCCTGGAAAGGTTCTCTCAAAAGTTCTTTCAGTAAAATTAATAGAATGTTCGAAGTTATCTATAATGTTCTCAAAATGTCAGCACAAAAATAGTATCTATACATTGTTCATGGAATGTTTTTTGTGAACTGTTTTCTAGTTGGACGCTCATCTTACTGCTATTGAATGTTAACATTCCCCTAATATCTGAAAAATGATCAAATGGACATTTGTCATGTCTTTGACATTCAGAAATAATGTTTTCATAACTTAATTAGCAAAACGTTCTTACAGTATATTTTGTTAGCTAGCAGTGTTTCCTCTGAGAGCTGGGCAAGCGATTCGGTTTTTAAAGCAAAAATGTAGTCATCATAAATAAAAAGGTGACAATATCTCTTTTGTTGAATGACCAAAAACCAACAAGCATAATCTGAAGAGATTTTAAGCTTTTCAAATAAACGTACCGCTGATTAAACCCCTTGTTTTGTAGGGTCAAATGTGTTTAGTGAACTGAAAAGGCCTGCAAAGCTCTGTTCAGGGAAATTAAGCAAGATGCGAGCTCCAGTACTGCTGATCAGATGCTATGTTTACATTCAAGGCTACCAGTCAGATTCTGCTTGAATGTGGCTAAAATATTTGTCGTAATTGAGCATTATGCCTTTATGTTAGTGCGAACTAAGTTTGAAATGGTCACTGACAATTAAACATTACATAATTGTGCATCCATATCAATAATATATAGCAAATAGAAGTTACATTTTTGTATACCAATTAATTTCAATATGGTTTTGAATTATGCATTTTTATGTGTGATTTCAAACCTAAAGAAAGCTTGACTACATAGAGTTATCTTGTAGAGCTGAATAATGCATACTCCTAATTATGATGCAGTTTGTCTTGTATTCAGAATCAGATTACTTGGAGATGTTTATGGACTTTAGTGAGCAATCTTGTTCCTTAAAAGACATTTAGATGCTGTTTTCTCAACTTTGAATGTGTGTGAAATGTTAGCTGAGGTATTTCTGGAGGTTGACACATAACCCGATATGCATTTGCTGAACACAGGATCAATGCTAATTCAGTATTGATGGAAATCTAAAAATTCCCTCCTGCCAAACGTGAGGTCATTCTCAAGCCCGTGTAACGGGATCTTTTCTCGTTACATGACCGATTTTGTGGCTTTTCTCAAAGTTTTCTGTGCTGCATGTGGATGGAGTCTCTCTTGTTATTTCTCGTGGGTTCTCTCTTTTAGAAAAGTTGATGTACATGGCATTTAACAACGTCAAGAACTTCAATACTGTTATAATCAACCAAAATAATCACCATGGTGCTTGACCTTGAGAAAGATCCCTTTATCCTGTGGGACTGTAGTGTGCCAGTTCATCACATGAAAGTTGTAGACATAAATAGCAGTTGCGCTGGTTGTGTGGTGATAAAAATTCTTTGCTATAAAAGAATCAAGGTTTTACCTTTTTTTTTTTTACTTTAACTACACTGCCGGCTCAGCAGTATTACCACATGAAAAAAAAAAAAAAAAACGCTCAGCCAATTTCTTAAGCAATACTATCTGTTCCTAGTTTTTGAAGGCAAGCCAGATGTACAACAGAGTAATAGATTATTATTATTATTATTATTATTATTATTATTATTATTATTATTATTATTAAACAAACTTTATTATTAGTTGTAGTAGTAGTATTCAAGATATATTGACTATAATAAAACAGGCTTATTATTTTAAATTAACTTGTGATAAGACAAACTGCATAAAATTTTAGGGCTAACTTTATATCTTAACTTGAATATTTGAAGACATCATTATTTTTTTTTTTTTTAAGATATAAAGTAGCTTTATCTCAAGTAGTTTTTTTTTTTTTTGGTTTTAGCTGTTTTTTTTCCTTGTTCGATGCATAAAACAAAAATAATGTTAGATTTGGCAAAAACAAACTAAAAAAAAACCCAAAACAACAGAGTAAGTATTAAATATTCTTACTGGAAAGATTAAGACTTTTTCAGTGTAAAAGACTTTGTTCAAAATAACACGCGTAGCTACATAATCCACACATAACTATTGTAACTCTGTTTAAATAACTAAAAATGCTGAAACTATCACCGATCATACCATGTTAAGGTTCTGACTGTACAATGCTCCCATAATATGATTTGTGATAGTTTTATGACCTCTGGTCAAAGGGAGTCTCTGCTCATTAGTTATGAAGCTCCACCCCTTTTTGCTGAGGAGTGTGTGTAAAGCATCAACAGCCCCGCCCCCTTTACTGTTGTTGCCATAACAAACAATGTGGAATGCAGAAAGCAGGAAGTGGATTTTTTTTCTTCTGACACATGTGCCAAATTGACAGTTTGTTGACACAGTTGGATAATAAATTATGTTTAATTTAGAAAAAGTGAAGTGCAGTGGATGTCTTAAATGATGATGAAATCCAATGAATTTTACATGGGAAGTGAAGGCTTTACACAAAGCTATGTTCTTGCATGTTTGTGTTGGTATCTTATTATAGTGATACTGCCCTAACCTGCTTTCACAGTCACCCTGAGAAACAGCATCAGTCACATTTAGTCTGTCTATATAACCAAACACCGTGTTTTTTCTTTTTTTTGTCCACAGAGCAGAGAAGACAGAAGTACTGAGTGACGACCTTCTTACGGTGAATATTTGAATATTTAGTCTTTCCATGACTTGATCATAACTACGAACGACTGCACAAATCACCCAGCATTCCAGTTTGAAGTCACCAGTGTTATTGTAGTATTATATGTGTACTATTGAAGCTTTTATTAGCATTAAATTAGCTTTTTTAAATTACCATATTTTTTGTTGGTCACTTTTTCTTTTTATTTCTCACTATTTAGGTTAGTTTTTGTTTGTATTTTAATATTTAGTATTAATTTTTATATTTTTTAGTTCAGTTTTAGTTTTTATTTATTTCCAGTTAGTAATTTTAGTGCTTCAGCTTATTGCAAACTTATCGCAGTTAGTTGCCAAGTTAACATTTCTACATTTCATATTGTATGAGATTTTCATCTAATATTTATATTTTATCAGCTTCATTTAAATTAAATTACAATTTGAAAATAGTTTTGTAGTTATAGTTAACAATAATATCCCTAAAAGTCATTAAAATTATTATTTTATAAGCAAAAAGCTAATTTTAGGCAATTAAGAATAAATAATTACTTATTCCACCTTTAATAATATGAGTATTATGTTTTATTTCATGGCTCTCTTGAATCAAATATTTTTACATAATGATTTTAAACTATATAATTAACCACTGTCCCCGGCAAATGATTTCCTAAATATGTAAGACATTTCATATCTCCCCACAGCCTTTTTCCCTTGCATATCATTTATGCATCAATATTTTGTCTTTATTTATTTATTTGTTTGTTTAGTAGTCATGTAATAAGCAGGATAATGTACAGTAAACTGGTCAAAAAGACTATATTTAGCAGACTAGCTGATCGTAGATAATCCTTTACATATCTTCTGTATGTACTCATTTGAATGAATATTAAGGTGTTGTCCTCTAGTAGGACTTTAGCTCTTATTTATTATTAATCGTGAACTCCTCTAATCGTCTCTTTTGCTTTCTGTTACACTCTGAGTATCTCGGTTGACCTTTGGTCCTTTACATTCATCTTCTTCTTTCCCACAATCTCTCATCTTTCACTCTCCTCCCTGATCCTTTTTTTTGGCTTGTTGCAGATAACAGGAAAGCAACTGGCTTTCTGAGACTAATTGATTTTAATATTTCTACCCCGCCACACAGACCATGTTTTCACAAGTATGAGTGCAACTACGGCTGTTATGAACAAAGGAAAGCCTAAAATAGCTTAAAAAGCACCAAGCCCTAGCAGCTATTTTGTGGCGTATGTAGACGCTGGTAATTATGCATATAAATCTAAATATGTGCGATTTACTGCATGACACCCAAAGTCTTCCAAAGAAAACAGTCACTCTAAAACAAAAACAAATCACTACCTCATTGTTTAAAAAGCAGCTCACGTTGAAACATGCCTGTGCAAAATGTTGCACAGCTGAAGGGAAATCATTGAAGCTCGACGGATTCTCGCCAGAGCTTTATATGCTGCTCCTTCACCTTCATTCATGCATTCCATGTCCAAGGGTCAAAGTTTAACTGCCTGATTGCTCTGCAACTTGCGCCGCCCCGGGTTTGCAGGAGGGAAAAGAAACATGATAATGGGCCATAAACTCCCTCTTGAAATGAGTCAGAAGGTCTTGAAGGTCTGCCAGGTTAAAAGGCAGCGGTGTTGGCAGACGGTCCCTGTTAGAGCTGCACTGCCGCTGGTTTCTCTGATGGTGGTTGGAGTTTTTGTAAACCAGCGTTGGAGAGTAACAATGCCAGCTGAACTACATTTTTCAGTAGCTGGTTTCAAAACAGGATAGACTTTTTCTAGTTATGAGACACTTTTTCCAACCAACAAATCGTCACTGAATACTGTTATTTAAGTCACATTGCATTGCATAGAACTGAAGCAATAAGCATGTACTCTTTTAAAATAGATTTTCCTATGTATATAGTATCGGAAAGTCTCATTCATTTTAATATGGATGATTCATGTAAATGAAAAAAATTCATGTAAAAGGGTTTCTATAAACCTAGAACAAAAAAAGTTACTTAAATTCAGTAAATAAATACAATAAGTTAAATAAATACAAGTTAAAACTAATAAATAACAATTAATACAAACTATATAGATATATTCAACTAATATTAAATCTAATTAAAATGACAAAAACACAACAAAATTGCATTACACACACACACACACACACACACACACATATATATATACATACATGCATACATGTATACATGCATATAAATACATATACATATACATAAATCTAAACTATTATGGTAATCGATGATACTAAAATAACACTTTTACAGATCCCTGATCTGCATTTTAAGTCTTGTTTCATAGAAAATACTGCTTTTGCAGTTTATTTAACTGGGTTTGTAGTCTAGTTTTATTGGTTGTATTTATTGTGTGAATATATCTGATCAAAGTTTCCAAACATTTCCTAATATCCTTTTTTTTAATGCAAATAATAAATGAGATCGTCTATATCTGTGGGGATATATTAGCTGTTATGTCGTCTATAACCATCATATACAACTATGTGATAGTTATATGTATATAGACTGTCCCCTTAAATAGCTTGAGTGCATCCTTTTGTAGGTTGCAATGTTGCTTAAGAATAACTTGAGTGCAGTTTGTATTATGAGCAGCTTGTCAGACTACAGTTTTGAAGTCAATGAGATCTTCACAGTCAGTATTGTGTAAATGGCTCCAGTGGGAGATTTGACCCCTGCAGGGTGAGAGCTGCCACAGGCCGGTGTGGCCCCGTCATCATTTCCTGTTTGTCTTGAATTGTTGCTTTGCTTGGAAGCAGAACATCTGTAATGCAGCTCTTTTCCTCTTCATTTTTCCCTTTTCCTCATTCCATTAACAAACCTAGATCTGAAACCTGATCGCTGGTTTATGGAAAAAGAGTGGGAACGTTACATTTTTAAATGCAATATTTATCAGAAACACAAGCACAGGAATATATGTGTGTGTGTGTGTGTGTGTGTGTGTGTGTATATATAATATATATATATATACACTGCTACTCAAAAGTTTGGGATCAGTAAGATTTTTCAGTGTCACATGATCCTTCAGAAATCATTCTAATATGCTGATTTATTCTGAGTGTTGAAAGTGTTTTTTGTTTTTTTTTTGGAACATGTGATACTTTTTTCTTTGATTCTTTGAATACAAAGTTAAAAAAAGCAGCATTTGTTCAAAATAGAAATCTTTTCTAACAATATAAGTCTTTACTATGACTTTTTATTCATTTAACACCTTCATTAGTCTTTATTAGTCATTAAAACCTTAATTTAATCCCTCCTGAATAAAAGTATTAATTTCTTTAAAAAAAAAAAGAAAGAAAGAAAAAATATACTGACCCCAAACTTTTGAAAAGCATTGTATATTGTAACACAAAATTTCTTTTTTAAATAAATGCTGTTCTTTTTAACTTTTTATTAATCAGAGAATCCTAAAAAAAAAAATCACAGCAGCACAACAGTTTCCAACATTGATTATAAATCAGCATATTAAAATGATTTCTGAAGGATCATGTGACACTGAAGACTGGAGAAATGATGCTGAAAATTCAAAATATAAATTATATTTTAAAATATATTAAAATAGAAAACTGTCATTTTAAATTGCAATAATATTTCACAAAATAATTTTTTTTCTGTATTTTTGATCAAATAGATACAGCCTTGATGAGCAAAAGAAACTTCTTTTAAAAAAACATTAAAAGTCTTACTGACCCCAAACATTTGAGCGGCAGTGTATATATATTAGTGCTGTCAAACGATTAATCGCATCCAAACTAAAGATTTTGTAACATTTTTTAAAAATATTCACATGCATGTGTGTGTATTTATATATACATAATAAATTTACACAATACACACACACATATTATGTAAACAAAAACTTTTATTTTGGACGCCATTAAATCATTTGACAGCACTAAAATATATATATATATATATATATATATATATATATATATATATATATATATATATATATATATATATATATATATATATATATATATATAAAACTACCAAACTGTGACAAGACTGCAAACCGCTCTAATTCAGTTCCCATGTTTGCAGCATTATTTGATCTGCATGATTCCTTCAGTGAATCAGACACTGAAACAACAGAGACAGTGTGTGCAAAATAAACAGTGCATAGACAGAGTGTAGGTTTCATACACCGGTTACCTTTCTGAATCCTGCGTCTTTGTGGTGAGCTTTTATTGAGATGTGTTTGAGTTGCAGACAAAAGCACGACTCTGAGATGCTGAAAACCTCACGCGGAGAGTTTCAGTTCCACTGCGACTGTCTGAAACTATTTAAGGGACTGTCAGGCACACTTTGAGGACTTGCCTCTTGCGCATACATGTGAGAACGAAAGAAATCAGCAAGAAAGCAATCAGCCAGTTTGGCAGCTTTCTGTGCCAGCTGTAAGAACACAGACTCGGTTCTGCCATTACTGCTGATGTGGATTGTGCACAAACTGTAAACAAACCTTGATACTGGCCTAATTTTCTTCCCAAAGTACCTTAAAAAGATTTGCATTCCAAATATAAACTACCTTCATTCCTGAAGGTGTTAAAGTTGAAGGAGATTTAGTTAACATTAAGAAACGCATCAAAATCTGCACACTGAGGCCAGGGTTTGAGGAAGAAAAGTACCAGATGGGAGGTGTGAACTGCAAATACATTTTACAGAGTTTCTCATACATCTTAAGATGTAGGTGAACAGCCAGCTGTCTCTAAATGTAGGCCGTTTGTATGTGCTAAAGTGTATTTTAGTGATCATGCACAAAGACCTATATGTGCAGTTGTGCCATCCACATTTTGCTGGAACAGTGCAGAAATGTAGCCACAGTGCAGCATTGCCCAGGTGGTTCCTCACATTCACTGTAGCTTTAATTCTTTAACCATATTGTCCACTTTAAAAGCTTTTCCAATCCAGGCTCCTCTGCAGCATCTGTGTTTATGACTGTAGGTCATGAGTTTAGAACCAATGCAGGCCAACTCAATGAAGAAACAACCAGAAAGCTCCATTTTTCTGCTTTTCCCAGAGAAGTTCATATTTTTCATAATAACACATCCATATTTGACATTAAAGACATTTATAATGTTACAAAGGATTACTATTTCTAATAAATGCTGTTCTTGTGAACTTTTTATTCATCAAAGAATTCTAAAAAAAAATAGTAATAATTTTCACGAAAAAATAGGGGTGGACAATATGACCAAAATCTTATATTATGATATGAGGAATTTTATTTAACAGTAACGTTATGTATCACCATATAGTTATTTTTGCTTTAAAGAAGGTCTTTATGATATCATAAAGAAATTTCATAATTCTTGTCACCATGCAGTGTAAATATCACAAAAAAATAACACTAGCCTAAATTTAAAAAAAATCAAGCTCACTGAAGACAAGTAAACAGTCAGCGATTAAATAACAAGAAACTGATTACATGCAATAGGACCAAGCGTCAACCTCCCGCTCCCTCTAGTGAAACCAACACGGAAGTGACTAAAACTGCAATTCATCGACTGGCCGCTGGAGGCTGGCTCCAAAAGGGAGTCAATCCCATAGACTCCCCATGTTAAAATTCCCAACTTTACAGCAGAAAAAAACATGTTTACAGCCTGGTACAAAAAAATATTTTGGTCTATATAGCTAATTTTGCCCTTCGTGACAACTGTGAGGGGGGTGAATTTTTTATAACTCATCCGTTTAAATTATATTAAGCCTTAAAGTTCTGCATAATTAAGGGCGTGGCCACTTGAGTGACAGGTGGATTGCCGCTCTGCTCTAGAGTGTGAAACTCGCTAGAGTGTGAACTGGCTTTAAAGATTTGTATTTGTACAGAAAAAATGATTGGTGCTTATATGGAGCAGTTTGTTAGATCGCGATCTCTCTCATTTGTTTATCTAATGAAGTGCCGACAGATATAGAAGTACACAATAAACGCGCTAGACTTTAATGAACAGTAAAACAAAGGCAGAATACCGTATAACTCCAGGCCGGCACAGTATTGACGAACGAATGCAAACAAATTCAGAGCACCGTAACTTATTTGAGCTTTCAAAAACAAAATCAAAGGGCGGTAACTGATGTTATACTGTGTTCTGCCTTGGTTTCTCCGGGGCTTTTCTCCATGATACTTAAACACATGTCCCAAAATGTTCAATAACTCATTTTCAACCAAAAACGAAGTTATGGTGTTTTGTCTTTGCACGGCAGCACTGCTGTCACTATAGATGGGCGTGGTTTCAGCTCAGCTTCACCCACGTCCCGCCTTTTTGCCCATTTTCGATTATCCGGGAGTGACGCGCGGTGACGCGCTTCCAAGATGGCGGCGGTCGGCTCCGCCCACTTTAGGCTTCAAAAACGCTTTACAGAAACCAACGGGTGACGTCACGGACACTACGTCCATTTTTTTTTACAGTCTATGAATAGGACAAGAAAAACTACAGTAGAACAAATAAATAAGAAATGCTGCATATATTACATAAAGCAATCAAATGTATAAAAACACTGCATATTCTTCACTGTGTAAATTAAATATATATTTCTTCTTATTAAAGTTATTAAAGTGATTTAGTCAAAGAGCAGTGAGAGAATTTTTTTTTTCTCTTTTGTTGTTTGATTAACATGAATGGCAGACAGCAGGAATATTAGACTGCTGTCACTTTAAGAGCTGCCCAGATCCAATATACTGTTAGACATGTGCTTTCTTTTTCAGCTGTTTGCTTTCACTTAAAACCTAAATTACTGTGTTTATGAGGATACTTGCAAAGATGGGCATTTTGAGATATACAAGTTTGTGTATTTAACAGTTCAAGTCCTATAAAGTGGCAAAAATAACTCTGTTCTATCGGCGCCGATAGCCTTGTGGGCAGCGCACTGACATATGGTTCAGTTGCGCTTCGGGTGTCCCGAGTTGGAATCCCACCTTGTGGACCTTTCCCGATCCCATCCCCCCTCTCTCTCTCCCACTCGCTTCCTGTCATATCTCCAATGTCCTGTTAAGAAAAATGCAAAAACGGCAAAAAAACAAAAAAAAAACGCTGTTCAATAATCCTGTGCTCTACACTGTAAAAAAAAAAAAAAAAAAAAAGTTGAGCCAACTTAAATTAAGGCAACCAACTTCAGCAGATTTTTGAGTTTTCTCAACTTGTAGTTTTAAGTTTATACAACAAAAATGTAAGAATCTCCCACAAAAATAAGTTGAGCAAACTCAAAAATCTGCTGAAGCTGGTTGCCTTAAAATATTAAGTCGGGTCAACTTTTTTTGTTGTTTTTTTTGTTTTTACAGTGTATAAGCACTGTCTTCACGTGCACGCATATATAGCGAAATAAGTTTTCTTTCCCTGCTGATTGCATATTAGCGGCTTAACATGACTTGTTTTTAAACCGCAACGCCTAAAAACATGTGCAAATGATACGTTTTCGTGACAACGTTGCGCAGCAATGTAATGTGAGCATGTAATCGTGATAGAGACGATAGTCAAATCTCTACCGGTTGACACATTTCTACTGGTTAATCGTATCTACCAGTATATCGCCCATCCCTACGAAAGAATTAGCATTAAGCAATGGTTTTTAACATTGATAATTGTAAGAAATGTTTCTTGAGCAGCAAATTAGCAAGATTTCTCTAGGACCACGTGACACTGAAGACTGGAATAATGATGCTGAATAAATTACATTTTAATAGATATTAAATGGCTGTTTTGGTGAGCATAAGTGACTTGTGCTGGTTTCCTCATCTGGCTTTTTAACAAATGTACCCCACAAGACTTCCTTTTATAAACCAGTGTTGTTGAATACTTGCGACCAGCTTTGGTGGTCAACAGCATGGCTGTATTGGGTGACTGTGAATTTATGAATTCATGCCAGTCTAACCTGATCTTTTCAACAGGGTTGTGATGAGAATGGTTTTTAAAAAGTTAAAAAATCCACAGTTGCATGAAGATTGAGACAACCAACAGATCCAAAATGGTCCTTAAATACTAGAATCACTGTCCAGATGAAATAAATAAAGAGGCACATTTACAAGAACGGGGAACTCTAAAGGGTGTTAGTGTGCAGGATATACAATACTTTGACTCAAGTGACTAAGTGACTAAGCGTTGCAGGAAATGCAGAACAGGTGTGCATGTAACCATGATTATTGGTGTGCTGAATGGAACTTTTGGTTCACTTTGGAATCCTGGTGAATTCTAATCAAATGTGCGCATTATATTACAGATTGAGCGGCGCCTTGAAAATGTGCGATTGGTCTCCCATAATGTGCACAAGAAGATGGTCATGTGTCTGCAGGGTAACGTTGGCTCAGATGTGGACAAGAGACATGTAAGTAACAGCTGCTTTTACATTTCCAATTCCCTCCATAGTGCACACTTCTGAATTGTTTTTTCTTCTTCTTAGAAAAAGCTTCCTCTCACAGCCCTTTCACAATCCATGCAGGATGGAGGAAGTCAGCTCGGAGACGAGTCCTTCATCGGGTGAGTTTAAGAAATCTCTGACCCTTTGACAGACATGCGTGCGTATCCTTCAAAACTATCCCATAATCTGGTCCATCTGACCTATGATTCATACCAATAATGAGAGAACTTCCAACATTCACTCTTCTCTGAGTCAAACAGAGACAGCGCTTTCAGGAACTGTTTCTGTTCTCATTAGACATGTGACCAAACATCCCTGAATCATCTGTTTTGTCAGGCAGACAATGTATTTACGGGCCTGATCTGTGAAAATATAAAGTGGAAGCATCATTATTACCCAACAACATTTGGTAGTCCAGTGAAATTCATAATAGAGTGATGTAACATTAAATTATTATTGTTCATGATGGAAAATGTGACCTCATGCTGCTTGGTGATGATTGGTTGATAATGTTAGATTAGCAAGAGTACATTGTTTTTTGCATTATGCTAGTTGCTAGTTTTTTCACCCATGTTTTCATTTATACAACATACAACTTCTATTGTGCAGCACCTTTTTACAAAAATAAAAATGCACTGTTTCGTTGTAAATGTATTTTAATTTAATCACCTTTTAAAAGACTGATTAAATTGTTAAAAGTCTGATAAATTCATTTCATTAGGCTTATTTTAAAAATATTTTTGCATTGTTAAATCATAAACACAGGCCCTAAATTAAATGGTAGCTTATTCAATACATATTGCTGTATTTTAGTGCTGGGCAACGATTATTCGCATCCAAAATAAAAGTTTTTGTTTACATAATAAATATGCACAGTACACACACATATATTATGTATATTTAAAGACACACATACAGTATATATTTAGAAAATATTTACATGTATATATTTATATAATTTATATTACATATAAATATATTTAATATACAAGCATAACATATATTTTTTAAATATATACATATATGTGTATGTATTTATATATACATAATAAATGTACACACATATTAAGTGCACAAAATTTTTTATTTTGGATGCGATTAATCTTTACCCAGCACTACTGTATTTTAAACGTGTGCATTGTGAAATACTAATAAATCATAAACACAGAATCCAGCTAAAAAACTAAATAGAAAACACAGAATATGGGAAAAAATAAAACCGATTTCATGGAGCCCTAAATAAAAAGGTAGCTAATTTAATGCATATTTTATTTATTTTAAACATTTTTTTTTAAATTAAATCGTAAACACGAAATCCAGGAAAAAAAAAAACATATTTCATGTGGCCCCAAATTATATGGTAACTTGTTCAGTGGAGTTTACTTGACATTCATTCTCAAGGTCTAACAAACATGTGGAATGCATTTCCTTCACCATTAATTGTTCAAAATTAATATTGTGATAAGAATCAATTGTTATATATAAAAATCCTATAGCAGAGGTGCTAACTAATAGTATAGTGTCAAAGCCGTTTAATGTTTCTAGAGGATGTAGACAGGGTTCTCCTCTTTCTCCTCTGCTTTTTCTTTTAGCGAACCGTTCGCAATCGCAGTCAGAAGACATAGAGATATCGAAGGTATAACAATTTCTGGTTTCGAACATAAAATAGCGCTTTTTGCAGATGATGTTATATTATTTTTTTAAAGAAACTAGATGCATCTATTCCTGCTCTCCTGCATCTTATCGAGGTATTTGGGAAAATTGCAGGATATCGGATAAATAACTCGTTCATCTATCATGATGTTGAATGAGGAAGAAAGAAAACATCCTCAAAGTAATGTTTACATGTTTAGAACATCCAGTGTCTTCACGTATTTGGGTATCAAAATATAATAACTCCTAAAGTGGAAGATATTGTTATAACAAATTAGGATTCTGTTTTTGACAATGCAGCAGAGTCAGTTGAACGATGGACCGCTTTACCCATCTCTGTAATAAGAAGAATGAATATTTTAAAAATGAATATATTGCCTAAATTTTTATATCTCATTCAAAATATCCCTCTAACACCTCCAAGTGCCTTATTCCCTCAACTTAAAAAAACTAGTTACTAAATTCATATGGAATAATAGATGACTTAGACTTAGACTATCTCTCTTATATCTGCCTTATGACAGAGGTGGGCTTCAATGCCCAAATTTCCAATGGTATTATTGGGCAGCGCAAATTGAGATTTATTATATGTTTTTTTTTTTTTTTTTCCCTTCTCAAGACCCACCTATATGGTTAAAACTGGAAAAAAGCTCAATTAAATCTGGCCTATCTCTGGAAACATACCTATACGACTCGGATATTAAAGTATTAAGGAAAATGAAGGAAAAAAGGAGTGCATAGTATGATAGATAAAATAATCAATGTCACTATCCCTCTTGAACCAAAACTTTATTCTAGTAATCTAAAATTGAGAAGAAGAGAATATATATTTGTCGATATGTGCATTTTACAATCTAAACGACTTGTAGCGCTTCATTGGAAAAAGTTGGAGGTACCAAGTATAGAGAGGTGGCTTAAGGAAATAGCAATGAATATGTCACTGGAGAAAATAATACATATTATTAATGGCAGATGTAAGGTTTTCGAAGATGCTTGGAACCCTTTTATGGTGTTTTTAGAAAAAGAAAACAATGGGGATATACTTGATAATAGAATATATGTAGGAAGATATGTAGGAGAAAAATGTTGCAAATGTTTTGTAATAGGAGGCCTTTATTTATTTAATTTTATTGTATAGTTTGATTATTTTTATTTATGTGTATGTATGTATATGTATATAAATGTTTTGGTTTTGGTTTTTTTTGTAACCTGTTGACTGTTGCATGTGAATTTATCTATATCTATATATGTGTATATATACATATATAGTCATAAGAATCAATATCGAATGAAATGGAAAACAATACTGTGGTAATATTTTTGGCCATTATGCCCTGCTCTATTATTCAAATATGTTTAGCATTTGAGAATAATAAACGTGGCCAGGCAGTATGATGTTAACAGTTAATGATCATGTGTCCTTTGTGTGTTTGTATCTGCAGAAAGATGATGGATGTCTGTGGAGAAGCTGAAAGCAAACTGGCCTTGGAGCAGAGCCAACATGAAGTTCAGCTGGAGAGAGATATTCTGGAGCCTCTCAACCAGCTGGCAGAGGCAAGTAAAGCCAAAGACATGCAAATAACCTGCTTTTTAAACATGCGCTGTAGGTTACATCTCTTGTTTTTGTGCTTGAAGGTGGATATTCCTAATATCCTGAAGCAGAGGAAACAATTAGCCAAGCTTGTGTTGGATTTTGATTCTGCAAAAGCCAGGTGTGTATATACTATATATACTATATAGTATTTTAGCTAGGATGCATTAAATTGATCAGAAGTGACAGTAGAGGTGTTTGTAATGTTGCAAACGTGTGACTCTGAAGACTGGAGTAATGATGCTGAAAATTCAGCTTTGCATCACAGGAATAAACTACATTTTAACATGTATTCAAATAGAAAGCAGTTAATATAAATTGAAATAATATTTCACAGTTATATTACATTTTTTACGGAATTATTTAAATAAATTAGGCCTTGGTGAGCATCAGCGTCTTTGATGATAATAATAGTGAAAATACTTTAAACTCTGGTAATACAGGTATCAGCAGGCCACAAAGGCGTTTCCGTCAGCTGCAAATGCTCAAGCAATGGCTGCCAAAGTTGACACACTTAAGGAGGAGATGGATGAAGCTCAGAACAAAATGGAAATATGCAAGGTATGGGTATGAGTCAGATTGTATTGAGGTTTCTAGGTGACCTTAGGTAGCACATTCAATCTAGTCTGATCTCTTTTTATCTTTAGGATCAAGTTGCAGCAGATATGTACAGCTTTTCCTCCAAGGAAGGAGAATATGCTCGCTATTATGTGTTGGTAAGTCGTTTCTAAGAGCTTTAACCACATAAGACAAATTATGTCTGATAAAGTTTTATCTATACTGGAATAATGAATTTAACTTGCAAATAAGGCATCAGAATGACCTTTAATTATAACACTGGTCATCAGTAAGAAACCGCTCAAAGGTCAGTGGTATTCACAGCTCTTCCTACTATACTGTACACTAGTAGTTTTCATATCTGGTCAGTGGAATTACTTTGAATGAACAAAGCTGTTGTTTATATACTATATTGTAAAGTGTATAGGCAATTAGTAGATCATTGAGGCACAGACTTTTCCTCTTCTCAGACAAAAATAGAAAAAGAGTGAAGTTTTTGTGTATTTGTCTTGACAGTTGTTAGAAGCCCAAGCTGAATACCACAGAAAAGCTTTGGCGTCCATCGAGAGCGTCCTGCCCACCATACAGTCACAGCAAGGTGTGATATTTACTCTTCACTTCCTGCACTGAGCATCTGCTGCATATGAATCACTCACAACACTTCTAAAATCAAGACCTTATTAATAGCAATTAAACTCAGAGAATATTATGGAGGATGTGTTTTGTGTTCTGAAACTGAGAAAATATTTATCTGATCTGTGATCTCTATAATTTCCAAACGTAGTCACAAGTGACTCACAAACTAAATGAGTGAATCTCACAAAATCTGTCAAGAACTTAATATTTTCAAAATACTGTATGTGTTTGTATTTATATATACATAACATATACACACAGAACATATAAATATATAATGTAAACAAAAACTTTTATTTTGGATGCGATTAATCGTTTGACAGCACAAAAAATTACTATATATATATATATATATGTGTGTGTACATATAGCATAAAGAAAAGTATATAATTTTATTGTCACAGCAATTATATAATTTATTGTATAGTTAATGTATATTTATTTATTTATATCTCAATAATAAAATAAAAGCTTCTTATGTACAACAAATATTTATTTACTAGAGAGAGCAAGAACATTCACCCTAAGAGCTAAATAATATATATTGCATAAATGAATGTGTGTGTGTATACATATATATATATATATATATATATATATATATATAGTGTTTTTGTTTTGATTTTGTCGTGTTTTTTTTTTTTTTGATGAGATATGACCCAGACATGTTTCTGATCTGATCTGGCTAGTCATCAAGCTATGAATCATTCTTTCTCTTTCAAGGCTTCCTGATGGACAGCACTGTAATGTATCCTGTTTCACACTGTAAATCATCCTGAATCTGTGCTCCACACGCCCACCTAGTGATGATTCTTAAATGTTTCCTGCAATAACTCAAATCATTCTCACTTCATCTCATCATCTGACATAGATAAATGGACAGAGAAGCCAGCGTTTGGCACGGCTCTGGAAGAACATCTGAAACGCACTAGCAGAGAGATCGCTCTGCCCATAGAGGCCTGCGTTATGATGCTACTGGAAACCGGCATGCAAGAAGAGGTATCTGACGCTGTGAAACAACACATGAGAACCCACAGACAAGACTGTTTTCATCCAGAGGGGAAGTGGATGCACTTTGTTACTGCATATACAATGGCAAATAGTTGTGATTTTCAGGGAAGTGGCCAATATTTCTGCCTTTTGCAAAGGGTGCTTTTGTACAGAACCAGTTTTAAATGGATGACATTTAATTGACATGCATTTCAAAACTGAAGTTGCATAAGTGTCAAAATCCAAATAAAAGAAGGTTGTAAGTTAACATTTTATGTTTTCATAAATATCAAGCTTAAAAAACCTGCCTGTATCCACGTGTGTGAATTTAGCCGGCAAGATCTTCTTAATATTTGGCCTTTATTCCTTTTTGTCTCAGGATGGATGCATAGACAGATAGATTGAAGGATAGATGATGGACGGATGGAGGGATGGATGGGTGGGTAGTTAGATGGATGGATGGATGGATGGATGATAAAGAGATAATGGATGGATGGATGATAGATGATGGATGGAGGGGTGGGTGGATGATGAATTGATGGATGGATAGATAATGGATGGATAGATGATAAAGAGATAATGAATGGGCAGATGGATGATAGATGATAAATGTATGGGTGGGTAGATGATAGTGAGATGATAAATAGATGAAGGATGGATGAGTGGACAGATGGATGAATAGTTGATGGATGGATGAGTGGACAGATGGATGAATAGTTGATGGATGGATGAGTGGACAGATGGATGAATAGTTGATGGATGGATGAGTGGACAGATGGATGAATAGTTGATGGATGGATGAGTGGACAGGTGGATGAATATATGATGGATGGAGGTGGATAGATGATAGATGGATGATGGATTATGTGTAGATGATGGTTGAATATCTACATGGTTGGATGGAGGATAGATAGATAGATAGATAGATAGATAGATAGATAGATAGATAGATAGATAGATAGATAACTCGAGGTTGAGCACCAGATGAGGTCTGGATGACCTTTATGGTTTGTGAGAGCGACACTGTGCCAGTGTATCTGTGTTAGAGACGTCTACTGATTCACTTCTGCTTCTTGGCTAAAGCTAGACTAATAATAGCAGTGAAACGAGACAATCATTTCCCTGTGAAACAACCACTGACACATATGAAAACAGCCTTTCCAGTCATTTTTTTTATACATGAGCATCTCCGTTTATATTGTACTGCACGTTGCAAAGGTCTTTTGTGTTTACAACATTTCCTTTCGTGCCAGGGTTTGTTCCGTATCGCTGCCGGAGCCTCTAAACTGAAGAAGTTAAAGGCGGCACTGGACTGTTCCACTTCCCAACTGGAGGAGTTTTACTCTGACCCTCATGCTGTAGCCGGTACCACACATTTTTCGTAAATGACACCATAGAAGGACGCAGTTTGTTTGCAGCTAGTTACAGAGATTTTAGCATCTCTGCATTTAGAATGACTCCCAAACTTTAAAATGAGACTGGATTTGTTTGATTTTAAAACATGTGGTTGTGACGTTGATTACAAAACCAGAATTATGAAACTTTTCAGTTCTGTTCACCAGATTGAAGAGTACCACAGCTATAGCCAAATATTTGAAAAACTGAGTCTAAATCCACTTTGCATTTCATGTTAAAACAGAATTGAGGGTTTGCAAATCCATTTGATGTTGCTATTGTTTTTCCATGATTAGGAGCCCTCAAATCTTACCTGAGGGAGCTGCCTGAACCTCTGATGACCTACCAGCTGTATGAAGAGTGGATCCAAGCCTCAAAGTAAAGCATATTCACATATAATACATCAAAGCCCATCACTTCAATGCCTTTGTATTCAGAAGGTTTTTCAGTGAGTCTCATCAAATCTTGAACATGACTAACTTGGGTATGAGCATAAAACCATATTAGCAAACAAACAATGAATAGAGAAGTGAGAAGCTTGATGTTTTATTTTAGCCCAGCCTGACCTTTGTAGAGCAACTAATATAGTAATTCTGTATCAGTCATAATTTATGGAAACCAACAACCAGTCATTTAAATGCTTTCAAAATATACCACCATTCAAAAGTTTGCAGTTAATATTTTTGTGTAAACCAAGGACTCTTTGAAAGCTCAGAAGAGCTTCTAAAACATTCTAAAAGTCTTTACTGTCACTTTTGAGCAGATTTGCTAAATAAAAGTATTAATTAAAAAAAGATTAATAAAGATTTCCCTAGGTTTAATGCACATTACAACCCAAAATACATTTTTTATTCACATAAAATTCTTGCTTTGTCATTAGATTTTATCCCTGCTGTGAATATTTCATTGTTTTGATTTCTACAACAAAATATGTGGCCCAGCTTCAGTATAAATACACTGAAGTTTCTGTAATAGCTTAGTGTTTCCTTGTTATCTTCTGAATCATGTGTGGTTGTAGCCAAATAAATAAATTAATTAAAATGGCTTTTCTAGAAAGTTTTATGCTCAAACAGTATCATATTTGTACAATAAATAATTCAAAAGAGTTTACATTGTCAGTTGGATATTTTGTGAGGACTGACATATTTCATATTTTCGACATCTTGACCAGTAACTTCACACTGAACTAAAATGCTGCCTGAGGAAACGTCTCAATATTACACTCTAGGGATCATAAATAGGTGATGACATAATCATTCGTATCCCATAAAATGAGTCATCTCTGGAGCTGTTATCTTGTGCAACAGTCATTGAAGGTGGAGCGTCGAAAGAGCTGACGTCAGATGTCATAAGCTCATGTGTCTGATCTCTTCTTTACACTGGAAGACGATGACTTAAAGGGATAGTTCACCCAAAAATGAAAATTCTGTCATCATTTACTCACCCTCAAGTAGTTCCAAACCTGTATGAATGTCTTTGTTCTGCTGAACACAAAGGAAGATATTCTGAAGAATGTGGGAAACAGAGCAGTTCTGGGGCACCATTGACTTCCACAGTATTTTTCTTTTTCCTGCTATGGAAGTCAGTGCTGCCCCAAAACAGCCTGGTTACAAACTTTCTTCAAAATATTTTCCTTTGTGTTCAGCAGAACAAAGAAATTCATACAGGTTTGGAACTACTTGAGGGTGAACTATTTTTGGGTGAACTATCCCTTCTGATCTGAACTTTACAATGGATTCAGTTTGAAAGCTTCTCAGTGCTTCAAACGATTGCAGATGAAGCTTGCCAGGCTTAAAATGTTCTTAAATTTAAATTTTAACCATAAATCTTAAATAAAATATCACTTCCTGTAAAGAAAAATCCATGAAAAATGGCACCAATTCTAATATTACACTAATTAGAAAGTGTGTGAATTTCGGAATTATTGATGAAGATGTTTCAGATTTGTCAGGGTTTTGCGTGTGTAGGTACAGCAGATGTTTTCACTCTCTATTTTCCTCTTGTTTTCTCTGGTCTGCAGTATCTCTGACCCTGATAAGAGGCTTCAGGCGCTGTGGGTGGTGTGTGACATGTTACCAAAGGCCAACAAGACCAACTTTAGGTCTGCTTGTTACTACACTAAACGTTTAACATCGACTTGGAATGACTATTGTGATCATAACAAGTTCATATCTGTGTCTGAGAAGGTACCTGGTGAAGTTTCTTGCAAAGCTTGCGCTGGAAAGTGACGTAAATAAGATGACAGCGAGCAACATCGCCATCGTACTGGGACCCAATTTACTGTGGGCCAAGACAGAGGGGTGAGACACAAACCCAAGAGCAATCCACTCACACTAGCCATAAAATTGCATTGTTTATATAAAAATGTTATTAGTTAATTGTCCTTGGTTACGTTTCTTGTGAAATAGTTTGATATGTGACAGTTTTGTCGTTCTTCTAGAAGCCTGGCTGAGATGGCAGCTACTACCTCTGTCCATGTCGTGTCTATAATAGAACTGATAATCAACCATGCTAGCTGGTTCTTCCCTGAAGGTAAGGCTACCATTGAGAGTTGCCCTGTCTAAAACCTAGTGAGCTTTAACTGTCTAGATAGGCAGACGCCTTACATCCTAAATGAGATGCAACCTCAGTGACTGCTCAGGAGAAGCGCACTGGAGATTTGACTAATGCTCATAGCTGAATATGCTGCATGCTATTTCTGCCTTTTACAGCTCGGAAATTTCAAACATGGAATTTCCAGCTTCCTACTTTGAAAAGTGACACTTGAAGTCAGACTTGAAAATGCAGTTAATTATCATGTTTATAATATACCTGCATCCATGGTCTAATGTGAGCATTGGACTCACATTTGCAAAGCTAAAAACTATTTTTATCAAAAATCTATTTTTATCAATACTTTTCAGAACGATATAAAACATATTGATATTCAACCAATGCTTCACTTCATCCTCCATCTTGATTTTTAGTGTTTATAGTATTTATTTTTAACTTTTACTTTTGTTTTCATTTTAATTTCATTTTAAGTTTTATTTCATTTACATTTATGCATTTAGAAAACACTTTTATCCAAAGTGACTTTGGATATATATTTTTAACAAATAAAACATGGAGTAACAATATT
The DNA here is from genome assembly GCA_036784905.1 of Acrossocheilus fasciatus. Classification (NCBI taxonomy): domain Eukaryota; kingdom Metazoa; phylum Chordata; class Actinopteri; order Cypriniformes; family Cyprinidae; genus Acrossocheilus; species Acrossocheilus fasciatus. The sequence continues at coordinate 4,652,205 of JAXUIB010000026.1, read as the reverse complement.
TTGTTAAAAACAGCACCAGGTTTATCACACATATTTTGTGCTTTTGTCATTTTTATTAGTTTTTAATAATCTTCTCATATAGCTTTATTTATTTATTTTTTCAGTTGTAATTTAGTACTTTTTTTAGTAACTTTTGGTACATAAAATTATTTCAGTTATTTGCCAAAATTTTTTGTTTAAGCTTTTGAAGTTTAAATGTATAGTTCAGTCGTGAAACTCTAGATGGCGCAGGCTGATGGTTGTTAACGTAACTGATGATATTCACAGCGTTAAAAGTTGATAAGCCAATAAGCTTGCTGCTTTACATTTAAATGGCTGGTTAACATCCACTTGAGCATTTTGCAGCGCGCTTTCAGAGTTCCTCTGAAACCCTGCACCTGTATAGATCTGCTACGGGTTATTTTATATGTATTTGTGCAGCAGCAGTATGTCTTGAATACTCACTGCACCGTATCGCTGTATGCATTGACAGTAGCAAGTTCCCGTACTTGCTTGCAGCAACAGCAATAATCTACAACTACAGCAATAATCTACAACTGCAGCAATAACCAGCTGCAGCAGCGTAGCAGATCTATTCCGCCAAGACCAAATACATAAACATTGTCATATCCATCACCATGCTAAAATCTTCCGAGAGTTGTCATGATTGAATTTGTTTTAAGTTCAAGATTTTTTTATTTTATTTTATCAGCTTTATTCCAGTTGCCTGAAAATGATTTTTAATAGTTTCAGTATTAATTTTAGTTGAAATTGCATTATCCATAAAAGATGCAAGCAATACTGCGTCAGATCGGACGAAAGAGAAGCAGCATAATTTCCCTGACTAATTTCTGCCTTTGTGCTGGAAATGTGTCTGCAAATGTTGGATTGTTGAGGATTTGGAACTGAGCTTGTCTTTTTTTAAGATCAGCATTGGCTTTTACTCAGTCATGGCCGTGTCTTAATATCCTCTGCTCTTTCGCTCTTCAGATGTGGACTTCAACGTCTCAGGCATGTTTGCTATGCCTGGGTGCCCGGGGACCCCTGACTCAGAAGCCGGGACCATAGACAGGAGGCGCCCAGGCAGCCAGGGGTCGTTCGATTCTGACACATCCCGCAAAGACAGGTACAAGTCTCATCCCCGCGTTTACAGACATGACTCCAACTCCACAGTAGTGTCCGCGTCCTATGTAGTGGCCAGTGAGTCCGTCACAGTCAAAGCAGACAGTCTGAGACCAGAGCTGGGGGCTGTTTAGTCATATTCATTTCAAATGACACATGCATCTTTCTCAGCCATGTTTGTTTGTGGTTTTGCTTAGATTTTCTTTAGATTTTTTGTTTGGCTTTTTTTTTGTTTGCTTTGTTTTGTTTTACTTTGTTTTTTGTCAACCGTTGCTTATTGTATGCTTTCTGAAATAAATAAACTTTATGCTCATAGCTATGTATAAACGCATTATTGTCAGGTTATTGACTTGCATTTCAAAAGCACTAATGCAGCATTAAAAGGAAGGAAAGGTTATAATTAAATTATTTGTGTTCTAGTAAATGCAGTTCTAGTTTCTATAATTCGAGTTTTAGTTATTCAGTGAGTGAAAGCAGGAATTGTCCAGTGTCGGTTTGGTATGTTCAGAACGAGACAAACAGCTCCTCTCCCGCAGGCCATCATACCAAACATTCAGAGCTTGAAAAGGTGACTGTGCCTCAGGTGCAGGAGAGTCCTTCAGCTGAATGTCATCGGCTGCTGCAGTCACTTTCTAAGAGATTTGACTGCTTCATTAATAAACAACTGAAGTAATGCCAGTGTTATTTTAGTAGCATTTATATACATATACAGAATTTTATACACACATTTACTGTATAGTTTTTATTAATATTTTAATTAGCTTTTATTTTTTACATTTTAAATTTTAGTTTAAGTATTAATAATTTTGCACTTATGTATTTTGCAAATGCTGTTATCCAAAGCGACTTAAACCCAGTATTGTATATTATGAATACTGCCAGCTCTTTGACAAATTGCTTTATCACATAATTTTTTATCTGCTTTTGTCATTTTTATTATTGTTTTTTTATATTTCTGTTTAATTCATTTTCAGTTATAGTTCTAGTCATATTAGTATTTTAACTGAACCAAAAATGTGAAATGTATATATTTATTTTATTTTACACATTATACATGTATATATTATACTTATATATTATAGATAGATAGCTTTATTTAAAGTAAAAACAAATTTGAATAGTTTTAGATAACAATATAAACGCTGATTAATTTTACATTTAATGAAAGAATACTTCTTTTTTTAACTATGGTACGATGCTTAGCATACACAAAAAAGGTTTTGGAAAAGGTTTGGAATTCAATTTAGTGGCAAAATATAAAATGTGTCAAAGTTTGTTGTTCTTACTGTTGTTCTTTTTTAACATTCAGTTGCATAGTGTGCGCTATACTTGATATTTATTGCCTATTAATAGCAACCATCACGGGTCTCAGAGAAACACACAGTAGTTGCGATTCTTAATAAATTAGCATTTTTTAATGAAATGGTGAATGATTCAGCCACCTGTTTTCTTCCTGTGGCGTAACTTTATAACTTGCAGAAAGAGTCCCAGAAAATATACATATATACATACATTATTTTTAATGATATGTTGAAAATGTTACATTTTTATGCTGAATCCTTAAATTCTACGAACAATTTGAAATCTCATCCGTTCCCAACACATCTCTCTGGTTGCTGTCCCAGTGGTCAGGTGGTGGTCCTGTCCTTCTCCTCCTTCCCTTCTGTGGAGACTAATACCCCACTGTCACTCTCTAGTGTGAGTGTTTCATGCTGTCTCCCCTCTTCCCTGTAGCCCTGCTAACAAACAGCCGGAAATCGCCCCTCGTAGAGCTGGCACATTAAATAAAAAGCAGCACTCCATGCCTACCTTCCAGCCCCCTCTGCCTCCCATTGACGATGGGGGGGTTCCCGTGTTTGAGCCCTCCCCTCTGTCGCCCACTGGCGGGGGTCTGGAGGCTGGGCAGGCTGGAGCTGCGCTTCCTCAGACCCTTCAGCCTTTAGTTCAGCAGACTGCGGAGAACAGGTAAGAATTGGTGCGACCGCAAAAACCTCACCTCGCCAACCGCTGCCAGATGTCAGGAGCCTGCTGCTGAAATCTGTGTGTCGTGTGCACATCGTTTTGTGCCATTCTCTTGATTATTGCTTCAAAACGCTGCTTTAAAATCAGTCAAATGGCTAACAATTGGGTACAATTGCAGAGTAAGGCTATAAACCTTTCAGGAGACCTAGAATGGCAAAAATCAAATGCCGCCATTTGTCGCCGTGTCATGTACTTCGTCTTCTTGTGCCACTCTCATGCTGTTTTTGCTTCAAAACACGTTTATAATCAGAAAATGATCACTGGAAAGCTATAAGCTATTATCATTGGACCCTAGATTAAGACTTTTTTTATTTTATTTTTTTACCTAAGATTTATCTAGACATGGTCCTTGCTAAAATTCACAGTTCCCAGGACAAATTTTATATGAGTGAACCCCCTTCTCTCTATATATGTAGGGTTAGTTCAGGATAATTGGGACATTTTTTTTACCAGTCGTCATAACGGCAATAAAAAAAGGGTTCCAATTTACCAGAATTCAGTACTTTATATACGTAAAAACTAAACTGTGAAAATGTGGGGCAAAAAAAGAAAAAGAAAAATTAAATAATAAAATAAAAAATGTAATGAAAAATTTTAAACATTGCTTAATACATTTTGATAGTTTTTGCATGCTGGGATAGTGTGTAGGATTTTTTGTTTTTAAATAAATTAAAAATAAAATATAGTTTATTATTAAAAATTTATTATGAAGTTATACTCTTTGTTCTGTTTTGTAAAGACTATTTGGAAATCATAAATCATTAGATTAATCCCAATGATCTGTATTTATTTATTTATGGACAGTTTTATGTATTTCTTCTGGTTTGTTTCCAGCCAGTCTTTTACACGTCATATTTTGGGGAATCCATTGCAAAACACTTGGGGCCCTTGGATTAAACAAAAAAAAAAAAAAAAAAAGTTTTAAAAACCCTGCTCAATATGATAAAGAAAAGTTTCCCAACCTGTTTTCCTGTTTTTGATTTATTCAATCGGGAAGATTGAAGCAAACGCCTCTCAAATCTCAAGTTAAGGATAATTTGTCAAATTATCATGCTGATTTATCCCAGTCAGGGCCAAAATCCTTCTAGTGTCTCTCTTCTGTAGAATATTCTCTGATGCTTGAATTTGTGTGTCCTTCCTTGTCTTTCTCTATTGCTTGTTCTTTCTTTAGTGGAGAAGATGCACTGCATGCAGAATAAAACACTGCTAACTTTGCTAACTGTGTTTCCTTAAGGCATGTACTATATATCTGTATTAACTTTTCAGTGCAAGTCATTAACTCAACTTGGACCACTACATTTTAACGTCCCTGCATGTGAACTGACCTGTGTATACATCCTGCAGTGTGATCCCATGATAGAAGTACCCTGCTTTTCTTCTCTCCCCAGTAACATCGCCCGAGATCCTGCATCCACACCCCCTACCATGAGGAACGGCCCGGGGGGTTTGAGCGGGACGCCCGCTCAGCTGAATGTGGTGACCCCTACCTCAGGTCCTAAGGGCCCCAGTCCATTCTTGGGCCGCAGAGGTCAGAACTTATTATCCATCCTCATATCTTTATTCAGATCTATTAGGGATGTGCAATATATTGGTTAACAGGTGACATTAGAGTTTTTTTTAATAGTTATCAATGTAGAATACACTTCCATTCAAAAGTAAAAGAAATTAACAGTTTATTTAAGCAAGGATGCTTTAAACTGATCATTATGTATTAAAATATTAAATATAAAATTGAAAACAAAAATATTAAGCAGCACAACTGTTAATAATAATAATGTTTTGAAAATTCAGCTTTGCATCACAGGAATAAATTACATTTTATATTATATTCAAACAGAAAAGAGTTTAAAGTGTAATAATATTTCAAAATATTACAGTTTTTTACAGCCTAGGTGAGCATAAGAGATTTTTTTTAAAAACAAAAATAATTCTCTTGAACAGTAGTGTATATATTATATAGTTTTAATGTGTCATATATTTAATTTTGCGTGCGCATTTCCCCAGTTTTTACATTTACATTACTTTTACTAACTTAATCTTTAAATAATAATTTAATAACACTGCTACATTTAATCATTAGCAAATCTCAAAATTAATATCCATTTTTCTACTCTATACATTATAATGTTGTGATGCCTAAGTTCACTTGTGGTCAATTGATTTTTTTATTTGTGTTTATATTTGCAAAATTAGTTAATTAAAATTCAGTTCAATCAAAGTTATTTCTGACAAAAATCTATTTGGTATTTGGACATTTTTCAGCTATAATTAATTAAAGCGAATTATTTAAAATGTAATAACCAGTGCATCCTTAAAGGGATAGTTCTTTCAAAAATGATAATTATGTCATTAATTACTCACACTCACGTTGTCCCAAACCCGTCAGAACTTTGTTCATCTTCTAAACACAAATTAAGATTTTTTTGATGAAATCTGAGAGCTTTCTGACCCTGCATAGACAGCAACGCAACTGACACAGTTAAGACCCAGAAAGATAGTAAAGACATTGTTAAAATAGTCCATGTGACATCAGAACACAAATTAAGATATTTTGTTTGTTGAACCACTGAAGATGAACAAAGGTCTTACGGGTTTGGAACGACATGAGGGTGAGTAATTGGTGGCAGAATTTTCATTTTGGGGTGAACTATCTCTTTAAAATGCATGTTGTCAGTTAGCGAGTAAAATCATGTCTGGACCATTTGGTTTCAGGTACAAAGAAACAAGCGCCAGCACCTCCCAAACTGGCCGCCCCTCCCACACCTCAGAGCATAAAAGCGGCACCTAACCAGCCCACACCAAACCAGCCCTCAGCCCCGAGCACCCCTCAGCCTCTCATCGCACCCCGCCGCAACAACCAGACCCCCATCCACGCCCCTAGCCACCCTCCTCCTCAGCCTCCTTCCCAGCCTCCTCCCCAGAGCACAGAAGAAGGCGAACCCTCCCCTCCCAGAACACCCACCCCTCCCGGTACACCTCCTTATGACGGCTCTCAGCTGCGCCCCAGGCCCACCCCTCGAGCACGACCCAAACCTGCCGGCCCGCCACCACCACAACCACCTAGCGATGGCGCCAACGGCGTCTGTGTTTCTGGATCCAAGATTATCTCAGGTAAGGAAAATCATGAAAAAACTCCAACAACATTCTGACATTTTTGCACAATTTTTTTTTAATAATAATAACATAAATAAACATTTTTGTTATTTTGTAAATAAATTATATAATTGTTTAGAATTATAATACATCATATTCAAATATAAATCCTTAAATATTAAATATACAAATTTAGTTTTTTTTTTACATTGAAAAAAATATTATTTAATTTATTAATATGAAATAAAACCAAAATCTTTTACAATGTCTAGCCAATGTAATTATAATAAATAATTATGGAATAATTTAATACTTTTATAAATAAAAATAAAAAGTTATTTTATTTATCATATGATTCATTATTTAATTTTATTTGTAAAAATACAACATATGAGCAAATTTTTCTACATTCTGTAGCCAATATAATTATAAAAAAATCATAATGGAAATAATTAAATACTTTTATTAAAAAAAAAAAAGATAATCATTCTAAAATACAGTATATGTCCAAATTGCAAGCTATATGGTAGTATCCAGACATTTTTCTTCATTAATAAATATAATAGAAACATCATATGAAAATTCAAAAGAAAATAGTACATTTATCCTTTTCCTGAGGGCAAATGCACACAGCTACAGAAATGGACTTGTCTTGTCTGAACAAGCCTAATGGGAACGTCAAGCGCTCAATGGATATCATTTGCACTCTCTTTGATTGTTTCACTATGACACATTTCTACAGCTCAGTCAACTCTAATATGGAAACACACTCATCTAGAGTCAAACGGCAGGTGTTCAGTGTCAGTCTATTGTATACCTCATTAATAGCTCATTATTGGGAAGAAAGCCCAGCGCTCGCCCCTGCCAAACAACTCTCCTAAGGGTTTCCCTCCGTTAAGCTCGTTTCACATGGCAAAAGAAACTTGCAGATGCTGTTGGAGACTAAAAACTTCATCTTTATATTATAACGTTTTTAAACAATCCCAGATCCAGAGTTAAGTAGCTTTGTCAGGATGGATGTAGTACACAGCGTGCAGTTGTTAGCAGCATACAGCAGTGGTGTTTGATCGATAAATCTTTAATACAGGCTCTTTTGTTAACTGTTTTATGCATTACTTATTGTATAGTTGTGTCTATTTTATATTTAACATTTATATTTAAATATGCAATATAAAGGTTGCGGAATTATTTGATTGTCACATCCTTCAAGATTTTGTTGCCTCGATCCTTTAAAGGAATGGTCCATGTTAAATTAGATAAAAATCTTTATTAATATTTATTTTTAACCATATTATTATTATTTTATTATTAATAAAGTGTAATAAAGGTTAATTAAATAGAAGTTAAGCTCTATGGACAGCATTCAAGGCATGTAGAAAATACCTATCTATTATAAAATGGAAATGATTTAAAATAAATTAAAAAAAAATAAAGAAATGAATTTATATAAATTTATATTTTTATAATCAAAAAATTAATGCAATTAAATATGAGAAGGAATTTTCCACCCCAAATTAAATTAAAAGGTAAATTTTATGGGCAGCACCATGGCATGTGGAAAGTAATTGTGAATAAATAATAATTATTTTATTTTATTAATTAAAAATAATAAAATTAAATATGAAAAGGAATGTTTCTTGTTAAATTAATTAGAACAATGGACAACATCCATGACATGTAAGAAATACTGATGAATTATAAAATGGAAATAATTTAAAATAAATTATTAATAATAATAATAATAAAATAATTTACATTTTATTAATAAAAATAATAAAATGAAATGAGTAAAAACTGGCAAAAATCCTGTTTACAGAAATGCACTTAAAATGAAAGTCTCTAAAGGTAATCATAATAAATGTAGAACTAAACAATGTTTTAGTTTTTTGTACATTGTTTTTATGTGATACTCGACAGCATGTTGCAGATGTTGTCAATTAACTCGTATTGACCCTGAAACATTCCTTGAATGTCATATAATCGATAGAAAATTAATGTTTGAATTTGTATGTTTAATTTGGCTTCAAATGTTGTCTTCCTGAAACAGAACATGGCTGAAGTCGAGCAGAAATGTATCCAAAGAAGTAACATTTTGATCAGGGAGAAAGAAAAAAATCTTCATTTGAAAGATGAATTCTATTCTTGGAAAATGGAATCTTCCGTGACGGCTAATTATCCTAATTTATTATTATTCATCATGCCTTTCAACACCTTTGTGATGTTTATTTGTTCCTGGCATCCATTATTTCAACTCCGAACTGAACACAGATCTTCAGTTTAGCGTTTGACTTTCCAAAATTGACTTTGAGCCACACACACACACACACACACACACACACACACACACACACACACACACACACACACACAATCTTTATGTCTGGATTTCACATTTATCCCTCATAACACGGATTGTCATCATTGGCCTGACTGTAGGATGCGTCGTGTGTAATAATCTCAGTCGTAAGTTTGGGTCAGTGAAACCACATGCTGCAATAGACGGATCCGTTTCCAGCGGTTGTGGAAATATCAGCAGCTGCCAGGAGTCCTTCAGTGTTTGGCCTGAGGTTCAGACGCTCTCCTGCTTTACTGCACACTGCATCTGCATGAGAGAGAGCTGCGATGCTGCCACGTTCAATGACATTACCACCACCATGATTAATGCTCCTAGAATTGTTTAAAGAAATCACCACTTTCAGTGTTTAATGACTCTTTTTGGTGGTTCATTGCCATCAGAACTTCATCCGAAAAGCCAACATGAAGTCTAAACTCACCCTGTTTACTTTCCTGACACACGCTCCTGATATTATTGTGCACAGTTCATTTGTACACATGCTAATCTGAAGAAAAATACCATTTTTAGAGAAGTCACTTACGTTCAGCATTTATTTGATTAAAAAATACAGTAATATTGTGAAATATTATTACAATTTAAAATAACTGTTTTCTATTTGAATATAATGTAAAATGTAATTTATTCCTGTGATGCAAAGATGAATTTTCAGCATCATTCCTCCAGTCTTCAGTGTCACATGATCCTTCAGAAATCATTCTAATATACTGATTTGCTGCACAAGAAACATTTATTATTATTATCAATGTTGAAAACAGTTGTGCTGATTATTATTTTTGTGGAAACCATGATACACGACCATTCAATAGTTTGGGGTAAGAAAGAAAAAATAATAATACAAGGATGTATTAAATTGATCAAAAGTGACAGTAAAGACATTTATAATGATTTTTTAAAAAGAAATCTGGAAAAAAAAAGATCAGTTTCCGCCTAAATTAAGCAGAAAACTTGTTTTAAACATTGACGATAATAATAAGAGTCGTTATTAATAATTGAGCACTAATTAAGCACCAAATCAGCATATAGGAATGATTCATGAAGGATCATGTGACACTGAATAAATCCAGCTTCGCATCACAGGAATAAAATACATTTTAAAATATATTCAAATAGAAAACAGTTATTATGAATTGTAATAATATTTAGCAGTTTTACTGTGTTTTTAATCAAAGAAATTTTCACATTTTTAACAAACATTTTTCCAAAAATATAAAAAAATCTTACCAACTCCAATTAAACTTTCAACCACCGGCGGTTGTAATTTGTACAATCCAATTAATTTTGACATATAGAAGTGAAATGGGTTGCAGACGATGTTTCATGTTGACTTTAAAAGGCTGAGATGTGATTGGATTGGCTTTATAGAAGTTCACAGCCGTCTGAATTGTGATTGGCTTCACTTTGCTGGTGGTTCGTCGTCATCAGTGTTTGATCCTTTGAACATGTTGTGACGTTGTTGCACTGTTACAGATGTGTGATCTTCTGCCTGTGAGGTGTGGTTTGAGTGGCAGGCGATGGTAAGAACTCTGGGCGTATCAGTCGATGTATTGTCAGCTCCATCTGTGTGTGTCTGAACGCTTTCTTTGCCTGTTTAACCCGACTAACAGCAAGTTAACCTGCATGACAAGCTGCCTAACCAGTGTCTTTGTGGCATGTCTTAGGATAAAATACCAGCACATGCTTTAAGCAACTAAACATACAGTAACTCCCTACCCATGAATCTCGGCTGCTTCTGCAGGGTGAATGTTAGCTGTGCCACAGATACTGTATTATTTTACATTTGAATACGCTACAGTTTTAAAAGTTTGGGGTCAGAATTTGTTTTTTTTTTGTACGAATTTTATTTAACAAGGATTGATTAAAAAATGACAGTAAATACATTACAGCATTTACCATATATATATATATATATATATATAAACAAAGCATATTTTTCTTAAATATGCATGCATGTGTATTTATATATACATAAATGTACACCGTATACACACACACAGTGTACAAAAACTTTTATTTTGAATACAATTAATCGCAATTAATCGTTTGACAGCACTAATTTTAAAATATATTCAAATAGAAAATAGTTATTTTAAATTGTAGTTATAATTAACTATTTTAATACTTACAAACATAAAAAAATCTTACTGACCCCAAACTTTTGAACAGCTGTGTACATTTTATCATGTTTAGATATTAATATCATATTAGTATTATTATTGGTTTATATGTTTATAAACCTATATCGCAACTAAACTACATTATTTTCATTATTTAAATCAAATAATATTAATATAGGATATCATAAAAAGTGCATCTTGTTAAATGATACATTCTTATTTTGTGAAATATTGCTTGTTTTCCTTGAAGGGGAGGCTTTTTGGAAGTTTAATTTTGGTGGAAATATGATCAAATGTTTTCTTTGAAATATCCTAACTGTGCATTATGATTGCACAGACGAAGATGGAGACGGAGAGGAGAGAGCTTTGACGGGACCAGGGCTGGATCTTGTCCCGGAGCTTGAGGAGGATGAAACCACAGAAACACTCTCAGAAGATGAACACCAATCAGAAAACACCGCCCTGTGAGGTGGGCGGAGTCCAGTCTTCACACAGCCAATGGAAAGCTATGTTTGTGATATAGAATACTAGCATACTTACTGCATAGTGTATTCTTACTGTTGATTTAAAGGATGTGAAAGTATGCAAAATGAAAAACAATTTAAACATGACCTCAGTTACCTTATGAATAAATATAGGTATTAAGCATTCAGATTTAAGATAAAAAAAAATTAAATAAAAGTATTTTATGAGAATGATCAAACGAGTCATCACAGTTGCTTCAAACGTCACACTGGAAATGGAAGGTCAAGTCGATGCATTGCATTGTGGGATATTCTAGCCAGCACAGTGTGCAGTTATAGTAGGTCATCTGGGTATCCAAAGGATGCAGAAAATTTGAATACCATCTTGAAAAGTGTACACACAGAACAAATAGTACGGTAGTATGCTATTCCGAACATAGCCATTCACTTTAACCTTTGACCCCTATAGAAAACTCTCTGTCCTCACAATGCTGGCACATTGTAACCACATACCAGGAAGAAAAAAAAAAAAAAAAGAGTACGCACATGTTAACATGCTATACATTCTTGATTTCTTTCACAAATAGCATAAAGCTGGTTTGGGTTTTAATCAAGTATGAATGTCTTTCAGTTTTGTGATGTTTGCATAACAAGTGTTATATATGTGCCTTGAAAAAACTTACCAAATCACTGAGTTTGTGTGACGGATGTCCCTCACACCTTGCTTCATGTTTTTGTTAATTATCATGGTGAAGTTTTTTTTTTTGTTTGTTTGTTTCTAATTAATTTTTTAATCATTCCTTTTCTCTTTTAATACTACGTTTAAGATTTGACAAAAATTGGATTTAAAAAAGCTTAAGAAAAATAATGGTTCTACGGATACAATTGATTTAATACATGCATATGATTTGTATTTTTAAGTATTTTTCCTGGGGTGCAATACTGACTGCAATGTAGTGTTATGACATTACAGTCATTTTTGTGTTAGTTTAGTAGTTTTTAACAATTGTAATTGTGTTTTTACAGGGTTTACGTTTAGTGGAGTATGTACTACCAAGTACCAATTTATCCATCCACTGTTGACCATTAAAATAAACCCTGCATGTACTATTATGAAATACTTCATTCTCAAAATGACCAAAGATGCTTTTTTTTAAAGCGTATGATCCTGTGTCAGAGCTTTAGGGGGTTTATTTCATGCTGTATGCAAAACAGCACTGACAACATAAATGTGAATGAAAGGGTTAATGGATCAGTCAAGCTCAGGAACCGTCAGCTAGAAAGCCAAAGTCAGTCATTCCTTTCTTTCAAGAGTGAGTATGTGTCTTTATTTCTGTGGATATGTTCTCTTTAATTGGCTCTTAATTGTACATATTGATTTTTTTTTTCTGTTTCACCCCCTTTTGTACGTCTGTGTGCACATTTCCTCCATCTGAATTCTCGTTCTTCATGTTGCCTCAGATGAACAAATGTTGTACAAATTCATTTTTTCAACACAGCAACTGTTTTCTGATTATATATCTAATAAAATGCTTAATTACAGAAACCAAAACCAGTTGTTTTTTAAATACCGTTTAATTTACAGAAACATCAAGGACAAATTGGTGAAGTAAAAAATGATTTTTGGTGATATATTATAAATAAGAATATTGGTTTATCATCAAGTACATACTGCATGGAGATATTCTTTCCCGCCAGTCACAATAAACAATACATTATAAAGCACAAGTGACTATGCCCAGTAAGCGAAGAGAAACACGGCCACTGATAAACAGACGATGAGGTTGGCGTTTACCACGTGTTTCATACAGGGGTCTTCCTCGAGGGAACACGTCAGAGCCTCTGGAGGAGGAGGAGACTTGGGTTTCTCTCCTTTCTGCTTCTCCATTCCACAGATCCAGAACAGAGCAGATTTGAGTTTAGATGAACCCGCATTGCTGGACGCAGAACTACTGCAGTCTGCTGACAAATAATGCATTCAGAATTACAGTTAAACAAGTATTATCTTCATAGATTTAATGCATTTTATATTTGTTTGCAGATTGCAATCTTTATGTAATGCAGTGATGTTCAGATATTAAATGTGATGTAGATGTTCAAGTAATTTTTCATCATTGTATGCTTAAGAATATTTCAGTTCCTCCAGTATTTTTTTTTTTTTTTTAGATGTTAAAAAATATGAAAGGACTTTGTCTCCCTCTGCTGGATAACTGGACTATTATAGAAATAGATCGGGATGAATTGGACAATTTACAACACCCTTTATCTGTGCTTGCATATGGATTGGACAAAGTACCTTCTTTTGTAGGATCTGCATCATTTTCCATGTCTTTTGAGTACTGTGTGGCATCCTCGATCGTCTGGAGATCTGAATCCACAACCTCTTTGCTTTCTGTCACAGGATCAAAGCGTGTGTACCACGTCAAACGACTGATCTGGAAAATAACAAACCCGTTATATGAGTAGTTCCCAAATTAAAGGGAAAGTTCACCCAATAATTGTAATTCTGTCATTCCCTCAAGCTGTGCCAAACATGTATGAGTTTCTTTTTGTCTGTAGAGCACAAAATATTTTGAAAAATGTCGGTACCAAACCAAACAGTTGACGGTAGCCATTGATTTCTATAGTATTTTTTTTTCTGTACTATGGAAGTCAATGGCTACCGCCATCTGTTTGGTTTGGAACAACATGAAGGCAAATAAATGATTTTATTTTGGGGTGAACTATCCCTTTACGGTTTATGAAAAGGCATTTCTGAATGCAAAGTATGTTTTTTGTGAAATTGCAAACTGGGTTAGGGTTGGTCTTTTTTCTAACCTGCTCCGGTTTGGGCTTCTCTGTAGCCAGACTAACACACACAACCACGATGAGCGTGAGGACAGTGAGAATGATGGAGAAGTACAGGTAGTGAACATATTTGATGACGCCAGGCCTGTTGTCGCTCTCGTAGCACTGTGGTGTAGGATAGACGAAATCCAGAATCATCCTTGTACAGCCCACCACCATGCCCACTATCAGACCCCAGAATGCACCCTACACCAACACAACAGAAAAATGAATGAAACAAGAGACCACGTGCGTCCCAAATTGCAAAAAAAAGTACTTTCTCAACATTTCTGCTCATCACTCAGTTGGTTATTTAACCATGTATTACTGTGTTTGGAAGGCTTTTGACTTCAAACACATTAAAATGCACAAAAGTACATTATTTCTTATTTACATGTAATGCAGGGATTCCCAAATCTTTTTGTCATCTGAACCTCTTTCACCTACTTGAAGTACCCCTGAGATTTTAATTAATATTTGAATAATTAAGCATATTGTTTGCATGTCCATGGTTCTCTAGCGTTGGTTAATGGTCACACGACATGCAGGTAAACAAATAAAATATTTAATATTTATTTAAAGTGTTTTATTTTGATTTATGTTATTTTAAAAAGATTTATTTTACATTTTTATTATTTAATTCATTATTAGCTTAAACCCCTGTCCTTCACGAACCCCAGTTTAGGAAACATTGACAATGCAATGTTTAATGCACTTCATGTTGTTAATCACAACTATTTCTTAGAATTTTTATATCAATATGGGGCAATATTATCCTATTTAAATCAATGTGATTAACGAGTTAGGTAGATAGAAAGTCCATAGTGTATAGTAGGTCATTTGGGACAACTACTGTCTATGAGTGAGTCATTGATTCATTCACTCAACTCAACGGTTTTTGAGCTATTGTCATTGGTGGAGCAAAAATAGACAAAGCAACTGGCAAAATATCTTTTGAAAACAAATATCACACTATATATCGTGTTGTTGGTCTTGATATCCACTGCGATTAAAAAACCACTTGCATAACCAGTGCTTGTGCGATATTACTTAAAAATTACTCACAATTTCACCCATAATATAGGTTACACAAATTAGGGTTTTAATGAAGGCTTTTCAAATTTGGTTTAATGCTTAATCTTACTTAAATGCTTGATCTTAGTACATGAGTTTTGTACCTTCTCATTGGTCCGTTTCCAGAAGCATCCTGCAAAGAAGACGACCGTTATGGGGGGCTGCAGGTACATACTGATAGACTGGATGTAGATGAAGAGCTGCCCACCCTGACTGGACTGAACCAGAGGAATCCACAGCACTGACACCACCACTAGCACCAACACAAACACTCTTTGACACACACACACACACACACACACACACACACACACACACAGCAGCTGAAACAGTCCAGCTTTACAAGAGCACAAAAATGTAGCATTTGCAGTAGAATGACAATACTAGATTCATTTACCAGAAACAAACGCTCACCAACAAAAAAAGGATTTGATTTGTTAACAGCTTCTAGCCACCCAATATCGTAAGATGTTGATATTTGGTTGAATATAAGTTCTGACAGCGGGTGACCATGTCAGGACAATGTCTAATGCCAATGTCAATTTGTGGTAGAAACTGCGACGACGAATACTGCTGATGTGGTTTATTTTGTTGGCTTTAAGTCGTGCTATTGAGTATTATTTGACTCTTTCAAACATCACATTGACGTCAAACTCTGACAGTTAATCATGAACCATGAAAAAAACTATGTAAACAAAAACCAGTGTCTGCTGAACATTATAATGTTAATGTCCACATAATGTTAAATTATACATAATGTCAGTCATGGCATTAAATAACCAAAATTCAGCATCTTTCCAATTTCAGAAGTTGATCCAAACCAGCGTTGGGTTTTGGGGTCAACCCGATTTCCTTTCCAACCAAAATTCAACATCTATCCAATGTTGGAGGTTGACAACAAGCTAAGGTTGGATGTTGGCATCAACTTGAATTTCATTTAAAAATCAACATCTTTCGAAGCCTTTCTGGGTAGTTTTAAATGCAAACAGCCATGTGTGTCAGGACAATGTCTAATGCCAATGTCAATTTGACGTAGAATACTGACAAATACTGTTGATGTTATTTTTGTTGGTTTTAAGTAACCAAAGTTCCATGTCTTTCAAATATCACATTGACATTAAACACTGACAGTTAATCGTGATGTAGCCTTTATGGTAATGATGTTAAAACATCATAATGTTAATATCCACACAACGTTACAACATCATTAGACGTTTTAATTTACCAAGAGTCTGTCCATTGTTGCAGGTTGATTCAAGTAGGGTTGCAAAGTGGTTTCTAAAAAATTGCAACCTTAGATGCAAGCCAACATTAGATTTTGCTAAACAGTCCAATGTTTAAGTCTTTCTGGGTACTTTTAAAGGTAAATAGCCAATTACAGGATGAGGGAACTGATGAATTGTCCTTTAAAATCTAGTGTGTATAACAACTTGTTGATGCCATACCTTCCCACAATCATGAGCTCCCACTCAGAGGCAGTGCGGCGAATGTTTCTCCAAAGGTCCATGGTGAAAATGGTGCTGGAACTGTTGAATATGGAAGTCAGAGAGGACATGAGAGCAGCCAACATCACAGCCATCATTAAACCCCTCAGACCTTGACAAACACGCAAGAAGAAAATGATTCATTGCAGCCACCTGTTCTAGAAAAACACCCTACATATGAGTAAATAATCAAGGAATCTCACTGATACCTGCAGGAAGGAGCTCCATGACCAGTTTGGCGTAAGCGATGTCCGAGCAGCCCACCGGATTCCCACAAACTTGTTTACACACATCTGGGTCTCCACAGCCCACCTCATCTACACACATTCACATACATTTTAAGATAACAAATTGTGCATTTAGATGTTCAAAGGTCTTAAACTTTGGTGTTTATTTCAAACACACCTGGGTAAAGTATCCTGCTAATCATGCCTGGAATCACCATCAAGAAGAAGGGCAGAACTTTGAGGTAAGCAGCAAGTAAAGATCCTCCTTTAGCATGCACAATGTTCTTGGAAGCAAGTGAACGCTGCACTATCACCTTCACACAGGAACGACAAAGTATATTACGTTTGGAAGGTATGTGGTCACTGGGCAGTCTTCTAAGGTCTTATGAATGATTACTAGGTGAATGCTAAGGAATTGTTCCAAATGGTTGATAAATACAGTATACAGAAAGTTCTAGAAGTAGCTAGACAGTCAAAACTAGAACTTTCCAACAGTCCAGGAACTTCAGTCTAGCAAGCTAGAACTTGAATCTCAGTTGATATAGAACTTATTTAATAGAAATTTAAAAGATCCAGAGCTTCAGTCCAGCTAGAATTTATGACAGCACAAGATCTAGATAGATGTAGAACATAAATTTAGTCTAGAACCTCTAGATAAATCTACTTCAGTATATCTGGATTGATAGTTCTAGAACTTCTACATAGATAGAAACCATCATACCTATCATGAGAAAGGTGTTCAAAATAAGTAAGTTCAATCAACACTGCTGGTTCTTTACCTGGTCAGAACACCAGTACCACATGGAGGGTATGGACATGCCCAGGATCACTCCTGGCCAGGGCAGGTCAGAGGTCACAGGGTGACGGAATATGTGAAAGGCATCCTCCCGTGGGATCCCGCAGGTGGTGTTGGGCACTCGGATGGAGGGAATGGCCTGAGGATACTTATCCAGGACAGCTTGAAATCCCCCAACCTCTATAAAACCTTCACAGAGCATATTATTATTGTATTAAAGGCATCAAGACTTAAATCAACATGACTGTCATGGTCACTCACTGAAGCCCATGAGGATCAGGGCTCCGATCACCATGATGAGAGTCTGAACCGCATCGGTGTAGATCACTGCTGCCAGACCACCTGTAACCACATCAGTCAAGAAATGCTTTAGCGGATTATAAGACTTCCTCATATCTGATTTGATGAGAATAGAGAAGTCCACGCTAATAATGTAGTTAGCGTTCTTGCTGAGAACAGACCTCAACTATAACGATAAAGTTTTAATAATCATTTAAATTCTGAGAGAATGGGGACATCCAGTCTACAATTAACAACAAAGACAAGATTATTGTGTGTTATATTATTATTATAGTGTTTTAAATTATGACGGTAGTTGTATCTGTCTGTTATATCTTGTGTTTTATTGACAAATGGTAGGTTTAGGGCCAGGGGTTGGTTTACATCCTCATAAATGCGTAAATAATGTAATATAAATAAAACTGTTGTGACTGTTTACATTGAAAAATCACATCCCAACATATATGCAATAATGGCAATATTATTACCCAATATATAATTTAATCACGATGATAAAATTCCCAATTCAATTCAAGTTTATTTGTTTACACTATTTATTCAATTTATTACACTATTTATTAATCTTTGTTAATGTTAGTTAATGAAAATACAGTTGTTCATTGTTTATTCATGTTAGTTCACAGTGCATTCACTAATGTTAACAAACACAACTCGTGATTTTAATAATGCATTAGCAAATGCTGAATTTAACATTAACTAAGATTAATAAATGCTGTAGAAGTATTGTTCATTCTTAGTTCGTGTTAACTAATGTTAACGGCACTTATTGAAAGCTGAAAGCTTTGTTTCATATCACTTATATACAGTTGCTTTAAGTTAGGGTTAGGGTTAGGGTTAGCATTTAAAGCGCGCGGAAGAGAATGTTATCGTGCTTTAGTACTTTGGGCGCTAATACAGTTGTCGCTCGTGCTAAAATATACGACCTGCGATGGTGTAGACAGCGGTGATGCTGAGGAGCAAAACCACAGCGAGGTAGATGTTCCACTGCAGAGCCTGCTGGATGAACACAGCTCCTGCATACATGTCCACCTGCACACAGAGCAACACGGGGATCAGTGCCAAGTCCGCTCTGGTAGGCCTGGTTAGTTTTTAAATCGAGCATACTTACTGATATTTTTGTGAAGATGTAGATAAATAGATATAAAACACAAAGAAATAACTGTATTCTTTTTCCACCAAATCTTTTCTGTAAATACTCGGGCATTGTTGTGACCTGCAAAATAATGGAAAATCATCTTAATTCTCACGAATTGCAGAAACAACCAGATGAACACAGTTGCATATGGATATATTTGTGTATACAGTTAAAAAAAAAAATTCTAATAAATGATCACCTTTATTCAACAAGGACGCGTTAAAAGTGACAGGAGATAAATTTACAACCAATGTGGTAACACTTCATAATAACTTTTATTTAAAAATCATTAAACATTACACAATGCTTAACAGATCATTAGTTAATATTTATTCAAATAGCAAGACATGTTTACTAGTACAACAGATCACTATTTCATGTCAAATAAAATGCTTATGAATGTCATTAATCTCTTAATTCCTATGATCATGCACTTCTTAAATATCTACAAATGATTTTAACAGATGTTATACAATACGATTTTGTTAATGTACAACACTTTTTCTGCTGTTGGGGTGTGATACGGATAAGGTTAGGCTCAGGTTTGGTGGTTTGGGTTAGTTTAAGGCTTGGTTAAAGGGTCAGAAGTGTACAGGGGAACAGTTTATATTACATTGCTTTGATAAATAAACAAATAAAGAATTTTCCTGAATATCCTGTTTATTGGTATATAGTAATATACTAAGTGTTGAGGCAATAAAACATGTTTTGCACCCAAATTATACTGTTTTAAGCCTTTAGCAACTGTTTAGCTAAACTTAACTAAACACCTTTTTTTACACAAACATTGTTACAGTAGCTAAAAGTCCAGTGGCCATAAAGGGACTAAATGTTTAATAAACATTTATAAATATTTACGGATGATGAATAGTCTCAACTTTAGTTTGGGTACTGCAAAAATATGAACAAATAATTAATAAATAATTTGTAAATATGTGTAAATAGGGGTGAATTCAGGCCATTAAGACACTTTTTACCATTGAGATGACTGCTCATAAAGGTAATAATGATTAATGTTTATTACCATTTACAAATTATGAATAGTTTCCACTTTAGACTGGGTACTGCAAAAAACATGAACACACAATTAATAAATGATTAAAGATCTAAACAACAAACGAAGGCCAAATATGTGACCTTTACAGGCTGTGATTATGAGTTAATAATTAATATGTTATATGCATAGTTTGTGAGTGCTCAAAATGACTAATTAAGGTATTTTTTGTTTACAACAGTTGTACATGTAAAGAAATGCATTAGCTAATATGTGAACTGAAGTTTAATGACATTTGATAGCATTCAAAAGTACTTAAACAATAAGCTTTTAATCATTGTATAATTTCTGTTAAATTCTTTTTTTTTTTTTTTTTTTTTTTTTTAAGTGCATGAGCGTATGAATTGAAAGTTTCATGGCATTTGTAAGAATTTCAATTTGCATTAAATAATGATCTGTTAAACATTAGGTAATGTTTAATAAGTACATTAATAAACACTGACAAGCACGTTCTCTCAAATTTCTAGTTATGTGAATATATAATCATCTGTTAAGCATTATAATAACTTTGATTAATAAATCATTAACAAATATCGTGTTACAGAAAAAAACGTATCATGGTTTCCACAAAAATAACTGTTAACTGATTTCAACATTGATAATAATAATAAGAAACTTTTCTTGAGCAGCAAATCAGCATATTAGAATGATTTCTGAATGATCATGTGACACTGAAGAGTAATGATCCTGAAAATTCAGCTGTGCATCACAGAAATAAATCACATTTTAAAATATATTCAAATAATGTATTTCACAATATTACTGTTTTTATGCAATGCATGTTATTTTTAATATCTAATTTATTGCTTGAAATTTGTTAAATGGATTCTAAGTGTATGTATTACTGAATTCTGTTGCTGTCTCACCCTTGATGCAATGTAGATGGGTAAAAACAGCCAGCCCAAGAGCAGCACCATCAGCATGCCCTGCACACCAACATGAGACATGATGAATCTCTGAGACATTAACTATATCGCAACAGAAAGACGTCACTCACTCCCAGAATTCTTTGCCTTTTTACATAATGTACTCTATAAAGTGGTATATTTAGCAAATGAATGTACTCTCTGTCTCTTAAATTGCAGATCTCGTGTGCTTACGTTCCATTCATAAGCAGTGGAAGCGATACCCGCTGCCGCCCCAGAGCCAGCAAGACCAATGAAGTGACCACTGCCCACATTACTGGCAAACAGAGAGGCGCCCACCTGAACAAACACGACAGATGGAAAAGAAGTGAGGTGGAAATTACACGTGATCCAAGATTCATATTCATATTTAAAAACATGAATCTCCCCAGATCAAATTTCACCCCAAAATTAAATATATTTTGACTAATAGGACAATTTTTAGGTTTCATTCATTGTCATGACAATTTTAAGACATAGCCATCTATAACAAAATTCTTGAACTAAAACTAAAACCATAAACCATTTTCCTTGAAATAAAATAAACTTAAAATAAATTAAACTCAAATAAAATATTATATAAAAAACAAACTTTGAATTTTTTCTTATTTTAGCTATTTGCCAAGGCAGCTTTTCTTATTTTTCTTGTTTAGATCAACTTTAAGTACTAAGATAACTAAATAAACTGAAATGAATAAAAACGGGAAACATTAAAACACACAACAAAATTAATAAAACTAACTAAAATTTAAATGAAAACTGAAAAATATAAAAAATAATATCTGATTCAAAATATTAACAAAAATTTTCATTGTATAACAGTGATAATAAAATAACACTGTAATATGCATGCGAATTACATGTCAGTAATGAGAAATACATTTTTGTATTACAGAAATAAGAACTAGTGGGGAAATTGTGCTTCATTGTCATGAAAATGTCAAAATTGTCAATGGTTCTAAAAATAGGCTTCATTTTCTTAATTCAAATATATATGTGGTTTGAGGACATGGTTTGAGTGAGATTTACTCACTCACCGGCCACCAAGTCATGTTTTTGCCAGCAAGGAAGTATCCATCCACTGTGCTCCTCTTGGTCTTCCACATGGACTGTTGAGTGAGCAAAGGTTATAAATATGCCATATACAAGATGTTAAGCCATAAATGTGATAGGTAACACATTTACTGATGTAAAATTCAGCTACGATGTGTGTGATATTACAGAGAGAACAAACACCTGCAAACACTTATTACAGAGAGTTTTGTCACTGTGAAACACATAATCACGATACAGCTGAGCATGTTGTGATTTCAGTAAACTTACCCACAAGCCCACTGCCAGAACCAAGAGGAAGTAGATGACTAGCACCACTATATCTGTGGCGGCCAGGGTGGTCGGGCGCGATGTGTCCTCGGCGGTGGGGGAAGGGGAAACGACGGGATGCTCGGTGGCAGCCATGAGTTTCTCAGGTGTGTCACTTTAACACAGCAGACAGTAGATAATCGCTCTCATCCACACACTTTGACAAACACACTCAGTGTAACGATATGAAGACGTAACTTTATACATCTTCACTGATTATACATTATCTAGCCTGTATTTGCATGTTAATGCTTTTCCAAGAATCACAGAGATACTGGGTATGTGTTACAGAGGAATGGCAAATGTTTCCCTGTGGAGAGTAAAACTAAAATGTTAACAACTGGGAAAAACTCACATTATACTCACATTTTCTGATTTCAAATCCAGATGTGATAAAGAAGCCATACAAAAACCATGTTTCCTCACAGAGTTACTGGATTGAATCAATTTTACTCTCGACAGAAGAGAGAAATGTATGCAAGCGTGCTTATAGCAGCCTGCAAGATAAATATTGTTCGGGTTTAAGGTGTAAAGTTTTATTTTAGTTTTGAAGTCTATAAAGGCATTTGCATTTTCTTCCACTCTGAAAATATCACACCGTTAGTAACCTAGTAAAAGGTTCCCACAACTTTTGACCATGCAGTGAATTTCCATGACTTTTCCGGTTGTTCATAATACTGAATTATAAAGTGCAATTTAGAAACTTTTAAACCTCTAGGCCTAGAAATTATCATTGTAAGCTGACAATAAAAAAAATCACAACAGTAGTAACTGCCATACTAATTAATATGTATACTAAACAACAACATATGTATTTGACTGATTTAGTCAGTTTTAGTTTAAATAGGTCAGTAAAAATACAACAGCAGCAACCTAAAGATAATTTCTTAGTTGTTGCTCATTAGTCATTATTCATTTTTTTTACGGATACTAATTGATATCCATTAATGTTCACATATGCACATTAAATATCATTCAAACTCATCAAAAACAAAACAGGCAAGCATACTAACATAGTGAAAAGTGCTTTCTCAGCCTGCAGAATTGAACAAAGATCTCAAGATTTCTCATACACGTACAGCCATTACTACATAAACAAGTGAAGAGAAATAGAGGAGCAAAAGTTAAAGACTCACCTAAATAACAGGTCAGAAACAGACAAAGGTCTTTAACTTAGTAAAAGGCCCATTTAAATAGGACAGTAGGGTCTCCAATGAATGAACCCAGAAGTTTCTCTCAAGTTTCTTGGAGATGATCCCTCTCTGATCAAAGAGATCAAACTCCACTCGCCTTCATGTAAAACTTCACGCTGGTTAAAATGTAAGGGCGTTTTATTACCAAAACAGTAATGACAACAGAACAATGTTGCAACATCACTTACACAGAGTTACTCAGTAGAAGCAGTAACATTTATTATACATGATACATTACAAAAGAAAGGAAAACAAACTCTAAAATAAACCATGAACAATAGTAAAAGTCCTGTACTGCCCTGTAAGTGTTTTTTGCATTTACAGTATCACCACCAGATATTAATTTGTCTTATATGGCACTTTCAAGTTCAAGTCATTCAATTTCTTTCTTTGGGCCATCATCCCATCCATGAGGAGAGCATGAAATTAGCTATTAACATTGTGAAATATGTCCTGTAGCGAACTTTACTGCCATTGAAATAATGACCAATAAATTAATATAAATAATAATAACAACTGACAGCTAGGAAATGTGCTATGATCATACATACATTATCTGTTTTCATATTACAAGCCCCTGGTTCCTTACATTCGGTGGTGATTAAAAAAACATGAGTTCGCATGATAAATATTACTATATAAATATAAGATTTTTACACCTGGAAAAACAGTCAACACTTTGATAAAGACTGAATCATATGTGTGATTTTGTTTAACAATTTTTACATTCATATAGTTTAATACAAATCATACGGAAAGTTCCATATGATCCTTTAAACATTCATTATAACTCAGTGCAATGAACAGAATGATACAGGAATCATATGATTCGCTATGGTAATAAGGAATTAAAAGCAGCACAAAAGTTAAATGTTAATTAAAAGTTAATATTTAAAAATACCAAATGCATATAGTGAAGTCATAATCTAGCTCATCATTGTTTTTCATAGCTAGTAAAGCAACAATATAAGAACTGCATCTCTTGTACAATAATATATCTCTATCTATGCAGTTTTTTAAAAGAAATCTTCATCAACAATTTATTATATATTGCACTTAAACATTCTGTGTACGAGGAATGACTTTTTATCATTTAAGACATGAATTCATCAAAATATCTGTTTACAGTACAATGACCAACTGACAACTCCAACCCAGGTTGTTTAAATACATTTAAGCAGAATTAAGACACACTGTTAAAGCACTTGTCCTAAACAACAACTTTATTAAAATATCAAGTCAGTCAAGGTCTGACACTCACAGTCCTAATTACATTAAATATCTTATCTAACTGCACTTATGATTTACAGAATCCACTACCCCAACTTTTGACTCCATTCCTGGTTTTTAAGTGCCAAGAGCAATCACAGTCCATCCTGTAAAGAACGTCCTAGACCAAATCTGGTCAAGGGTTTTAAAGCAATTTCTAATCTTTCCCTCACCTTTTGTTCTGAAGCTTTCCTGTCCAGTCTGTGCCTGAGAGTTCTTGCCAGGACCCTGGTGCTTGTGCATTAGTTTGCTACTGTACACATGTCCTTGAATTACCATAAGGCTATTACTAAATTTAGACTGGACAGGTATAGAAGTGGACAGTATGTAAGTGAACATTTATGTACTGTAAGTCTGTATTGTTGGGTGGTTTCTTCACCAGGCTACAGGAGAGGCTGTGCGAGGGCTCCTGGGGCTGCGTGGAGGGTTTTCCGTAGTCTGGATATCACTCAAAGCCCTCTAAACACAACAGCACACAACAAGCATATTGAAATACATACATAATAGCTTTAACATGCATATAAACCTCATGGGCATTCTTAAAAATAAAGGTTCCAAAAGAGGGTTTTCATAACAATGCAACTGACAAACCTTTTAGGTTTCTCAAAGAAACCTTCAGTGAAAAAAAATATATACTCACCCTTAGGCTATTCAAGAAGAAATCGAGAAAAATCTTGAAGAAATTTCGCATTACATCACTTGCTTACCAATGGATGCTCTGCAGAAGTGGTCAGAAGTGATGGTTTAAAGTTAAAACCTATGGATTTGTTTTTTACAAACTTTTGGACTGGACTGGAGTCATGCGAGTTACTTGTGGATTATTGTGATGTTTTTATCAGCTGTTTCGTCTCTCATTCTGACGGCACCCATTCACTGCAGAGGAACCATTGGTGAGCAAGTGATGAAATGTTAAATCTGATGAAGAAACAAACTCATTTACATATTGGATGACCCGAGGGTGAGTACATTTTCATTTTGGGTGAACTATTTCTTTAAAATAACCATTTTCCATTATAAAGAACCTTTTGTGCATTGAAGAGGTTCTGTGGATGTTAAAGGTTCTTCATGGAAACACTGATGCCAATAAAGAACCTTTCATTTTAAGAGTGTACACAGCATATATCATGAAGTCAAATAATTTTCATTATTATTAAATTACCAAAAATTAAATATCAGTTGTACATCTAATCGACAATGAAATTCATGTCTTTCTTTCTTGTGCATATTGCAACTTTATTGTGATTTATCAGTGCATTCACTGTTGTACTTTGTAATAGACATTGCTTATGTCTGTTAACTAGTTGTGTTGTAAGGGAGCAGAATGTGAAAGAAAGAAAAAACAGCTCTCAAGAGAGCTGGGAAGGAAGTGACCTATTTTTTTGCCACCTGTCTGTGCTAAAAGCCTCAATACATTTCTCTGCTAGCATTCAGCATTCATTTACTACATTTTCATGAAAATATCCATCAAGTCATCTAATGAAAAACCTACCTCAAATTTAGCCATGAACTCTGCAAAGATACCGAAGAAACTCTCTGTGGTGGTGGCCTTTCCATCCTCACCGAAGAATGATGCGACTTTGCAGAACTCTTCCATTGCCAGCTGCTGCAGAGACTCCAGAGACTGCACAGCAGGGTGACTGTTTTCCAGAAACCCCTACATGCAAGTAGTTAAGGTGGTTTGTTATGAATTTGGCAGATATCAAGTATATTCAATGGTTGAAATGTTTATATAATCTTGTCCTGATGGGTATCTGACCTGGATCTGCTTAGAAAAGTCTTATAGTTACAAATATGGCACCGTTAAATTTAGCAGAAGACATGCTAAAATCATATATAGTCAATTTGGATGTTTTGGTGGGAGGATACGCTCATAACAATGGCAAATCGATCCTCAGCGGTGGCTGGCATCTTCTGGCAGGCTAAACGAATGTCCTGGATTGTGGCATGTAAGTCATTGAAGTCAGAAGTGATGTTTCTTTGATTCACTGTGGAGAACAAAGCAATGGAATATATGAAAGAGATCTGATCTCTGCAGAACCTTTTATGCAAACAAAAAAAACAACATTAAATGGGAATGCTGCTCCATGTCTTGGAATAAACTTGATGAGAAGCACCATGGTTAGTGTAAATTAGTATTTGAACAAGTCTATTGGACAGAAAAAAAGAAAGAATCCGGACAGCATATAAGTCACTCAAGTAGATCACCTTTGGCTGCTTGTGGCACCATCTCAAGCTCCTTCCCAAAGTCCAGAACCTCTGGAAAGTGATGGCACAATGATTTCACCAGGATATGCAGAAATGTTGACTTTCCATCCACTGTTTTGGTGGTACTGAGCTTCAACCAGGAAAATGTAGGATTACAGTTACATAATGTTAAAAATAAAGGCTATATACATATAAAAAAATAAACTTCACACAAATGAATGATGAATCTCATGAACTCATCTGCAAAAGGTGCATACACAGCAACGAGGCTTACTTCAGTGAGAAAATTGATCTTAAATCCAGTCGTTTTATTGGTTTTGGGTTGGCCGTTATTCAGATAATTCCCCATAGCCAGCACAAACTGGAAAAAAATAAGGAAATGAATATACATGCTATGATAGGAAGATCATATTTATCCAATGTATGCACTGGCATGGTATGTTTGAGTATGCATTATGAAAAGCCTGCCACATCAACAATCTATCATCCGTGAATGAATTTCTTTGTGTGTTTGTTTTCAAGACTGTAGGATTATGTGTGCTTGGGTAGAAACTAAATGACTCTGTGGAAATGAAGGAATTATACCTCCAGAATCTTGGCCAGTTTTTTGCTGTTTTTGAGCTCCAGTGAAGCCTTAAAAACACAGTCGTAGGCCCCCCTCATCTCCTCTGTTTTCTCTTGCAACGTAGTCTTAAAATGGAGGCTTTTCAAACGGGTCTTATACTCTGGCACTGATAGCATCTGAACATAAACAATATGGACAAAATACACAATATACAGGTGCATCTCAATAAATTAGAATGTCGTGGAAAAGTTCATTTATTTCAGTAATTCAAATTGTGAAACTCATATATTAAATAAATTCAATGCACACAGACTGAAGTAGTTTAAGTCTTTGGTTCTTTTAATTGTGATAATTTTGGCTCACATTTAACAAAAACCCACCAATTCACGATCTCAACAAATTAGAATAGGGTAACATGCCAATCAGCTGATCAACTCAAAACACCTGCAAAGGTTTCCAGAGCCTTCAAAATGGTCTCTCAGTTTGGTTCACTGGGCTACACAATCATGGGGAAGACTGCTGATCTGACAGTTGTCCAGAAGACAATCATTGACACCCTTCACAAAGAGGGTAAGCCACAAACATTCATTGCCAAAGAAGCTGGCTGTTCACAGAGTGCTGTATCAAAGCATGTTAACAGAACGTTGAGCGGAAGGAAAAAGTGTGGAAGAAAAAGATGCACAACCAACCGAGAGAACCGCAGCCTTATGAGGATTGTCAAGCAAAATCCATTCAAGAATTTGGGTGAACTTCACAAGGAATGGACTGAAGCTGGGGTCAAGGCATCAAGAGCCACCACACACAGACGTGTCAAGGAATTTGGCTACAGTTGTCGTATTCCTCTTGTTAAGCCACTCCTGAACCACAGACAACGTCAGAGGCGTCTTACCTGGGCTAAGGAGAAGAAGAACTGGACTGTTGCCCAGTGGTCCAAAGTCCTCTTTTCAGATGAGAGCAAGTTTTGTATTTCATTTGGAAACCAAGGTCCTAGAGTCTGGAGGAAGGGTGGAGAAGCTCATAGCCCAAGTTGCTTGAAGTCCAGTGTTAAGTTGGGGTGCAATGACATCTGCTGGTGTTGGTCCATTGTGTTTTTTGAAAACCACATTCTCCCATTTATCAAGACATTTTGGAGCACTTCATGCTTCCTTCTGCTGACCAGCTTTTTAAAGATGCTGATTTCATTTTCCAGCAGGATTTGGCACATGCCCACACTGCCAAAAGCACCAAAAGTTGGTTAAATGACCATGGTGTTGGTGTGCTTGACTGGCCAGCAAACTCACCAGACCTGAACCCCATAGAGAATCTATGTACAATACAATCCACTGTCAAAGAAACCTGGGCTTCCATACCACCTCAGCAGTGCCACAAACTGATCACCTCCATGCCACGCCGAATTGAGGCAGTAATTAAAGCAAAAGGAGCCCCTACCAAGTATTGAGTACATATACAGTAAATGAACATACTTTCCAGAAGGCCAACAATTCACTAAAAATGTTTTTTATTTTTTATTGGTCTTATGAAGTATTCTAATTTGTTGAGATAGTGAATTGGTGGGTTTTTGTTAAATGTGAGCCAAAATCATCACAATTAAAAGAACCAAAGACTTAAACTACTTCAGTCTGTGTGCATTGAATTTATTTAATACACCAGTTTAACAATTTGAGTTGAATTACTGAAATTAATTAACTTTTCCACGACATTCTAATTTATTGTGATGCACCTGTATACAAAAGCACACATCGTTAGAATTATATTAAATTAAATAAGAATAAATAATGTACATTTAAAAAAATACAACTTTACATATAATCATAATATCAAATGCAACCACAAAAAACTTGATAAATATCCATGAAAATAAATACTCATGAAACTCTATCATTAGTCATGTACCTGTAGGACAAACTGATCAGGCTCACTGAGTTTGCTTGGGTCGTCTCTGTACTGCTGGTATTTTCTAACCTCATCATCGTCTGGTGCGTATAGGAGCAATTGTTTAATATGTGATGAGTCTAAACGTTCACTTGACAACGTCATCAGCACCTGGCGTAGCTCGCTTGGTGACAGCTTCAGATGGGCAATCAAGATTGCTATAAAGACAGTAGAAGAGTCTTAATAACAAAGCGTACAAGGGCATGTGCTTATAGGCTAATAGCTAAACGCTAAGAAGCTTGTAGTCTAACAGCTGGGACAGTTAGCGAAAGGAGCATGCTATTATCAAGTCTAAGTTACAAACAAAAACAGCACTGTTGCAGCGCAAGACCAAAAAAGGATAACACAAGTTAATACTTGACTGGGACACACACATAAACATCATCTAAACATTTATAAGTAAACTCCACCAAACTGAGCACAAATGACCATTTACAGCCCATTAAACTTTTGTACTGTGATGTTTTTGTTTTTTTCCAAAAAAGGACATTTAACTAGAAAAATTATGAAGCATTGTTTGCTACTCACAAGCATTGTAGGCTTTCTTATGGGAGAGAATCTCCACCACATCTTTCTTCTTGAAAGTCTCCACCTGAGGTGAGGGCTCTGGAAGAGAAACTGAGACACGAATCATAGCTTGAGTGAAAAGAACTTTTAACGGAAATCATTGTGTCAACTGATAAAAGGATAGTTAGGTCCTATTCTGCCTTCAAGTCCTCCTGGGAAATTCCTGCATGTAAGCCTAAGTGATGTTGGTTGGAAATGATAGGAAAAAGTAGTTGTCACACAAGCCTGCCTCCTCATATACTGGAATAGTGGTCTAAGCCTCATACGTCATGCCCACGGACCATTGGTTGAATGTCAGATACATACAGCACACGAAAAAGGAAACAGTTCAGAAGTTCTGAAGTCGTCATCTGACTGATTGAATTCTACAGGATTTCTGAAAGATGTTCTTTAACGTTCAGCTTTGAAATGCAGCAGTCATGACGCCAAACCCCATTATGAAGCAAGAAAGCCATAGAGTTTATAACAATGATCACATCATAAACTTGCACGACGTTCTTGTATCAACTGCACTAGTCTGCTAGTCTGTTACTGTAGGGACATCAACTTCAACAATTTCACACCCCTAAACATGATGCTGAACAAAATAAACTGCGATTCGTTGTTTTACATGTCTGTCAGATGTCCTCTTGGACAGTCCTTAGCCAACAAAAGTTGCTATGGAATCCAGACCTTCTGCCGTCAGTTTGAAGGTCTGGCTATGCGAGACTATTGGAGTAGTGCTTTCTGGCAAGCTTTATCACCATTCTTCATCCAAAGTAAACAAAAATACTTTGTACAGCCAATATTTGCAATCAAAACTTCATTATGATCAATAACATTTTGCTTTCACCATTATAAATAGACACTGCAAGTCAGAAAGTCTGGGAAGATGTTTCCTACTGCCAACTATGACATTGTGGTGATTGTGGTGTACGACATTGAAAAATGCTTTCGACAAGAGGAATAAAAGTTCACAACAGGTTCATCTTTTTTGACATAACCTGAGCAGCTCCAGTGCCTAAAATATTAAAGGCATGACTTACAAGACAATCATTTTTCCTGGATATTATGTACAAGGTTTAGAACAAACCTTTATATTAAATGTCATTGACAAACAGGTCATTGACCCAGGAGATTAATTTCCATCTTATAAGACCATGGAATCTTTTCACTATATCTTGTTTGTCTTCTATAAGATGTGCTATAAAGATGTTATCCCAAGGTGAGAGTTTTCCCCAACTTTCTTCTTGCAACCCTTTAGTTTGAACTACATTTATTAAATGTGCAGGCTATTGTTATTTCAGGTGACTCCTTCATAGCTGCCGTAGGCATCTTGGTGTCCTCTTTTATTATGGCTCTTCTTGTCCGAATACTCAGATTTGGAAGACAGACAGTTCTGGGCAGATTCACAGGTGTTCCTCATTTTCTCACTTTAAATTATAGACTTCATGGTGCTTTTAAGTATTAGAAGACACAGAAATGCAGTTCAGCAAACTCTACAAGCAACAAATGCCAACTACTACCTATGGACCACACTGTATCTCTCTCTTTGAAAAATATAGAAAGCAACTCCCTTCTCAGCTTGTCAACAGCTTTTTTTGTTCTCTTGGAAATGAGTTATAAATATTACTTTTCTCACATTTTACTCACCAGGGCTCTTTTGGGTCCCAAAATGAAGCTCCAAGTCTAGGTATTTCACCATGTCACTCAGCTTGTCATAATCAGAATCTTCCTCCAACTGCAGTGAGAAACCACATCTGTCCTTACATTCTTCATTCTAACGGACTGAGCCAATCTCATAATGATGGACATCCTGAAATGTTCCATCATTACAATGGACCAATATACGTCTCAAATGGCGTACTACTTTTTTTCAAGGTCTCCTCCAACTATTACCAGAGATTTTAGAATTGTCAATTTGTCTCATGCTGCTGCATCTGTTTGAAATTGCAAATATAAGTGACCATGAGATATAAATCTCCTTTAGCTAAAACTGGTGCAAAACATCATCAAGATTCATTGAGTCAGCCATTTAAGACACAAGCAATTCACACAAAGACTTATTAGGCTGAAACTTCTTACCTGTCCCCAAATAGTTCCCTCAGAATTTTCCACTTGTTCCCATCGTAGCCGCTTTACACTCATATGACTGGAGTCTGATTTTTGTGGTGAGGTCTTTGGGAGCGGAGGAGGCATGCAAGGTGGGGGTAAAGGTGGAGGAGGAGGTGGCTCCACAGAGGGCCCATCAGTGGGGTGGTGAGTTTGAGGTTGGGGTGTACTTGGTGATTGAGTTTGGGACAGGGCCTCATGGTGGCTGTGATGGTGATGGTGGTGACGAAGTTCGTGGTACATGGGTTGAGGGCTCTGTCTGGCCTGTGTAATGGGGGGAATCTGTGGGGTTGAGCGATGCTGTTGCTGCTGCTGAATCTGCTGAGCGTGCTGCTGCTGAATCTGCTGTTGCTGAAGCTGTTGCTGAAGCTGTTGCTGCTGCTGAAGCTGCTGTTGTAGTTGTTGCTGCTGCTGAAGTTGTTGTTGCTGCTGCATCTGCTGAAGCTGCTGTTGCTGTTGCTGTTGCTGTTGCTGTTGCTGCTGTTGTGAAGGATGAGGCTGGAAGGTTGACAGAATCTGTTGGGTCTGATGAGGTTGGTGGGGCTGGTGAATCTGGTGGTACTGAGGAGCTGACTGGATTGGCTGAACCTGGTGTATGTGTTCAATCTGGTGAATGTGGCGGGCTGGTGGAGGAGCTTGATGCATCTGGTGGTGGTACTGTTGCTGAGTTTGCTGAGATGGTTGAATAGCTTGAGAAACTGCCATGTGTGCCCGGTGCATTTGTCTGTCCACCCTCTCCAGTCTTTCCATTCTCTCCATGTGCTCCAAGCGTTCCAAACGCTGGATCTGCTCCAATCGGTCAAGTCTATCCATGGAGCTTGAGAGGTGAGCCTGATGACTCTGATGCATCTGATAAGCATGGTGTACTTGTTGATCTGGATGGAAGGGCTGGATGTCATAGATATACCTATCCGAGCGTTCCTTTCTTTCAATCCTATCAAGCCTATCCATGGAGCTAGATAGTTGAGTCTGAATAGGCTGGTGTGAGTGGTGGCTTTGGTGCACTTTAATAGACTGAGATTGGTGACTGGGTTTATTTTGATGGATTGGATGCATCTGGTGATCCTGTTGCACCTGGTGGTGTTGGTGAACCTGGTGAGCTGGATGAACCTGATGGTGCATCTCGTAGATTGCATGACTGGGGATGGGTGACTGGTTTATTTCTGGAGAGGGCATAGGGGGCAGAGACTGATGCATCTGCTGCTGAGTTTGCTGAGGGTGACTGGCTGTTGGTTGAACTGGAAGCGAGTGGTGCTCCTGAAGGACTTGGTGCTGGGTCATCAGCTCATCACGTGTGGGCAACACCTTGTGAATGGATTGTCTTTTTGGAGGTGGGTTGGCTCTTGGCGGAGGCGGCGGAGGAGGTCCAGGGTGGCGACGGAAAGTCAGCTGTCGGGGTGCATGGTCAGGGGTGAATCCAGCAGGTGGAGGGGGGTCATTAAATTGGACGGGGGGAGGGGGAGGAGGAGTCAGAGGGGGTGGAGGAATGTGCTCTGAGCTAGAGGAGTAGGTAAGAGAGCTGGCATCCTCGCTGCTACTATGTACTTCGCTTGGACTGCTTAGCTCGGGAGGCATGTACGGACCCTCTTCCTCCTCCTCCTCCTCCTCCTCCTCCTCTTCCTCTTCCTCCTCTACCTCCTCTTCCTCATTCTGGAATGTCATCTGGACAATATCCTGGTGTTATTTTGAAGTAAAATATACAAATAGCATTGAGTTTTTGCAATAGACCAATGAAGATTAGCCATTGATCTTGTATCAAATATCAAGTCAATTAACCATTCTAATATACAAACCTCTTCATAGTCATTCTCTGGTGACAGGAAGTCATCCACAGATAACTGCTGTCCTAGCTGCTCGCTCAGAGCCTCCATGAACAAATCTGTGTCAGAGCTACGAGGTGGACGTGAGAAGGTGTAGCGCTTCTTTCTAATGGGTGGACTGGGGGGGTAGTCCGGAGGAGAGGGTGGAGAGAGAGGTGGGCTGTCTAAACTGATGTATGGGTTGGACTCAGCACTGGTTTGAGAGGGAAGACCTGGAGGGTAGAAGGGGCACTGGGGACTCAGTGGAGGCTCCTGCATCCAAGAGTCAGGTTGTGGAGGAGGTGGTGGTGGTGGTGGAGGTGGCGGCACAGACTGTGCTGATGCAGATTTGCGGCTACCTGAGAGATGAAGATGGAAAAGCAAAGGTTAAGAAGACAAAAGACACTGCCTCCGATGAAATTCCTATCTATTACACAAAGAAATGACAAGGATTTTCTAGAATTCACAAGCTACAATGGTAATAAAATACTTTGAAGTATACTGACTGTACCTGAAGTGGCCCGAACAGATGGAGAGGAAGAGTGCGCCCTGATGGACTGTGAGGAAGCGTGCGGGAAGATGTCTATGTTAACCAGAGTTTCAGGAGCTGGAGGAGGTCGACTCTTGAGGGATTTGGATCTCTTCCCGGCATAGACATTCTCCAGCTCAGCATACACAGCTGACAGCTAGATAGAGCACAAGGACTAGCTTGTTAATATAAAAACAGTGCACTTGCTCAAGCATTTCAATGTTCGTAAACCTGTATAATCAAAGAAGAGCGCTCACATTAGTCAGATTGTTGGGTGTCTCTGGTAAGGATGTTCCGTCCCCTGATTGTCTCTCTCCAGGAGTCAGTCTCATAGGTGCCACCTCCACTGGCTCAGTGCAAATCCCTCATGAAGTAAGAAAATAGCCCATTAACTTTCATTTCAATTTGCTAAGAAAGCTGCAGTTTTTAATGATGGTACATAAGCTCCCACTTCCTACAATGCTGTTTTTGTGATACATAATACAAGGTGTGAAAGTTGACACAATTTCATATATAGGCATATATAGGTAGTTAAACATGTGTATGCCAGTGTATGCCTGCATGCCCAGTGGTTGTTATACTGGAGTCTGCAGACTTCCAGGTGCTAGGTGGCTGGTAGAAAATGAGAATTTTGAAAAATGTATAA
The DNA here is from genome assembly GCA_036784905.1 of Acrossocheilus fasciatus. Lineage (NCBI taxonomy): Eukaryota > Metazoa > Chordata > Actinopteri > Cypriniformes > Cyprinidae > Acrossocheilus > Acrossocheilus fasciatus. The sequence goes on along the minus strand of JAXUIB010000026.1, from coordinate 4,617,096 downwards.
GGAATGTTGAAGTTAAAATGTTTAAAGGTAATTTTTCAAACACACTTCGTGAGGCTAGTCAGATAATATGAGATGACCACTTTTTTGATTATAGGCAGCCCTAGTAAGATATCAATGGCATCAAAAAATTTAAAACATGCTTTCCTATGTTATAATGTGTAATCCAACATAGTGTTCAAAGATAGCTTACCCATGCCCAAGTGAGTGCCAATAACTAGATCATCTGAGCTGCGTCCCCTCACACTGCTCCTGTAAGTGGTTCCTGTCACCTTCATGGAGCTGCTGCGCCTATGAGGCTCATGGGCTGGTGGTTCAGGTTCTGCTGTTGGCACTACCAATAATAAATACATGCACGCATACATATGTATTATACTCTATATAAACTGAAGGGCTCACGTGTAACTTTATAGCCAAGGAATCGGGAGATCTTGTTCTGGCAGTGTTCCTGCTCCTCGTAGGTCAGCAGCTGGTAAATGAACTGCCAAATCACCTGTTTTGCTGGGGTATCCAACACAGGGAAGACGTCCACAATCAAAGTGTCTACATTTCTAATGGCACGGAAGAAAAATGAATCAAATCAGGTTTCACACAAAGTTCAGGAATGTTCTCAGAGAAGCAATGGAGACATTTCCATCTTAGAATACCCTTTCTTTCTTTCTTTCACTAAAATATTATGGGTATGTCATTCACCTGTGCTGGAAGAAGGCCTCCAGGGCCTTGCAGATGGTGTATCTCTCTTGGAGTGTGAGAAGGTGCTCAAGCTGCTGGCTGAAGGTTCGACCCTGTACACGAATACTGGGAGGCAAGATCTCGGCGACCCACTGAAGGGAGCTAAGCACAGGAGCACGGGAGCGTGGAGAAACCTCCACCTGTTCGGGTTCGGTCATGGTGAAGGCCGGTGGGCCGTCTTCAACCACCAGGCTGGGCATTGCCCCACTCCCCTGGAGCATGGACACCACCTTCTCATGTGAACAGCTCCTGAGAGGATGTACAAAAAATACAAAATATACACAGGGTTGACTTAAACTGGGCGCACACTGTGCGATTTTTAATAGTCCTCCACGATTGTAGCTTGTCAACTGTATGAACATGATGATCATGTCACACTGTGGCATCTCAGTTGTCATTAAATGTCAGAATGTACGACAGTCAAGACGCGTTAAAAATGGATGCGTGCAAGAAAACTTCACCAGAGTTTTACATTATCAACCTATATACGTTCAGTGACTATGAGCTGCATTACACATGAAAAGTACAGGTGCTGGTCATATAATTAGAATATCATCAAAAAGTTGATTTATTTCACTAATTCCATTCAAAAAGTGAAACTGTCCTATATTCTAGATTCCTTACATGTAAAGTAAAACATTTCAAAAGTTTTTTTGTTTTAATTTTGATGATTAGAGCTTACAGCTCATGAAAGTCAAAAATCAGTATCTCAAAATATTTTTTCAATAAATGACCATCCATACAGTATAAATTCCGGGTATCTCTTGTTCTTTGAAGCCACAATAATGGAGAAGACTGCTGACTTGGCAATGATCCAGAAGACGAACATTGATGCCCTCCACAAAGAGGGTAAGTCACAGAAGGTCATTACTGAAAGGTGTGGCTGTTTACAGAGTGCTGTATCAAAGCATATTGAATGCAAAGTTGACTGGAAGGAAGAAATTGGGTAGGAAAATGTGCACAAGCAACAGGGATGGCCACAAGCTTGAGAATACAGTCAAGCAAAGCCAATTCAAACACTTGGGAGAGCTTCACAAGGAGAGAACTGAAGCTGGAGTCAGTGCATCAAGAGTCACCACGCTCAGACGTCTTCAGGAAAAGGGCTACCAAGCCACTTCTGAACCAGAGACAACGTCAGAAGCGTCTTACCTGGGCTGTGGAGAAAAAGAACTGGACTGTTGCTCAGTGGTCCAAAGTCCTCTTTTCAGATGAAAGTAAATTTTGCTTTTCATTCAGAAATCAAGGTCTGGAGTCTGGAGGAAGAGAGGAGAGGCACAGAATCCAAGCTGCTTGAAGTCCAGTGTGACGTTTCCGAAGTTAGAGATGATTTGGGGTGCTGTGACATCTGCTGGTGTTGGTCCATTGTGTTTTATCAAGTCCAAAGTCAATGCAGCCGTCTACCAGGAGATTTTAGAGCACTTTATGCTTCCATCTGCTGACAAGCTTTATGGAGATGCTGATTTCCTTTTCCAGCAGGACTTTAGCACCTGCCAACAGTGCCAAAACCACTTCCAAGTGGTTTGCTGACCATGATATTACTGTGCTTGATTGGCCAGCCAACATGACTGACCTGAACCCCATATGAAATCTATGGAATATTTTCAAGAGAAAGATGAGGAACAGTCGATCCAACAATCCAGACGAGCTGAAGGCTCAATAATGCCTCAGCAGAGCCACAGACTGATCGCTTCCATGTCACGCCTCACCGATGCTGGAATTTGTGCTAAAGGAGCCCCAACCAAGTATTGAGCGTATAAATGAACATACTTTAAAGAACTTGAACTTTTCTGTTTTGCAAATCCTATTTTTGATTGATCTTTGGAAATATTCTAATAATTTGAGATACTGATTTTTGACTTTCATTAGCTGTAAGCTCTAATCATCACAATTAAAACAAAAAAACTTTTGAAATGTTTTACTTTACATGTAATGAATCTAGAATATAGGAAAGTTTCACTTTTTGAATGGAATTAGTGAAATAAATCAACTTTTTAATGATATTCTAATTATATGACCAGCACCTGTATATAAATGGCGGCAATACTGGCATATTTATGAAGAACAGTGTAAGCAGCACTGCACACCCACATGAAAACAGCGGCGCAACTGGTGCTTATCATAGCAAAGGCAATATATAATAAGAATTCCGTGAGCAGAGGACAGGACAGCCAGAGTTTATGGCAGTTAGAATCTAATTCTAGAATCTCTAGCATTAATTGATCATGGCTTGTCTTGAAAAACGAAGGCAGTTTGACGTTCGTCGTAGGAGACGTCACACTGCAGGACTATGCTCCAAATCTTCCCACACTGCCAGAATTTCATCGGAGGTTAAATTTGATCGCAACGGCCCTTAATTGACTGTCAGTCAAAATGTCAAACCAGCGACCAAAGACTTCAGATTTTAGCCTTGGATTATAGGAATCTTTAAAGATTTTGAAAATTTGTCTCAGACGACCAAATCGAGGCCAAAATCGTGCAGTGTGCGCTGGGCTTTATAAGATTACGAGCATGAAGAACCCATATGCATAATAATAGTGTTGCTTGCTTTAGACTTTATTTAAGTCCTACATTAGGATAAAAGCAATGTATTCCAATGCAACCCAAGCCTCACCTCATGTCCAACCCATTGAGAAACAGGATGCGATCTCCAGGTTTGAGACCCGCCTTCTCAGCAGGGCTGCCTGCAGGGGAATGGCAACAAACCAAGCAGAAAGTAACTGCTGACAGCAGATCATATGGGCTCCAACTGAGATTAAGCGGTGTTCATGAAATGCCATTTGAAATGACGTAAGATATAAAAGTCAAGACGCTGCAGTTTGGGTGTTTGTCACTTCCTGTCCAAGAATGGATGTCCCTTTTTGGCTTTGAGGGCTGGATGTGGGAAAAGTGTGAATCTAAAAGGATTTGTGCTAGATAAAAACAGAGCTCTACCACCTGTGCCCCTCTGACTCAGCCTGTGGAGAGTCTTCTGTTGTGTCTTGTAGTTTCTCTCTCTCTCTCTCTCTCTCATCTCCTGCTGTTCTTGCACACTGCCAGTTTCTGCCGCCTAACTGTTTAATGGGCGCCATGAGTCAGAAATGACAGAACTTTCATGATTTTAGCATTCGCGTCATCTGCTTCAGTTATATGTCTAATAATTCACTCCCCTTCGCTTGTTTAATGTCCAAAATATATTTTTTTCATCTTTCTAAAATAGCCTTGTTTTGTTGTAGGATGTCAACTAAGATAAATGCACCACAAGACACAAACCCTTCCCTTATGAAAACAAAAGACAAAGTTTTAAAATACTGAGAGAATTATATTGTAGAACAACAATCTAAATTAATTAATCCATCTTAATTAAATATTAAATGTTTCAACATCAAAATTAGACCCTTAACTTATAATCATGACCATTTTGGATCATTTCATACCTGGTATTACAGAGTCGATCCAGACTGGTGCATGGCCGCGCAGAGTAAACCCGAAACTCTGGTTCCCTTTGTACACTCGTACTGTCCTAGTGAAACATGATAGTGACATCTTAAAATCAAGTGAATACAACCTATAGATGTCAAGCAGAATCTTTATATAATGTAGATTAACTGATATAATTGTTTATCAAAATAATATTAATTCGATATTATTGGAAAATATCTATGATATGGATATAATACACATACACAGCCTTCTATGATCATATTTACTAAGGGTATGAATAATTTTGAGCACAACTGTATATATAGTATCCATACAAGTTTAAAATGTGGCATAATGAAGGTTCTGTATAATGTATAACATAATCATAGTACAAGAGTGTAATTTTACTGAACGGTGACAAAATGTCTTGTGCCACATTTGAACTCAAATGTCACAGATTTTATACAATCAATACTGTTTGTTGTGTTTTCTATAGTTAGTGTTAATAATATGTGACCCTGAAGCACAAAACCAGTCTCAAGTCGCTGGGGTATATTTGTAGCAATAGCCAACAATACATTGTATGGGTCAAAATTATTGATTTTTCTTTTATGCCAAAAATCATTAGGATATTAAGTAAAGATCATGTTCCATGAAGATATTTTGTAAATTTCCTACCGTAAATATATCAAAACTTAATTTTTGATTAGTAATATGCATTGCTAAGAACTTCATTTGGACAACTTTAAAGGTGATTTTCTCAGTATTTTGATTTTTTTGCACCCTCAGATTCCAGATTTTCAAATAGTTGTATCTCGGCCAAATATTGTCCTAACAAACCATACATCAATGGGAAGCTTATTTATTGTATAAATCTCAATTTCAAAAAAATGTACCCTTACGAATGGTTTTGTGGTCCAGGGTCACATATGGTCAGAAAAGCTCTGAATTTCATCCACTTCAGTCATATGCTTAAAGAATACCTATGTGTATATGCTGTCATTATGCAAACAGCTAGCAATTCTTCAGCGCAATAAAGCCACACTTTCCGTTTTCCTACATTATTAAAAAGAAACTACACCTGCATTCCTGGAGACATATCAATAAGTGTGTATTGTACTAATGATTGACAGGATTTCACATCCTCCCACTTTTTATGCATTGGACACAGGCTTAACAGAGAATTAATTCATGCCTCTGAAATAATGTACACAAGTCTAGCAACGTTTAAAGCATAATATAGGCTATAATGAGGAGGACGAATCTCGATGTGTCATATTTACGCTCTCACACATACACAGGTGTCAAATAGCATGACTAAAAATAACATGAATTGTAAGAGTGAAATATTGTGGTGGCATAAAATCTACATCATTTACAGCCTACAGCAGTTGTGAAACTGGAGATCAAACAAGAAGGGATGAATTTATTTAAATCAATGCATCAGTCAATCAATTTATTTATCAATGTATCAATGAATCTATCTATCCATCATCAAGCATTATGATTATATGAATCTAATTAAGTCACAAAAACAAATTAAAATAAAATATAGCAAAATAAAATAAAAGGGTAACACTTTATTTTACAGTATTCTTGTTACTCGTTACATGTTCTTATCATAGTAATCAACAGAAATTAAAATCCGCACACGGTAATATGCAGGGCTTCCACCTCCTTCAAAAAAATTTTTTATTCAGTGCTTCATCAGAGGCCGTAAAAAACAAGTTAAAAGTGCAAAAGGTGTATAAAAGTGCAAAATGTTTTCGAGACAAGTGCCACTTCTTATCATAGTAATAGTAAATTAGAAATAATTACCTGCAGCTAACCCTGAATCAAACCCTAAGAGTGCGTTTTACATTACGTTAATTAATATTACTTAGTACTTGAATGTATAATTACACTGTAACAGGGACACCTTAAAATAAAATCTAACTAATAAAAGCATAAATAATATAAAAAAAATAAAATAAAATTATATATGTATTGAAATCTTCTATCTATCTGATTTATTGGAATACATAAAACTTGAGAATGTAGATGTCTGCTAAAGAAGACTACTAAAGACACTCGAAATATGAACAAAAATATGAATTAGGAACATATATTACATCAAAGGACAAAATACGAAAGCAAAAGGGAATTAAAAATTCTATCACATCAGTAACAAATGCAGAAAAAAAAAAAAAAATCAGACAAGAAAAGTGTGTAACTGTTCCCATTGTGACACTTCCACTGACCTGCGGGTAGAGAAGGAGCTGGAATGGCCTGCGATGAGAGAGGTGGTCTTGCGGAGACCACGGGCAGGAGGCATGACCACTTCCTCGTTGGCGGTCCGGGGCACAGAGCTGGCTCGAGTGGACACAGACAGCAGCCGTTCGGGGTGGTCTTCACTCCGGCTGCGCCGTAGCCGATTGTTCCTGTGCTCGCTGAAGCTTCGGCCCCTCAAGCGACTGATCAAACTCTGGGAGACCATCTCATCAAAGCGCTGCCTGTGCTTCTTAGGGATGAAGATCCTGACAAACATGGCACACACACACAGCAGACGGAGTCACAGAGGAGAAACTGTTCAGGCGTGTGAACATACTCTCAAGCCTGCTGAGAGAAGCACTGGATGGAGACACACAGGCAAATGGAGGAGGAGGGACAGCTATGAGAAAACCTGCTATAATTACACCGGATTACGGAGATGTTTGTGACCTGCTATGAAAGAAAAAAAAAGCTCATGTGGTGCAATGAAGCGTTTGTTTTCTGTCCTGTGAAGAGGGGTGGGTAAAAATATCCTGTTTGATCAACTTCAAAAGCTAAACAGGTAAGCAGGTGACTTCAGAAAGATGTCTGATGGGCATTTTGAAGTCCTGAGAGGATGAATGATTAAAGTGAAAGAGAGCGCTTTTTAGCCCTCTGTGGTATAAGCCCTCTCTGAATTTTTCATTCTCACCATCCTTTAAAACCAAATTCAAAGTTATAAACATCTTCATTATCTTCTACTAACCCAATCTGTGAGTGAAAAATATGACCCAAAGTATTAAATGTATCATATATCACCAAAATACTATATATTACCCACTAGACTATTTTGACTCATAAAATTAAAAAGGATAAAGCCATAAAAAGGAATGAACCCATGCATCGTGACGGACACTGTCGCAACACACAGCATCATGAGGGGACGCACAGCCCAGAAGCAGCTCAAGAGCTTCAGTTCTGGGTTAATCTTCCAGCTGCAATCATCTCAAACACTGCTTCAGTGCTGCTTTTGCTTCAGGACACAAATCTTACTTTGGACAATGGCGAGCCAACACGGTGCCAAAATTGTATACTGTGCAAAAACAAAAGGTCCTTAAAATTAAACAATAAAATGAATTAACATTATCATGAAGAGCATAGACCAAACAATAACAATATGTGACCCTGGACCACAAAACCAGTCATAAGTGTCAATTTTTCAAAATTGAGATTTCTACATCATCTGAAAGCTGAATAAATAAGCTTTCTATTGATGTATGGTTTGTTAGGACAATATTTGGCTGAGATACGACTATTTGAAAATCTGGAATCTGAGGGTGCAAAAAAATCAACACATTGAGAAAATCACCTTTAAAGTTGTCTAAATGAAGTTCTTAGCTATGCATACTACTGATCAAAAATGAAGTTTTGATATATTTACAGTAGGAAATTCACTAAATATCTTCATGGAACATGATCTTTACTTAATATCCTAATGATTTTTGTATTTTTGGCTATTGCTACAAATATACCCCAGCGACTTAAGACTGGTTTTGTGGTCCAGGGTCACATATTAGTAGTAAATATTATACAAAGCATACATACTATAAATATATGTTAATAACAATAATCCAGAGACATCAACAACAAAAGAAGAATTTTGTCTTTTATAAAAGTTATAAGCCTATTCTGTAGGCCTTATGCATCAAAGAAACAAGTGCACAATCATCTTTAGATTTTTGTCTTTGAACTTCCGTTTTTTGCGTAACTCTATCATCACTGCTGAAGAGTAATTAGCAGGTGAAGTGGATTTACTTATTGTAGAGTAATATGCATTGCAATGTTAGAAGCAGCAATATTTTAAAATAATCATAAAATCATACGTGCTTAGCTTCAAGCTGTGGAAAAACAAACAAAAGACTGAAGACAACAAGTGTAGTGCTGAAAAGGGGTGGGGCTACATAAGGTCTATAGCTGTGCAGTGTGCATAATTATATTGTTAGTTACGCTTTATTTTATATATTTATTTTTTTGCATTGTCTGATCAGAACAGAGCTGCAACCTGTTTTTGAGGCATGACCAAACTGTTGAGAACCACTGAATTATTCCTATAATGTATTTAATCGCAAGAACATCATACATAGGTGAAGCTTAGATCGCAAACTGCAATTTTCACAATTGTAATTGCAATTGTAAATACAAACAGCCATTCTATACGCAACTTATGCTGGTTTTCCTGCATCTGAAGAGCTCAGGGCCCAACAGCGGTACTGAGACATTACAATCCAAGAAAAACAAAACTAATACTAACTTAAAACCGTTTTAAAGCTTACGAATCAAACATGATCAAATGAATAATGTACTCAAGTACTACTGTGCTACGGAAGTTTTACAAGTGCATGCTCGTGAAAGTATCCTAATTCAACTTAAATCCACATTTCACTCAAAGTTAACTTTTATTTAGTTCAGGATGCCCTCAATTAGAAGGAGGTCACAGGAAATCTAAAATTAACCCCGTGTCAGAGAGGGGAGGGAACACGGATCAAGGACACACTTTTGAAAATCAATGAAGGTGGGAATGAAGAATGTATTCAACAATAAATGATGTCTATTAACACAAGTAATTGATCTCTAAGCCTATTTAGTATCTTTGAATGCCTCTACTCAGGATAACAAAGCATGCCTTGCATTTACAAACTGATTAACATTCTCTTAACAAGCCTTAAATAACATAAAATTAGCAAGCAAAATTAGCAAAATAAAGAAAGCAAGCTCAACAACAAGGCCAAATGAGGAGTTAATATGATTTTAAAGTAAAATGGCAACAACAAATGGAAAGAATTTCACAGTAGGTCTCAAAACTTGAATGTCTTTTCTATTTGCTAAGTCTAATATTGCGTGAAACTGCATAAATTATTACAATTTCTGATCAAACCTCAATTTCTGAACCTAGTTTCTTTGTGATCCTAGAAGGTTTTTCTTACCGAAAACGCTTGGAGATACCCCTGTCGCGCCCCATCTCTCCTTTACATTAAGATAAGTCTCAAACAAAATGATGAGATGTTCTTGATTTTAGTGAAGGAGTCTCCATAAAGCTGGAATAACCATTCAGCGAGTAGAAGAGGATAATCGGAAAAGCCATTATCTCCAGTATCCAGATGAGGAGATGTTTATTAGCGCCAACTTGAGGAGCGATGACGTTGCATGGATGAAGAAGGAAACTTCAGGTCACGTCATTATTGAGTCAGCTTTGGCAAGGTCGCCCACATCTTCGTGCTGGGTTGCCTTGGGGAGTTTAACATTAAAAAGGAGTCTACATCCAGAACCGTAGACCAGATGCCTTCAACTGCAGACGAGAGGCAAAGTTGCAGCTGCTTCAGATGTGAAGAGAGAGAATAGAATGAAAGAGTGGAACAGGAACAGAGAGAGAGTGAGAAAATAGAAAGCGTCCCACTGGAAATCTAAGCCAGGTCAGCATGAGTTACTCAATCCGATCCACATAATTGTGCATGAGTTAGAAGATCCTCAAGTATCCAAGTTCAAGACGCGAAGAGACAAAAGTAGAGTTTGCACAGCCAACAACCAGATACAAAGCTGTAGTTTAATGCAAAACCTGAAGTCACAAAGAAACAATTCCCTCAAAATTCTAAGCAAGGTCCCACAATCTTCTTAGCTGCTTTGTACCTCAGCTGGAAACTCGCAACTTTAAAGCAAGAAAGTTGTTATGTGGATTTTGTGCAAACTTCTGGTGCGTCACAGACCTAAGAGAGATTTATTATAAGAAGTAGGCTGCTTAAAAATAGGGAGGTTCCATGGGGAGAACTGGGCAAATTTTTGCTGGGACGAAGTGCAGCACACAAGCTGGTCAGTACTGGAGTGGACTGAAGGACTGTGAAAACGCAGTGGTGCATGCCAAATGCAAGTGATATTGATGCAGCTAGAAAGGTCATGCTCTCACTGAGATGCATTCAGTCTACATGTGTCTGCTATGGAAACTTGTTTCTGCCATGGGATAAGGTAATAAAAAATGGTAATTGTGACTTTTTCGTTTTATTTATTTTCACTCGCAATTCTGAGTTTATATTTTACAATTCTGGGTTTATATCTCACAATTCTGAAAAAAAAGTCAGCATTCTGAGTTCTACACTCAAAATTGCAAGATAAAAACTTGCATGTCCTAGGAAAAAAGTCAAAATTGCAGATGCTAAAACAATTCTGAGAAAAAAGTCTGAATTGTGAGAGATAAACTCACAGTTGGGGAAAAAAGTCTGAATTGTGAGATGTTAACTTGGAATTGTAAGAAAAGTCAGAATTCTGATTCGATATCTTACAATTATTGCTTTGTCCTCAGACCTGCAAGTTTATGTCTCCCAATTCTGAATTTATATCTGACAATTGAGACTTTTCTCCTCCTAATTACGAATTGTGAGATATAAACTTGCAATTCTGAGGTTATATCTTGTAATTCCGAATTGCTAGAAAGGTCTGAATTGTAAAATAATAATTCGCAATTACCGTTTTTATTTTTAATCTGTGGCAGAAAAAAAAAAAAAAACTCAGAATCGCATGATACAGGTGAATCTCAATAAATCAGAATGTCGTGGAAAAGTTTATTTATTTCAGTAATTCAACTCAAATTGTGAAACTCGTGTATTAAATAAATTCAATGCACACAGACTGAAGTAGTTTAAGTCTTTGGTTTTTTTTAATTGTGATGATTTTGGCTCACATTTAACAAAAACTCACCAATTCACAATCTCAACAAATTAGAATATTGTGACATGCCAATCAGCTAATCGACTCAAAACACCTGCAAAGGTTTCCAGAGCCTTCAAAATGGTCTCTCAGTTTGGTTCACTAGGCTACACAATCATGGAGAAGACTGCTGACCTGACAGTTGACCAGAAGACAATCATTGACACCCTTCACAAGGAGGGTAAGCCACAAACATTCATTGCCAAAGAAGCTGGCTGTTCACAGAGTGCTGTATCAAAGCATGTTAACAGAACGTTGAGCAGAAGGAAAAAGTGTGGAAGAAAAAGATGCACAACCAACCGAGAGAACCGCAGCCTTATGAGGATTGTCAAGCAAAATCAATTCAAGAATTTGGTTGAACTTCACAAGGAATGGACTGAAGCTGGGGTCAAGGCATCAAGAGCCACCACACACAGATGTGTCGAGGAATTTGGCTACAGTTGTCGTATTCCTCTTGTTAAGCCACTCCTGAACCACAGACAATGTCAGAGGCGTCTTACCTAGGTTAAGGAGAAGAAGAACTGGACTGTTGCCCAGTGGTCCAAAGTCCTCTTTTCAGATGAGAGCAAGTTTTGTATTTCATTTGTAAACCAAGGTCCTAGAGTCTGGAGGAAGGGTGGAGAAGCTCATAGCCCAAGCTGCTTGAAGTCCAGTGTTAAGTTTCCACAGTCTGTGATGATTTGGGGTCCAATGTCATCTGCTGGTGTTGGTCCATTGTATTTTTTTGAAAACCAAAGGCACTGCACCCCTTTACCAAGAAATTTTGGAGCACTTCATGCTTCCTTCTGCTGACCAGCTTTTTAAAGATGCTGATTTCATTTTCCAGCCGGATTTGGCACCTGCCCACACTGCCAAAAGCACCTAAAGTTGGTTAAATGACCATGGTGTTGGTGTGCTTGACTGGCCAGCAAACTCACCAGACCTGAACCCCAGAGAGAATCTATGTACAATACAATCCACTGTCAAAGAAACCTGAGCTTCCATACCACCTCAGCAGTGCCACAAACTGATCACCTCCATGCCACGCCGAATTGAGGCAGTAATTAAAGCAAAAGGAGCCCCTACCAAGTATTGAGTACATATACAGTAAATCAACATACTTTCCAGAAGGCCAACAATTCACTAAAAATGTTTTTTTTTATTGGTCTTATGAAGTATTCTAATTTGTTGAGGTAGTGAATTGGTGGGTTTTTGTTAAATGTGAGCCAAAATCCTCACAATTAAAAGAACCAAAGACTTAAACTACTTCAGTCTGTGTGCACTGAATTTATTTACTACACGAGTTTCACAATTTGAGTTGAATTACTGAAATTAATTAACTTTTCCACAACATTCTAATTTATTGAGATGCACCTGTATAAACTCAAAAAAGAAAAACAATAAAAAAAGTCTGAATTTTAAAGTTTATATCTCACAATTCTTAATTGAGAAACTGTATTGTAAGAGAAAAAGTCTCAATTACTTTTTAAATATTTTATCCTGTGGCAGAAACATCATCAATAGTTTTCTGGTGCTTAAACCTCACATAATGAATTCTGAAAACATGCAACAAACATCTCAAACAAACAAAAAACAACCTGCCTCTGAACAATGGAAAATGAAAAGCTTTGTGCAAGTACAAAAAACATTTCTTACTTGCTAAAGAAGGCGTTCATGGTTCCCGATAATACAAGGATATAGGCTATCAAGGGTTAATCAGAACAAGCTGATGAAACGTGTGAATCTAGGTATCTGGAGCATGCTGTTCTTCTTGATAATTCATTCCTCGTGGCAAGGGTGATTTAAAAGTGGTCCCATTTTCAGAGTTTCCAAGTATCTAACTTTAAACAAAATAACATGCATATTTGAATAACACTTAATGAAACAATATTTTATCCAGTAAACCTCACGGGCACAATTCCTCACTGGTAGCGAAGGGCCGGTTGCTGTTAAAACTGCTCCGTCAGTGTAACTGAACACATTTCAGCTATGAGACGCATCAAATTCTCCTGACAAAGACCCTCATCAGCGAGTTATTACAGTGAGAGAGAACCGGCACACTATGAGAGGGAGACTTCTTATAAGAGTATATTTTCACAAAATATAATAATATTAAATCTAATTATAATAAATTAATAATAATTAAGTAAAATAAAGAAATAAATAATCTAAGAATATTAATATAATTATTAATTGTCAACGACTATAAGGAATAATTAAGTAGATCAGTTTTATAAAAACTACTGAGGAAAAATATGCAAAAGAAAATTTTGTAGTTTAATAAGCATGTTTAAACAAATTACAAAGCCAGGTATAGTCGCCCTTATTTTTTAAAGCATGAAGAGTTTTTTTAAAGAAGAATGGGAGGGAATAGCCAGCTCATTAAAGATGGCCACCTGTAATGACATAGCAAATTTATGTTCATAAAGCTGATCTTGCGATTTCGCTATACAAACAAAATGTTGAAATGCTGAAAGATTTTACTCCAGTTTAAAAGTTATTACACTTTTCAAATAGGTTGGAGGAAAGCATGGATCAGATCAGCTCTGATGACATCTGAAATCTACGGAAGCCAGTTTCCACCACTGAATAACATTTTTTAAAAAAGGGTACTGCGACTCTTTATCTAACAATTTTTTCTCACAGAATTGTGAGATATAAACTCGCAATTGTGAGTTATAAAGTCAGAATTACGATTTATAAAGTCAAAAGTTTATATCGAGTTTATATCTCGCAATTCTGATTTTTTTGACAGAATTGTGTCAGTGTTAAAGTCCAGTTTTTTTGGGGGGGGGGGGGGGGGGTTTGGACTGATATGTTCTCTCAATCGCGACTCTTTATCTCACAATTGTAACTTTATAATTCTGAGAAAAAAGTCAGAATTGTGAGATAAAAAGTCGCAATTACCTTTTTAATTTTTTTATTCAGTGGCGGAAACAGGCTTCCATAGAAATCACCAGGTATGTCAATGATACAAAACTGAAGCACAAAACTAACAGAGAGTATGAAGCTGAGGCAGAATTTTAAAAATTGTGGTATATAACAGATGATACACAGGAATATGATACTTTCTATGGCTTTCAAGGGCGCAATGTTATCTCTCAACACAATTCAACTTCTCAACATCCAGAGACCTCATGTATCTCTACCTGCTCCAGATGGGCTTGAACCTCATTTTTATTAAATCTTAACGACTGCCATGATTTTATTACTTGATGCTTATTAGCCAATGTTACTATTCAAATTAAAATGTCTTTGAATGTTGCTCAGAAATATTTTTTACTAGGGTTATTATAAACAAAACTAAATAAATTTCGGCCTTTAAAAGGTAGGCTCTTTTTTGATTGGTGCTAAATATTTTGTTTCCTGGAGTTGAAAATAAAATAAAATGTACTTCACCCTTGTCACCCATCCAAACACAAAGAGTACACTTAACACGTAAGAGTAAGTAACACGTAATCGAAAGTTGTAATTTGTAATAAATAAATAAATAAATTGGGAGGCGATTCATGAAAGCTCATTGGTACCTGATGCTGTCAATCAGTTGCTGATGTTCCTCGGTGAGCAGTATTTCTGGAAGTGTAGATGCCAGACCTTCAACATCCCTCTCATTTGCATACTGCTTCAGCAAATCAAACAGCCTCTCTTTAACCTCAGGCTCCTCCCCTAAAATCTCCTCAACCTATACAAATTCAGAACAGAACATTTTAACTTCACCAACACTGGAGTTTGAAAATGCCAATATATGCTATATGATGTTTAACTAGACCAAACTAACTTTCTGAGGTTCAAGTAACATTCTAACACTTTAGTTTAGGGACCAATTCTCACTATTAATTAGTTGCTTATTAACATGCATATTACTAGTGTATTGGTTGTTTTAGTAGTTATTAGTTTACTAGTAGTTTTATTAGTTTATTAGTACCAAAGCACATATTAAGGTCTTATTCTGCATGACCATACTCTAGATCCATTAATCCTACCCCATACATAAACTTAACAACTACCTTACTAATAACAAGCAACAAATGAGCAGTTTATTGAGGCAAAAGTCATAGTTAATAGTTAGTTACTAATGAGAATTGGTCTCCAAACTAAAGTGTGAGCCAGTTTTTCCATGCCCCTTGAGACTGACCTTCTTGTTGAACTCCAGAGCTTTATGTTTGCGGTCCTGCCTCACCATGTCTCCGCTCTGATATGTCTCTTTCATGCTGCTGCTGGTGCGTTTCTGCCAGCGGTTCATCCGCAGCACTCCCAGACGCAGCGTACGTCCCTGAGAGGCCTTGATCATGGCCGCCGCCGTCTCGTGCTGTTTCACTGGAATCCCGTTCACCTCCATCACATAGTCACCTGCTCGCAGTCCACTCCGGCCGGCTGGAGAGTTGAGCATGCAGTCCTCCACCAGCAGGGGACTGTCTCCCACTATAGTAAAGCCAAAACGACCATCAGGCCCCGGGGCAATGTCCATCTGTGGTGGTAAAGTGGATAAGGGTGAGTGACATTGGTTTGCACTACAGAAGCAAAGGAAAATTAGGAGAGATCTGAGGTCTCTTTTACAAAACACAGGAACCTTATATATATATATATATATATATATATATATAACAGTAATACTGTACTATTTTTACAGTATTACTGTTTTTACTGTATTTGTGATCAAATAAATGCAGAATAAGAGACTTCTTTCGAAACAAATTTTTACCTCACACTTAAAACCTTCATTTTTTATTTTTCTTTAGAAAAAAATTAATTAGATTAAAAATGAATGTGTTGCAATGCAAATACTTTTTATAGCAATTGTAGTTATATAGAGAGAGCGAATATAGAGGTGATTTGGGACATTTGTTTAGTAATCAACCAATTTCCCATATGAACTGCGTTTTTTTTCTCTTGAATTAGGTCAAATGAAACTGAATTTAAGTCGGTTTTGTTATTAACAGTAAAAATGGCATGATGTCAGTGAAGAAAACTTGCCTGTTCTATTCTAGACACAACGCCAATGCTGGGCGGCACAGTCTTGAGGGTCTGAGCCAAAGCAATGAGGGCTTTAGTGCTGAGGGATGAGACGTTCTGCCCATCGATCTCCAAAACCTGGTCACCTGGCTGCAGTCCGGCCATGTAAGCGCTGCTGCCCTCCACCACAGAGAGGATGTAACTGGGTCCATCTCCACCCAGCTTAAAACCAAAGTCCTCTGGCCAACCCTGGTTATTTGCTGGAAGGGCCAGTTCTGGAAAAAGTCAATACATGAGAGATAAGAGGCAAGTAGAATAAGAGATGTGAGAACTTTCATTAGCATTAATATTTCTAAAGTAAAATTGATTTAAGTATGTACTTGTATGTGTACATAGTGAACAATATATCTGATGGGGAAAATTTATATATATATATATATATATACACATAATATTTACTCCAAAAGACATCATTTCAATTTGATATAATATAAAATTAATTTTGAAATAAAATAAAATATTTTATTTGATCAAATCCCCATACAAGATGATTTTAGAGAACAGTTCAGGCATTACAGAGTTTCAGCACTTCATCATATAACCTACTGTAGTGCTGTAACCTGCTGTTGTAAATTGAATTTGTGACCTAATAACAAATGGGGAAAAAAGAAAACTCAAAACGGTTAAGCAATTAATTTACGCACCAATATTCAGTGGGAAATCTCTCAGCACGTTAGGATTTGGGTCTGTGGAATTGAGGAAACATATTAATTTGTTTATGTATATGTCTGCATTAAATTACCATATAATGAAAGGTAAAATATATATAAACATCTAAACTGTCTAATAAAAGATATGTTTTTTAATAAAAGATGTAGAAAATATAAGACAATTTTTCTCAGTTCCCACCTCACAGAGCTCCATGTTCTGCTTTATGAACTTACAGAAATCTTTGGAGGCACTGCGGGATCCCGATCGGCTTTGGCGAAGGGAGAAACGGCCCTTCTGGCTCTTCAGAAATCTTCTCATCATGGTTTCTGGGTCTTCTGTGTGGAAGTCAAGCTGTAAGAGGTCACCTCAGGTCAGCACCTCCTCACCCTCCTCAACAAGTCACTGCTCCGTCATTACCAAAAAGCAATTGATCCGGCAGGTTTAGCCTCCATCGAGGATCCTATCAGTCCAGTGTAGGAGAGCGCTGTCAAGCTCTCTGCAGCCGTGGCTCTACATCTCCACTAAGTTGGTCCAGTTCAAACCCTCTTGCAGAGCGCTGAGCAGAAATCTGGGACAAGCTAGCTGGGTCTTTTAATGATTCTTTTGCAAGAAAAAGGTACAGTGAAGCCCCACTTTTCTATAAATACCTCCCTCTCCCTCTACCTCTCTCTCTCTCTCTCTGTGATGCTGGTGGATTGGGCCCTCTCTCAGGGCTGAGGAGTGACCCAGAAACTGCCTGTCAGAGCAGCAAAGGACGGCGCTCCGATTACAGATCCTCAGAGATGCTGTGGTACAGTTAGATGTAGTCTGGTACATTTAACTCCAATTCCCCTTCTAAGAATCTGATTCGCTATCATTCTTCCAACTGTTCCTTATTCAAGCACAGTCTCAGAACACCAGGAATGGTTAACCTCCAACTCTGCAATTATAGGTATTATTTAATATGATATTAATAGCATTTGCAGCATGACGTCAAAAAGTAATGAGAAGATCTGTGACACTCAGGGCTGGCAGTCATAAGGTTGCTGGTTTGACCTCTGCAAAGAAAGAGCAATCCATTTGTTACCCTATGGTATGTGGAAGTAAAAAAAAAAAAACAAGTAACATCTTTATGGTATATGGAAGTAAATATACCGCAAGTAACTTTGAATAAAAGGGCATATCTCCCAAAACATATAAAAACATGTTTTGGTCACAAAAGAAAACATCAAATTTAAATAAAACAAAAAATACATAAATAAAACAAAACTAAATAAAACAAATAAAAAAATAAAAATAAAAGTAAAACAAAACTATTTTGAATACAAAAACGAAAAAAAAAAAAACACACATATAACATTTAAATAAAACAAATGCAAAACATAAATAAAACAAAAAAGTAAAAAAGTTAACTAAAAAAACTACAAAGTAAACAAAAATAAAGTACATTTTAAACAAAAAAATTAAATTAAACAAAAACAAACTAAATAAAACACTAAATAAAACAAAACAATAAAAATAAAACAAAAATCTTACATTTTAATTCATTTTAAATACTAAATAAAAAGCAATTCTATAAAATTTTAATAAACAAAACAAATAACACAAAACTAAAAATTTAAAGTAAAATGACACTATTTCAACTACAAAACAAACAAAAAACTTTAAAATAAATTAAGGTATTAGAAATGAAAATCAGATTTGTTTTTTCAAGAAATTGTGTGTAATTGTCAAAATAAATAAATAATGGTCCTCATTATTAATACAAACAATCTTATTCATATTTCTTTTGATTTTAGGGATATCAATATATATGCTTTTGCTGGCTATAATAAAAAGAATTAACAATGGAAAAACAAAACAGTGTCTTAAAAGGCATTGGATTCTACAAGATGACCCTTGGTAATCCTATTTAATATCACTCTGAAACTTGTCAAACCAGAGGGTACAGTTTTTTACGGATCATTTGCAAGTCAGGTCAGGGATTCAATTATAGCAAGAACTAAAAGAAACATGTCATTATATATGGGCATATGTGACGGCCTGAAGGGGCAAAGCACTCCAGCATGTGTGCTGATGAGCTGATGGGAGGGAGTACAGATAGTGAAGGTGACCAGAGCTTCATTATGCCCCCAATATGCCAGAATGAAGCGTCTCCCACCACAATCTATCGCTTACTGAAAGAACACACTGGATATAAGAAAAATACATCACCCTCATGCTTACCAAATCTCAAGACGATATAAGGCAAGCAGGCTTGTAGACTGAAACACATACTGCATCAATCACAAGCTCAATCATTTGAACTGTTGATTTCTATCAAAAAATCCTGGAACCCCCCCCCCCCCCCACCCCCACCCCACAATATTAGAATGATTTCCAAAGGATCTAGTCAAATTCCCGTCACTGCCTGTTGCTGTGTACAGCTGGTCAAACAAATAAAAAAATGTTTTGTAAGCATCAAAACCATGGCCTTTACTCAGTTCTCTCTGCATCTGCACTAGAAAAGAAACATCGAAAATCATCAAAACATCGAAATATCACACATAAGATTCAGTATATATGGACATTATCCTGTCCAAATAATCCCTCAGTTTCTTTAAAGGGGTCATGAACTGAGAAACCAAAATTCCCCTGATCTTTTGACATATAAGAGGTATGGCTAAACTCTGCCTCCACAGAAAATGATCAACACCTGCTTCTACATCACTGTCTGTTTAGCCCCACCCACCAATTCTACATCATTGCCTGTTCGCTTCATTTTACCGTGGATTCGTTTGCAAACAAGGCACAATTTGATGTGGGATTTTCAGAAAGATTGAAACTAAATAAATAATGCTGTGCCGACTATATTGGATCTGAAGTCGCACCACACAAGTGTGAGTAACTGTTTTCATTACATGCTCACTATAGCTTTGTGTTTAGCAGATCGTTTGATATGTACTGGGTATTTAAGTATTTTTAACCTAAATCACAGCAGCATCCAACTGTGAAGGACGTAGACTGTCAGACTGTCAGCCAATCATAGCAGTGGGCGTTTTTTTCATGACACACATACAAACCACACTCTGACATCCATACCAACACACCCACACAATTATAGCTGCATTATTTATCCAGTTGGCTCTATAATATGCAGAAGCAGAAAACAGGAATAAAGCGAGTATTTACTTTTTAGGCCAAACCTGAAAAAAAAATGGCACCATCTGGTAAAAAAAAAAAAATAATTCATTTTGAAGCCTTGCCAACAGAATGAAAGAATATTAACAAAAATTGCATCATTTTAGAGTTAAATGGCACTGATTAAAAATAGCATCAATGGGAACATTTCTGTCCAAAAGGTCCAGAGATGAACAATTTTGTGTACCTAGTGCAAAACAGGAAATGGAAGTGAAATAGTAAAATTCCAATTAAAATACAAACCTGTGCCAAAATTTATGCAGTTGGTGATAACACAGGTAAAATGATAAAAAACAAAACTGAAAAGGACAAAAATGTCCAAAAGGTCACACAAGGGTTAAATAAGCAAAAATGTACTGTTACACACTTACAATGGCCATAAACATTAAAACACACTTTGAAATGTGTATAGCCACTTATTATATGCTGAATTATACACATTAATATAATGACCACAGTGATCAAAATGCTTATTAACCTCAATGGGCAAAATTATATCCAAATTTTCAAATCCTGTTAGGATCGTAAACAACGATATAGCAAAAAGGCATAAAAAATGTGCAGGTATTATGTCAGTAAGTTATAACTGAAAGTTCATTGAAAGTCCTACTGAAAAAGCACATCTATATTTTTATATTTAGCATATATTAATCAGCTTTTAAACCCTCCAGAAAGTCTTGCTCTTTGACTTCCATTTGATTTTTCTTTGTTTTTGCAAACCGAGGGATGAATAACACTTACCGTGCTTTTGAGGCCAGAACATTCCTTAGATGACTGTGTAAATTATGCATTACTAAGAATGCAGAAAATTAAGAAATACAGAGGTACATAAAAATATATTTAATGTTTCATACTTTCATTCCCTGCCAGGTGTTTTATGGGCCCTGTTATTGGTGGCAACATGTTATGTTACATATTCATGATGAGTAGATGATAGTCATATATGATTATATGCCATGCATCAGAGAGAAAAACTGATACAGAAAAAACATGGTTTTGCCATCTACTGAAAATGGTATCACTTTTTTAGTATAACCTGCAGCTTGAAAACAATCTGTTTAAAACACAAAACACAAACTTTTGAAAGTTTCCATAAGCAAAAGTTATGAATCCATCTTGCAGTGCAAAACATGTGGATTAAGGCCTCCCAGAGAACCGAAATGCTACAGCACGGCTGTTCATGTAACAAACAAAACATATTAAATTAACACAACCTGCATCTTAGTATGGAAGCCCGTTTCCGCCATTGAATAAAAAATTTAAAAAGGTTAATGCGACTTTTTATCTCACAATTCTGACTTTTTTTTTCACAGAATTGTGAGATATAAACTCGGAATTGCGAGTTATAAAGTCAGAATTAAAGACTGATATGTTCTCAGAATTGCAAGTTTATATCTCATAATTCTGAGAAAAAAAGTCAGAATTGTAAATTCATAGCTCGCAGTTCTGACTTTATTTCTCAGAATTGCGATTTTATGTCTCGCAATTGCGAGTTTATATCACGCAATTGCAAGTTTATATCACGCAATTCTGAGAAAAAAAGTCAGAATTGTGAGATAAAAAGTCGCAATAACCTTTTTTATTTTTTATTCAGTGGTGGAAATGGGCTTTCATATCTTAGACCACTACCACAGTCTGGATTTCCATTTCGTCGGGTGAAGCGATGACGTACTGCTCCTCTTGCTCAATTGTCTCAAGGTTCTCTGCTGTTACCATGGTAACTGTGGTGTGGGGCGTCTCCATGGCGCCCTCTGTTGTCGTAGTGAGGATGGTGCCGTCGCTTATGGCATTTGCGAGTGTCATTGCCACCTGCTCGGTCAAGCTCTCAGGTGTGGCGATGGTGATGGTGTCTCCACAGTCCGAGATGCCTGGGGTCTCGTCTGCGGCCACGTTACGCACGATGATCTGGTGGCCTCCGTGTGATTGGCTGACGATCTGCTGCACCACCTTCATGATATGACTGTCCATCTGAGGTCAGACACATCAAGCAATGTGGTTACTCCATTTGGATGACAAACTGTCCTTTTAATCTTGCTAATATTTGCTGACATTGATGTTAGGGAAATTTTAAAAATGACCTGCTGCTGATTATCTTGAATTATTGCCACTTCCTCCCCTTGATCTGCTTCCTCAGCTGGTGCCTGGAAAAAAAACAAAAAAAAAAACACAATCAAACACAAAATCTATATTTTAAACTAAATTATAGTCACTGTATTGCAACAACTATCTTTATCATATTTATTTTCAAATATTTAGATTTGGCCATCCATATTATTAATTATAAAATATAATTAAATATACACTAGTGTTTGAAAGTTTGGGGTCAGTATGACTTAAAAAAAGAAACGAATACTTTTATTTAGCAAGTATGCATTAAATTGATCAAAAGTGACATTAAAAGTTACAAAATAAATCTTGTTCTTTTGAATTTTATATTCAAAATCATGGTTTCCACAAAACTAATATGAAGCAGCACAACTGTGTTCAACATTGATAATAATAAAAATGTTTCTTGATCAGCAAATCAGCATATTAGTATGATTTCTGAAGGATCATGTGACACTGAAGACTGGAGTAATGGTGCTGAAAATTCAGCTTTTCATCAAAGAAATAAATTACATTGAAACAAATGCAATAATATTTCACAGTATTACTGTTTTTACTGTATTTCTGAGCAAATAAATGCAGCTTTGGTGAGTGTAAGAGACTTATTTCAAAAACATGAAATCAAACTTTTGAATGATAATGTATGCAACAAGTGGTGGAAGGTAGTGAAAATCAAAAAATATTGCAGATATGAGTATGTAATGATATGAAAATTAATATAAAAAAAGTAATGAATTTAAAACAAAACGGGTTAGATTTTTCACCATTATTATTACAATCAATTTTAATAATTTTATTTAATGTATATGTTGTTCATATAATAATTTTCATATCATTATATCTACACATATGATCAGCAACATATTAGTCACCTCAGCTCATCAAGTTACATAACAAGCATACACAGCACACATGATTTTTACCCCAATGATGTATTCCTGAGTGTCTGCCACCACTGAGGAGAACTCCACCAGCACAGCATGAGGGTCGTCTGATACGATGGTGGTGGAGACACTCTCAGCCGACACCTCCTGCTCCTCAGAGTCCCCCGCGGGTTCAGAGTCCTTCTGCTGCACAGCAAAACAGCCTCCTGACCACACACACACACACACACACACACACACACTGTAAGACTACAAATAGCTTAAATGAGTCTCTCCAGTGTCCTCACATTTTAGAGAGGAATTCCAGAATATATATATATATATATATATATATATATATATATATATATATATATATATATATATATATATAAAAAAAGTTTAGCTAGACTTTTTTTGAAAAACAAAAAAACATTTTTTTATGCTCACCAAGGCTGCATTTATAGAATCAAAAACACAGTAAAAACAGTAAAACAGTAAAATTGTAATATTACTTTAATTTAAAATAAGTTTTCTTATTTTACAAAACTGGCATTTTAAATTGTAATAATATTTCGAAATATTGCTGTTTTTACTGTATTTTTGATGAAATCGTTTCAGCTTATTATTAATTACAATCAATTTTAATAATTTTGTTAATAATAAAATGGATATCATAAATAAAAAACATTTCTGTTCTTTAGAATGTTTTGCAGCTTGTATTTACTATATATATATATATATATACACACACTTTTGTTTTCTAACATTCACTTCAGTTTAGACATGTTTTAATAATTTGAATGATTAATTAATACGTCATTTTAGTGAATCAGGTTTATAAACCTTTAGCTCGCAGGTGACGGTTGAGCGTGCCATGCTCAGCAAAGCCTCGGCCGCATTTTGAGCACTTGAAGGGCTTTTCTCCCGTGTGATGTCGGATGTGCCGCACTAAAGCGCTCTTTTCCCGGAAGCTACGGGAGCAGTGCGGACACACGTACGGCTTTTCCTCGCCATGAGTGCGGTGATGGACCTGCAGAGCATTCTGGAACACAACAGACAATGGTTTAAAGATGACAATGAAAAACCTAAGGACAGTGTTTGCATATTGTTTTTGCATACCGGCCTCACCTTGGTCTTGTATCTCTTGTCACAGAAGCTGCAGTGGTACGGCCTCTCGTCTGAATGCGCTCTCATGTGTTCCCGCACGTGTCCAATGGCTTTAAACTGTTTGCCGCACTCTCCGCATTTGTAGCGCCGCTCGCTGACGTGCGTCTCCATGTGTTTCTTCAGCACATAACCCGTCAGGAACTCCTTCTGACACGTTAAGCACTTAAACGGTTTGTAACCTGAGGAAGGAAAACAACATTCAGAGACTACACAAGTATTATAGATTGTTAATGAATAAACTGCTTTGAATGGGGCGTACCAACATGCCCTTTGACATGGACCCTCAGGTAGGCCAGTGTCTTGAACATGCGTTCACAGTGAGGACATTTGTATAATTTTGACTCGACGGGTTCGTCTTCCTTCACAGACGAATCCTACAATGGATAAAAAAAAGTTTATTGGAGTTGTTTTATTGCAATAAAACATGCCGTCACAATCTAAGAGACTCACTTGCGTTTCCTCGGCCATGGTCTCCACACACTCCTCCGTCACCTGGATCTCAGTGAGTCTGGCGTCAGTCTCAGGAGCCTGCAGGACTGCTTTAGGTGACCGGGCCTCTGCCTGCTCGGCCGCCTCCGTGGCTTCGGTCTCCAGCGCGATGCCAGAGTTTATGATGGCCTGGCAGATTAGATTGTCGGCTTCAACCACAGTCGCAGTTTGAGGCTGAGACACGACCTGTTACAGAGGAACTTCATTAACGCTAGTCTGAAACGAGATACAACTACAACTGAATTTATAAACAAATGTCCTTGTACTTTTCCAAACAAATACATTTTTACTAAAGCAAGTTACTTCTTAGAAAGATTTTTTTTTTTTTTTTTTACCTGCTATTTAATAATAATATTTGTTAATGTTTTAGATGCTGTCAGTAATACCATTAGTAATGCTTTGGGCAGCCTAAACTAACAATGAACAATCATTTTTACAGCATTTATCTAGATAAATGCTAATTTATAATCAAGGTTACTTTGAAAATTGAATAGATTACAGATTACAAATTACCCTATTTAAAATGTAACAAGTAGTTTAACTATTTCAATTACTTTATTAAAGTAATGTAACTGATTACATTTGATTACTTTTCTAAATTTCTAACGAACATTTTCAACTATTACTCATTTTGAAACATTTAAAGCAGGCAGGGTTAACCTTACAGTAGTACTCAACACTGATTATTGTAAGACTTTCCAAATACTTCATCACTTGAATTAAGATTATAATAATTTAATTTTAAAGCACAGCCACCACAAAATCAGACTTTAGCACCTGTTTTTACTTTGAGATCGTTCTGAGGTTAAATAGTATACAGATTTAAAAGCATAACCAGACATAGTTTAATAGCTATGATGCTGTTTTTGAAATCAAATCTTTGCATAGCTATGACAGGAAACACTGGCATCTAACAATGCCTTAGAAAAAAAAAGTCTTAAAAAATAAAGCATATACATAAACCCAAATAGAAATTAAAAGAGTTATCAAATAGTCCAATTATGTGTCCTTAACTCCTGAAACATTGGTGTCTCATACTTTAGAGTAGTCAATGCAATTTGGGAAAGAAATCAATCAAATCTGTAATATGTGTGAAAATATTCAGATGTAACCCCCTTTGTAATCGTTAACATTTTCATAAGTAACTGTAATTTAATTACACATTTTTCTCAGTAACTGTAACAGGATTACAGTGACATTTATTTTGTAATTAAATTACATAACTGTAACTAATAACTCCCCAACACTGTTTATATATATATATATATGTGTATGTATGTATTTACGTATTTTAAACCCAAATCACAGCAGTGTCCATCTGTGAAGGACGTAGACTGTCAAACATACACAACTATTAGCCAATCATAGCAGTGGGCGTTTTGTTAGTCTCATACCTGTTGCACTTGTCCTACCACCTCGATCTGGATGATTTCCTGACCAGCTTCCACAACCCTCACGACAGGAATTTGCTCCTTCTCAGGTTCAGGAGGTGACGGCTGAACTTCTAGAATAAAACCCAACAGCAATACAATCAGAAAACCTCACGCATGAACAGTTTTCGCATGAAAATATAAATCTCTACCACTGCATGAACAAACCAGCTAAAAATGAACATTCACCATCAATTTGTAAATGCATGTTACAGATCTCATCTACTCACGCATTTTTTGACCCTGTAACGTTAAATCAAAAAGTCATAACTGATCTTCCCCTGAAAACAACAGAATTTTGCCTGCCCACATCTCAACATCCAATCAAAAAAATGATGCACGGAACCCTCCCTGTTTTCTTTTTCAATCATCCATTACACTCTAGAAGAAAAGATCCATTACTACTTCCCTTTTTTGAGACTTTAAGCTTGTAGCAGTTGTTAAATGACACCCTCCTATCACTGAATTATGGTCATTATGAAAAGGCATCGTGAGATGTGGATTACCTTTCCGAACTCCATCCTTGCTGACAAGTATCTCTTTACACTGACTGTAACGAATCTTCTCGGTGCAAGGCGTGAGAGACTTCAGATGTCTGGTTAGAGCTCCAGACTCTCTGAACGCCAGGCCACACTGATTGCAGCGGTACGGACGCTCATCTGCCAAAGGAAATGATGTGAAAGACTTCCATGAAAACAACTTTCACAACCCAGTGGAGTCCAATACAAGGACACTTCGTTATACCTGTGTGCCGACGTTTGTGTCGGATCAACGAACCCTTGGTCCTAAAAGCAGTCTCGCATATTTCACACTTAAAGTCCTTCTGATCGGTGTGCGTGAACATGTGGGTTCTCAGAATATTTGTCTATAAATGGATCAAATTTATAACTGGAGTGAGTTTTCCTTGCATATTCCCAAATAGGATAAGTAATCAAATGCATAAAAACGATCTAATATTGTACCGTTTTAAAGGTCTTCTCACATATGTCGCAGATGTAACGTCCCTCTGCGTTTAACTTCCAAACGACTTTTGCAGAGCTGGAACTGTCATCCTCGCTTGCAGAGCGGCTTCTCTTTTTTCCTCCAGCTGCTGCGTTTTCTCGCTTGTCTAAAGAACAAACAAAGCGACTTTATTTAGTACGCAAACAAAGACAGATGGATTGGTAAATTATGTTCTTTTCAGACCCAAATGATCCCATTGTACAGTTTGTATATAACGATAGAGATCAGATGTCTTGTTTGGCTCTGGTCCTGTTCAATTAAAATCGGGACATCTAGTCCCTTGATACAATGAAAGTGATATTATATTGACGTTACTAAATAAGAAGTGCAGTACCTGCATTCGACGTGCCCGCTTCATCAGATGAACTATCATTTTCACTTAATTTCACCTCAATGGAAGCATCTTCATTTGGGGAAGCATTTGTCTGAGGGAGAGGGCAGACAGATGAGCACTGATCTATCCTTAGCTTACATTTTGCACAGCTTCTTGAGTCTATGATGCAGATACACTACTGTTCAAACGTTTGGGGTCTGTAAGATTTTTATGATTTTGAAAGAAGTCTCTTATGCTCAGCAAGGCTGCAATTATTTGATTAAAAAAACAAATATGAATATTGAGAAATATTATTAGTATTTGAAATTTTTATTTTCTATCATAATATATTTTAAAATGTAATATTTTTTTGTGATGCAAAGCTGAATTTTCAGCATTATTACTCCAATCTTTATTGTCACATGATCCTTCAGAAATCATTCTGATATGCTGATTTGTTGCTCAAGAAACATTTATTATTATCAGTAATGTTGAAAATTTTTGTGGAAACCTTGATACATTTTTTCAGAATTCTTTGATAAAAAATATGTACAGTGAATCACTCTGGATATAAAATTACGCGACGAAAAAGGGAATGATATAATAACACACAAACCTGATGGTCTTGCTGAGGACGCTTGCAGCTCCTGCTGAGTTTATGTTGGATGAAAGCATCCAGAGCGGAGAACTCCTCCAGACATCTCCCACATTTATGAATATCCTCATCTGAGAGGAAACACAAAAATATTGATCTCACTTCGGTTTGACAGATCATGCATATTGCGCAGCGCGAAACAAAGAATGAAATAAACATAAATATTTATCAATCTAAAATAATACATTTTCCATCCAAGATTTTAAAATAAAAACTAAATGTGTAAAATATAAATTTTAACATTTTAATAGTAAATTACAATGTTAAATATTATTATTTAATACATTATAATAGTACATAAGTTAATGTTATAATATAACTACTATTATAGATTTATTAATGAAATATTAATATACTATTTAGTGCTGTCAAATGATTAATCGCATTAATCGCAGCAGGCGCAGTGATATTACGCAGCGCCTGAAAGTAGTCCCCAGCTATATTACCTAGCTGGGGACTACTTTCAGGCGCTGCGTAATATCACTGCGCCTGCTGCGGCCATGTTACGGCAGCAAAGTTCCTTGATTATTACGCCGGAATGAGAGTAGTTCCTAATCATATCAGCCTAGAAAATCGCAACTTTTCATTTTCCGCCGGTCTTAGTAAAACTCAACTTATTAACTCTGGGGGAGTTGGAGAATGAGCCTATTTCCAAAAAAAGTGGAGTGTTCCTTTAAGACTGCAAGGGAAGCTCAGCTTCCCCTATCATGTCAAAAAATTAATGGTCAAATATGTACTATTGTGTTAACATTTTATTGACTAAAAATGCATTAGAACACGTTCATCTCGAAGACGAGTTCGTTCAGAATCAGCTACATATAGCAGGTCTGACTCGATTTCCTTCTCATATATTCCCGTAGCGTCAGTGTACTTCCCCGTTGAAGCCGAGTGTCCATGGACTTCAATGGGGCTGCTTTGAACAGTTTTTTTCAGCGCTTCGAAACTAGACGGTCATTGGGTAAATGCTGTGATTATGTCCCGCCCACGGACGCTCAGCGTCTCTGGGAGTGAATGGAGGAGTGGGCTGGCCTGGACTACGGGCTTCTGCGTGAGGATTGGACAGTCTGCATCTCCTTTTGATTGACAGCGATTTTGTACAATAAAAAGTCGCTGACGCTGAAGCTATTCGAGCTCAGTCCCATCGCGGTTTTGCACTTGGTTCTTATCAATCATTATATATATTTTTATTTATTTATTTATAATGTTATGTTTTAATATACATGCTGCTAACTCGGAAATTTCAAGATATGCGAGCAAAAAATGCTCCTGACACTTAGGCAATACGACACGAGAAAGAGTGCTGTTTTTGTTTCGTTTGTGCTCGAATCCAAATCCGCTTTGATTTGGGAGAATCACTGATTCACTAAGAAGCCATTCATAAAAACAGTCATTTGATTCGCTCCTGAAGGATTCAGCCGTTTTGAAAGAATCGTTTGAATGATTCAGTGATTCAATCACGAACTTCTGCCACCTGCTGGCCGTTTTTAAGTTTCCCGTCTAAAAGTAGGCATATTACATTATTTTCCAACATATTTCTATATTCAGAATTTAGTATTTAAAACATTAATCTCATAACATTATTTATGCAATTATAAATGCAGTCTAAATGAATAAATGCCACATCTAAATGTCACTTCATGCAGCTTCTGTGCAGTGCAAAGATGAGCTTTGTTTAGATCATTTCATGGATAACAATAGCCAGTCATTCATTCACATTAATTAAGTATTCAGAGAATAATATTGTCTGTTTTCACTTACATCTATTTATTCATTAAATTTTGATTCATTTTGTAGAATTGAATTATAAATTAAGCTGGGATAGTATCGTAAGGCATTTTTATGGTATCATGACAACCCTATTATACACCACATTCCTTGTTTCAGTTTAACCTAATTCCCACATTTCCTCCGTCGAGTTTAATATCTCTTTTTTTTTTAGATTGTTTGTTCATTCATTCATTCATACAGCAGGCTAGGCCAGTGTCACTGGAAAAGACGCCTAGCTGGTACGACAGGGTCACAGAGCATTTTCTTGAAAAGGAACGTAGGGCAGGATTTACGTATAAATAAATGGACAATTTTTATGATGTAGGCCGAAAATGAGCTTCCCCTCTTTGAAAGACCAGCAGCCACCACTGAACACACACATGTACGGAGCCCCTTAAAGGACATTGTGGTGGGAAAAATTGGGGGTGAGTGGAAAAAAATCAGGGTGGGAGGAAAAAATAATTTTCAAATGTTTTGCGTTCCCTCGCAAAACTTTTGCGTTCTCTCGCAAAGATATTTGCGTTCCCTCGCAAAACTTTTGCGTTCTCTCGCAAAACTTTTGCGTTCTCTCGCAAAACCATTTGAGTTCGGACAAACTCTTCCTGTTTACTTTGCAGCTTGCAGTGGTTACAGCTCTGTATGTTCACAATGGAGCGGTTCATAGAGTTTTATTTTGAACTTCAAAGTAATACAGTCAGTGCTTATTTCGAGGCACGGTTTCGGGACATTCTAAAACGCTTAATGTGGCTTAATGTTTTAAAACAGTGACATTGGAGGACTAAATTCGATAATAATAAATCCTGATGAAAATTATTAGGCTAACATTAATAACCTTATTAATAATATTACTATTAATAAATCAGAATATGAACGCAACGCCCTGCACGTTAAGCCTTTTCTTCCCTATAGAAAACGCTTAAGGTAGGCTATAATGAAAGGTTCATGCAGCTCGTGTTCACAATGGAGCGGTTCATAGAGTTTTATTTTGAACTTGGATTCAAATAAATTAATAAGTCAGTGCTTAGTTCAAGGCACGGTTTTGGGACATAATAAAACGCTTAATGTTTTAAAACGATGACTTGGAGGACCAAATTCGATAATAATAAAAGCTTATAAAATTCTTAGGCTAATATTAATAACCTTTTTAATAATATTACTAAGCAGAATAGCCCAGAATATGAACTCAATGCCCTGCACGTAGCCTAAGCTTTTTCTCCCCCATAAAACATAAAACGCTTAAGGTAGGCTATAATGAAAACGGTGATTTAAAAATACCAAATCCGTTGCATTCATATTCTGGGCTATTCTCCTTTATTAATAGTAATATTATTAATATGGTTATTAATATAAACCTAACAATTTTATTAGTATTTATTATTATCAAATTTGGTCCTCCAAGTCATCGTTTTAAAACATTAAGCGTTTTATTATGTCCCAAAACCGTGCCTTGAACTAAGCACTGACTTATTAATTTATTTGAATCCAAGTTCAAAATAAAACTCTATGAACCGCTCCATTGTGAACACGAGCTGCATGAACCTTTCATTATAGCCTACCTTAAGCGTTTTCTATAGGGAAGAAAAGGCTTAACGTGCAGGGCGTTGCGTTCATATTCTGATTTATTAATAGTAATATTATTAATAAGGTTATTAATGTTAGCCTAATAATTTTCATCAGGATTTATTATCGAATTTAGTCCTCCAATGTCACTGTTTTAAAACATTAAGCCACATTAAGCATTTTAGAATGTCCCGAAACCGTGCCTCGAAATAAGCACCGACTGTATTACTTTGAAGTTCAAAATAAAACTCTATGAACCGCTCCATTGTGAACATACAGAGCTGTAACCACTGCAAGCTGCAAAGTAAACAGGAAGAGTTTGTCCGAACTCAAATGGTTTTGCGAGAGAACGCAAAAGTTTTCCGAGGGAACGCAAATATCTTTGCGAGAGAAAGCAAATATCTTTGCGAGAGAACGCAAAAGTTTTGCGAGAGAACGCAAAAGTTTTGCGAGGGAACGCAAAACATTTGAAAATTATTTTTTCCTCCCACCCTGATTTTTTTCCACTCACCCCCAATTTTTCCCACCACAATGTCCTTTAAGGGGCTCCGTACACATGCATGTATATATTTAAGAAAAATGTTTATATATTAAATATATTTATATACATATAAATATTTTCAAAACATATATTGTATGTGTGTATATTTATATATACATAATAAATATAAACAGTACACACACATACATATATTATGTGAACAAAAACTTTTATTTTGGATGCGATTAATCGTTTAACAGCACTAATACTATTATATTTTGGATTAGTTTTTAGTTTTATATTTTCTGTTTCCATCATGATCTGTTAAAGTTTTGTATGACCATAAGTTATATTTATTAATAATAATTATTTATTTCATTTAACGTTATTTCTAAATATTACTTGTTTAAAAAATGTCTTTTACAAAGACAAAGCAATTTAGTCCATAAATATTTAAAATGTCATTTCGAAACAAAATATTTCATTTGAGGTGCAAACGACTTTGATGTGAAAATTGTGCTTTCAGCGAGTAGATTTTCTTTTATATATGCATAAAAGTCAAATTCACAGGGACAAAAGTGTCCATATGTGAACAAACACCTAAATCCTGCAGCCGTGCGGTTTTAACATCAAACAGTCTCGGTGTTGTCAGATCTTCATCCAGTAACGTACAGACCGATGCTAAGCAGCATTAGCAGCAGCCTAAACATGTTTGTCAAAAATAACATCGCGGCTAACGGAGACTCTGCTAGCGTGACTGAACGAGCCAAAGTCAGGCCCAAGCATTTAATAATCGCGCTTTTACTGCGTGACTGTGTCCCATCTCCCTGTTTCTACCTTCGTCTCCGAGTGTGGTTTGGATGGTGATGATGTTGCTATGCTCCGTTTGGTCGGTAACTGTTGCTGCCGTATTATTATTTTCTTCAGTCATGTCGTTCCAGACCTCCGTCTCTGTCGCAACGCTTCAACAGGGAAAACATGGCGGATTTACGACCTCGTAGTCATAACAACTAAAGGGCGGGCGAGGGGAGGGAGAACGAGCACGGCGTAATAGATTCAAAATAAAGGCGCGCTCATCTTCTCCAGTCAAATCGGTTCTTTCGAACGATTCGCTTCAAGGAATCGGTTCAGCGATCGGCATCTAAACACACTGCTATTTATACCGTACATTATTTTATTCAATTTTTAAGTTTTAAATGTAATTTCACGTGTTCCAGAATTAGTTTGTGCAGTTAAACCGATGAGGGAGCTTAACAGTTACAACAATAAACGTACTAGAAATATTTACTTGATTATAGTTTTATCAAGCACAAATGAAACAGAGATAGTTTTAATAAATATTATCTGTTTTTGAAATCTTGCAACGACCGAACAAGAATCGGACTTGTTTTGTGAATGGTTGAACTAATCAGGAGATCCGGTTCAAAAAGATTGATTCGTTCATGATTCGGACTTCGCTACATCAATTGATTTGATTAACACAATAAAAGTAAATATTCTTGTATGTAAATGAATGAAAGGCCGTAACTTAATGTCACAGCACAGTGGCATATATTTGATAAAGCAAAAACCTGTATAACTGTGATGGAATGTAATATGTGAACTGAAAGCATAGAAACCATCAAAGATTTTGCAGTAATAAACAGTGAAAACAGTATAAGTACAAAATACAATCCACAATTTTTATTTTATTTTTTTGTTGTAAACACACACAGATAAATTAAATCCAGCAAAGTATGTCGTGTTATTGGCATTGTGATAAGGCTGTAAATGTAACATAAGCTGTTTTCTGAGGTAAACGCTTCTAATTTAGAACTATATGTGTAATAGTGCTGAAACAATAAAGATACCTAGTATCTTTATTCAAGGCTCTCAATTGTAATATGATTCCACATTCTGCAGCTGTACAAAATTGCACAATATTTGTGTTCCTTGAACTGCACAAAATTTTGTGCAGTTCGACATTTTGCATGTCAAAGAGCTGAAGTTTGGTCATGTCCCACCCCTAGACATTTACAATGAAAAAAAGAAAAAAAAAAAAAATTAGCTGTACCAGTGTAACTGCAAAGACAAATAATTTACATTATTTTGAGTCAACTCAAATACAGATGAAATAAATGCATTGATGCATAGTGTAGTGAGTCCACTTCTTCAAGAAGTGCATATGCTGTGTAATTAGAGAACTTTTATGCAACTTTTCATAATCTTGTCATCACCTCCAGCAAAGCCTTCAGGAAACAAGCAAGATCCCTGAGGTGGAAAAACACAGTAGGAAGTTTGAATGCTACAACTTGGAATGTCTTTCCTGTTGGTCCACTTGTCTGTTTCACCTCTTTTTTGAAGGATCAACCTTTGGCTGTCCATTGAGTTTAATGATTCGCTCTACATCAACCACCATGTTATGAAGTCTTTCTATGTGTTCGTTGACGTGCTCCTCCAACCACTCTTCTAACGTGTCTGGGTAGAAGATTGCCTCCATATTTTGCCGGAAAGTCAGTAAAAAGGAATCCCATTCATCCATCAATCTGACAAGAGGGACAAAAGCAACATATTTAGGCTACTATCTTTCAATTTATGCACCTCACAGCATAAACAAGCTTAACCAGAAATTCTAGTTTATGGTTTATAATAATCACCTACACCTGCAAACATACAGCGTTTGCACCAGTGTTATTTAAGCGTCATTAATAAACTATTATACTTTGTATTAATATTATTGATTAATTATTATAATTTCAGTTAAAATTTTAGGAAATCTGTTTTGTGTTTGTCATTTTTATTCATGTTTTTTTGTTTGTTTTTTTTTTAAATATGTCTACACAAGTTTTAATATTTTTTTCAGCACTTAACTTGAAGTAGTACTTAAACTTCAAGTAACAAAATAGTTTTAATGGTTTGTAGCTTTAGTTAGCAATCATTTTTGAAAATTTCCATGACTTTTGCAAGACTTCTTGAGTCAATCTGATTTTTTTTTTTTGTAAATTCTGATACAGACTAATACATTAATGAATCTTTTAGACATTATTTCTGAAAAATTCATTGAAAAGAACCATTTCAAAACAATTTGGCTCACTAGTACTCCGGGAACCCTGTATCCAAATAATAACCAAAATGTTATATGAGAAATATAAAAACACAATATACTTGCTAATAAATGTGTCAAATGATATGTGAGTGCTAAAAAACCTTACTTTTTCAGTTCATCTTTGAAAAATGCAAGATTTCGAGGGTTTGCAAAGTTGCGTTTGCGATGATATGGGCTGAATGATCCCTTGACATGGCTGCAAAACACAAGACAAACACAATGTTAGCGTAAGCAA
Source organism: Acrossocheilus fasciatus (assembly GCA_036784905.1). NCBI lineage: Eukaryota > Metazoa > Chordata > Actinopteri > Cypriniformes > Cyprinidae > Acrossocheilus > Acrossocheilus fasciatus. The sequence continues at coordinate 4,582,026 of JAXUIB010000026.1, read as the reverse complement.
CAAAATGTTCAAGACAAAGAATTTAGTTGAACTGAAAGGGGAAAATACTGGTTTATGCTCTGTGTGAATGTCATTTGAGCTCATGCTTATATGTAAGGTCACTCGGAAACAGAATCACTCACTAGCTTTGCATGATCTTTTTAACTGAACTCTCGAGGTTGTCGTTGATCTTCTTCACCATTTCATAAACATCTGAGCCAGGAAAGGATGCACCCTTACTGCAGACCGGTCAAGAGAATATCATTTACAAACATCAGAATCTCTTCAAATATATCTGTATAAACATCCATACAAACAACTTCATACCACTCATTTTTGCTCAGCTCAATCTGACAACCAAGGAGGCGCTGCACCTCATTCTGTGCCTCAGTAGCAAATGAACCTAATGCAAACAAAATACATGACAGCATGATATGACACTTTTGCAGTATATAAAATATGATTTTATTCTACTCATTCATAATCACGTCACATACTCAGAAATAAAAACATGTTGGTTCAGACACTCACCGTATTTCAGTGTCTGAAGACAGACAGCCAGAGAAGGGATGGCCACTGGGAGAAGCTCACACAGCACAGTGTGATGCTCATACCTTCAACACAAACAGTTTTTCATTAACTTTAACTATTAATAGAGAAATATGTTTTAATAATAGTGTATAATGTATGTATATGTCCTCTTAAATGCTCATATAAACTGCAAACACATTAACGCTCTAGGTTTGGAAGTTCCTAAAAACTTTGCAGTTTGTATCGAGGCATTGCATGTTTGATGAGACAAAATATTTGAAGAAACAGCTCAGTAAAACTGCGGACTTACCTCTGCCAGCCAGTCAGAGCAATGCCTTGGAATCTCACAGACTTGTACTGCGGCATGGATGTAATGACTTTCTGCCACTGTAGGTGGTTTTTTAAATGGTGACTGATTGGAGTCCATTTCTGGTCAATTCCAGAGGCTCCTTTGAAAGCGCTAGCAAACCACACACCCTTAAATCCAGCCTGTTCATACTTGGAGATATAGTTACCTACAAACAATAAGTACAAATGAAGTTAGATTTGGTTTGACATACACTACCATTCAAAAGTTGTGCTCATTGTTTTTTTTTTGTTTTTGTTTTTTTAATGTTTTTGAAAGAATGTTCACTGAGGCTGCACCAAGGCTTTGATATATTAAATATACATAGTTAAAAAAAAAAAAAAATTGTAATTTATTTTCCGATACCTTTTTTAAGGATTTTTTGATTAATAGAAAGTTCAAAAGGAACATCATTTATTAATCTTTTTTTTAAATTGTAAATGTCTTTCCTATAATTTTTTTCCCGTCACATTAATTTAATGCATCCCTCCCTGCTGAATAAGTCTCAATTTATTTAATATAAAAAAAGCCTGAAATATATAGTATATTTTATATATTAAAAAAAAAACAAAAAAAAAACTCCAAACATTTCAACCGTAGTGTACATGTATATAATCGGTCATATTGCCTATGAGCATATTGAGAAGTAATGATTTGTGTTACATTTTAAAAATACAATTTCCAAAAATCATTGAATATTTTCACAAAAGATTACAAACGGAAACCTTTTTCCTCTTAATAATTTGCACAGATAAATCGTTCACAATAAGGACAATGTTTAAGCTAATAAATATGGTCAATATTTTCATATGAGAACCAGAACAGGGCCTTACCGATCTCTTTCACATCCATGTTCGGGATGTATTTCCATATCATGGGCGATGCAAGGTCCTGCAAACCTGATTCTACAAAGTAAACACCCACATCAGGACCAAAAAGCACTACGGAGTTAATGACATTGTATTTTTGAAAGCTTGAAAGTTGCATCAAACAACATTTTCCATTGTAAAAGTCTTTAACCCCCCTATTTTCATACTTTCTCATCATTTCACAAAGTCACAAATACACCTGTGAATAGGACGTCTATAATTTGTTGTTTTTCAGGATGTTTCATCCACACCATTAGATGTCACTGTCAAGTCAAAAATTTCAGTGCACCTATTAGAAATCCTTTGTACTATCATAATATGCAAATAGCGTACATTCCAGTAAATGTGAGTGTTACTGGTAATATCTTCTATTTGATAATGGCAAACATAAATTTACTGGCTTGCAGACGCCCTCATTATACCTTTGATAGTATCGGAGCTAAGTTTCCTAAACATGTCGTCCCACAAGATCAGCTTCATTCCTGGCTTCAGTTTGGTTGTAAGTCGCCCAACTGCTGTCACATGATTGAGGAAAAGCTTTCCCATGTCTCCATTGTTTGCTTCCAACCAGCGCTTCGAATCTTCGCTTTCGCCCAGGCCACGTACCTAAATGCCCACAGTAGATATGAGCTTACATTTGAAAGGAATAGGACACTCAAATACAAAAACAAACTCTTTGTGTATTTGTCATTTTCTTTTTTCCATGAAATACAACTATTTTTAATGATCTGTGGATAATAAAGATCCACTGACCTCATCAGCACCAATGTGGAACCACTTTGCTTCTGGGTGCTTCTTCATAACCTGCGTTAACATGTCTTGAACAAGATCCATGCTTCCTTGGGCCTGAGGGTTCAGGCTATTGGGAAACGCTTCCACTTCTCTCAATTTTAAGTACTTCTCATGTTTTAGGACAAACTGAAATGTGAACAGACAGACTGGTATATAGTGTACAGTATGCTAATAAAGGAAAAACACAGTGCATCTACAGCATTTGAATGATTTTTGCCTCCACATCAACATAACCACCGTGACTGGTTGCTCCTCCTTCTGCTTTACTGAAGTATGTAGTGAGCACATATTTGAGATATCTACAATATTTGTGAGAGTCAGCTTCTTCTGCACTTGCCTCCAAGTGTCCGAACACCTGCACCAGAGGAATCAGTTCAAGCTTGTGCCGTTTGGCCAGAGACTTCATTTCCTCTATATCTTCCGGACTTTCCCAGAAACAATAAAGATAAGCAAGTTAAAAATGTGTATAAAGAGAAATAAAGATTAACGAATCATCATCTTATGATCTCTGAATATATTGTAGCAATAGTTCACCTAAACGTCAATCTGTTCCTCATGGAAGTTACTGTAATTGGCTTCAGTGGACTGCTTTTAAATTTAATGACTATTTCTATAGTATTTATATTACGTTTTTTGGTTCTCTTTGAAGCTTGACATATGTGCTAATGTTCTTCAGTAATTCAAATTAATTTAAAATGAAATTAAATAAAATGTAAATATTATATGAAAACGCTAAAATAGGAAATTTAGTTGAAGTACTAAAATTACTAAAACTAAAATAAAAAAATAGGTTAAAGCTAAATACAATTATTTAAAATAAACAAACAAAATGACAAATCTACATCTGATATGACAAAACCGCTCATAAAAATGCAAACTCAATATTAATACACTTAATATATTCAGAAGTACTATAATAATAATAATAATATTATTATACTTAAAAATTAAACACTGAAATACAAACAAAAAATTCCAATGAAAACATGCAACAGAACAATTTAAGAAGAATATAGCATAAAATAAAAACAGTCACATAACCACAGAAAAGCTACTCTGAAAAGGGGAGTTTGAAGAGAAGATAAAAAAAAAACATATATACAATTTGTAACTTATAATACCATTTATTATAGTAAATAATTAAAATTAAGTATATAAATAATACTGGTGATTATTATTCACTGTCATTTTATGGAAAAGTGCTGCATACAGTAAATATTCTTCAAATATCTCCTTTTGAGTGCAGCAGAAATAACAGCATACAGGTGTAGAATGACATGAGGCTGAGTAAATAATGGCAGAATTTTCATTTTTGGGCAAACCGAGTCAAATTAAGCCAGGTTTAGCTAATCAGATACTCAGAATCAGTCACCTACCTGTATGCAAAGCTTGATTTGAGAACGCTGAGTTCCCCCTCATAAGGAAACATATCCTCATATTCCAGCAATATCCCATTAGCACCCAGAGATGACAGTAGAGGGAATATCTACAAAAGAACATGAAGGTAAACTTTAAAAAGGAAACTGTTAATACATTATACCACATGTCTGAAACACAAGCCTGTTTACACAAATTCCCACCTGTTCAAGGTATTTGACTTTGGGTGCGGCGCCTTTTAGATCCAAGTGCACAATTTTTAATGGATCCATGGGTGTATCATCAGGAACTTCTGGTTCTAACTCCTCTTGGTTTGATTGGATCATCTCTTTTTTCTCTGGCTGAACCTCTTTATGTTCTTTTTTGACAGGATCCTCCTGATTATGAACCAAATTCAGCTGTGGGATATGCTGGTTAGCCCAGAAATTACCACCTTGTATGATTTGGTGGGTGTTGACACTCGTGTCTTTGCTTGAGCTATGAATAGAAGGTAAATAAAAAGTTTAATCGCAAGCTTGTTTGGGACAGTGAAGCATCATTTGATGTTGATGCACGTGTACATGGAGACCCACGAGAACTGCAATCCTCACCTGGGACTAAAGAAAAATTTCACCATGGCAACAATCACCAAGCAGCCTATGATCAACCTCATAAACTTCTGAGAGTTCATGTCCGCTTCTGTGCAGGTGAATGCGATAAACCATAGAAATGAACTCCGGTGACCTTCAAAACAAAATTTGCATTGAAAATCAAGGGACGTAATGAAAAGCTTAAAAATCGTTACCTTTTTAAATGACAATGGAAAAGCCTTCACTTCTAAACACATCAGGGGCCAGTCCATAAACTTAGCCTCTATATTAAGACAGTGCCTTAAGTCCGAATAGCAGTTAGCCAATAAGAAATCAGTCTCATTTTTTAATTCAACTTATAATCTATGCTTTTATGTAACTGAATTTAAAAAAAAATTATGACCAGTCTTTGATGGCTAACTTACAAGACCAGTCTAAACCTTTCATGCATTTAATAATAATAATAATAAAACACTTAACAAATGCAAATGAAAACGTGGTCTTTTTTTATGTGGAAATGCATCAATAATAAAAGTAGATCTACAACATAACATGCATTTAATATATTTTCTCACAAATCGGACTCTTTAGCATTAAAAGAGATTTTTTTTCTTTGCTCAAATAGCAGATATGACGCTTTATAAATGAATGCATGCTGTTATCACTTTAGAGAAACACCGAAATGTATACTTACTCTGTTAAAGACCATTAATCCTTTAGGTAAAAGACTTTATGAAGCATATAAGCAGACATAGATGCACTTCCGTGTGTAGTTTCTTGCTGCAGCAAGTGCATTTGTGTGGTTGAAAAACGCGACAAGTTCCACCTGTTTAACGTGACGTATTTACAAGAGGTTATTTGAATCGATAATTTACGATGACAAATGATCGGCAGACATCTTTCTGCACTTGACCGAGCGAGCACCTGAACGATAACAGCGTGACAGTGAAAGTAAGTGCGCGCGTCGCTTCGACGCTTTACGGCGCCTGCTGTCCAGTGAATCAATTACTGAGCGACCGTAACATCACTAATAAATGCGCACAAAAATAAAGCCAGCCGCGACAGCACATCATTTTTTTGTTATTATTGCAATAATAAAGAACAAAGATTACATTACGTACAGAACAGATAACAGAAAACGCAATATAATATAAAAATTATTAGGAAATGGACAGAAAGGAGTCAAAAATAAAAAATAAATAAATAAAAAGAGAGAGAGCACACAAATAAAGGTACAAGTATACAAGTATATTAAAGAAAAATCTTAAACATGGCACAAGTTCTAGATGTTTTTAAAGCTTTCTTGTTAACAGATGTTGAAATTGTATTTAAATACAACTTCAATTCTTGTTTGAAGATGTTAAAGTGGGGCTTACATTTAGTATATTTACATTTATGGACATAAAACTTTCCAATAAATAACAGGAGGTTTATACAAAAACTTGCATTAAATAGATTCTTATCTTTAGCATCAAACCCAAAAAGAATGTGTTTATAACATAAAGAGAAATCATAAAGAATATTTTTGACAATCAGAGAATTAACATTATTCCAGAAAGACTGACCAAAAGGACACTCCCAAAACAAATGAGCTACAGTTTCAGAAGAAAATTCACAGAAAGAACAAGATGCTTCAATGTCACTTTTAAATTTCTGCAAAAACTGCTTGACAGGATAAAACCTGTGAATTATTTTATAAGATATTTCTTTAACTTTATTTGTTAAGGGAGGGAGCGACCAAACAAATGTCCACTTAATATCATCAAAAAGCTTGTTCCAATAAGAAATAGACGAAGAATTAGAAGTAACAAGGTCCAAAAATGAAGACCTTATTTTGTGATTAGATTTTTGAACAGAGAAACAAATAGCTACAGCACATCATATGACTTACTTTTGTTTAAAAACAAATTACATTTGGATAGTTGTCATAATATGTCAAGAAGTGACAGCGAAGTCCGGTTGTGTTGCACGATATGTCTCAAACAGCTTTGTCTAATTCTTGTATAATTATTTTACATGCAGTTTTTATGTTTTAATAATTTTTCAAGACGAAAACCTAAAACTGGTGATTAGTTACAACATCTAAAATATTTTTTACCGGTTATATTTTATACAGCGGTCCAATGTCTAGTGGAACATTTTTTTATTTTATTTTATTTTTTATTTTAATGACCCCCCCCCCACCTCCTTTTTTCAAATTATATATAAATTATACCTTCAAATTAAATCATTAAATCATCAGCATAACAATTTAAGTGAAAAGTTTTTCAGGGTTTTAAAATAAGATGTGTTTAAACGTTTTGTCTTATATGAAAATACGTTATCTTAAACTGAGACATTAAAATTTCTCTGTCTTGTAAAATGCAAAAACTTCGATGTTGAATATAATAGCAGTAAGACATGTGACCAAATACAGTTGACCTGAAGTCGTATCAGCATATTTATTTAAGTCCCGCCCTTAACCTCTCACTGTTCGCTTTGATTGGACAGAACTACTTTCAAGCGACCTACAATTGGACAGTTTAGAAGTCATTCACAGATCCCTGCCAACCACTTCACACACAGGAATACGGGCAGCTGCAAAAGCAATGGCGTCGCATTTCAGTGGAGTGCTTCAGCTCACGGACCTGGATGACTTTATTACTCCATCTCAGGTTGAATAAATGTTTCTCCCTGTAACATTTGAAACAGAGTCATTACTATCAGTTCAGCGCTTTTAATTTATATCTATGTGATACAACACCGGTCAGCTGATCATAAGATAAAGGAATGTAACATTGTGTAGATAACGACGACACAGTTCACAAAAGTGACACACGTTTCTGACAAGTTTTTTGATCACTTTAAATCTTGTAAATACTGCAAATGCTAATTATGAAGGACATTCGTTTAGTTAGAGCTCCCAAGTTTGGGCCTAGTTTATTTGCAAGGTCAGATAATGTAAGTGGCTGCGTCTGAAAACCCAGAGAGCTGCCTGAGAGTAAACTGCTGTGTATAAAATGCATGTACACTTCAGCCACATTGAAATGTCTGGATGTCACTGCATTAGATAACAAAATATCGAACCAAGTGATTTATTTTCAAAATAGACATCGCAACACATAGTAAAAGCGAAACAGCTTACAAAATTGAGGTATAAAATACTACTCATAACGTATTTTGACACTTAGCCATCCACTAATAGTTACTGCAACACCAGTTAATTAAAAGTCATTGCTGGGTGGTTACACTTGATATTTTGGGATGTGTAAGAAGTCTCTTATGCTCCACAAAGCTGTATTTATTTGATAAAAAATACAGTAAAAACAGTAATATTGTGAAATATTCTTACAATATGATATAACTGTTTTTCTATTTGAATATATTATCAAATGTAATTTATTCATGTGATGCAAAGCTGAATTTTAGCATCATTCCTTCAGCCTTTTGTGTCACATGATCCTTCAGAAATCAGTCTAATGTGATTTGCTGCTCAAGAAGCATTTCTTATCATATATTGCAAACAGTTGTTCTGCTAAATAATTTGTGTGTGTGTGTGTGGAAATTGCACTTTTTTTCAAGGTTCTTTGATGAAATTTCAGAAGAAGTTTTATATTTTTTGCAACATTATTAATGCCTGTACTGTCACTTTTTGTTAATTTCCCCCATCTTTCGAACAGTAGTAAGCTATTATAACTAAATATAATTTCACTAGTCTTAATTTGTCCAATTTATCAGGAATGTGTAAAGCCTGTAAAGGTGCAAAAGAAGCAGGGCAGATCTGTGGCTAAAATCCAGATAGAAGATGATGGCAGTTATTTTCAGGTCCATCAGGTGAGTACTAATGATGTGACTTTAAATTTTGAAACCTGCAATGTGGAAGTCGTGTCTGTGTTTCATTCATCAGATGTGATGGATATACTTGTTTCCAAGGATGGTCAAAAGGAAAAGTTGGAGAAAGCGAAGATTACTCTAAACGACTGTCTGGCTTGCAGTGGCTGCATCACATCTGCGGAGAGTGTCCTGATCACCCAACAGAGTCACGAGGAACTGTTTCGCGTGCTACGTCAAAACAAGGTCTGCAGCACTTTACACTCACTCTACTGCATTTAACTCCAAATGAAGATTTCACCTAAAGCATGTTTGTGTCTGTGAGCAGCAGGTCAGCAGTAGCGAGCAGAAGGTGGTGGTGGTGTCTGTGTCTCCTCAGTCGAGAGCCTCTCTAGCAGCACACTTCAGTCTCAGTAGCAGCGAAGTGGCTCGAAGACTCACCAGCTTCCTGAAGAACTTGGGTGAGTTTGAGTGCACGTTTCATATGACCAGTCAAAGACATTCTCCTGTTTTTGTTGAGATCATGCAAACTGCATACTGGTCTTTCAGGTGTCCATCATGTGTTCGACACCAGCTTCAGTCGCTCATTTAGCCTGTTAGAAAGCCAGAGGGAGTTTCTAGAGCGATTCAGACGGAAGGAAGTAGACAAGAAGGCTCTACCGATGCTGGCGTCTGCCTGTCCAGGTAGATGCAATCTGTTTTTATTGTGTGCAGTATTCTCAGTGTTGTGCTTTATTATGGGTCCAATATGGATTTCTTCTTGTTAAATGATCTTTTGTGTTTGGTTCAGGCTGGATTTGCTATGCTGAGAAGACTCATGGTGAATTCATCCTCCCGTACATCAGCACGACCCGCTCGCCGCAGCAGATGATGGGTTCTCTAGTCAAGGGCTATTTTGCCTCTCAGAAGGTACTAAACCATAAACGTCTGTTCAGAGAGGGAGAAACTACCTATTTGTGCCAAATACAAAGTCTCACATTAAAAACATTTTAAATATATTGTTAATTTATTTGTTATTTAAACTTGTTATAAACGCTTCTTTGGTCTCTGACATGTTGTAGATGTAAAGCTTTTTGTTTTGTGACTTGCACAAAGCTAATTTAAACATACTTTTTATTTACATCAAATATTAATAAGTTGAGTGACATGCAAATTTCATGCAGAAATTTAACAGTTAGTCAGGTAGGCCTGCAAAATGATTAATCGCATTCAAAATAAAAGTTTATGTTTTCGTACTGTATGTATGTGTACTGTGTATATTTATTATGTATATATAAATACACACACATACATGTGTGTATATATTGAGAAAAAATATGTTAGATTTATATATAAAATATTTATTCATATATATTACACACAAGTATAAGTGTAAATACATACAAATATTTTTTTTAAATATATACATATGCATGTATTTATATATACATAAATATAAACAGTACACACATATAGTATGTAAACAAACTTTTATTTTGAATGCGATTAATCACGATTAATGGTTTTGCAGCCCTAAAGTCAGATTTTATTATTAATCAATTATTCCAGTAAATGGCTAATAATCAAGCACATAGAAATAAATTAGTCGCGATTAATCGCATCCAAAATAAAAGTTTTGTTTACATAATATATGTGTGTGTACTGTGTAAATATATTGTGTATATTTAAATACACACACATACTGCATGTATTTTGAAGATATTTACATGTATTTGTGTATATATTTATATTCATATAAATTATATCATGTATAAAACATATAAACATAACATCTTTCTTAAATATGTACATGCATGTGTGTGTATTTATATATCCAAAATAAACATACACCGTACACACACACTTATGTAAACAAAAACTTTTATTTGACAGCACTGAAATAAATTACGAGCAAATGTATTTTTCTTTTTTTAATTGTTTGATTTAATATTAACAAAATAATAGACTATTTAATTAAGTCTAATTATGATACATTATTTGAATGATATTCATTATTAAAATATATGTAAATATTTTTCAAACTAAATGCAAAATACTTGTTTTATATATTTTAAAAAGAATATTTAATTAATTATTATTTAGAACCCCCCCCCCCCCACACACACACACTTATTACAACATGCATTGTGAATCATGGGATATATCAGTGCATTAGAATGGTTGTTCTAGTCTGAGATTTTCATTGTCTATCTTTTGCTTTGACAGGGTATTTCACCACAGAAGATCTACCATGTGACCGTGATGCCCTGCTATGATAAGAAACTCGAGGCTTCCAGACCAGACTTCTACCTCAGCGAGTACGAGACCAGAGAGGTGGACTGCGTCATCACTTCAGGTGAGTGAATCTAATAGGGTTACAATCACGAACTGAAGTAAAACGGGTAAGATTATAGCCATAAGACCTCATTGTCTGTGTGTCTGATTCATAGGTGAAGTTCTAAAGATGCTGGAAGAAAAGAATGTGTCCTTGAGGGACGTGGAAGAAGTGGCACCTTTAGACACGATGTAAGTTCTTCATGTGTGACTTAAAAACTCAGCTACCACTCATGAAATAGAGTCATATGTGTGAATTTGCTGGCATGGATGTGTGTTTTAGGTTCAGTAATGTATGTGGGGAGGAGCTGCTGGGTCACGCAGGAAGTGGATCAGGAGGATACCTTCATCACATCTACAAACATGCCGCCAAACAGCTGTTTGGAGTTGGAGTAGATGAGCTCACTTACAAGATAATGAAGTACGTCTGAACACAGCAGTATTGTTACAAAGATTCCAGATCTGTTGTTTGCTCACCACTGTTAAAAAGTTTAGGGTCAGAAGGTTTTCTTTTAAAGGAATTCAAACCTTTATTTAGCAAGGTTGCATTAAATTAATCAAAATGGTCCAAAGACTTTCACGTCGTTTCAGAAGATTTCCATTTCAAATGATAAAAATGCTGTTCTTTTAAACTATCTATTAATCAAAGAATTATGGAAAAAATCTTTCAACTGTTTTCAGCATTGATGATAATGAGAAATGTTTCTTGAGCAGCAAATCAGCACATCAGAAGGATCGTGTGACACTGAAGACTGCAGTAATGATGCTGAAAATTCAGATTTGGTCACGGGAGTAAATTACGTACTTTTATTTTAAATTGTAATAATATCTCACAATATTACTGTTTTTCTGTATTTTTGATTAAATAAATGCAGCCTTGGTGAGACATCTTTCAAAAGTATTTTTCAAAATCTTACTGACTCCAAACATTTGAATGCTAGTGTAAAGAGTTTATTGATATTTACTGTAAATAATGAATATTCATTTTAAAGTTTAGATTAAATGTATAAATGTTAGAAATATTTACCATCTTCGTTCATGCTAATACAATTTCTATAGCCAATGTATTTTTTTTTTACAGTTATGCTTAGTTCTTCTAAAGTATTTCTCTGGCTAGAAATTACTATAAAGTAACTGATTTCTAAATGTAAGTATTTTTTAACTAAGAATTTCTCTATAAAATATGTAAAAATCACATTAACACTATTTTTATGACTGGAAATTGGTCAGACATGATAGGAACCGTGTGATATTATGGTATTCTTAGAAGTACATTATATGAATTATATGACGGTATATGAATACGATAATCATTTGGCTTGTATTGAAGTACCTTAGTATTAACATCTGATAAATCACTCTACCATGGTACTACCACAGTACTGTTAATGAAAGGAATAATGCATCACTTGTCACCGTTTTTTAAGTGTTTGTTCAACACTTCCAGAAATACCATGGTGCTACTATAGTTTATTGGTCACATCTCATGGTAGTGCCTCAGTACATTTTTGTAAGTGACATTTTTTTTTTTTATTTGTCTCTTTTTTTTTTTTTTTTTTTTCCCCCAAAAGAAACAAGGATTTCCAGGAAGTCACTCTAGAGAAGGACGGTCAAGTTCTGCTGCAGTTTGCTGCCGTCTACGGCTTCAGGAACATTCAGAACCTGGTGCAGAAGCTGAAACGCGGAAAGTCACCTTACCACTTTGTAGAAGTGATGGCATGTCCGTCAGGTCAGAAACAACACCCCTAGTGCTTAAAAACCTTTTTGGGCCACGGTTTTATCATTGTGGAATTTGGATAATGTTCTGATACTGTTATCTTGAATTATATCTATTTTAAATTTGCATAACCTGTATTAATCGTAGATTATAATAGGATAGTGTTTAACAGCGTTTTAAAATAAGATCGGATTCACTGACACTTTTGATTGTGTTCTACAGGATGTCTGAATGGCGGCGGTCAGCTGAAGCCTTCATCAGATCAAACTAACAAAGAGCTGCTGCAGCAGGTGGAGGAGTTGTACCGCGGTGAACGTACCTCAGTGCCAGAGCAGGACTTGCGAGTGGCTGAACTTTACCAGAGCTGGTTAGAGAGCGTGGGAGAGGAGAAAGCCAGACTGCTGCTGCACACGCAGTACCACGCCATAGAAAAAAACACCAGTGGACTCGGTATAAAGTGGTGAGGAGCCAAGAGACTCCGAACTGTTTGTTTCTTTGCCTTCCATTAAATGTTTGTCGCAGCTAAGTTAAACTTTAACAAGTCAAACTATAAGATGCATTTGACACTACACCAACTATTAACAAATGTGATTGTTTGAAAAGACAGGTGAAGTTACATTTCCTGCAAATATGCTTCTATAAGGTATCTGCTGATTAAAGTTGAGGTCAGACTACAAATCAAAAAGTGTTTCATAGCAGTAGGCAATTTTTCTATGTCCATGAATGTTGCCTTGTTTTTTTTTCTTCTTTCATTAAATTGTGAATTTATTTCTTGGAAAGTGTTGAATGCAAAAGATGTAATAGATGTTATGTAGTATGCACTGAAAATTATATTTTTTTGTCATCTTTTTTAAAATATATTTTGATTTATGAAGATAATAAATATATGACTGCATGTTACCATGCATAGAATCATTTCAAGAATGTAATTCTATTTATTAAGAAAACAAATTATAAATATATATATATATATATATTTTTTTTCATATATTTGTGATTTTACTTTTTTTTGTTAATATAGGTATGATTTTGATTCTTTTTTTAAATGACAAAAAAAAAAACCTACTAAATTTTAAAGAATTAAAGTTAAATTATTAACTTTAAAATTAGTAAAATTATTAATGTGCAATTATTATAATTTTAGGTAACACTTTACAATAAGGCTCATTAGTTAACGTTAGTTAATAACATTAGTAAACATGAACTAAGAATAGCATTTATTAATCTTAGTTCATGTTAATTTCAGCATTTACTAATGTATTATTAAAATTACAAGTTGTGTTTGTTGAGAGTTAATGCACTGTGAACTAACATGAATAAACAATGAACAACTGTATTTTCATTAACATTAACAAAGTTCAATAGTGTAATAAATGCATAGTTCATTGTTTGTTCACGTTAGTTAATATTTTATTAAAATGAATAATTTTGGTAAAAATAAAAATAGGTTCAGGAGGAAGTTTGGAAGGCTTTTGCAGTTATTGCAAAAAGAAAATTTGTATTTAACGATTTGCATTTAATATTGTTTTATATAACAGCCAGTGATAAAACAACTGTATAATCACATTAAGACTTTATTCAGTTTGAACACAATAATTATAATTAATATTATCTGTTATTTTTGATGACAAAAAGTGCAAGTTCAGCTGAAACAATAACTGGATGAGCTAAAACAAGGTGAAAAGCTGAAACCAGTATGCAGCGTTCAATATTTTCTACATTCAAAAATCATTCAGAGACATCAAAATAAACACAATTTCATCAAATACACCAAATATAATTTTGCCGGAACACCTCGCTTTGTTCATATCTTAAAAATAATTATTTTTGATTTACAAAATAAAACATTGCACATTTCAAAATAAAACTATAATTTAACCACAGAACATTGGTTCATGGCCTGGTTCATTCCCAAAAGCTACCTTCTAAATTACCTATGTAACCTTACGTAAAATACAATTTTGCCTACAAAACAGACCTAGTACAATATTCGAATTTTCTATAAATGTGAATCAATGGTATAAATGCATTCATGAAAACATTGTAAATAATTTGTTTTTGTTTGATCTATTGCTTGCAGCAATGTTTTAAATACATTGTTTTACAGGTTAACAATCCTGTGTATTGCTCACTGAAGATGATACGCTGCCTTAAAGAAAAAAAAAACATGGAAATAACCAGCTCAATAATTGTGCTTTTGCTATAAATGGAGTTTCTACATGTCCTGCTATTGTTAGTCAAGTGAGGAGCAGATATAAGCGTAGTGGTGATGATCATCTCAAAGAAAAGCCTGAAAGCTCAATTCTTTGGGACTCTAAAGCCGTCCTTCTCCTTGCGGATGTTTCTCATGGCTTCAATCGGGTCACTGGTCCCAGCATGCTCTTGTACTGACTTCTCTCTGAAGTGCAAAGACATAAGGGGGAAAACAGTAGTCATTTTAAAATAATATAAATTTTTAATAGTAATATTCCAAATTAATACGTGTAGATGGTGGAAGAAGGTTTATATAATATGATGTATAGTTAGAAATTATTTCACATACCTTACTCTCATGAAAGGGTTAAATGTGAACTCATCAGCCACTGTAGAGGGAATGGTTGGCTCTCCGTTATCGTATTTTTCCTAATCAGTTCAAGACAAGGTTATTCAAACACTTGCGCTATGATAATATTTGCAGCTAAAGTGAATACATGTTAAAGAAGAGTTAAACACCTTAGCCCATGCTAACTTATTCTGGATGGCCTTGTTATTTGGTTCAACATGCCGTGCAAACTTCAGATTATTGATGGTGTACTCGTGACCGCAGTATACACGCTGAAACAAAAGCAAATTGTAACTTTAGAGCATGTGACTGTTGTTGACCTAAAACATCTATTTCAGTAACTATGAAGATGTTTAGAGAGTTCAATAGCAATTATTGCTTTAATATTTAATAATCAGTAACATTTTACAGCACAAAGGCAAAGATTTCAGTTTAGATGGAGGAACTGTTACCGTCTCTGGAGGAAGACGGCCTAAAATCTCAATCAGGGCTTTATACATCTCATCAGCGGTACCCTCAAAAAACTTTCCACAGCCGGCCACGAACAGAGTATCGCCTGTTTATAATGTGAACATAAAAAGACAGGATTGTTAATACAGTTCATCCTATGTCAGACTGTCAAAATAGTCTCTACTTTTTTTTTTAAAGGAATTAATTATTTTATTTATTATGGACGCATTCAACTGATCAAAAGTGACAGTAATGACATTTATCAGGTTACAAAAGATTTCTATTTCAAATAAATGCTGTTCTTTTGATCTTTCTATTCATCAAAGAATCCTGAATGTATCATGGTTTTCACAAACATATGAAGCAGTACAAATGTTCATCACTAATAATAATAATAAAAAAAAATGTTTCTTGAGCAGCAAATCAGCATATTAGAATGATTCCTGAAGGATCATGTGACACTGAAGACTGGAATAATGATCCTGAAAATACAGCTTTGATATCGCAGGCATCGGAGTGTTCCCTTTCGAACGTTCACTTCACGTTGTGTATGGGGAACAAATCCAATCATGCCGTGCTATGAATATAGGCAGACTAAGCTGCTCTGCGAGCCCAGTTCTGGAGCACTTAAGTTAAGGGCCCCTAGAGAACATGAGCCAACTGTGTTCCGAGCATAGCGGAGGACTTATAAGTAGTTTAAGTCAATAAAATCCGTGCCTGGAGAGCAGGGACATGTAGGCTGTACAATCTGGCAAACGTGGACGGCGATGACAAGCCGGCAGCCGCACATCTCTCATCAATTGAGATTCCACTAGACCAAGCCCAGGAGGCCATTCCTCTAGTGGAGTGAGCCCTCACACCCATGGGGCACTGCAAACCTTCTGCAGCATAAGCCAAGGCTATAGCATCAATTATCCAGCAGGACAGTCTTCGCTTTGTAACTGCCAGCCCCTTAGAGCGGTCTCCAAAGCAAACTAAAAGCTGCTCTGACTGTCTGAACAGGCCAGAGCGTTCAATATATATTCTCAGAGCCCTGACAGGGCAGAGAACATTAGGACCCTGCTCACCATCTGCAGCGGGGAGCACCAGAAGGGCAGAGTGCCAGTCGCTAGGCCCAAACTCCAGACACGAAGCACTGATTGATGGTGCTTGTAAGTCACCCACTCGCTTGACCGATGCTAGTGCCAGTAGCAGATCGCTTTTCAGTGACAAAGGACATAGTTCGGCTGATTGTAGTGGCTCGAAGGGAGGACCCCGTAGGGCCCTGAGGACTATTGACAATGAAGGCTAATACATGAAGGCTCCACAGCTCTGGCCAAGGATGCCAAATCATGCCTTTCGCCTGCGAGAGAAGATCTCATCTCAGTGGTATCTGCCACGGGGCTGCTACGGAGAGCTGTACTAACTCGGGGAACCAAGCCTGGTTCCTCCAGAGTGGGGCCAAGCTGAGCATTTTGTCTCCCTGACCCGTTTGATGACCTGAGGAAGCAGGGTCAAGAGGTCTACCTCTGCCTTCCCGAAGACAAACCAAATTTCTTGAACCGTATGAGGATGTAGGGTCCCATTCTTCATGAGCCACATTGCCTCTGGACAGCATGTCTGCACCATGGTTCAGACTGCCCGGCACGTGAACAGCTTTTAGAGAAAGGAGTTTGTTCTGTGCCCAGAATAGGAGGCGTCGAGCTAACCTGTAAAGGGAGTGAGACCTCAAACCGCCTTGGTGATTGATGTAGACTACCACTGTCGTGTTGTCCGAACGGACCCGGACATGGTGGCCGCATATGGCCGGCAGGAAGGTTTTCAGGGCCAGAAAAACTGCTAGGAGCTCTAGACCGTTTATATGCAGGTGCCGTTCTGGGACTGACCAGGAGCCGGACGAGTTGGAAGGACCAGTCATAACCACCTTCCTCTTAGAGGTCAGTCCCAACCGTACACCTGACTGAAACAGGCGTGAAGTTGTCCAAGGGGCCACAGCTTTGATACAGCGATGATTTACCTTGATATAAAAGCGGCCCAGGCGCCAAGCGTGGGACAGGACTCTGGCTTTGAGACAAAACTGGAGAGGCCTTGTGTGAAGCAGGCCCAAGGGAATCTCAGAGGAGGCGGCCACCTTGAGGCCGAGCAGCCTCTGGCAAATCTTGAGGGGACGAGACATTCCCGGTTTTAGGGACGCCACCAGTTGCTGAACGGTCAGGGACCGTTCCGGCATGACCCAAGACCGCATCTTGGCAGAGTACAAAATCGTCCCCAGAAAGACCACTCGCTGTCTGGGGGACAAATGACTCTTCAGAAGGTTGATGTTCAACCCGAGGCGCTCCAAGTGGCTGAGTAACAGCGCTCTGTGAGTGACTAATTTCTGTTCTGATCTGGCCAGGATCAGTCAGTTGTCGAGGTAGTTAAGTATGCGGATTCCCATCTGCCTCAGAGGGAAAAGAGCTGCGTCTATGCACTTTGTAAAAGTGCGAGGGGCCAGAGACAGTCCAAATGGTAGGACTGTATATTGGTAGGCCACTCCCTCGAACGCAAATCTCAAGAACGGCCTGTGATAGGTGGCTATGTGGATGTGAAAGTAAGCATTTTTCAGGTCCACTGTTTAAAAACCAGTAGTCGGGGCAAACGTGCGTGAGGATCTGTTTGATAGTTAACATCTTGAATGGCCAGTGCATAAGGGAGCAATTCAGATGTCTGAGATCCAGAATTGGTCTCAGCCTGACACCTTTTTTGGGAACGAGGAAATAGCAGCTGTAAAAGTCTGACTCGCTGTTTGCTGGAGGTAATATTTTTATAGCACCTTTTGCAAGCAGTGTTTGCACTTCGTGTCGGAGAACGTGTTCATTGTCCTAAACCAAAGTGTGAATAATACCTCTGAAATGAGGTGGCCTGTGTGCAAACTGAAGCAAGTAGCCTTGTTGAATTGTTTTTAGAACCCAGCTTGACACGCCCAGTATGGCTGCTCAGGCCAACTGGATCTAATTTTGCGAATGAAAGTTTGCCGCAAGGGGGCAGGGAACTGATATTTGCATGTGCAAGTGTGGGAAGAGGAAATTTGCTCTTTTGAGTATGTGGGTCCGCTATCACAGCGGTAAAACATTCAGGTACGTGCTGCACCTGCAGGGCGTGACCCGCAGGAAACAAAACTCCATCGCTCAGAGGTGTTCGGAGGGATTGAGGGTGAAACCAAGCTGTTTTTGAGGGAGTTCCAGCCGAGGTGAGAACTGACCCTCTCCTCTTCCTCTCTGATTGGATCAGGATGGCTTCTGGGTCTCAGGGTTCAGCACTATTCGAGGAGGTGGTCCTTGAAAGCATCCTTATGTTGGCCATATCATGAAGAAGTTTGGCCTGAAACACTTGTAGGACTGCCACTGTACCCAGCCTAACTGGCCGCTGCATACACCCTGTTGGCCAGAGCCTAAATGGTCCTGCAGGGCTTCGAGAGATGCACTGCGTGGGCCTTTAATCCCAGGGTGGACGGCAGACACAGGTGAGCAGCTACCGCCTCATCCAGAGAGAGGAGCTTGCTATAGCCTTTTTCCTCAGCACCGTCAACGGTGGTGAGAACTGTTGAAGAGGAGGAGCCAACTCAGGCCGAATAGGGGGCACGGCAGGTCTTGGTCAGTTCTTTGTGAACTGCAGGCAAGAAGGGGGCGGGCCACTGGCGGGAAGGCGGTTGACGGCATCCCGGCAGGAACCACTCATCTAAAATGCCATGTGTGGGCTCATCCGTAGCCGACCACTCGAGACCCATATCCTCCACCGCCTCGGAAAAAACACGGATCAGCTCACTGTCTGGTTTCAGCCACGATGGATGGGAAGAAGGTAGGGCTTCGGATTCCTCGCCGTTAAACGCACCATACTTCAGCGTCTGATGTCGTCAAGGACATTGGTGCTTTCAAGAAAGAGATTGCTGTCGATGACTCAAAGGAAACCAAACCGCACAGGAGGAGCAAACTGCAGAGGAGGAGCGTTGATCCTCTTGTGCAAAGCACATTGGTGCGACGAGGCAGAGTGGTGAGAGGGGGGAACGCGGACGCTGGGCCGACGTGACACCGCTCGCACCCGTTGAGAGAGAGCAGCTGCTCCCCTGTTTCTTTCTCTTAGGATATAAAGGAAACGGAGCCGTAAGTACCGCCTTTACCACAAATAAATGCAGCCCTGGTGAGCACAAGAGATTTTTCAAAAACAAAAAATGCATTTAATGTATCCTCGCTGAATAAATGTGTTAATTTCTTTTGGAAAAATACTTTTGATTAGTACTGTATATAAACTATGTTGTACCTGTAAACACAGCTGGTGGTTCAGTGCTGTTTTCTTTTGTTACAAAATAGCAAATGTGACCACTGGTGTGACACGGCGTGAACAAACACTTTACATTCAGAGAGCCCACCTGAAATAATAAAAAAAAAAAAAAAAGAAAGAAAAAAAAAGAAAATCGTAAAAAATGACAGATCCTATAAAATGGATGTTGCTGATTTTCCTAAACTGCATACAAAGTCAATTTATGTGATTATACAATACCATTTAAAAGTTTAGGGTTGGCAAGATTTTTACTGTTTTATAAAGAAGTCTCTTAGGCTCACATTTACTGTTTATGATAGATTTTTAAAAATCATACCAACCCCAAACGTTTGAACAGTAGTATATATATTATATAAATCAGACTTACTTTGAAAGTGTTGTAGTGTGCGACTTTCTGAGTTAAAGCTCCCACTCTGTCATCTCCGCCGTACACTGTCAGTCCCGGCATGAGCTTCACCAGCTTCTCATTACCTCCTGCATGATCCCTGGAAGTTACAAAACATCAAAATATATGTGTGTAATATATAGACGCTGGAGAACCAAAGAATATGCAGGAGCTGGAGGATTTTTCTGAAGAACAGCAGGCAGTTGAACTGCTAAGGACCAACAAGGGACTCATGAACAACTATCACAAAACAGAAAGACAGTCGTGGATCATCCAGGAAACGACACACAGTATTAAGATTCAAGGGTATGTAAACTTTTGAACGGGGTCATTTTTATAAATTAAGTTATTATTTTGTCTTGTGGAGTATATGCACATCTGTTATGTGAAATAGCTTATTCAGGACAGTATTAAATAAACAATAACATGCAATTTACATGAACCCTCTTATTTTGTTAAAATTATTAACATTTTGCAAGGGGCATGTAAATTTATGAGCACAACTGTATATGTGTATGTATATGAACAAACACACACACACACATACATATTTATATGTATATAAAAACCATCGAATGATTGTGCCTTGTTCCAGGTCTGACTCACCAGTGATGGTGGGTTGTCAGGACAGTTTTGAGCTTCACGCCATGCTTTTTGACTGCATCTACAACCTGAGACAGATGACAATTATAAATCTATTGCATAGAGCCTGCAATGTGTAATGTGCACAGTGAAGCATTCTTACTTTCTGAGGCTCTACTGGATCGACTATAGCTGCTTCCTTCGTATCTACATCGATGAGGAGGTACATGTAGTTGTCGGTAAGCGCAGGCAGCAGTTCTACCTTCATGTCTGTCTGTTCCACCAGAGATGATT
Organism: Acrossocheilus fasciatus; assembly: GCA_036784905.1. Taxonomy (NCBI): domain Eukaryota; kingdom Metazoa; phylum Chordata; class Actinopteri; order Cypriniformes; family Cyprinidae; genus Acrossocheilus; species Acrossocheilus fasciatus. The sequence goes on along the minus strand of JAXUIB010000026.1, from coordinate 4,561,174 downwards.
TCCTAAGAGCGGAGTGAAACAACGCTGTAGGAACTGTAAATCAGAGGTTCACGATCAGGAAATGCTCCAGCACGAATAATAGATTTTTTAATAATTTTAGATTACATGAAAAACAAACCAGTCACCATAATTACCAAAATACATTAGTCACGACAATTTTAGCTACCGTACATTAACTTTTGTACGGTTTGGTTTTATATACTTTCTAGCTGGTAAAAGCTGGTCATTTATGGTCATAAGTTGGTTTAAGATGGTAGTTCACCTTGTTTAAATTTTTGGGAAACTGGTTCAGCTCATTATCTGTTTTCCACCAGTTTTACTATTTTAGGCTGGAATGACCAGTGTTTAAATGCAATTAAACAAAATGGCAGTTTGAAGAAGATCCCACATTCATACATTATGATTTTTTTAGTAATAACAAGCACAATAAGTAACAATTTCTGTAGTAACTGTAGTATTTTGGCGGAAGCTATTAACTTGGTATATTTTGTAAAGTTCGGATCTATATTACCATTAAAGAATTTGAGGTCAGTAACATTGTTGAATGTCTTTAAAAGAAGTCTCCTATGCTCACCATGACTGCATGTATATGTATATGTATATGTATATGTATATGTATATATATAGTAAATTAATCATTAATATTATTACAAAAAATATGACTATAATTTAAAATAATGATCCTTCAGAAATCATTCAAATATGCTGATTTGACGCTCAAGATTTGATTTGATGCCTTATTATTATCAGTGAAAACTGTGGCATTTTTTTTTAGGATTCTTTCATTTCTAAATAAATAGTTCAAAAGAAAAGCATTTATTTGAAATTTAAATATTTTTATAACATTATAAATTTCTGTACTGTCGCTTTTAATCATATTATGCATCCTAGCTGAATGAACAGTGTAACTACAATAAAATATTATAAATTTTATAACGTTTTAACGACTTAACAATATTATTATGGTTATTGTTTGTTTAAAAATAATCTGCATGCAAAATTTTAGATCTTAACATAATCAAATTTAGGGATCAAATCATAATCTGCCTAATTGATCTCTGAAAATAAATGCATATCTATTATGGCCAATGTTTTGATGCTGGGTCATTTTCTCCATGTTGCATCTAAGCAATACTGTAAATAAAAGTATGCATGGCATTTTATTGCAATACACGCCTATTAACACCACACAAGTGAGAATTAAAAAAATCTTTGATAAATTATTTTTCAACTTTCAACTGCACAATGCAGAACAAACAGAAAGCACGCACTCCTAGCACAACATGTAAAGTGTTGCATTCTGTATATAATATCACGATCACTGTAATTGTGCATACATGCAACATGTCATGTTCGCTGACGAACATCAACAGCCAAGATGATGTAACTCTACTCTGTATAAGGAACAACTCAACTAGAGCTCTACAAGATCAAAACATTGACTCCAAAGGTTCTTTGACAGCGCTGCCATATCGTTACATGTCCATAAACAAGTCATTCTGATCATGTGCGAGTAAACATCCTTGTGCAAACATACCGAATTCACGCGCGACAGCTCCAAACACACCGAGAGCGCAGGCACCCGCCGCCAGCGACCTGATCCACATATCAGGACTTCAGCTGTCTGACACTACAGTCAGCACAAGGAGGAGGAAGTACAAAGTCCGCTTTAGAGTGCAAATCAGCCCACTTTTTAACTTTGACCTCTCGTTTAACCAATCCAAAACAGGGGAGTGTCGCACGTGCTGCTGTATTTGGGGTTAATTACGAATTCTACTATAGTGAAGGCTTGGCTACTACTCATAACTCATGGCGTTGGCGTCACATGACCTAATTCATTTTCATTTCATTTCATTTTTTTATTATTATTATTATTGAAGGATCCAATACAGTTAAGTATAAGGTAATTACAGCATGCATATCTACATACATACTTCATCTCTATAAAATTAAAATTAGAACAAAAGACAAAAATAAAATATTTTAAAATATATTATGAGGGACGAAACATAAGTAGATTCGCTGTCACAAATACATATTATTGAAATTAATTTTTTTAAGTATTATTAATATCCATTACTCATATATATGATATAAATGTCACTTTCACATTTCTCACCAGCTGTTTTTTGTTTGTTTACGTTTTCCAACAAAATAGTTTTAGATATTCTGTTGAACCTCTTTTTTAACAACAATTAATAAAGGATTTTGATGAGTGAAGCTGAATTTCCTTGATTTGTCATCTTTGAACAACACTTTCAAAATAAATTGGATTAGGCAGTTTTTGTGTAATCCAAACTCAATCTGGAATTGTATCCCCAATTACCTCCTACTTTTACAAATTAGGTGGTCTCCCTTTCCTACTGATCTGTAATTATAATATTGCTAAAATTTAAAACATGCTATAAATCGAACCTTTGCAACTAGTGGCGTCAGCAAAGCGTCATTAATATTCAATAACGCAGCTTTCGCCATTGGTCAGGTTTCAAGAACGTTAGCGAGACCTAATTAATATTCATAAGCTAAGCCTTCTCCGTAGTAGAATTCTTAATTTCGCTTTCGGGTTTAGTAGTTGTGATGAACGAGTTCAGAACGAATAATGTCTTCGGGACTTAGTTACACACAATTGTATCAGTTTCTTGTTCGTTTTATTTGCACTAGATAATTCGCACTGTTCTAACGTGTCTGACCGCCCTCCGTTATCGAGCGACCAAAGGTCATTTTATTTCCGGTTGCAGGTCTCGCTGCCTGGTGTCGGACTCCAAGATGAGCGCAAGGAATATCGCTCGCTTTTGGGAATGGGGAAAGAAAATAATATGCGTCGGGAGAAACTATGCAGATCACGCTATCGAGCTCAAAAATGCTATTCCCAGCGAACCTGTGCTTTTCCTGAAGCCTCCGTCTGCTTATGTTAGGGAAGGGTCTCCTATCCTGCTTCCCTTCTACACCAGCAACCTCCACCATGAAGTTGAGCTGGGGGTGGTGATCGGTAAAGGAGGAACTGCTATTCCTCAGTCTTCAGCCATGGACCATGTGGCTGGATATGTGTTATGCCTGGACATGACAGCTCGGGACATTCAGGACGAATGCAAGTCCAAAGGTCTTCCATGGACCCTGGCCAAAGCTTTCAACACCTCGTGTCCCATCAGTGACTTCATTCCCAAGGAGAAGATCCCAGATCCGGGGAGCATCAACCTGTGGTTGAGGGTGAACGATATTGTGAAACAGAATGGAAGCACATCCCAGATGATCTTCTCCATCCCCTATCTCATAAACTACATCAGCGAGATCATCTCTTTGGAGGAAGGCGATCTCATTCTCACTGGGACCCCTAAAGGAGTGTCAAGCGTTCAGGAACAAGATGAACTTCAAGCTGGGATTGATGGCATTGTGACTATGACGTTCAAAGTTGATCGAAAAAGTTGATTTGAATTAGAATTAAAGACTTGATTAAAGATTGCAATGACACAATGGTTTTACCATCACTGGGAAACATTGTGGTTTTATCTTTTCTAAATAAAAATTTTAATCTGACTACATACTTTGTGGCCATTTTATATGCCATTCTCTTTCTCCAAAGTTGTCTGAGGTTGATTTGCTTTATTTGAACCGCTGGTCTTGTAAGGTATGACATGTGAAATTAGCGTTTTACCAGGTCTAAATGTTCTTTAATCAGAGCAGCTTCGTTTTACACACCTCAGGTTGTATCAGATTGACTTATGGTTTATCAGTTACAAGAAGAAACATGAAAACAGCAGCTCAGCCTCACATTATGTACAAAAATCTGCTTGTGGTTGCACTTTTCTCAAGTGATGATACATGAATAATGGCACAGTGCATAGTTTAAGCTTGAGGAGGTAGGTCTAACATAAAATAGTTGACAAAATTGGTTAACTATTAGACATTTGTAATTGTTAAATAGTTTTACATTATTCAGGTTGTTTTATAAATCAGATGTGGTTCCACTGGGAGTAAATCAGTGGTCAGCTTTAACATTAAAATACCATATACAAACAGTAACAGAAATATTTATTTTGCAGTCCTGGTTGCTTTTATTGACCTCTACATAGACTATGAATGTACTTTCAAAGTGTCAACATGTTCCATTACATATAAACAATTTATTCATTAACCCCATTTAAAAGAAGATCTTCATGGAGGATTTTAGACTTTGAACATCTCTTGGGTTTCCATCAATACGTAGCAGCAGGAAAATCCAAAAGTTCACATGCAGACAATGTTTAGTGATTGAAATCTCTGCAGTGACTGAAACAGTGATCTACAGAAACAGCAGCAGTGGTTTGCATCTTTTGGTATTGTTATAAATATGTTAATGCATAAAATATTTCAAGTGGTAAATGTGCTAAACAATATCTAAAAGAATATCTCTGCATGACCAAGCGGGGCTTCAGAAAGTCAGCATTTGTTATTTTTATGTTATCAAGTAACCAGATTATTTACTTAAAAAGGTAACTATTGATCAATAACAGGCAAACTAAGATAAAATGTACACTACCGTTTAAAATTTTGGGGTCTGTAAGGTTTTATTTATTTATTTTAAAAAAAACAGCGAATTATGGTTTTCCAGAAAAATATGAAGCAGCACAACTGTTTAATAATAATAAGCGTTTCTTGAGCATCAAATCAGCATATTAAAATAAAATGATTTCTGAAGATCATGTGACACTGAAGACTGGAGTAACAATGCTGAAAATTCAGCTTTGATTACAGGAATAAATTACATTTTAACATTTATTATAATAGAAGGCAGTTATTTTAAAATGTAATAATATTTCAAAATATTACTGTTTTACTGTATTTTTGATCAAATAAATGCAGCCTTGGTGAGCATAATAAGAGACTACTTTCAAAAACATTACTGACCCCAGACTTTTGAACCATAGTGTATATTGTGAATATTATAAAATATATGATCTTGCATAGTTGTACGTATTTGGAAGTAGCAGTTATTGGGAGTAAGCTTCTTCATGTTTCCCATGAGGCTGTTTACACATCATTGCCCTGATCATTCCTCTGAGGGCTTTTCATCAGAGCCTTTCATACACCAGCCACACGGAAAACACATCCGAGCTTCTCACACGCTCTTACTTAAACATCCTCACATGCATATCCAACATCTGGCTCTACTGTTGTTCATTCTTGACTGTGAAAGAAAACAAGAGGGTTATGCAACAAATCAAATGTATTAATACTGAACATAAACAGAAGTAGATATCAAGTGCTTACTTGAGGAAATATAGCACAGAGCATGTTAACACCCATTAGGGTAGAAATTCAGATAATTCTGATTCTAAATATTTAATTTAATTGTATCAATTTGTTGTATATACCTTTAGGAATGAACTTCAGAGAGCTGCTGAATATTCAGAAGCGTGAGAGGCCGTGTTTGGGTCCATCATTCACAAACTCATGGCCAAGACCATTTCCACACTTACCACATTTCACCTGTATAAGATGATACAGAATTCAATGTTCACATTCTCCAGATCCGAGATTGAAGGAATAAAATTATCTAAAAATTCACCATCAGGCCACCCAAGACATAGATTAGTTTGCTTCTTCCTCAGAACAGATTTGGAGAAATGTATCATTGCATCACTTGCTCACCAACAGATCCTCTGCAGTGAATGGGTGCCGTCAGAATGAGAGCCCAAACTGTTGCTAAATGCAAAATTTCACCAGATCTGTTCTGATGAAGGATGGAATGAGAGTGAGTAAATTATCAGCAATTTCTCATATTGTGGTGAACTAGTTCTTTAGGTACTTCAAATTCTCAAAATAAATAAAAAAAAAAGAAAAGAAAAAAGAAACAGAAACCACTTCAGCCTTCACCTTATAAGCACCCCATCTCTCCTCATGTTTAGACACACTGTTTTCATGGATGGTTTCTGTGAAGGCTGGCCAGGGTGATGAATGCTCATATTTGGACCTGCTGGAGAACAGCTCATGCCCACATTCGGCACACACATACATGCCTGCGGAAGAAACACACATGTAATCTCAGACAGAATCCCATCCGCAATGTAAAATATTGCTTAATCTTATTTTATGCAGTTACTAATTTGCCAAAAAGTCACTATAATGCTACTATTCAGCTACATTCTCTTTTAAAAAAAAACTTGATGTATAAGATTCAACTGAGAAATAAGATGAAGAAACATACATGAACTTTTACTGTACCATTTTTATGATACTTTGGCAACATTAAATGTCAAACAATCATATCAAAAAGTACTTTTATATCTGAAACAAAGGCTGAAAAAGAACTTTATTCTCTTAGCAATAAGAACCATAACGTTAAAACAAGACTTTCCCATAGTTTTACTAATCAAATGACACAATTAGCTATTCATGATATTACACAAGCTGCCTTGTTTACATGTTATAGTAGCCTACATCGGGGTCAACTTACCAGTCTCAAAATGATCTTTATAAAACTCCCCTCCGGAGAACGAACAGAAAGACATGACTACACTGACTGTGATAAAGTTCAGACGGACGATTGTAACTCTCTGTATCAACTGGTGTGTTTTATAAGCTCGGATCGCGAGACGAGTGTCTGTACCACGTGACCACACAATCGCTACTGTACAAGTGTGTCAGCAGGGATCTGTTGAGTTATGTTTATTTATTTTTTTTTCAATATAAGACGTAGTATCATAAATGAGCCCGCAAAACAATAGTTTCTCAAATACAGAAACCAACTACACAATAGACATTAGCCAAAGTAGCCTACTGACTGCAGTTTGACCGCATTAGCCTGAATAATAAAACCACACACAGTCTGTTACATAAATTACATAACCTTATACATAAAAAGTTTATTAGGAACTTTTTTGAATGAAAATGAGTATGTGTTGAGATTTATGGAGAGTAGTGAATGCAGAGAGAAGCCTTGAAATTACCTAATTGTTTATACATCACTTTTGTACTTTTTTATTTTTACATATTGCATTTGCATCTGTTTTATTTTTATAATTCATGTCTCACTATTTGGAATAATAAAAAAAATTGCACGGTGATCCAATGTCACAACGACGACATCTATTTGTAGAAAAAATAATTGCATCTATAACCTTTCACCTTCAACCTGGCTGTTTACAAACGAAACGGGGATATAAAATAGTCAATTTTATAGTGATTAATAGCGGATTTGGTTTATAAAAATTATACAAATAAAATAAAATACAAGTCGTTTTCACTTCGTTTATTCGTCGCAGCTCGGTGACCTTTCTCGCCATGTTGTGTGAAGCGCGCATGCGCACTGTGGAGGAGAGAAACGGGAGGTCGATTAAAGGATTTTTGAGATTTCCCTTCCAATTAATGGTTGAAAATGCCGTCAGATCACGATAAAGATGCGTATCCAGAGCCTCCCAATCGGACCCCAGTGGTGGATAGACAGTCGGTTCTGCCGAATCCAGGTTTAATACTGTCAAAGCTCTTCTACTACTCGGTGGATTTGCCAGTGACTACATTCAGAGGTGAAGCGACTCCACACTAGTGCATCTGATACTGTTTACATATGCTTATTCATCCAGTTTGATATATAGTAGCCCTTGAAGTGTGAAAGGCAAATTATGGACATGCATTTGTGTTTTAACCCTTGTATCAGGGGATGTAATTTCTGAATATTAACCCTTTAGAGGCATGTGCATGATCCTAAGAGTCGGCATTTCATCTAAGAATAATGTGTCCATGTTGTTTAATATCAAACACAAACTTTTAACCCTTAAATTAAGTTGCATCAATCTTTGAGTTATGAGTATTGGAAATATTCGTTAAACTATGGAGTTTTGTGACTTTTTTTTCTCATTGGTTGTTTGTGTTTTTGTAATAGCGATGCATTTTAGTTCATTGTCATTTCAGAATTGAGAAGATGGGTCAATGAAGAAAAAGTTTACCCAAAAAATGTGCTGAGAATTTTCTCTTGCTCAGAACATCCAAGATGTAGATGAGTTTGTTTCTTCATTAGAACAGATTTGCTTGCTCACCAACAGATCCTCTGCAGTGAATGGGTGCCGTCAGAATGAGTCCAAACAGCTGATAAAAAACATCCACAAGTAATCAAGTAATCCACATGACTCCAGTCCGTCAATTAACATACTGTGAAATGAAAAGCTGCGTGTTTGTAAGAACTAAATCCGCTGAGGTGTTTTTTACTCTAAACAAACATTTCTAGCAAGTCCATAATCCTTAATAATGTTTCTTCTAGTGAAAATGTTCATGCCCTGTTGTCCTCTCTCACATCAAAATCCACCAACATATTTGTTTAGAACTTTTTTGCACTATTTTCTATTTTTATAAACAGTGCTTGATCTGTGCATATTTCTCTCCTGATTCAGACAAGACACATTTTTCACTGGAGAAAGCAATATTATGGATAGAGGACTTGTATTTTAGTTAAAAACATCTTAATGATGAATTTGTTTGATATAAACACAGCTTTTGGCTTCATAAGACATTAATTGATGATTTGGAGTCATGTGGATTTATTGTGGGGTTTTTTTTAATCAGCTGTTTGGACTCTCATTCTGACGGCACCCATTCACTGCAGAGGATCCATTGGTGAGCAAGTGATGTAATGTTAAATTTCTCCAAATCTGTTCTGATGAAGAAACAAACTCAAATACATCTTGGATGGCCTGAGAGTTTCCAGAAAATGTTCATTTTTGAGCCTACTATTCCTTTAATGACTAAAACAACTGAAGTCTACTTGGCTTGAAATTCATGATCCTTTATGTAATTGCCCTGCTTTTTGACCTGCCAGACATTGTCGAAGGCATCCAGAGCGGTAAGAAGTCTTCCTACTATCATCAGAAGTTCCGCCGTGTTCCTGAGCTGACTCAGTGCCAGGAAGGAGATTATGTGTGCTATTATGAGGCCGAGATGCAGTGGAGAAGAGACTAGTATGTTGCATCAGAAAGCCTTGTATATATCGTTAAGCATTGCATTACATAATCACGTTTTGTGCACACAATCACTATTTATTTGTATTTTTTGTCTGCAGTAAGGTGGATCAGGAGATTGTGAAGGTGATCCAGGAACGTCTTCGGGCCTGCCAGCAGCGTGAGGGTTCCAGTTATAGACAGAACTGCTATAAAGAATTGCAGCAGTTTGATCAAGTTTCCAAGGCCTTTCAGTCACGCTGTGAGTATCACGTCTGGTAGAAATCTTTTTATGCACTATTAGCAGTGCTGTTTTAAATCCATTCAATATATAACTCTGTGGGACAAGTCAGTTGTACTAGATGTTGTCTAAAATGCTTTTAAATTGACAAGGAAATCAAAAGTGTATATATAAATGTCCAGGAGCTATTTTCTGGCTGTTAACATTTTCAATTCTTCTAGATGGGGATCTTGGCGCATACGCCAGCGCACGGAAGTGTCTGATGAAACAGAAAGAGAGAATGATGGCAGAGCAACCGCAGGCATAAACCTATAAACCCCTCCTTTGGCTTTTCTATGTCAATCTCTCTCATCTGTGTATCAAAGTGTAAAATAAAGTTTATTGGGAAGTCAGTTTTCAGTAGCTGTTGTTATTCAATAAAATCCAGTCAGTTTCAAAGTAGTACTTTACCTTACATATGACTTTCCTGTTATCACTACTTTACTTTTATTCACATTTGTGCTTTCAATAGTGTTGTTGGTTTTGTATAGACATTTCCAACATTTTAAAAACCATATTATAGTTTATTTAATATGTAATAGCTTATTGCCATTTGCTGCTCAAAGTCTATAAATCACAGTACACTTTCTATAAATATAATTTGTTCCTGCCAAGTAAGATTTGGTTTCTAATGTACTGACAACAGTGGCAGCAGTGCACATCAACGCTGCACAAAGAGGTTTGACCTCAGCACACAGTATGCCAAATATTTAATGATCATTGCTTTGTTCTTTTGAACTTTCCCATCATTAAACTATTCCGAAACAATTTAGCAGTTTCCATAAAAATATGAAGCAGCACAACTGTTTTCAACATTGACAAAACATTTTTGGTGCAGCGAATCATATTAGAGTGACTTCTAGTGGATCATGTGACACTAAAGACTGCAGTAATGATGCTGAAAATTCAGCTTTACATGAAAAGAATGTTATATTTGAAAATATATTAAAACAAGTTACTTTAAACTGTAGTAACATGACAATATTACGGTTTTTGTCTTTAATCAAATAAATGTAGCCTTGGTAAGTGTAAGATATTTAAACATTAAAAATCTCAGTACTGCATTCCAGATTAATTAAAATTACACTAAACAGCTATGATGCAAAACATGTTGTACCCCAACACCTATATAGTGTTATACTATACTACATACATTCTATGAAATTACTTGGGTTTTAATGTTTTTTTTTGTAATAAAAACCAAAAGCCAATCAAAGCTGTGCTTTGCAGCATTATTAGACAATAGGAGTGTTTGAAGCCACTTCGGCCAGAGACACAACTTTTAAATTTTAAACCACCTGATAAAACACCTGAGAACTTGAATTTGCCCACTTTGTTGGGACCATTTTGGGTATGTATATTAAAAACATAAGTTAAACCATTTGCTTTCACAATTACAAACAACAGCAAAGACTGAAAGTGGGTTCTCTTTCTGGACATTTATTTCAATCCATTGTACAAAATTTAGGAGGCTGCCTGAAGAGCTCCCTGAGTCCTCTGAACGGAGACCCTGGTGTGAGTCTTGGCCAGATGATCGGTGAATTCCTGAAACGGGACAGACACTTTAGTTTCAAGAGCACCATGATGCATTTGTGAAAAGGAACATTTGAAGTGAAAATACACATTACCTGGTAAGGAGACTTGGTAAACACAGTTTCCTTCCAGAGATCAGGGGTCAGGTAGCTGTACGTCTTTGAGATCGCGTCGAAGGTGGCCTTGGCTGCAATGAGAAAATAGACCTTATTATCACTGAAATACTTAAGCATAGACAGTTTTATCCTGAAACACTGGTATTCAAATGAAAGCCCCTTACCAAAGTTGCCCAGAGTGGCGGTGCAGCCCCTGGCTGAGGTGTAGCAGTCGTCGATACCAGCCATCATCAGCAGTTTCTTGGGCACAGGAGCGGACACAATGCCGGTACCACGGGGAGCAGGAATGAGACGCACCAGGACCGAACCACAGCGACCGGTCACCTGAGCGGATACACGTTCAGCCATTAATAGCACGTCCAAACATAGTCAAACCGTGCACCAAACCACCTGCGAACACTCACTTTGCACGGCACGGTGTGTGGCTTTCCGATCTTGTTACCCCAGTATCCTCTTCTGACGGGAATGATGGACAGTTTGGCCAGGATGATGGCGCCACGGATAGCAGTTGCTACCTCTTTGGAGCACTTCACTCCCAGACCAACATGGCCATTGTAGTCACCAATAGCAACAAAGGCCTAGAAGATTGAGAGAAACAAGCAATTATGAACCATTTTGAAAATGTTAAGGAATTTGACTAGTGTTTAACACTCAGGAAGTAGGAAGTCACCTTAAACCTGGTGCGCTGACCAGCCCTGGTCTGTTTCTGGACAGGCATGATCTTCAGGACCTCATCTTTCAGGGCTGAACCCAGGAAGAAGTCAATGATCTCAGACTCCTACAGGAAAGAAAGGAAATATGTTTCACAAAAAAGCAAAGCATGTCACTTTGTGGAGGTTTTTTCTAAATTTAAAGTCACAATGAACCAGAAGCAGCAGCAAATCTCTCCTTTTTGTATTGTGACATACATCCAAGTTTAAAAGACTCTTGAAAAACAAAGTTTGCAGGAAAAGGACTGGGTTCTGTGCCTCAGCACAGTGAATTTTAGACTGGAAGATCCAGTCAGTATGTAATTTATTTATTTTTTTAATACATTCATGAAACCAATATGGTGAATATTAGTAGGCAACTTTACCTTGATGGGCAGAGAATACAGGTAGATCTCCTCCAGGGTCTTGATCTTCATGTCCTTCACCAAACGACCAAGTTTGGTCACGGGCACCCACTACATGAAACAGAAACACTGTCTATTAGCAACTGAACCTACAACAATACACCTTATCAGTTGTTATTGACAGCTACTTGTACAGTACATATGCAGTAAAGCTAAAACAAAAGGCTAACATAACAGTACACAATATATGAGAGAATGCATCTCTTTAATAAAACATTACTCAATGCCAATCTGTAACAGTCAGCAGAGCAGGATTTGGCTGGTGCTTTACCTCCTTATCCTCAGACTTTCCTCCGCGGGGCCCGCGGCCTCTTCCACGGCCCCTGCCGCGACCACGACCGCGACCCCGGCCGCCAGTGCCGAAACCCCCGCGAAAACCTCCTCTACCACCGGCGTCGTCCGCCATTTGCTGTAAAACATGAAAAAAAACCGTCGATTAATGAACAAGTGACTTGAACGTCAAGACACATGATAAAGACAAATGCACATGTAACCTACAACAGACTAACATGCTACTATATAAGCCAGTATAGACAAAATGTGTATATTAAATAGTGTAATTAATACGAATTATATAACAGTTAAGTATATTAAGAATAAATTATTAACTACACCGGTGCCCCGCCATTTTTGAGACCATCTACTTAAAACTGCTCTAAAATAACCTATCCGCTCAATTCATAGGATTCATTTTGCGCTCATATTGTTACTAAGACGCACACGGATCTATTCTATACAAATGTAGCGTTTTTATTTCGCGATTGCGGAGATATTAACAGATATTGTTCCGCAATGACTGAGGGCCATGCTCACTTACGTGATGTGTATGCAGGAAGAAGAAGGCCGCACGAGAGTTCGCGGAGCATTTATTCAAGCGCAAGCATCGCGATATTTGATCGCTGCCGTGATAATGACGACCTCTAGCGGCAGTCCAGAGACCTGTCTGTTCTAGCAAAGCTCTACTTTGCGCTATATTAGAAACAGAAAAGCTAAAAAGACCTACGAAGCACTTCTTTTTTTTTTTACCCATGTACATGCACTTGTTTTTGTTGTTTTTTCCCCTCTGTATACCCTTTGTAATTTTTTTCTATCACTGTTGTGAGATGTTTGTATTAATATGTACATAATTGCATAATAAAAAAAAATTGTAGCAAAGCTATCCGGTGATACAAATAACACAAACGAGAAATGACATAAATTTAATCGTTGTGTTAAATAATTTATTAAAGAAATAAAATTGAAAGAGAGAGAAAAGAAAACAGAAGAAGACATATATATTCTGAATCGGTTTGTGTGACGTTTGTTTATTGGTTAATAACTAAAAATAAAAACCTAATTTGTGCAAATCTGATAGTATTTTGTAATGATAAGAGAACAATTTTTGGCGTGTTCGGAATTAGACTGTTTAAATGTAGTCAGATTTAGGTAATGAATTGTTTTAAGTAAAGAAATTAGGTGTTGGTGTTATTTTGCTAGCTTTGTAGACATAATAAAAATAAAATACAGATTAAGAGGACACATAAAAGAAAACAAAACTTAATGGTTACAAAAAACAGCCTGTCTGCTCAATTCTGCCCCTCTGAGACAACAGGAAAAAAAATACTGGCTCTAATGTAAGAATGAAACTGCTGTTATGGTGCTGATCCTGCAAATAACAGTGACATTATGCACATACATCTTGAATACGATGAATAGATTAACTCAGCATTTAACAAATAGAGTTAAACATAGCAAGAGTGCTCACATGACTGTAAAACGTTTGTGAGAGGAAGGACATGTTGCAATTTTGGGTCACCCAACCACCATATTACCACATCAAGTTGGTTTTTTTTTATCAGTAAAAATAGCACACATGGTAGAAATGTGAACATGACAAATTTTTTAATGAGTGCAAAAATCCAATATGTTGCAGTTAAACTTCTTTTCCCAAAATGATAGCATCCAGGTTTGCTGGAAGCTGCAGGTTTTGCAGATCCGGGCATTCGTTTTCTTCACTCATCAAGATTTTGGTAAACATCTTCACTATGGTACGCATTCTGAAGACCTGCAGACTATAGGGAGGATTGAAAATAAAAGTTAGGCTATAACATACACTTTTTAATCACAAACATGCCAACTCTTCTATGTACATATAAATTATTAGAAATTATTGAGCATTTGCTAAAAATATGCATTTAAAAGAATAGTCTGAAAACCTTGTTTTGGGAAACTTTGTAGTGCACCTGCATTTTGCTACCCATTAAGTTCCTCTTGCAGAGTTCTTGCACCACTCCACTGAAGATCACTTGCCTAGCTGAATCCTCCTGAAAAGACAACGTTTTTTTCACAATATCTTCAAAAGTTTGGGGTCAGTGCAAACAAATTAATACTTTTACTCAACTTGGATACATTTAACATCACATGTGTATGTGACAAATAAAGAAACCCTTAAAGGGATAGTTCACACAAAAATGAAAATTCTGTCATTAATTACTCAGCCTCATGTCGTTCCAAACCCACAAGACATTTGTTCATCTTCAGAACACAAATGAACATATTTCTGATGTATTCATATTCTGACATAGTTATTTTATTTTCTTTAAAGGGATAATTCACCCAAAAATTAAAATTTGATTTTTAACTCAAACCGTTGCAGTCTGTCAGTCATATAATGTCAGTCAATGGTATCCACGCAGGGGCGTAGTTTGTGGGGGGGATGGGGGGGAGGTAACCCCCCCAATAACCATAACTAGCAAGTACAACCCCCCCAATATTTATACCATGGTTAATGGAAACTTAGAATCAGGCCATTTATTAATTATTTGAATCGCGCCTTCTGCGCTTTTATAAGCGCTAACTTCATGTAAGAACCGAACGGAGCGCTTATCAGCACAACATGACTGAAGCGCAGCTCTTTTAATTGTGCACGAGTGGCGCGCCGAATCACCCTATACTCTGTGCGCGTTCACCAGCGCGCTCGAGAAGCGGGAGAAGATTCGCGCGAGCCATTCCTATCGCGAAGCTGATGGTAAAAATATGTGATCTATTTTAATTCTATTGAGAAACTGCCACTTTAAAATGCTATGGAGTAAGTCGAACATTATCTAAAAAAAAAGGCACAAACTAAAAAGACTGATGAAAAAAGGAGAAAACAATCTTGCACCAGCACTAACATAATATTAAAATATTTTTAAACTACTCTTGACCACTTTTACTATAATTTATCACGTTTTACTGTAGGCTTATTTATTGTGGTAAATTTTGTCTAACTTGTAGAATTTATAGTAGATAATCTGTTAAGGGAATAGATTTTTCCCTAAAGATTTATATTACAACTGTGGCATGTTGTAGCTATTGTTTCTAAAGACTGTTGTTTCTCATAACAAATGCAATATAGATTAATAAAAAAGTAATTATTGGTCTGGTAATGATTAATAGGCTAGCCTTATTATAACAGATGCTACAGTTAAGAACTATGGTACTTTTTCATAAGAGCAAGTACAAGTCGAGAGCCAATGGGTTGTAATGATGAGCGATGGAAAAACCTGCCTTCAGATATTCCAATGATGGCATAGATTACATCATTAAGAGCCTCATGAACTGTTAAGGAGTAACAACTAAACAATATCAATATGAGAAAATGTTAAGGTAGATTGACTTCCCACGGCGTGTTGAATTAGAACATTCTGTCAAACTATAGCCTAAGTGTCTAAATAATATAAAATACACTATATATCCTATATAAACAAGTAATTGTTAACTAGCCTATTACTTTATTGCAGTTACACTATCAACCAACTTTGCATGTGTGGTGGATATCACAAAACACCATTTTACAAAAATAAACATTTAAGCAAACAAACAAACAAATAAAAAAACCTTAAGAGGGAGCCTGACCCAGGGTCCACTTCAACCCCCCCAATGTTCAAACCAAAACTACGCCCTTGTATCCACGGCTTTGAGAGAGAGAAAAAAACATACACAGACAAAACCAAATTAAACCCTGTGGCTTGTGACGATACATTGAGGTCTAAAGACACGAAACAATCGGTCTGTGCAAGAAACTGAACAGGATTTATATAGTTTTTTTTTTTTACCTCTGATCCACTGCACGGTCCAACTGTCCTGAGCGCGTTCACAACAGCCTATCTCTCAAATGGACCATTGACACTCCTAACTGAGATTGTAGATAGAGTGTCAATGGTCCATTTGAGAGATAGGTGGCGGTAATGCACTTATAAGTCTGCGATCTGCCGTAAAGCAAGAAGACGAAGACGTGTCATGCACCGGCTGATGTGTGAAAGTGGTCAGGACAGTTGGACCGTGCGGCAGATCAGAGGTAAAACAAACTATAGAAATACTATTCAGTTTCTTGCACAGACTGATCGTTTCGTGTCTTTAGACCTCAATGTATCATCAGGAGCCGCAGGGTTTAATTTGGTTTTGTCTGTGTATGTTTTTTTTTTTTTTTATCTCAAAGCCGTGAGTCCCATTGACTGCCATTATATGACTGACAGACTGCAACAGTTTGAGTTAAAAATCTTCGTTTGTGTTCTACTGAAGAAACAAAGTCACTTACATCTTGGATGCCCTGGGGCTAAGCAGATAAACATCACATTTTCATTTTTGGGTGAACTATCCCTTTAAACTTAAACCTATTCAAATAAACTGGAGTAATGGCTGCTGAAAAGTCAGCTTTGACATCACAGGAATAAATTACATTTTAAAATGTATTAAAACAGAAGACATTTATTTTAAATTGTAATAATATTTCACAATATTACTATTTTATACAGCAACATAGACCCAGTATTGAGGGCAAACAATACCTTGTTCTCACTTTTACTCCATCTTCTTTTAAAGACTGATTCGAATTGTCCAGTCTATTGATGAAAAAAACAACAACATTTCAATTATTTAAAGTCCATTAAACTCTTTAAAAATGTGGTTACATTTTGTGAACACTTAGGACATTTAAGCATTAGAGTAGTTGTGTTACATAGAAATGCTCTCAGAAAAAAAGGTACAAAGCTGTCACTTTGGCCTGAGGTACAAAAGCTATTTGTACCTTAATTAAAGGTATTAGTACCTAAAGTGTACAATTTATTCCCTTTTAGCTTTTGTACCTTAGCGTACTGCCCCAGTGACAGCTTTGTACCTTTTTTCCACGAAGAGTAACATTGCATTACTTTGAAAAGTTGTTTGCAGTACTGTAATTGTACCTTTATGCAGATGATGATGGTCAGGACAAGGATGGTGTACACAGTCAGCAGGACTAGCAAAGTCAACAACAATCCTTGATATATGTTTAAGCCCAACCCTGGATATAAACCACAGCTCTTTTAAAACAAGAACATCGTGACACATGTAAATTATGACGGTCTGAGGTTGTGCTGAATCTTCTGCTAGTTCTTACTTGAGACTTTCAAAGTGGTTCCCTGTCCGATTGCCTGCGCCCCGTTGTGAGCCCCATCCAGCAGAGCTGCTGCACAGTAATAAACCCCACAGTCTGCTTCTGATAAAGGGCTGATAGTCAGCTCCTGGTTCTCCAGTGTGTATTTCATTGAGTGGCTTTTCAAATTAATCTGGTAGTGAGAGTCTTTCCGGAACACATACCAGGAGATCTGAGGTAGGCCTGCTGTAGGACAGCTGGATACGGTGACAGAGCAGGGGATAGAGACGGACAGTTGCTCTTTTTGTCTTATCAGCTTTGTTGGCTGTTGGACATCTATCTTGCATCCGCTGACTGTAGAAATTCAGAATATGTTATATAAAAAAATAAAAATAACTGCTGATATTTCATATTCTTATAGGCCTAGAAAAAAATATGTATTTACTCTGAAGCAAGTTTCACTGAGAAATTGCTAGTAAATTTCACAAATAAGAAATGGCAAAAAACACATTGATTTAAATATGACATTTTGAAGACTAAAATAACACTTTCTTGTAAAACACTCCAACAATCTTTGTTTACTTTACAACATTGTTTTACAACATACAAGATGTTTAACTAAATAGTAGCATGATAGCTTAAAAAAATCATCCTTTAGACTAGAACAATTCAGTTTCTGCTCACCTGCGCTAAACATAAGAAATGCAATGGTGAATAGGAAACCAAAGTTCATGTTGATGTGAAGGGTTGTTGTGTGACTCCTTTTCCTTTCATTGATGTCTCTCTGTGATTGTTTTCTCAATTTGTTAGATAGTCCTCGGAAGCAAAATTCTCACGCCTAACTGAGAAATAAAACCAGAAATGTGTAGAAATGAGAAGTGACAGAAACGTCCCTTCAGTTCTTCCTTCCTTGTGTGAGACAGTTTGTCACTCTGAATCTACTGCTTACAGTCACATGTGAGTAATGTGGCAAATATTTCTGCATATGCCTGTGAAAAAGATCTATCTATCTATCTATCTATCTATCTATCTATCTATCTATCTATCTATCTATCTATCTATCTATCTATCTATCTATCTATCTATCTATCTATCTATCTATCTATCTATCTATCTATCTATCTACACTGTAAAAAGTGATAAGTTGACTTAACTTAAAAAAATTGAGGAAACCCGTTGCCTTAATGATTAATTAAATAATATATTTTTTAAAAAGTTAAGTGAACTTGGCAATTCACTTAACTTATTGTTTTTAATTATTATTTACTTAATAACTTTAAGGCAAAGGGTTTTCCTCAATTTTTAAAAGTTAAGTCAATTTATCACTTTTTAGAGTATCTATCTATCTATCTATCTATCTATCTATCTATCTATCTATCTATCTATCTATCTATCTATCATAAAATTACGTAATGTTATTTTGATTAGTATCTTACCATAGCTTTTGTGAGGGACCCTCAGTGGGCGTGGCCAGAGTCCACGGCCGCATGAACTACACTTCCCAACATTCATTGCGGTCTCGCAGTTGGCCACGTCACGTCCACCGGCCACGTCGCCCCTCATTCGCCATATTTCGTGGAGGAATGCTCTGGAGGAGAGCGGCATTGAGCCGGTTCACAGCTATCGCATTCACCCCGAGCTCTCTTTCACGCCACTAAACACCAGCCAGAGAGAGAAAGACATCATGAACGTCTTTAGGCTGACTGGAGATCTGTCTCATCTAGCTGCCATCATCATCCTCCTGCTCAAGATATGGAAGAGCAGGTCCTGCGCAGGTGAGCTAATCTCACACAAAACATACTTTCCTCATATGTGTCGCTCTTAATATGTGTGTTTACGAAAGATAGAGGAGACTTTAGACTGGGTTGTGCTTTCGGTAAAGTCTTGTGAATTTATATTCAAGCATGAAGCGTAAAATGAAGTGCCTTTTGTGTCACGTTAGCACTCAAGCTAGTGGGTTAACTTGACTTGAAAGCTGTTGAAGGCTCGATTTTTGTTGAATTTGACAATGAAAATTATTTTTTAAATGGACGGATCTGTATGTATTTAACATGTTGTCATCGTTAATGTTTTGCATAACTGATTTGAAGGATATCAAACATCACAGGCTTGTTCTTAGTGATTAGCAGAAAACTTCAGGCCTACTTACTAACTACAATTTAATAGTAGTTTGATATGAAAATTGAGCATATCGTCCAACACTGTTATTTTATATATATAATATATATAATATATATGACTATGCAATTAATTTCACTATGTAGAGGACAATTTGCATCTTCATATGCTGCATTGTGAGAGTCAAAAGGGCGTTTTTTCATATGCTTGATGCCATACACTTTAAATTCTCCCTCCTTTTATTTGCCATTGCTTCCTAATGTGCATTGCATTCCTTGCTTTGACGTGGCAGTGCATGTAGTTATGTGTGGGCTATGCAAGGATTGGTCATCTGAGTAGACTAGATAGATTGACATCAGACTTTTGACTTGCAGAGATATAGAGGACCTAGATGCACCTCTTCTGGACTGTTCATGAGCTCAGTGTTCAGTAAAGACTGCTGCTGTCTTCTCTTATTTACTTGTAAGTTGCAGTTGTCTGAGTGCAAATATTTTTGCCCTCAGGTATCTCTGGGAAGAGCCAGATACTCTTTGCTTTGGTGTTCACCACTCGGTACCTGGATCTCCTGACATCCTTCATTTCTCTATACAACACTAGCATGAAGGTAAAGGCATAGAATGAACATTTACATGCACACATCAATGGATTTGTCAATCTTAAATATCAGTGTTTGCAAAATCAATATTTTGACTACATCGGTGTTAACAGGTTTATATGTGCTCTGACCTTTTGTAGTTAATCAGTTTCTTTGTTTCTGTGCTTTTTAAAAACAGATTATCTATGTTGGATGTGCCTATGCCACAGTCTACCTGATCTACGCAAAGTTCAGGGCAACTTATGATGGAAACCACGACACTTTCAGAGTTGAGTTTCTTGTGGTTCCAGTGGGAGGTCTTGCCTTTCTGGTCAACCACGACTTCTCTCCATTGGAGGTGAGTATTGGAGTCTTCACTGCACATTTGGGCATTTGACCATCATAAATGTGTTATTCTTGCCAGTTTTGTTTTTAACCTTTATTAAACATCTGCAAATAATAACAGGCATTATCGTTGTTAAACACAGCCATAATAATTCCAAGCAGTATACACTGAAAGAGAAATATACATACACACACAAATAAAATGTATAAAAAAATTAATAAAAGCAATTACTTGTTGCAAATAATAAATAAAAGTAAATTACAACATAGCGTAAATTAAACTTAAAAGTGAGAGTTTGTTTAAAAATGAAAATTCTCTCATTATTTACATACCATCAAGTTGTTTCAAACCTGTGCATTTTTATTTTCTTGGCAGATTCTGTGGACCTTTTCCATCTACCTTGAGTCTGTGGCCATCCTGCCTCAGCTGTTTATGATTAGCAAGACCGGCGAGGCCGAGACCATCACTACCCACTATCTGTTCTGCCTGGGGGTCTACCGCGCCCTCTACCTCTTCAACTGGATCTGGAGGTTCTACTTTGAGGGCTTCTTTGACATGATTGCCATCGTGGCTGGGGTCGTCCAGACTATTCTCTATTGTGACTTCTTCTACCTTTACATCACAAAAGGTGAGTTTAAACCTTTTTAAGGACCGTGGGTGTGAATGACATCTACTTTGGTTGGTCATGAACTTAAAGTCAGCATGAGATTAAAATTGACACATTTACTTTCTTAAAACGCATTGCTGATAGATTGAATTTTATGACTTGGCTTTTATTCAGATTTTAAAGGTACAGCTTACCTTGTTGTGAGATTAATGTTTTTTCATCAGAACAGATTTGGAGAAATGTATCATTGCATCACTTGCTCACCAGTGGATCCTCTGCACTGAATGGGTGCCGTCAGAATGAGAGTCCAAACAGCTGATAAAAACATCACAATAATGTAATCCACACGACTCCAGTTCATCAGTTAACGTCTTTATACTGGAGGAAGAGTTATGGATTGCAGTTTCCATGTTTTGACCAGACAGTTTAAAGTTAAAACACATTAATAACGGATTTGTTTCATACAAACACGCAGCTTTTCACTTTATAAGACATTATTATTGGATTGGAGTCATGTGGATTATTGTGATGTTTTTATCAGTTTGGAATCTCATTCTGACGGCACCCATTCACTGCAGAGGATCCATTGGTGAGCAAGTGAGGTAATGATAAATTTCTCCAAATCTGTTGCAGAAAAGGGGTGTACATTTTTAGCTTATTTTCATTTTTGGGTGAACCGTTACTTTAGGAAAGTTACCTATGTGAATCCTTCAACATTTATGCATGTTAATTGAAGTTTAAGCACTTGTTTGGCCTCTATTTTTAGGATTTGGCATGTTTTAGGATAAAAAAAAAAAAAAAAAAAATCCACCTCCTGCTTCATTTTCTGACATTCTTTTGTCTGCTCCACAGTGCTGAAAGGAAAGAAGCTGAGTCTACCAGCCTAAGTGCCAAAGAACAGAGAGCTGTGTCTCCATCAGACTTATAGAGGGGCACAAGCCAATGATGCCACTGCAAGATGCCCAAGACAAAGAACGCATAACGCCAGTTCAATCACTGATTCATTTCTCTCCGCCTGGACGCCAACCATCCCCTTACAGAAACGAGGACGTTTTTGCAAACTTTTCTTCTGTCTTTTAGCATCTTGCAATACTTTTTATTATTGCTATTGAAAAGAAAAAGAAGAAAAAAAACTTTTCTATATGCAAGGTGTATGGAAATATTGAACAGTGCATTGTACACATTAACAGTTAAATGCGTCATTGTAAATTTATCCATGATTGGAAATAGTTCCCAGTGTCGAATAAGTTTGCGGTTCTTTCCTGATTTAAGAGGGGGGAAAAAATGAAGTGTGTTCATGAATTCAAATTATTATATCCCATTCTTTATTTCCCCACGTTGTACATGTGGTAAAATCATCCTTTGTTTCAATGAACAGTTTTGCCACCACTGAAAATTGTTTTAAAGATTGTTCTTTTTTTTTTCCCACACAAATGCCTTATTTGTTTTTCAATTTATGTACATAACCATTCTTGTTGATGCCCCCATAGCAACGAGTCAACTGTAAATAAGAGAGTGTTTCATATTTCATTTGGCACAATTCTCTTTGTGTGACTCATATCATTTTTTTTAGAATGTCAGCATTTATCAATGATATGCGATATTACAGCAAGGTTGTTTAAATATTCAGTTATTACCTGCAAACATCAGCTTGTTGAAATGCAGTAATATATGATAAGATCATTAAATCTAGTGGTGTGGATTCTGTCAAAGCACATTTTGGAGTGAGTTTTGTAGTGTAGATTTTTTTTTTTTTTTTTTTTTTTTTTTTTTTTTTATAAATGGACTACAACTTGTTTTCTTTAAGTTCAACATCCCCAATGTTTTCCCCTCTCGAGTCATTCCTGTAGGGTTTACAGTTATTTTTCTAGTTTTTACATGTCTCCAATAAATATTTTAAGGGAAACGATTTGTTATTCCTTTGTGTAATTTCTATTGACAATGTTACTTAATTTATTCCAATTGTTTCATGTAATCTTTCAATAATTATGGTCATAAAAACTGCATGCATAATTATGAATAAATGTTGAAAAAGCTGTTTACATGGAGCAGCATATCACGTTACAAATAATACAAATAAGCCATCTATATTCAAATTAAATTAAAGGCTCAATAAAATACAAAATTTTCCCTTATATACATACACATGCATTTTTATACAGGACGCTAGATTTGTGACTGTACAGCCAGTGAAAATACATCAATGAATAATTAATTCAGTTCTAACTACAAAGCACTGACCACATGATCGCTTTACCATGTACACTGTCCACCAATCTGTTTGGTAGTGACCAAGCATTCAAACATTTAGCAACGATTCTTCAGTACTGGGACAAATATACAGTATCTCACAGAAGTGAGTACACCCCTCACATTTTTGTAAATATTTAATTATATCTTTTCATGTGACAACACTGAAGAAATGACACTTTGCTACAATGTAAAGTAGTGAGTGTACAGCTTGTATAACAGTGTAAATTTGCTGTCCCCTCAAAATAACTCAACACACAGCCATTAATGTCTAAACCGCTGGCCACAAAAGTGAGTACACCCCTAAGTGAAAATATCCAAATAGGGCCCAAAGTGTCAATATTTGTTGTGGCCACCATTATTTTCCAGCACTGCTTTTACCCTCTTGGGCATGGAGTTCACCAGAGCTTCACAGGTTGCCACTGGAGTCCTCTTCCACTCCTCCTTGAAAACGTCACAGAGCTGGTGGATGTTAGAGACCTTGCGCTCCTCCACTTTCTGTTTGAGGATGCCCCACAGATGCTCAATAGGGTTTAGGTCTGGAGACATGCTTGACCAGTCCATCACCTTTACCCTCAGCTTCTTTAGCAAGGCAGTGGTCGTCTTGGAGGTGTGTTTGGGGTCGTTATCATGTTGGAATACTGCCCTGCAGCCCAGTCTCCGAAGGGAGGGGATCATGCTCTGCTTCAGTATGTCACAGTACATGTTGCAAACTGCTGTCTTGTGCATCATCTTTAGAAGAGGCTTCTTTCTGGGATGACAGCCATGCAGACCAATTTGATGCAGTGTGCGGCGTATGGTCTGAGCACTGACAGGCTGACCCCCCACCCATTCAACCTCTGCAGCAATGCTGGCAGCACTCATACATCTATTTCCCAGACACAACCTCTGGATATGATGCTGAGCACATGCACTCAACTTCTTTGGTCGACCATGGCGAGGCCTGTTCTGAGTGGAACCTGTCCTGTTAAACCGCTGTATGGTCTTGGCCACCGTGCTGCAGCTCAGCTTCAGGGTCTTGGCAATCTTCTTATAGCCTACGCCATCTTTATGTAGAGCAACAATTCCTCTTTTCAGATCCTCAGAGAGATCTTTGCCATGAGGTGCCATGTTGAACTTCCACTGTATGAGAGTGAAAGCGATAACGCCAAATTTAACACACCTGCTCCCCATTCACACCTGAGACCTTGTAACACTAACGAGTCACATGACATCGGGAGGGCCCAATTTGGACATTTTCACTTAGGGGTGTACTCACTTTTGTGGCCAGCGGTTTAGACATTAATGGCTGTGTGTTGAGTTATTTTGAGGGGACAGCAAATTTACACTGTTATACAAGCTGTACACTCACTACTTTACATTGTAGCAAAGTGTCATTTCTTCAGTGTTGTCACATGTTGTCATATTTACAAAAATGTGAGGGGTGTAAACACTTATGTAAGATACTGTATATCATGGAATTATTTTGGAGCCTATGTTTCGCCACATCTGCTTCTCCCATTTTCTAAAAAACAAAATTGTTCTGATAAGGCTACACCATCAGATGCAAAAATAATATCTAAAATATTTTTAGGATTCATAGTATTCACTTCAATTAATGAAACAACTGACCGACCATTTTACATTGTTTAAATAACCAGATTTTTCATATTACATAAAAATGAGAGGGAAAACTAGACAAAAACGGTTTAAAATATTTTACACGTTGCTTTAGGTATCATAATTCGGATAAAATAAAGAGAAAATCGAATGAAACAATGCATTTGAGCCGTGTGCGAAATATATAATTGATAATATATAACTGAAATATATATAAATGATTTTTAAAAATCAACTCTTTAATATATATATATATATATATATATATATATATATATATATTTTTTTTTTTTTTTTTCAGTTTTCCTTCCGATGATCCTACACCTATTGTTACCACTTGAGGCAACCTTGAAGCAATTTTTGATCGCGACTATTTACTATTTTTAAGCGACTTTTTATTTCCTTTGTGGACTGAATATTAACCCCCATAATTCGCTATTTTGTCAAGAACACTCTAGTTATCAAATTCATTATTATAAATTATTAAACGATTCATTCCAGAGTGGGAATTGTGCGATTTAAATAAAAAAACATAAAAATAAATGAAATAAAATAAGATAATGTCAGGTAATGTTGTGGTACAGGTTTTGCCCCATCATGTCTCAAGAATAGTCATCACGGTACGCGGCGTGTCACGGTACCGGGCGTGACGTCAGCGCGCGATTGTCTAGTCAACAGCTCCGCTGCCGCCGCTGCTGCCGTGTGGCGACCGCGGGAAAAAAAACACTCCACGTAATACATCGGCCGGTTCCAGGGAGGGACTCTGGACTTCCGTGGGGTCACTGTGGCCGTCTTTCAGACAAGATAACGGGAACACACCAGCTCTCGTTCTTCAGATATAAACGGAGACTCGTTGGTGTGGAACAGCGGAGGTTTAGATCTAGGACAGTCTCTCTGGAGAGGAAGGAAAATGGAGCTGGATGACGGAGTTGTGTACCAGGACGATCCGGGGACATCGGCGATCATGTCGGAGAGGGTCTCGGGCCTGGCCAACTCCATCTACCGCGAGTTCGAGAGGCTCATCCGCAAATACGACGAGGACGTGGTGAAGGAGCTGATGCCGCTGGTGGTGGCGGTGCTGGAGAACCTCGACTCGGTGTTCGCCGAGAACCAGGAGCACGAGGTGGAGCTGGAGCTCCTCAAGGAGGACAACGAGCAGCTGATCACTCAGTACGAGCGCGAGAAAGCGCTCAGGAAACACGCCGAGGAGGTGAGTGCGCGACACCATCAGCATCGGGAGCCTGGCATCTTTGTTTTCTTGCAGCATCATCATCATCATGCACGTGCACGAATGGTTTTGTCCTGCCTTGTTTAGCCAGTGCTGCCCTTTGAGGGTGAATCAGCCTTGGGCCTTAAGTGAATAAAGAAATCAAATGTGCATTTCGACGTGCTTCAGTTCATTATTATGCCCTCTGATGGTCTGTCTGGTCCACACTGATGGTTAGAACTTAATGTACAGACATTTCTGGCGCAGTCATGTTGTTTGCGTGCTTGTAAGTAAAGACCAGAGATCAAAAACAACGCAAAACGAGCAAGCAAACAACATGTTTTGCAATGCAAGCTACAGAGACGGATGCTTGCCTCCGTGTCATATGGGAGGAGAAGAGACCGGGGCAAGTTGTCACAGTGGCAGAACTTTGGCTTATAACGTTCTGGCAAGGTTATGAACAAACGTTCTTCAAGTAACGCTAAGAGAATGTTCGTTCAAAGTTATCTGGTCTAATGATGTTCTCAAAACACTGGCAAAAAAAGTGTTATCTATACGTTATTAATAGAACGTTTTTTTCTGAAAAGTTTTAGTTGGCTGTTCATCTGTTTTTTAAATGTTAACGTTACCAGTTTCAGAACGTTCAGAGAACGCTAATAGAATGTTCATTCAAAGTTATCCGGTAGGCTGTTTAATAACGTTTGCACAAAAATGTTATTTTACACATTTTTCAGGAAACATTTTAGTTGGATGCTCATCTGTTTTTTAAATGTTACCTGCTTCAGAACGTTCTTCAAGTAACGCTAAGAGAATGTGCATTCAAAGTAATCTGGTCTAATAA
Source organism: Acrossocheilus fasciatus (assembly GCA_036784905.1). Classification (NCBI taxonomy): domain Eukaryota; kingdom Metazoa; phylum Chordata; class Actinopteri; order Cypriniformes; family Cyprinidae; genus Acrossocheilus; species Acrossocheilus fasciatus. The sequence goes on along the minus strand of JAXUIB010000026.1, from coordinate 4,534,312 downwards.
TGTTCTCAAAACGCTGGCAAAAAATGTTATTTATACGTAATTAATAGAACGTTTTTTTTCTGAAACGGCTGTTCATCTGTTTTTTAAAGGTTAACGTTACTAGTTTCAGAACGTTCTGAGAACGCTAATAGAATGTTCATTCAAAGTTATCCGGTAGGCTATTTAATCACGTTAGCACAAAAATGTTACTTTATACATTTTTCATAGAACGTTTTTTAGGAAACATTTAAGTTGGATGTTCTTCTAACGTTTTTAAATGTTACATGTGAGGTAATGTACCCATAACGTTTGCTAAATGATAAAATGAAACGTTCCCTTAACGTTTGCATAACCAAGAAAAAAGTTTTTTTTTTCTTTTTTTTTTTTAACGTTTCAAAAATTGGATATTTTGAACATTCAGAGAACATCCAGAAATAACGTTTTAATAACTTCAAGGGAACATTAGCAGAGTGTTCTTAGAATATATATTTTTGTTTGATGGGGAGCTGTAAGGATTTGATTCAAAAGTCCAGTAGTTTTTAGTAGTGGTTTTGTATGTGGATGTCAAACACCTTTTTTTAAAATCCCTATATCATATTTGTCAATTTTGTGTCTGTGTTGTCAAGTTAGGCAGGCTATATTTTAATAACAATTTTAATTTTAATTACAATATTTTAATAATCACAATATTTGTTCACCATGAATTTCATGCTGTTTTAGGCTAATAAGCCAAAAATAGGGTTTTTAATGGCTGTGTTTGTTGTGACAACTTACCCCATATAATGTGACAGCATGTCACCATGTTCAGTGAGATGTATTTTTTTTTTTTCCTGAGCAATCACGATGGAAATATTCAATAGCTTTTTTTGTAGGCAATACTTTAATGTGAAATAAATTTCAAAAATAAACCTACCTTGATAAATATTTACTTGAGTCAAAAGTGTGTCATGTAGTCCAAGTCATCCTGGATTTTGACTGATGCAACAGTCTGTCGTCATGCACAGAAACACATTGTGCAGTGCTTTTTTCAGACACTTTTTTGCATTAAACCTTTGAAATTGTATTGCATGTGCCATTAGTTTTAAGTTACGAACCTTTCATGGTTGAAGTGTGTGAGTAAATGCGTCTCTAATCTGTTTTGGAAATAAGATTACACTGCATTGTACAGTTCTCAACGTGTGCAAACCCGACTTTGGACAGATTAAGGCTGCTCAATGGCTTTATGTGCTCCTGACACAGTGACAGTTAACTGGGATTACGAGCAATATGTCTGGCACATTCTACAACCAAAACACACATGAGCCATGAGCTGCATTAATCCCTGTGTGTGTACTGACACGGGATCTGGATACATCCTATTATGACAGACAGATTTCACTTCCAGCAGCAGGGTGACTGTGACATAAGGCTGTGATCAATATTCATCAGTTGTGGTGAACATTGATCTTTCTCTCTCGTTTCAGCTCACTGATATACTAGAGCAACTTTTAAGACTCTTTGGGATCTTGATCGGGTTTCAGGCATAATGTGTTAAATTGTTATACTGTAAAAAATGTTAAAACAACACATTGAACCAATATGTTGTCTCAAACCAGTGTAATTATTCTGTTATAGCATTCATTGAAATGTTAAATTGGCTATATATTTTTAGTTTAATTTAGCTTATTTTTTTGTGCTTTTTGTTGTGAGCTTTTTCCATTTTTATTAGTTTCTATTCAGCTTTAATTTATTTTTATTTCAGTTTTAGTTTTAGCTAGTTTATTAATTCGATTTACACATTTTATTTTCTTTTAATTAAAATTTTTTCATCTAAAATTGATATTTTATTTTATTTTTCAGTTACCAAAAATGTTAAAATGTTTTGTAGTTTTAGTTAATAACAACACAGTCTTAATCATTGCTGCAAAATCAGTTTACACTTATATAGTGTCATCCCTTGATATTTAAATTTAATTTAATGAATTGATTTAATTTGAGTTTTTCCATGGTCGATGATCTAGAGAGAATAGTGTCTGATATAATGCAGATATATAGTACAGTTTATTGACTTGACCCCATGTTTTATAGAATATTTTCTCAGAAAACAGAAACTGTATATTATCATGTCATTGTAGTGTATGTCTTGTCTTAAACTCCTTTAACTTCACTAATACTGTGTGTTTGTGAGCGATTTGTGTTGCACTGAAAATGAATGGGAATTGGATGTGACTTGAACCTTATGTTTGTTGATATCTGTACTCGGGGGGGGCCGCTGAATGAGTTTCCGCGTGCCAGTGTGACAGGAACCTGAAGTGACACTGAAACAACTCCCCTTTATCAGATACTCACACACTGCACCAGGCTCTCCAGGAGACCCCTGTACTTCAGACATGAAGCATGTGTTCTGTAGGGATTTGCAGGAGAGAGATTCCAATTAGGGAAAAAGATATTACTTCCAGGTCATGGGGTCCTTTGCTGTGACCTGGCTATAAAAACCCTTGCTGAATTCACACTGTATTTTGCTTGCGAATCTTACAGTTTTGTCGATGCATGATGTACCATACACTGCCACTCAAATGTTTGTGGTCATTAAGAGTTTTTGAAAGAAATTCATATTTTCATTCAGCAAATGTGCATTAAATTAATCAAAAGTGCCAGTAAAAAAATAAATGCTGTTTATTTGAACCTTCCATTCATCAACTGTAAGTAGCACAAATGATTTTAACATGTAACGATGCTGAAAATTACTGTATTTTTGATCCAATAAATGTAGCATAGATAAGCAACTTTTTTCAAAAACATGAACAAAAATATTGCTGATCCCAAAGTTTTGAATTTGGTTAGCGAATATTGTGAAATTTTTTTACACACTTAATTTAAGCACATTTTCATACGTTAAGCAATGCTGTAAATTTTCTATCATTCAGTCATTTATCTGCATTATATCAACTATCAGCGTCAGCCACTTTGGTCAACCATATATCCACATTTCACATTATAGATTTTGTTGCATTTGTTGGATGTAGTTTAATAAAAGAAATGCTTCTAGAAAAATTCTACTACCTTACGGAAATCATAAAGTGCCTTTTCTGCTTGAAGTTTTGTATATTTTAGTCTGTTGAGTGTATAATCAATATGCTAGCTAACTAAAATGAATTTTAGCAGATATACGCACATAAAAAAGACCAGAAATATTGATGACTCATCCTTGAAAATGTAAAAAACTGAAAATGTGCCCTTCCTTTAAATTACAAATATTACTTACCGTTGATATCATGATGTAATATAACTAAATCCTGTAATGCCTGTTGGTTATTTAACTGTATTATGCAATATTTCATTTGTTCCTTATGTTTTCTGTGAGCAGAAGTTCATTGAATTTGAAGATTCCCAAGAGCAAGAGAAGAAGGATTTGCAGAACCATCTGGAAAGCCTTTCATCACATTCCCGTCAACTGGAGCTGAAGATCAAGAACTATGCTGACCAGAGTAAGAATCACCTGCTTTCATCGTTCAATCTGACACTTCCATGATCTGACCATTTTTTTTTAATCCTTCATATGTCTTCTACATGTTATATGTCCATGCATCCGCTCTTAAAGTCATGTTTCTGTATAAAATAGCTTTAGCCCATAGGTCTTTATACTTTAGCTGTTATGTGAAGGATTGGTTTAGTGTTCTTCACACGTGTTTCATATTAGAGTACCATCCCGTAATTTAATCTGCTATCTCTTCTCTCAAACCATTCCACTGACCCTATTAATGGATCATTGAGAATGTAGAGAGGCCCATTTGCACAGCAAAGATTTGACACTTTCTTTGGCTTCAACATATAGCTGTTTGATTCCTCATGGCTGTGAGTCATTATTGTGCAGATTTCCATTAAAGTGAAGTAGTTGAGTTATCTAACACCAAAATTGATTTTCAAGGGTTGCTTGCTGTTCGTTTGCATCAGCATTCAACAGATTAATTTAGATCGAAGTCTAATTCGCCTCTGACATGGATATGAATGTAAAACCTGCTGTATTCCACCAGTGTAACACATCTCTCCATATAAATTTGTTTATTAAGTTAAAGGAATAGTTCACCCAAAACATTTGCTGAAAATTTACTCATCTTCAGGCCATCCAAAATGTAGATGAGTTTTTCTTTATCAGAACATATTTGGAGAAATGTTGCATTACGTCACTTGTTCACCAGAGGATGCTCTGCAGTGAATGGGTGCCGTCAGAATGAGAGTCCAAACAGCTGATAAAAAATTGTGATGTTTTTATCAGCTGTTTGGACTCTCATTCTGACGGCACCCATTCACTGCAGAGCATCCACTGGTGAGCAAATTATATAATGCTAAATTTCTCCAAATCTGTTCTGATGGAGAAACTGATAAATCACGGATAGCCTGAAGGTGAGTAAATATTCAGCAAATTTTAATATTTGGGGGAACTACTCCTATTAAAGAGTCATTTGCTGTGTACAAGTAACAATAGTTGAGTGTGTTTGTGCATAAAAATAAGTTTATCTGTTTAAAACTTTAAAAAGCAATAATTCTCTTTTCAGATCACATGCACACAGAAACTCTCCTTTCAGAAAAACCAAATGAAAATTGTGACCAAATTTAGTGGTGCATTGCATCTTTTCCAAAAAAATTGAAAACAGAATTTGATTTGATGTCAGAGCAAAGATTTACACCTCTAGAAGTCTGGCTTTGAGTAAGGGAGTTTTGTTTAGTTTTGCATTCATGTGATTAATCTCTTCAGTCTTATTAAATGCAATGTTTTCTGTGGCCTTGAAATAACATTACTCATGTTCTGTCCCTCGAAAACATCCGTAAAAAAATCTAAACCAGGGTCAGTTCAGACTGAGTGTGTGCTGGAATAGACTCGTGGGTGATAGTGATATTAGTCAAGCACCAAAACATGCTAATTATGGATGTCTGCTGTTTTAATCTGGCACTAATTAATTAATTCTGCCGTTAATTAATAGTGCATTTCCACCAAACCCTTTTCTGAGATTTGAAATGGATATCAGTTCTACTAGAAATCACTGTGCTGAAATGAAGTGTGTAGACAGTGAATTAGCCGGTCTGATTGGGGGATGCTTTGAGCAGATCTGCTGCAGGATTAGATTTAAACCAGAAAGCTAAAAGTGGATTATGTCTTTGTGTCACCTCTTAAATAAAGCCTGTTTAATACCCTCTGTGGATATTCTCTCTACAGAACTGCAAGTATTTTTAAAGGCCTCACTGAAAGCATCAGCTTTGCCCACTCAAACTATCTTAAAATCTGGTTTCAAGCCAATTCGCATGGTTTTTGAGTGCTGTACAGTGAACTGCGGGTCGTCATTGGTCATTTGGGAGTTTTCTAACCTGCTATGACGACGGCTGTGATAATTAACCTCATTTCTCTGTCCTCATTTATTTCAAGGCCCTTGTGCCAAGCTTGTACCTTGTGTTTACAAGACATCACAGACTAACACTGTGCATGAATTTGCATGCAAAAATATGCCAAAATATTTTCTTACAAAGTTTTTAAAAGCAGTTGATATAGACATTTAAAAAGACATATTTTTGGGCTGAACTACAATGCTAAAATCTTTGCAAATTACACTTGTAGTGTTGAACAAGTTAACCATTCCGAATTTCTTTAATATTTTTTACTCCTCCTTTCTCAGTAAGTCGATTAGAGGAGCGAGAGGCTGAACTGAAGCGCGAGTATAATTCCCTTCACCTGCGGCACACAGAGGTAAGAGAGAGCAAATTCAGCAAATTCAACACAATGTAAATGACAATGGCCATGTACACACTGCAGTTTTGGGAGTGGCAACCATAATATACATTAATCAAAGAGTGAATTTAAATAAAAATTGTGCATGAAAATAGAAGAGTTATTTTAAGAAAATTTCACAATATTAATGTTATTATTTTATTAATTAAATGCAGCCTTGGTGAGCAGACTACCAGCTCTTTAAGGCTAATTAATCTGCCTACTTTTTGTTCATTTGTTCTTCAGATGATCCACAACTACATGGAACATGTGGAACGGATCCGGATGCAGCAGACGGGAGGAGAGACCTCTGACACAGGAACAATTGGCCGAATTCGGTTAGATAAACATGATCCTATTATCTGTGCTAAAAAGAAACAGACAACATGATTGTTTATATAAAATTAAATTACATCAGAACAAAGATTGATTACATTTCACATTTATATTAATGCATGATGATTTTTGATCTTTTTCTCATTATACAGGAAAGAGCGGCCCCTGTCTCTGGGAATCTTTCCCATGTCCGGCGGTGGCTCTTCACTGACGCCAGACATCCAGGGCAAAGCTGAGACTCCTGGGATGGAGGGCTGGAGATTCAATAACCTCAGTCATCAGCGCTCTAACGCCAGCCTCAAGGTACAGTAACATCACAATATCATCATATAAGAGGCTCGAGGGAATTTACACCGGGCCATTAGAAGAAAATAACCGATATAATAGACAGATGATATGAAAGAACTCTGGGAAGAGAAGATGATAGATACACATTTGATGTCTTTGTTTTGTGGGCATATCCTCTGTTTTTGTAAAGGTACATGTTAGAAAATATGGGTAGTGGTTGTTTGAAAGATGTTGCCACGGAAACATTAGGCAGCGATGATGCATTTTCAAGCATCCTGGGACATCAGCAGTGACCCATTCTATCAAATTTACTACCAAAATACAAGTTTAAATTAGATTTTAGGGCTTGCGATGGGTTAAAGTTACTATATTAAAGCTGCAGTCTGTAGGTTTTGCCTCTTTGTCGCCATCTCTGTTTGAAAACCTGCAATTGCAGCTATTTGTGGAATAATCTTCATTGCGTGGGTTGTGCACAAGCATGGCTTCAGCGTGGATCAATCTAATGTTTTGAGAAGTATGTGTGGCTGTCAGTCACCGCACCGGTGTGGATACTGTACTCAGGAATCACAGATTCTAGCCTACATCTAGGAATATATGACCCAAATAAGAATTTCCACTGGATACTGTCATCTGAACAGGTAACAATCTGCCGTGTTTGTTCTGACCAACTGAGGAAAAAAACATTACAATAAATCGCGCTACCAATGGTGATTTAAATCTAACGATCACTTAGCTTCACATCAAACCGTGCAAATTATGATTGTTATACTTTTTTCTTAAATTTTTAATGCAAACAACATCAGCATTGCGTGTATGTAAGTGTATTAGCGTTACATATAGATTTCAATTTCTCTACAGTCTAATATCTAATTGTCATACCATTTGAATTTCATGTAAAGAAATTCTTTTAATCCAAAAAGCTAATTATTCTGCCTTTGAACTGGTTCTCTTTAAAATACAAAACTTGTGTAATCCCTTGTAGGCTATCTGTAATCAATTAAAACTGGAATATAATTTAAATTTAAGTCACATGTATTTCATAAACCTATAATGCTTTCAGGATTACAGTCCACAATCAAAATAATACATTTAATTATTCCAGCTGCTTTGAGAAAAGGCCACCTGCAGGATCCTCATATGCGATATAGTCTATTAGACAGGAATACTTCTTTATGTTTACAGACGTGACGTAATGATGCTGCGGCATGTTTGAAATTCCCACGAGTACCACTCAAATGAGAAAACATTATTATAAGCTAACCGTTGTGAATCGGGCTAAAGTAAAGTTGAACACTGGCTGGTTATGTACTTGCTCAAATATTGATTTTGGAAAATTTTTAACCAAAAAACGCTACGGACTGCAGCTTTAACATATATGATGATATATAACGATATCGAGTGTAATATGCAGTACTTCTGAAAATATTTTGCAGTTCATAATATGAATGGTTTGAAATGGATTCAATGCTTACTGATGTTCAGTTTAAGAACATCAAATGGACCCTTTTCACATTTCCAGGGTTCTCAGAACTAGGGGTGTGTGATACTGACCAAAAAAATGAAAAATCTCTCTTTATTGGGATTCTTTGAATAACAATAACTAAACAATGTATTGCTGAGGGTGATGGTATGGCTGGTTTAGGCCTTTCATGGATAAATATGACACTAAATCCACCAGAAGGTGGCAGTAAGTCCCTGTCTTAATGAGTGATTCATTAAATCATTCATTCAAATGATTCATTCAAAATGGCTGAATTATTTTTAGAAATGAAGCAAGTGACTGGGTTATTACTTTAGTTATTGAATCATGGACTCAAATAATCTGTTCAAAAACAGATTTGTTCAGGAATAAAGCACAGCAGTTTTGCTCTGAGATGCAAAAATGTTTGAAAATATTTTCGTTGGTGAAACGGGAAATAAAACAGACAATATTATGTCTAAAATCTAACTCACTGAATATTAACTTATTGTTTTAATATAAAGTTAATATCACATTTGTGATCGCACTCATGTGCTAATATTTAGGAAAACGGCGCTGTTGCTTGTGAGTTATTACTTACCTATATAAATACAAAAACAAACCCATACAGGGATACTTTTTGCTTTCATAACTTGAATTATAGGGGCATTTTAACTGCATTTAATAGGCTTCATTAGATTTTCAAGACATGTTTTGTTTAGTTTTTACAAAGTGAGTGACACACTCATCATTAAAACAATTACAATATTATCGCAGATGATAAATATTGCACACCCCTACTCAGAACTGTGAGAAGTTCTTCTATATTGGTGAAGAAACTACAATAGATATATTTTTTGTGTTCCCATTTGCTCCAATAGTAAAAGAAAAAATCCGTAATATCGTTTCTATGACTTTCCAAAAGAGGAAGAAAAATAGACAATGATTACGTTGGTAGGAAGAGAGAAGAAATGAGAAATTCCTCAGCCATTGTATTAGATATGCAGCAGGATTAACTGCCAATGTAACAAAGTATAGTGTTATAAACTTAAAAAAAAAAATTATAAGTAAAAATATAAAAAAACTTCACTGTTAATCATGTGAAAAGAGTCCATTATACAGAACATTCATTCCATTAATGTTACAGCCATTTTTCTTTATGTGAACTGATTTGATGCTTCGACATCCACGTTCACCTGCATGAAACATGGCAACATTAAGAATCTGAAGCTCTCTTGTATGGATCGCTGCTTTAAATGTTCTCATGCATAATAATGTTACATTAGAGTTGTGTTTTGCCACCCACCAATGCTAGATCACAGCACAAACACATGAGAGCGCTATTGTGTTTCAAACAAATATAAGATGCCACGTCCCAATTTTCTTGTCCAAGCAGTTGGAGGCGGAGGACACTCCAAAGAAAAGGGATGGTAAGGATGTTCTGGAAGCTTGGGACTCGCTGGCAAACGACTGCAAGGTAGCAAGGCTGTGTGCCGGCGGACAGTGTGTAGTGCAAATCACTGTTGTCCTCTAATAATCAGAAAGTTTATCCACAGAACGTGGTTTGGTGTCTTAACTGCATGCAACTACACAGATATAGAAAGTCCAAATTAGTAATAAATGCTAAATAAAAAAAGAGCATGTAATGCACAAAAATTTTTAGTTATCTAGGATATAGTTGCATACAGCTAATGCATGGTGTTAAGCTTTTACTGCATGTCATTTCAGTTTCACGCTGTCTTAGATTTCATTCTTCATTTGCACATTTCTAACATTGTGCTATCAAAATGGTAGCTGACAATATCATGTCTTTAGTTGTAACACTTACTGTCGTTCTGAATTGGTTTTAACCAGTGTTGGGGAATGTTACTTTTAAAGGGGTCATCTATTTTGTACTGTTCTCTGAGGTCGACTTATATTGTTATCAAGATTTTTACATCAAAATCATCATGATTTGGAAGTAATAGACTATTTTCTGTCCTGTACTGAAAATCCCACATCAAATTGTGCCTTGTTTGTAAATGAATCCACAATAAAATAAACAAAGGACCAAGTTGTTACTGACGCGGTCTGGAACTTCCTTAAAAATAAAGTTCATCAAATACAGTTTATTGTTTTCTGCGTAGACCTGCGTTCGCCTCTCTTGTTATTCACACTAAATGTGTGAATTGGTGGGCGGGGCTAAACGGGTAGCGATGTAGAAGCAGGCGTTGATGATCTTCTGCAGAGGCGGTGCTTATCCACACTATTACAACATTAAGCAGAACATTCCTCAAGCTGTCATTTTGGCAGAGTGGCTTTAATATAAGCTGTTTTTAGACTAACAAGAAAGTTTTGAGTTCTGAAACTTACAGCACAATGACCTCTTATGTCAAAAGATCAAGGGAATTTTGGTTTCTCAGTTCATGATCCCTTTAAAAGAAATGTTACATTATTTCTTCACTCCTAATAAAAGTAGCTGTTACTTTTTGTATAGTGGGGAAATAATGTTACTTTTACAATATTTTGGATAAAGTGTGCGGGTATGTACATTTTTTTCAGTTTTAGTAGGTTTATGTACTGTAGATATAGGTTTTCTACACTATAAATAACCCCAACACTTGGCTTTAACATAGTTTTTTTTCTTTTCTACAAATTACTGCATTCATTTCAATTGTGTTGCATTTACAGCAGTGTTTTAAACCTATTTCATCAGCAAAAATTATATTTGCTTTGTTGTTTGGGGTGTGTTGTGTAAATCTCGGTGTGTTTTTGTAGAGATTGACCGATAATTGGTTTGGCTGGTTTTATTTCCCCTCTTGTTTTATCAGTTCTCAAGTACCAGTATGGTACGCCTATAAATCACTCTACTTAATATATTGTTTGGATAAAATTGTAAACTTTTATTTTTTAAATGTGTATCTTAATAATCAGACAGCAAAGGTACAAAACAACTTTGCACTAATATAATCGCATAGTTGTATTTTAAAAAAAGTAAATAAACCTTTTTTTTTTATTATTGTGTTAAAAATCTGAAATTTAAACTCTGAATCAGAAATTAATATATTTAGTAATATTTACAATATTTCTGCATCTTAGTTATCAGACACTTGAAAAAACAAAAAATCTGTGTCGGTCGATCTCATTTGTTTGGTGTTCTAATCTGTTATTTTGTTATTTTTGTATCATGTAAGCTTTCTTACAGTTGCATCAATGAGCTGTCAAGTGTTTGCCCTTTTGTGTTTGCAGTCTTATATTTTAATACCTTTAGCCTGAACTGACACTGATTTGTCTAGTTATTATTTGATGCTTGTTTTCAAAAAAAAAAAAAAAAATTGTCTACAGCAATGCCATCCCCTATATATTTTATCGTGTCTGTGTTGTGTGTGTTTGTGTGGCCGTTGGTCTCACCTCAGTTTGTCAAATGTTCAGGGTTTAAGTGAATATCCCGACCCTTCTGTGTTTTGATGTTGCTTTCTCTCCTCTGTCCCTGAGCTGTGACCTTTGACCTTCAGGTAATGAGCATTGTGCGTTGAATGATTTCAGGATGAGCTGTCTGACCTCAGCCAGGGAGGCTCAAAGTCTGTCACTCCCATGTCCACCACGGCCTCAGATCTGGCCCTGGACTCGCACAGGGAGGATGGAGAGGGATTCTGGAAGAACACCGAGGTTCAAGCTGTTCCAGGGACCAGGAGCGTCTCTGCGGGTTAGACGCTGTTTTACTGTGCATGCAAAGCGTTTCAGCTGTAAATGACTCTAAAATTGCACAGTGTTGCTCAAATGGCACTTCATTTAGTGTTATACACTACCATTCAGAAGTTTAGGGTCGGTAAGATTGTTCTTATGGTCAGTGAGGCTATATTTATTTGATTAAAAATACAGTAAAAAACAGCAATATTGTGAAATATTTTTACAATTTAAAAGAACTGTTTTCTATTGAAATATATTTTAAAATGTAATTTATTCCTGTGATGTAAAGCTGAATTTCCAGCATCATTGCTCCAGTCTTCAGTGTCACATGATCCTTCAGAAATTATTCTGATATGCTGATTTGCTGCTCAGAAACATTTATTATTATCAATTTTTGTGGTAACTGTGATTGGCCTACTTTTTTTTTCAGGATTCTTTGATAAATAGAAAGTTCAAACAATGTATTGCAGATCACATTATTTTAAATGATGATAAATATGCAGTTGTCCATTTTGATTATTCAGGTCTGGCTGATAATGAGGAAAAGTCAGATGTTCAGGCCATTATTGAGTCCACACCAGAGCTGGACATGGAGCTCGGATATAAAGGTTCAAGGTAACCAATGTGCCATAAATCAAACACTGTGTCTAAAACATTTGATGCCTAGAAATATTGTTTAGGTTTAATAGGATTCTCTAAACTGAACTGAGTAACCTCAGTTTTACACTCTCATATTAAAATGTCAGATCCTAAATCCAGTGCTGGCCTATAATTAAATGATGTAACATGCTCGTTGCTGATGTGTTGAAGCACCCCGACCCAAGGGATTGAGAACATGGCGTTCGACCGAAATACAGAGTCTCTCTTCGAAGAAGTGTCGTCAGCAGGCACAGGTTTGATTGGAGATGTGGATGAAGGGGCAGATCTGTTGGGTACGTTTGTTGCTGTTAATTTTCAGATAGTTTTACAGTTTTTTTGAGTTTGATCTTTATTAACATCAAAGGAATAGTTCATTCAAAAATTTGCTGAGAATTTACTCATCCTCGGGACATCCAAGATGTAGATGAGTTTGTTTTTTCATCAGAACAGATTTGGAGAAATTTAGCGTTGCATCACTTGCTCACCAGTGGATGCTCTGCAGTGAATGGGTGCCGTCAGAATGAGAGTCCAAACAGCTGATTAAAAAAACCCCACAATAAATCCACAAGTGATCCACACCACTCCAGTCCAGTCTATCAGTGAATGTCTGGTGAAGTGAAAAGTTACATGATTCTAAGAAACAAATTCATTATTAAGACGTTTCTAACTTCAAACCGTTACTTGCGGATAGAGTCCTCTATCATTAGTATTTCTTTCTCCAGTGAAAAAAATCATCCTGTCTGAATCAGGAGAGAAATATGCACAGATCAATCACCGTTTACAAGCAAAAACAGTTGTAAACACACATGTCTGTGGATTTTGATCGTTATTATGGTATTTTATCCTCAAGCAATGGTTTAAATTTAAAACGTCTTAATGATGGATTTGTTTCTTACAAACAGCTTTTTACTTCGTGAGACGTTAACTGATGGACTGGAGTGGTGTGGATTACTTGTGTATTATAGTGATGTTTTTATCAGCTGTTTGGACTCTCATTTTGACGGCACCCATTCACTGCAGAGCATCCACTGATGAGCAAGTGTTGCAATGATACAGTACATTTCTCCAAATCTGTTCTGATGAAGAAACAAACTCTTCTACATCTTGGATGTTCTGAGGGTGAGCACATTTTCAGCAAGTTTTCGTTTTTAGGTGAACTAGTCCTTTAAATGTGTCATTTGCCATCATAATGAGAAGAGCTCTGTGATGGTGGCACAGTCCCATGATGCTCTGTTTTGCATGTTGAACTGACCCAGATTTCTCTCTCCATGCCCTGTTGTCCTGTTCTTCCCTCTAACCGCAGTGGAGTACTCTGGTGTGTAAGACATCCTTGCTTCTTTCTGTCAGAGAAACTTTGCTTGTGTTTCAATTAGCATCATTTTTGTATCTAAATCTTTCATTTGTTCCTCATACTTCTCCATACCTTCCCCTTTAACTGAATCATACAGTAGCAAATAGTGCCAACCGTATGGCAGAAACATGATATGAACATTTTCCCCTACTGTAGCATGATGTAGCATGGAATGGGGTGATAGTGTTAGACTCAAGGCCACTCAGAATCTGCTGACATTTTCACATTTTCTGCGCTGATTATGAGATTATGATATATCTCACAATTGTTTTTTTTTCTCCTCGCGATTCTGACTTTATAACACGCAATTTTGAGTAACTAAGTCAGAAATGTGAGATATAAACTCACAGTTCTGAGAACATACCCCCCCCCCCACTTTATAACTCGCAATCGCAAATTTATATCTCACAATTCCGAGACAAGTCAAAACTCACATTTGTGAAAAAAAAATTCAAAATTGCATGATATAAACTCGCATTTGTTAAAAAGAAAGAATTGCGAGAAAAAACGTCAGAATTGTGAGAGAACTCAGAATTGCGAGGGAAAAACTCAGAATTGCGAGATGTAAATTCGCAATTATGAAAAAAAAAAAGTTAGAATTTTGAGATTAAAAACTCAATCACCTTTTCTTTTGTTTTTCTTTTTTTATTCAGTGGCAAAAACTGTCTGCCATATCTATCTGCTATCTTTTGAAATAGAAATACATGTATATTCCAATAGTAATAGATAGATATTCACTGAGAAAGATTTAATTCTAATATTTAATTTAATACAAGAAGTAAAAAGTGTTACAATCGATTCCGAGTTAATTGTTAAAAAAAAATTATAACATGTAAAATTCGAATTATCTAAAATTAAAACACGCTTCAAAGTAATAATATAATTACTTTAATACTATCTAATTTCTTTTACATGTAAAAAAATACAGTGACAACAGTAATAAAGTGAACTCTTTTCTGTTTTAGCATGTTTTAAAATGCAGTTTATTGACGTGAATAAATTTATTTAATTGCAATACATTTTTTCAGGATTCTTTGTTGAATAAAAAGTTCAAAAGAACAGCATTTAATAGTATAGCAGTATATAATAATAGTGGTAGTAGAAAATTATAAATAATAGTATATAACAGTACTATTGAGTGTCCCCAAAATCATTTTAGTAGCTCAAATCATTTTTATACCCTAGAATTACTTTATGTAAAATGACACTTTTTATGTAATCTTTTTCACAAATTGATGCCTGGTTTCCCCTACTACACTCAATGTTAGTAGCTATCTTGTAGGTCACATTAGCCGTAATATTAAGTGAACTTGGCACAGATTCTGTGTGGGTCTAGTTACGGCTAATCTGAATGTGGTTGAATAGTCGTGCTGATCTGTCAGTGGTCTCTCCACTCTTTCGAGCATCTCTTGGTTTTTCTGTGACCTGTTAACTCTCACCTCACAGCTGTCCATTCCTGTTTCACTCTCCATGTGTCTGTCTCTCTGTCGAATACACGCAGTGCATGCGCTTTCACACCTGAGTCTGTCCGGTAAGACCATTCATACCTGTCTAACCTGAAAACACAGGGCACATAAAACTCATCTCCAACGTTGTGAATCTTTAGATAGTGTTTTTATTATCACATTATTGCTTTTGTCATCATCAGTTTGCCTCGGCTGTACTGTTATTAGAGATTTTTGTGATGTATTTTGCAGGCATGGGTCGTGAGGTGGAGAATCTCATTCAGGAAAATGTGCAGTTGCTTGAGACAAAGTGAGCAATATTGTAACTCTTTACAGTCTATTTACTGTTTTATGTTGCTTTGTTGTTGACGGCGCATTGCTTGTGTGCACAGAAATGCATTGAACGTGGTGAAGAACGATCTGATCGCTCGTGTAGACGAGCTCTCCTGTGAGAAGGAGGTTCTTCAGGGGGAGCTGGATGCGGTTTTGCAGGCCAAAGCCAAACTAGAAGACAAAAACAAGGAGCTGGAGGAGGAACTCAAAAAGTGAGTCATTGTTTCGACCAAATAATACAAAAAAAGCCTAAGGGATGCATTCATATGCAGTTGTTCAGGGTCTAGTTATTATGCGTTAGTAGCCGAATTTTAAAATAAATCAAACATGACGTATTTAGGTTAGTAGCCAAAGGTGGTTTATCACATTAATGTGTGTCTTTTTCATGAGAAGCTATTGCTATTTGGATTGTGTAATTAAATGTGTAACTAGATTGTACAATTGCACTGAAAATGAGGGACTCATAACAATTTCATGACGCAGAGTGAAAGCAGAGGCAGAGGTGGCCAAACAGAACAATAATAAAGATGAAGATGAGGTAAGTAGTAATATTTAAGTATCCCAATAAATATAAGAGTCAGTGAGATTAATACTATATAAAATATATTAATCATTTTATATACAGCAAGGATGCATTAAATTGATCAGAATGAAAGTGCTTTAATTTATATTGTTCCAAAAACATTTTGGTTCATATAAATGCTGTTCTTTTAAACTTTCTATTCCTCAAAGAATCCTGAAAAAAAAAAAAATCATGATTTTTCACGAAAATGTTAAGCAGCACAACTGTTTTCAACATTGATAATAATAAGAAATGATTCACGAGCAGCAAATTTAGAGTGATTTCTGAAGGATCATGTGACACTGAAGACTGGAGTAATGATGCTGAAAACACAGCTTTGATCGCAGGAATAAATTACATTTGAAAAAATATTTTAAATTGAAATAATATTTCAGAGTATCATTGTTTTTAACTGTAGGGACTTTAAAAATCGTAAACTTTTAAACAGGTCTTCTGAAGCCATGTGATAGCTTTGTGTGAAGCACAGTAAATGCTGCCCTTACTCTCAATACACATTCATTTTCTAGTTCACCGTATTACATTGTTTTATTTAAAACAACATGTTTTGACTAATACATGTTAAAGTAATAATTGTTATGCCCAAATGGTGTATGTATCTCCGTGTCCCCTTCGTTGGGTGTCCGCAGAGCGATGTGCCCACAGCTCAGAGGAGGAGGTTCACGCGGGTGGAGATGGCTCGAGTCCTGATGGAGCGAAACCAGTACAAGGAGAGACTGATGGAGCTGCAGGAGGCCGTCAGGTGGACGGAAATGATCCGGTAAACATTTCACTGTAACACAGCACTGTTAAGAAAAGATAGCTCTAATTTGCTCTACAGTCCAAAATAGAAAACTCTTTTCTATCCTTTTTTTAATTTCAGATGGTTATGAGCTTTATTTTATTTGATTTTATTAATAGGTCCGGAATTAAAATATGATTGTTAGTGCAGCAGCCAAGCAAATCACATTTTTAATGACGATGTTACTGTTTGTTTATTTCTGCTGGCTTCAGTGTCTGATCAGACCATATTTTTTCACGCTCTGCTTGAGCTCTGTTCTCAAACTAATTGTCCAAGAAAGTAGGCCAGTTTTTCTGGCTCTTGAACAAAAACCCTACGCCGCCACATGGAGACTGTCTGCTTGCTCTCGGCTGTCCTACAGTGACGTGTCTTGTTTTTCCACAGAGCTTCAAGGGAAAACTCAGAAGTTGCAGAGAAGAAGAGGTCAAGCATCAGGCAATTGTAAGACCTCATCTCAACTGCTAGTCACACAGATCACTAATGTGAGCTCGGGCTCTTCACACCTGTCTTTGACTGTGTCCTGTTTCAGCTTCAGTCGCCTGTTCAGTTCCTCCAGTTCCTCAACGTCCAGCAACACAGCGAGAGGTTTACCGTCCAACGTCAAGTACAACCCACCCAGCATCATGAAAAAGAGCAACACCTTCTCCCAGTTCCCAAGAGAAAAGTCCAAAGCGTTCGACTTCCT
This sequence comes from Acrossocheilus fasciatus, assembly GCA_036784905.1. NCBI lineage: Eukaryota > Metazoa > Chordata > Actinopteri > Cypriniformes > Cyprinidae > Acrossocheilus > Acrossocheilus fasciatus. The sequence continues at coordinate 4,517,027 of JAXUIB010000026.1, read as the reverse complement.
CAAAGAAGAGTAACTATTCTATTTAACCTTGTCAAACATACAATTCAGGATGCAATTTTTTTGTATAGGCATTATTGGCAAACCAATATAGCAACAAAGATGAATCTGATTAATATTTAGATGAAATGCATGTATTTGTGTCAAGTATTATATTACTAGTTGCATTTTATAATGTGCATTTAGCGTTGTATTTTCACATACAGTGTTTTGAAAACAATGTAAATCTAGAATATGAAGAAATTCTTGTCTGGCGTCACACAGCACACCAACGTGTTAATTAACATTACATAATTCATCATGTGTCACCTCTTCAATTTTTTCTTGAATTTTTCCATCAGGGTGGACTCGAGTGGTTCTCTGTCCCGCCGGGAGCAGAAGCGCGCTCAATACGAGCATGTGAAAGCCCATGTGCAGAAGGAGGATGGCAGGGTTACAGCACATGGCTGGAGTCTCCCTGGAAAATACAAGGCAATGCAATATTTTATTTTATTTTAATTGTAATTTTAATTTACTGTTTATTTTATTTTATCCAGAATTATAATATATTTATTAGTAAGGCAGCCAAGCAAATCACAATGCTGTTATGTGCATATGATTATACATAATACAAAGAATTTTATTTTATTTTATAGGTTCAGTATTATGATGTATTTATTAGTACAGCAGGCAGCTAAGCAAATTACAGTGCTACTGTTGTGTGTTTTTTGTTTTTTCTTCATTTCTACCATCTTTTTTTTTATGTTCAGCTTGAGCTCTGTTCTCAAACTAATTATCCAAGAAAGTAGGCCAGTTTTTCTGGCTAGGTTACAAAACAAGAACCACAAACCTTTTATTTTATTGTTTTATTATTTACACATTTTCTACTTACATTTTTGTAAAATATCTCTAATTGTCCTGTAACATTTAATTTATTTTAGTTTTTTATTTTTACCTTTTTGTTTGTTTTATTTTATTAATTCCACATTTCCTGCTGATCTTTTTTGTAAAATATCTATAATTGTACTGTAATCTATACTTTTTGAAAAACAGTGTAACATTTTATTTTGGTTTTATTTTATTTTATTTTACTTTGTTTGTTTTATTTTTGTATTGTTACATTTTATTTTCTTTATTCCATATTTTCAAATTGTACTATTATCTTGCACTTAAGAACTATTTGTAACACTGCAACATTATATTTTGTGTTATACATATTTCTTTTAGGTTACTAATGGTGGCCATGCAGAGAACAAAATAAACCTACCTGTTCCTGTGTGTCTCAGGCCACTGGAGCAGAAAGATGCTTCTATGAAGGTGAAGAAAGATAATTGAAATCAACTGTTTTGCTGCCATACTTCAGTAGTTCTGTTTGTTAAGAAAATAGGAAATACATTTATGAAGTCTCAGTCGATACGACTTCAGGCTGTTGTCAGCCTCTAATATTTCTCCTGATGTCCCCTGCGCAGCTCCTGTGTGCAGCTGGAGTGAACCTGTCAGGTGGACGCTCGTGTGAGGGAAGCTCTGGCGTCTCTGGTGAAGAGTCTGCGGTGGAGACAGACGCCTCCAAACAGAGGAAAGGCTCCCAGAGCAGCCTAGATCAGCTGGAGCAGGAACCTAAGGTTAACCTAATAAATTTCATTTACATATAGAAGCCATATACATACAGAAAAGGCACAGACCTACAAAATTGTCATAAGAACTACATAAAGGCTGGTTTTGATGTGAGAAATTTCGACTAACATTGTAAGTGTTGGTTGTTCATGCAGTGATATTGTGTGTGTGTTGACAGGAGCAGGAGCGGGAGCAGACGGTGCATGTGGAGATGTCCAGTCGCGTTTGGATCTGTACAAGCACCCACTCCTCCACAAAGGTGATGATCATGGATGTGACGCGGCCCGACGACCTGCTGGACAGCTTCTACGTCTGTAACTCATGTGTGCTGTGCATAGCCAGCCTACCAGGTCAGAAATGTACACCCCTCGTAACAGTAATCGCTCACTTCATCTCTGTCATGGGCATAAATAGTTTATCATTGATAAGCTAATACAAAATGCAGTTATTACAGATTATTGATCATTTTAGAACTGTGTGATTTGGCCCAAAAATTATATTGTGATTCTTTTGTTATACATTCTGATTGTGATTTGAGCTGGGTTACGATAAATATTTCATGAAAACATCTTTATATTGATGCTGCTAAGACATCCAGGCAAAAAGAACAGAGACCACACTTTGATTTCAATAGAAATAGTTACTCTGTTTTAACCAACTCAAACCAAACTAGTGTCTAAACTTAATGGAGTAAAAAGTCTCTTTGCGTTGACTTTGTATGTTGAAATATGGCTCAGAACTCATTTTAGTTTACTTTTTTAGGAAACCAATCAATAAAAAAGTATTATTTTTATTGTAACCTCTAAAATTAAGACTTTTTATAATATATTTGACTAATTAATAATTAAAACCAATGTATTACTATTGTAATAATTAATTGTACTGAAAACAGTAATATTAATTATATGAATAATTTCATTTACTACAATAGTAAAATTACGATGCTATTATTTTTGTTTCTTTATTTCTTCACTTCCCAGCATTAAAATCAACTTTCTGGCAGAAAACTGCAAAATAAAAGTAAAAAGTAAAATAATGTTTAGTTGACCACAGGTTTATAAACATTTCTCATTTCAATATCTGGTGAAATACTGTAAAGTTGTCTCAAGAAAAACATAGTACATTATGTAAATGTGAAAATAAAGTAAACCTGGTGCACATTGTGTTTCTAGGAGATTAATTGTGCAGCTGTACATTGTACTAAAACCCCCTTCAAATTTTCAAGAAAAATCACTAGATAATCTAAAACCTGTTGTTTAATATTTAATTTTGAACATGTTCATTGTAGATCATTGTTAATGATTTTGTGACAAATGGCACTAGATGGCGCTTTAGACTGAGACACCAGAGATACTTAAAACTAGTGCCGTCAATCGATTAATCACAGTCATGGACGATTAATTGCAAATTTAAAATGCTAGGATTTACCTGTAAATGTATTGAAATAAAGAAATGCATGACAAACTAGTTTAAGGAAACAGAACCTTTCACACTTCCGCCAGGTATGAGACATAATCCTTACTATTCTTTTGTTTTTATTCAGCCATTATCAACCTTCATAATGGCAATAAAACGTTTACCAAGCCACATCGCTTCAATCCCAGTATACATTTACCCAACTGTACCGGAGGCGAGGAGCTTCAGTAGAACATCAGTGAACTGTGGTCAGATGAGGTGTTGTCAGGCCATATGTCAGTAAAAACGCATCTTCCTGTCCTGTCAGCTGTTATACTGTGCTCTTAGCGCATGCTCTTCAAGTGCACGCACAAATGTGCTGGTGTTGTGCCCAATTCTGACCCCTGCCAGACTATTACCCCCCCTAGTATTGGTAGGTTTAGGGTTAGGTGTGGGGGAGGGGTTAGGATTAGGCAATCAGATAGTGATTTCAACGAGGGGAAATAATTTGGTAGAGGGTCAAAAATGGGCACAACACTGGCGTGCGCTGTATTAGGCTATATTAAAGCGCTGTATCATATTCAAACCCAAATGAAACTATGAGTAGGAAACTTGAAACTTGCCTTCAGTCATAATAAAAGATGGCATTAAAGAAATATTAAAAATATACTGTCTTTGTTGTTTCTACATTCATTTGAAGATTGAATGTGAAATTATTGCGATATAATGGTATAATTAAATACTTTAATGTTAGGTGGGATTAATTGCGATTAATTTCAGAAGAAATGTGCGATTTAATTAGGTTTTTTTTTTTTTTTTAATCGATTGACGGCACTATTATGAAAATATCCAAATCTCAAGAAAATCACATACAAATATCCTATCGTAATCGTGTGTTTATTATCTTATATAATCTATAGTGGCTGTTGTCATGTTTATTTCTGCTGCTCTGCTGAAACTCACGTTGTTTGTGATGTTACCGCCTCTCCGTTCTTAAGTTTCCAGGGATACGTTTCAAGTATAATACACATTAGTAAAAGGATCTATTTTAATTTTTATATGTCTATATACACTTTGGGCGGCTGTGGTACATTATAAAAGTAGCCCAAAAAAAACGCAACCATCACACAATGATAGATGACCTTCCGCGCTGCAATGACGGCAAGAAGTTGGGGTCAAACCTTATCAAACGATTAATTTGCGTTAAAAAAATACTAAAGCGTTAATTTTTAGATTAATCACATGCGTTAATGTTGACAGCCCTACTTAAAACATAATATTTTTGTTTCACTTGAAATTGAAAAGATCAAGCTGAATTTCTGTGTGCAATATAGAAAGGCAATATAGTGAATATTTGCAGTGGCAAATCCAATAGCATCTGTAAATGTACACTTGCCTTTGTAGTCACACGTTGGGGTTGGGCTTCTTGGTATCAAATGGAAATGGAGAAATGCTTCACATCATTAATGCAATTCACTTTTAGGAAACTAATGACAATGGCATTAAATATAAATGATCCCAGTAATGTCGTTGTCTTGTGATTTCCAGGAGTCTTGGAGACGGACTATCCTGCAGGGGAGGAGATTCCTCAGGACCTGGAGGCGGGGCCAGATGTTTTCTTGGCCAGCAGCAGCTCTCAGGGCAGTGAGGGTGCGTTAAGTGACGTGTCAGCGGTGGGCTGCAGTGTTGAAGAGTCCAGCACAGGATCTCAGACGGGCAGCACAGGGGCCAACGAACAGTCAGCAGAACAGAGTCCTGCTAGAGGAAGTGGTAAGAACTGTTTTAAAGATCAGTGATCAACTCTTTATAGAAGCAATAGTCCACAATTTAGTTTGGATGAGTTGTTTGAAGTTTAACTTCTGATAGATGAAATAATTGTAAGAAAGATTGAATTTGAATGAAATGGAACAGTTTACTGCACCTTTAGACAAAATCTAAAAAAAAAGGGCTGCATATGCTTTTGTTGAGTATCATATTAAAAACATCTAGTAAAATATAGTGAGAATATGGATCTCATACTTCAGTAGAAAAAAAAAGCAATATATGCAGTATATGCAATCTGTGCAGTTGCTGATGTTTATATGGCCAAAAAGTAAGATGAATTTCTGTAATATACATCAATGAGATTTTTATAACAGAATACTACTACTTGCATAAAATGCATGTAAATATCAGTTGTTACTATTTATCTTCCAATAATATGTCTAAGTAAGAAAACATTTAAATGCTTAGTTTTATGTTCAAAGCTCTGTAGTTTTTATTGTGGGGCAAAACATAATAAATGAAATGCAATACAATAATGAATGAGAGTTCCCTCAAAAGCTTTTCACAGCAAAAAGACACATGAACCACAACCTGAAGATGGACGCTTTCAGAATGATGCTAAAAGGCCTTTTACTTGTCAAGTTTTGGTCATGTTGATAACTTAAAGGCTCTAGAAATTTGCTTATCAAATATGATACAGCAGGCTTTATAGGGTTGAAAGTAAACGTGACGGAGGTCTCTGTCGTAGATCTCTCCAGAGCTCCCAGTGAAGATGGGCTCCCTGCAGCCGAGGAAGCTATGGAGGCCACAGAGGAAGAGCAGGAGAGCCCGGGACAGGACACCAGTCAGCCAGGAATCTACACGGAGCACGTGTTCACAGACCCACTGGGAACAGAGTCTTCTGGGACGTCAGCAGGCAACGATAACCAGAGGTGAGCCGGGCACAGCGTCTTTATCACTGCTGATTTATATCCAGATGTGGATGGGAACTCATCCTTGGTTGGGTTCCTTGTCAGGGAGTCCTATCAGGACAGGGATGATACGGCCTCAGCAGGTGGAAAGACGAATCTGGCAAAAGAAGAGATCCAGCGGATGAGCAGCGCGCTGCCCACCATGTGGCTGGGGGCTCAGAACGGCTGGTGAGATGCACGCACACAAATACACAAACATAAAACAGCATCTGGCCACACGTGCCATATAAGTGCATTTCCTTTATGGCAACAGACTTTGTTAAACACCATAATTTATGAACGGAAATAGTTCTGTCAAGGATAGTGGTAAGGTATTTATTTTTTAAATATATATTTGCCATACTGTCTTTCGATCTCAGTTTGACAACCTGTGTTTCCTGGAGTATTTTTGTCCACCTGAAATTTGTGGTCAAATAGAGCCCTATGATTTCCATGATGCAGAAAACTATGATAGAATTGCGGAATTCACTCATCAAAATGGAATTTACTGTATAACTCAGAATCTCACAGAATACAGCAAATTAAAAATGTAGAGCTGCACAATTAATCAAATTTAAATTGCGATATAAGATAGTTTCTGACTTCATTTAAATATGCAGCCTGCCTGTTCTGTGTATCTCTGTGAGAATGAGCAGCACGGTTTCATCGAGACCTGCTCTGAGAGTCACTTCACCAGAATTTCATTTTGATTATTGTCAAATACACACAGAAACTGAAAGGTCTTCACTGCAATCTGCCAAATTAAAAGCTTGATTAAAACTTGAAGAAATTGATGTAAATATTATAACACTTTTTTTTAACAGTAAAATGTACTTCTCAATTTGAACAATTATTATAATAATATTAATAATAATAAAACAATTCATTAAAATGTTTTTTTTAAAAGAACATTTTATTTTACCAAAAATATTTCTGAATTTTATTTGACAATAAGTCAATAAAGAAATGTATAAATAAATCCAATGTTCATCTGTAAACCAATTGTTTTACTTTCAGTTGATTACATTTTAAATGTATTTTTATTAAGTTTTATGAATTTATGAATTATAATTTATTCCACTCTTTTGTATTAAATCTATTAAATCATAAAACACAGAATCTAGAAAATGTCAGCAGACAACACAATTTGGGAAAAACAAAATGAACATTAATACAGATATCATAAGGCTATATATGTATATATATGTATATATATATATATATATATATATATATATATATATATATATATATATATATATATATATATATATATATATTAAATTGTTAGTTTTATAAATTCAGTTAATTAAACATGCTTTTTTTGGATGCTTGGAAATAATTAATCATTAAACCAGAATCCAGATTAATAAAGTCAGCTGAACAGTCAACATGTGCCAAATTAAATGTAGTGTACTTTGACCACTCATATGCAAATGTCTTTCATGTAGTTTATACGTGCACTCATCTGTCGCTCGATGGAGGAAGTGTCTTCATGCTGTCAAGCTCAAGGATTCCATCTTGAACATTGTGTAAGTTGAAACTCAAGAATACAGTGTAACTTTTGAAATAGTGTTTTTATATATATATATATATATATTTGAGTGGGATTTCAGTTTATGCGGCCAGATGATAAAGTAACTTGTTAAAGTTGCTATACTTTTATTCAGTTGCATTATTCAGTTAAAATCAAAAGAAAACTGCAGCAAACATGAGTTCTAGTGATCTTTACCATTATTTCTCTACACAGACATGTGAAAGGCCGTGTTTTGGTGGCTCTGGCTGACGGTACACTGGCCATCTTTCACAGAGGTCTTGGTAAGACACTGTCAGTTTACTAATAATACTCAGATACTCCTCTCAATTCGACTTTTAGTTGTTAAAACATCCTCGTTCTGCTTTTACAGACAGCCAGTGGGATTTAACCAACTACCACCTCTTGGACCTCGGCCGGCCGCATCACTCAATCCGCTGCATGACCGTCGTGCATGATAAAGTGTGGTGCGGCTACAGAAACAAGATCTATGTGATTCAGCCCAAAGCAATGAAAATAGAGGTTCGTAATTATGTCTTAGTCTTCACTGTGTTCGTTTTTGCATCTTGAGAATTGTGTTGAATGCAGGATACTTTACAGTGTGTTGTGATTTTTCTCTGCGTGAAACAGAAGTCTTTTGACGCCCACCCGCGTAAGGAGAGTCAGGTGCGTCAGCTGGCCTGGGTGGGTGACGGTATCTGGGTGTCCATCCGGCTAGACTCCACCCTCCGCCTCTTCCACGCTCACACCTTCCAGCATCTCCAGGACGTGGACATTGAACCTTATGTCAGCAAAATGTTAGGTGAGAATACTGTGAATATATGTTTTTAGTAGTGCTGTCAAACAAAATAAAAGATTTTGAAGAGTGTGTACTGTGTATATTTATTATGTATATGCATGCATGTGTATACATTTAATAAAACTGTTACGTTTATATATTAAATATATTTATATATGATATAATAATTTATATATATATATATATACTGTATGTGTGTGTATTTGTATATACATAATAAATATACACAGAACACACATATATATTATGCAAACAAAACTTTTATTTTGGATGCGATTAATTGTTTGACAGCACAAATTTTTAGGTTCATGGGGACCACCTCTCATATTATATTATTAATTATCCTGAAGAGTAAATTCTCTATAATTGCACAGCTCTGAGAGGGAATTTGTGCGATTTAGATGGTTAGTTTACAAAAAAAGTCATAATTTGTTCACCCTTATGTCACATACTTCCTTCTGTACAAGATGTATACTGCCGTTCAAAATTTTGGGGTCAGTAAATTTAAAAAAAATTTTTTTGTCTGCATTTATTTGATATAAAACATCAATATTGTGAAACATTATTACAATTTAACATAACTGTCTACTTCTATTTTAATATATGTTAAAATGTAATTTATTCCTGTGATGCAAAGCTGAATTTCCAGCATCATTATTCCAGTCTTGATCCTTCAGAAATCAGTCTAATATACTGATTTGCTGTTTAAGAAACATCTATAATTATTATCAGTGTTTAAAACGGCTTAAAAAATGTTTTGGAAACCTTTCAGGAATCTTTGATGAATAGAAATCTTTTGTTACATTATAAATGCCTTTACTGCCATTTTTATCAAATGAATGCATCCTCACTAAATCAAAGCGCTACTGAGCCCAAACCTTTGAATGTTGGTGTATGTCGACAAAACACGAAAAATAACAAGATTTGAACTCTTTTATATTCCGCTTTTGAATAAATAATCAATTGAATGCACTTCCTCGTGTCTTTAACAGGAACGGGAAAACTGGGCTTCTCTTTTGTGAGGATCACGGCTCTAATGGTTTCCTGTAACCGGCTGTGGGTGGGAACAGGAAATGGTGTCATCATCTCCATCCCTTTATCAGACTGTAAGCCAATCTCACACACACAAACACGGTGTACATTAGTACTTTATATAGAAGGCAGCATTAGTTTCAGTCTCTTTGGCCACTTCTCTCTGTTTTTCCCCTCTAGTCTTCCTTATTCTTGTCTTTCTCGTCTCCTGTGTCTGTAGCTGTAGGTCAGTGTGGATATCTAGGTCAGAGGGGTGAGTGGGAAACACACTGTTGACAGCAGGCTTATTCTGAGTCTGTCTTGCTTTGCTTCATTGCTGCATCTTGCTCAGCTTGGTTCAATATGTCATCTGCAAGTTCTTAGATCCTCTCAGATCTTCAGCTCTCTTGACTGTTTTTCCATCTTTCTGGGCTGATCAACAGTGAATCTGCATCTAGCCAAAATTTGCTTTAATATTAATGAGTGTCTCCCAGTAATTTCGCAATTGAATTTGACAGGCGTTTGCTCTGCGAGAGACTGTGTCTTTGGTGCTTTATTAAACGCTTGAGACACTTGTGGTTAAACATCTTTTTCTTTCCCCAGCAGCTCATAAGACTGTAGGAGCGATCGCCTGCCGTCCAGGTGGGGCGGTGCGAGTGTACGGCGATGACACTGTGGATTGTGCGGTGACGGGCTCGTACGTACCGTACTGCTCCATGGCACACGCTCAGCTCTGCTTCCACGGCCACAGAGACGCTGTTAAATTCTTCGCTACTGTTCCAGGTAAGACATAGTAACACAGTGCCTCGGTATTGATTGGGAAGCCTCGTGATTGATGAAGTCAACTTCGTGAAAGGTCCGGTTTAGTGCATTATGGCATCAGGTGGTGTTTGATATAATGACTGGTGAAGTGCAAAACTGCGCTAATGTGTTAACATTGTGCTTCAGGTCAGGTTATTGTGCCCGGAGCTGAAGGTTCGACTGAGAACTCAGACTCAGACGGCAAGAGCATGCTCATCATGAGTGGAGGAGAGGGATACATCGACTTTAGGATCGGTAAGAGCTTCAGTAGGAAATCTCTCTAGCATTGGTCCATGAGCAGCAGATGGTATTTCTGCAGGTTACATAATATAAACATGTAAATGTGCACATCCTGCAGTTCATTCATAAAGGGCTCATGTCACATTCATATTCAAAAGGACAGTAAAAACTGATATTGTGAAATATTATTAAAATTTAAAACAACTGTTTAATGTTTTAATATATGTTGAAATGTAATTTATTCCTGTGACGCAAAGCTGAATTTTCAGCATCATATCTTCAGTCTTCAGCGTCACATGATCCTTTAGAAATCATAATAATATACTGATTTACTGCTTAAGAAACTTTTCTAAGGCTGCAAAACAAGTTGTGTACATACTAAGTGTGTACTGTGTATATTTATTATGTGTTTATTAAATACACACACATACATGTATATATTAAGGAAAATATGTTAGATATTTATATTTATATATAATATAAATTATAGACAAGTATAAATATATATACATACATATGTATACATTTAAGAAAAATATTTGCATTTATGTATATATACATAATAAATGTACACAGTACACTCACATATAGTATGTAAACAAGCATAACATTTCTTATTATTGTTGAAAACAGTCGTGTTCCTTTTTGTTGAATGCATGTTTTCCTTTTATTTCAGAATTATTTGTTGAATAGAAATCTTAAAAAAAACAGCATTTGTTTGAAATAGAAATCTTTTGTAAGATTATAAATGCCTTTACTGTAGTATTAATTTCTTTCAAAAAATATTTTGAAAACTTTTGAACGGTGGTGTGTCATTGTGAACTTGTCTGAATGTAAAAAAGGCTGTTAATGAAATATAGGGCAGTTAAATTACATTGTGTATGAAACTAGATTTTTAAAAATATCTGTAGGTGTGCATTCGAATCCGAAGTAGAGATTTACATAGGTCATGTTCAGTGTTTAAAAGGGTGAAAAATGATCACTAAAAAACTAAATTAGAACTGAATGGGTTTTCATATAAATGGATGAAAAAATAGACCAACAAGACATCAAAATGAACACCATTTCTGTTCTTAATATTTGTCAGCGTTCACGATTCATGTGCAAAATGAATGTAGATAATGGGACGAATGCTTGTTGTCAGTATCTTTAATCAAAGCTTTTAATGGGCTTTTCTGCTGATGCATTTAAGGCTGCATGTATGGGGGAAAATAATATTAACTAATAATATTGCAGACATACCTTTTAAAAACATTATTAATATAGTTCTCTAGTTTTTAAATTGAAACTACACAAAGCTACAGAAAATGTCTACTGACAGGATGTTATAATAATGGCTCTCTTTTTCTCTCTCAGGTGATGAGGATGGTGGTTTGGGTCGAGATGAAGATGATGAATCAGCTGAACCCACTTTGAAGCTGCAGTCGGCTCCTGCCAAACCCGAGCGCAGTTATGTTATAGTCTGGCAGGTTGCTTTAGGCAGTGACTGATAAATCACTGCTGCAGGTTCAACGGAGAACTCTAGATCAACCCACGCGGGCTTATGATTTTACAACATGCTACTCTTCTTATTAATACGGATCTTATTGTTATTATTATTATTATTAATAGTGTTGTTCTTACCTACATCACAATGAGTTCTAATATTTGTGACTAGATGTTTATTTAATTTTACTGTTTTGTATAAATCTGGCATTGACAGAAAATAGATAAGTGTTGAAATGAAGGAACAAAACATTGACTTGAAGCCGTCCACAACTATATTGCAACTGTATGAAAATCCTGTGATAAAAGTTTTAAAGAAATAAGATTTGCTAAAAATATACTCATCCTCAGGCTATCCAAGGTTTAGATGAGTTTGTTTCTTCATCAGAACAGATTTGGTGAAATGTAGTGTTACCTCACTTCACTAATGGATCCCCTGCAGTGAATGGGTGCCGTCAGAATGAGAGTCCAAACAGATGATAAAAGGTAAAAAAAAAAAAAATCGATCATTAAGGAGTTTTTACTTTAAACCATTGCTTCTGGTCAAAATACGAGACCTAATATCCATATTGTTTTTTCCAATTAAAAAGTTGTCTTCAAAATGTTATCTGTATTTTGGACAGAAGAAACAGTTTAAAGTTAAAAACGGCTTATATAATAGATTTATTTTTAAAAAACATGCATCTTCACAAGACGTTAACTGATGGACTGGAGTGGTGTGGATAATAGTGATGGTTTTCTCAGCTGTTTGGACTCTCATTCTGACGGCACCCATTTACTGCAGAGGATCCACTTGTGAGCAAGTGATGCAATGATACATTTCTCCAAATCTGTTCTGATGAAGAAACAAACTCGTTTACATCTCGTATGACCCCAGGGTGAGTAAATTTTCAGCAAATTTTCATTTTTGGGTGAACTACCCCTTTAACAGTTTACATTACAACATTACTTTAGGGAAATGTTTTTTCTTTATGTTAGCTGCTTGAGATGATTTTTGTGTTTTTGTTCTTCACAGAACTGATCAGAGGGTTCTCTGTGCACTATGGCAGTGGTAGCATTGTGTAGTTCATGTATATAGAAACTCAGAGAGCTATTTTTGCTATCTGTACGGCGTAGATCTCGTGAGCGGTGTCTCAGCACCTTACGGCATGGTGTTGTGCGTCTGTACACGTGTATTTTGGCGCTTGCATGAGTCCTGTATCATTCCTATGAGCCCCGGAGCTCTAGTAATTCGGGCTTCCCTCACGCTAGAGCTTGCTGGCACTTTAAAGACAGTACCGATCGTACGTTAGACAAAGCTAGTTTCTGGAAAGAACAACATGCGGTAGTGTTTATAGCAGTCGAGATGATCCGCCCTTTTACCAAAGGATGAAACGTAGAACAAATAAATACTAAACAGCCTAGTTGTCCAATATTTTGCATTGCCAAGGCTTTTCGATGTTCTGTGATTCTCTTGAATGGACAGAAACGGACTAAATAATGTTAATTAAAAAAAAATTGACAGGGATTGTATAATAAATGATTTGTATTTCTTGTATCAGATTTAAGTTTTGTTTGCTTCAGCACTAAGCATCTCAGATAATTAATGTCGGTTTTGTCTGTATTGTATGTCCCAGGCTTGGGTTCGAGTGTGTTGAGTTTTCTAATTCTAATCAGAGTTTTGCGCTCCTTTTGTATCTGGTCTGTACGACACTTTTATTGTACCTTGATGTCTGCAACGTGATATTTGACTTTTTATGTGTAAATGGGGAAATGGGTAGGGTTTGGGTGCATTCGGTCTCTGTTTCTTTCCAATCTGACACATAAAGGGAATCTTTATATCATTGTCGTTGCCATTCCAAGTATTTATTTTCGTAATGAACTTTGCGGTTCAGAATGTAACTTTTTACATGTTTGTGAACAAGGACGATATTGTTTTGTTTTACATCAGACACCTTTAAGAAGCGATGTTTTCATGTTGAAGGAACTGACTTAATAATGTTACAGTATTAGACCACATAACCTCCATGGGTCATTCGGAAATACACGTTTATTGTATTAAGCTATGCATGTTTTTTTAAAAGTACACTGCAGTTTGTTCGTTTAACTTTGTTTATCGCCACCTTTTTGGGTGGTTGTGTGTGTATATGTGTGAGTGTGTGTGTGTGTGTGTGTGTGTGGAGACGATTGAGAAATATTGCCTGATGTGAGTGTGTGTTGTCGCTGTTTCCCTTAAATCTTACTGGACTGGCTGTGTGTGTGTGCCACAGCTTGTTATTACTGTGTTTTTCTTGTCAAAAGTTTGCTAAAACTGCATCATAGCCTTATTTTTAAACTCTATTAAACTCAATTTCATGGGGAACTCACCTTCTGTCTTCATTTTATTCTCTGTTCATATGTTCACGTTGTAATGTCTCATTCACAAACTGGTTTGTCTTTTTAATGATCGATTCAAAGCATTTCTGTGGTTTTTCCTGTTACGCATTACATTCATTTCATGTCCCAAATTAAACGTCTCAAAATGTTCAGGGAAATATTAAACTCACAATTTTTGAGGTTGAAAATTAGTTAATTTTATAGTTAGATTCTAAACTAGATAATCCAGGTTTTCTAAAAAAAAAAAAAAATTTAAATAAGTAAATATATAAAGTAAATTAAATGTTTAAAACAATATGTTTTTTGTAATAATGATATTAATATTGTTTAATTTGGTCATTATTTAATAGACTTTTCTATATTGTCAGTATTCACTAAGATCCTGTTCATATGGAGGACTAGGAGTGATACTGTAAAAAATAGAAAACAAAATAGAAATAAATGTATTTTAAATTTTAAACTGTTTATTTAATTAATGTTTTAAATGTAGGCCTAGTTAAATAAAATATTGAACAGTATACATATTTAAAATGATTTATTGATTTTTTTTTTTTTAATTGCATTTAATTTCACTTCCATGTCAATATCTTGTTATATTTTTTAACAAAAAGACAAAAGCCAGTTTCTTAATGACATCCTCCTCCAGTAAGTGACATAATTTTGGAGGGAAATCAACAGTACAAACACCTGTAAGTGTTGGCAATAGCTCTGATTAGTTTTGTGGTATTAGTACCGATCTAAAACATCAGTCCTGGTTGATATATATTTACCGGAATCGGTTTGATAACTTTCTGCTGACACCCTCAGGTATCTAAACCATCAGTATTGTGGGGCCTATATGCGCTTCAGAGTAACAAATTCATTTCGATGTTTGACTTTAATCAAATATATTTCGTTTGGCATTACATGTTTGATCGTCCAGCAGGTGGCAGCGCTGCACTGTTCCCACAGGCTCGGAGAAACACGTGCTGATGGGAACAGAGAGAGAGATCGACATAAACAGAGCTGCAGCGCTTACATAAGAGAGCCAGATGCTCTCAGAGGCTCTTCTCTCTCTCTCTCTCTCTCTCTCTCTCTCTGTGTGTGTGTGTGTGTGTGTGTGTGTGTTTGTCTGCTCAACTAGTACCCACTCACACACTTAGAGGACAGAATCCCACACCTCCGTCATTTTTTGTTATTGTGACTATATTTTAGCTGTGTTCATTTTAATATCGTTTGCAAACTCATCAAAATACCATCTTGAACATGCAATTTTTTTGTTTTGTTTTGTTAAACAATTAACAATGTCTCATATTTAACATAGTATATGATTATGGCAATCATTCAGGTCTTTGGTTTTACTTAGTTTTACCATCTGGTCACTTTTTTTTTTTTTTTTTGCAAGAATTTACAATATTTGATTTCATAATGTCTCCGGGCCTTTCAGCAGCTACACAGTTATTTAACATCTTTCAGATTCTTAAGCTCAAGGTTAGAAAGTACCGAGTGTGTACGCGAGTATTATAATCTTTTAATGTGATTTAGACCGTGTTAAGACGTCGCACGCTTCAAATGTACACCAAGTACACACAGTCCTTGGGTTTCCTTGTGAAAAAAAGTAGGCCTACACTTTTAGCATACAAATAAAAGGGCACTTATTACCAGAGGCGTAATGCGCATTGGGGGCACGTGCCCCCTCCGATAAGTGGATTTTGAATGCAGCTTCTAAAAGACAAAAAATAAAAAATAAATAGCCGAATAATATTGTTTACATATATATTTAATATGATCACACTGGTGTAATTAGAACGTTCAATGCGCACATCATCAGATTCTAAATTCGAATCTGCGTTCCGCTTTGGCTGGAGACACGTGTTTTTACAGTGCAATCACACACGATTCTGTTGAGTTGATGAATGCAATAGCCAATCAGAGGCGTCCAGATGAGTCATCGCTGAAACTGGTGTTTTGTTCATTGAGCTCGCTCGCTGACTGAATACTACTCTCTGGCGAATTCTCTCTTCAGAAAAGTGCAGATGTGAGTAAGGGATTAATTTCACAATGTAAACAGCTTCAGTTATTATAATGGGAGATTTTGAGAGTGCTTGTAGACTGAAGTCACTGGTAGCACTTTACAAGGTGGTTTCATTTGTTAAAGTGCCCCTATATGGGTAATGAAAGATTCCTATTTTGGTTTTGGGAGTCCTCAACAACAGGTTGACATGCATGCAAGGTCAAAAAACACTTTCATTGTCTTATAATATGCATTTTATTTTTTACCTTACTTGCTCAAGGACTCCCAAACGATTAATTTTTCCAAACCTCTCCTTTGCATAACACTAATCTGTGGTGATTGGTCGATTTCATTTTCATTTCATCATGCCTGTAATGCCTGAAAAAGCTATTCTTACCGCTCTAAAAGCGGCACCCAGTGGCAAAGAATGAATTTGCATTTTCATTCAGACCAATGCGAAAAGACCAATGTGGGCGGCAATATGCTAATGTTTCATGTTGATCACTTCAAACCACTCATTTCAATTATTCAGAGTCGACTCTTTCTTTTGAGAGACAATAACTTTATACACGGTGCACTTTCAGATTTAAAACTTTGCAGGATGTTTTCATTCACTTAGAGCTTGTGTTACACACTGCATGAAAGATCATTTTCAAAAATCCATAATAGGGGCACTTTAACATTAGTTAATACTCCAACCCAAAATGAAAATTTTGTCATTAATCACTGTCGTTCCAAATCCGTAAAAGCTTTGTTCGTCTTCGGAACACAATTTAAGATATTTTGGATGAAAACACAAAGTGCGTACCCTATTCTCTGTCATCAGTAACGCACGGATACATATTGTACGTTTATTTACGCTTTGATTTGAACGGAAACAGCGTATCCATGCATTACTGATGACAGAGAATATTCTCCAAAATGGCGCTATGCTGACACAGAGCCAGAGAGATGAATTGTTGAATAAATGTCGTTATTTTTATTTTCTTTGCGTACAAAAAGTATTCTCGTTGCTTCATAAAATTCAGATTGAACCACTGATGGCAGATGGACTATCCACCTTTTTCTTGACGTAAAAATGGGCGCGGCCATTTGTAAATTTTATGGGTCTAGCTTCCGGTCTCATCCTCGTCCAGCTATTTTTAGCTGTACAAAACAGTTCGTTTTGCTGCTTGATATTGAAAATTAGTGTCTTATCATATTATTTTAATGTATTATCTTAATCATGAACACATTGGTTTGTAGTGCAAAAAGGTTTACCGTTTACTGCACGTTGTTATTCTCCTCGTTATTTACCTATAGCGGCTAATGAACCGGAAGTCTCACCCATAGGCTTACTTCCGCATTGAAGAAAAAGGTGGATATTGGCGATGTTTTTTTTATACTTTTCTGTGCCTTGACAGTGTTATTTACTTGGCAGTCAATTGGACAGTAACAAACCTCCCGGTTTTCATCCAAAATTATCTTAAATTGTGTTCCGAAGAGGAACGAAGCTTTTACGGGTTTGGAACAACATGGGGGTAAGTGATTAATGATAAAATTTTCATTTTGGGGTGGAGTAACCCTTTAACTACATTAGTTAACGTGAAACTTCTACAGCATTCATTAATCTTAGTTATCTTAATTTCTTATGAATTCGTTTAAATCAAACGTTGTACTGTATATTAACATTAGTTAATGCAGTGTGAGCTAACATGAACAATAAGTACTTTTATTAATTTATATAATATTAACAAAGGTTAATTAATGCTGTATAATGTATATTGCTCATCATAGTTAGTTCATGTTAACTAATGCATTAACTAATGTTAACAAATGAGACTTTATTGAAAGGTGTTACTAGTATACTTTAAAATAAGGTATTTGAATGTAATAAAGGACTTTATTGCATGTTAATTGCAATTAAATGAGCATGTATTATGGTTTAATACAGTTAGTTGAACGTAAGAGTGCTTTTTGACCCACTTAAGTAGGATTTAAGTACATCTTTAAATGTAATTTCATAATTATATCTATCATCTTTGAAATATGGTTAAAGTTTACTGCCAGTTTATCTACAGTTCAAATTAAATCAAGTATTTTATTTGTGCTTCATTGTCTTAGTCAGCATATCAAAACAAGCATGCATCTTTTAAGCATGTCAAAAGATTGTTAAAACAATTAATTAATGTGCACTTATAAAATGCCCTTTTTAAAAGTGTACTTAAGTGCGTCATGAAATGTAATAATAAAAGTGGACTCTCTTTAAGTACACTTAAGTGGCCTTTTATTTTGTTAAAATTATATTATCTGCAAGTGCAGTTTTTAAAAATATGCTTTTAAGATTTATAGTAAGTACATGTCCAGTACAATTAAGCACACTTCTCTTTCACAAGGGTTTGAATAAGTCCTGCTACAGAGCGTGCAAAAAGTATTATGTCAAATGAGTAGGACACGGGTCAAAGAGCAGCGCTAACATGGCTAGCATCCAGGCAAATGTCAGGGTTTCCCTGCGGCTGAATCAGGAATTATGTACGAGTGCGACAAACAGTGCATGTAAAGTTTAGGATCATGAGGGCTATGAGGGGACGTCCTTCCCCTGCTCAACGCAGGCTGTTCCCTCAGGAGAGCCATCTAAACATAGAAGCACCACTACTGACCATGTGCTTTTGTGTGCTGTATATTTAGGTGAGGTGTTAGGGTGTCTGGCCAGGATCGCGAGCACGAGTGTGAGGGAGAAGAGTGTGAAAGGTTTGTTCATTGCATTGGTATCTCTATATTTATACACACACATATAACAGCTCAAGTGTCATCCAGTGCTTTGTTTATCATCGCTTGCACGGCTGTCCATTTGTTGCCCATATTCTTACTGGAGAAATATTTAAAGGGATAGTTCACCCAAAAATTTAAATTCTGTCCACTTGTTCCAAACCTGTTGACGGTAGCCATCGAATTTCAATGGGAATTCATTGGCTACCATTAACTGTTTATTTACAAACATTCTACAAAATATCTTCTTTTGTGCTCAACAGTAGAAACACATACAGGTTTGGAACAACTTTAGGGTGAGTAAATTTTTAAAAAGATTTTTTTATTTTGGGGTGTATACTGTCACTTTAATAACATCATTATATTTATTTTAACAAATTTTATTTTAAGGCACCACCTAAAAACAACATAAAATTTAGGTTGATTTAAATAAAAGCTGCTTCTTTAAAAGGTTATAAAAAGGCATTTCTTAAAGGAACAGTTCATGCATTAATTAAAAGTCTGTCATCATTTGCTCACATAGCTCTCAAATGTCATTCACCCTTCTGCATATAAAAAATTGGCATGTTGTGTTTGGTTCATAGACACGTGAGAGTAGATTTGGCACTGACGTCAAATCTGGTGTGCTGCATCTGAAAATGCACAAATGATATTCAAGATCTACTGCTATAATAATAATAATAATAATAATAATAAGTGCCTCTTGTGCAGAAAATCATATTAAAATAATTTCTGAAGGATTATGTGACACTGAAGACTGGAGTAATGATGCTGAAAATTCAGCTTTACATCACAGGAATAAACTACATTTTTCATTCTCATTTTTATTACATTTTCATTTACATTCTTCAAAACATATCTTTTCTGGCCCTATTTTAACAATCTAAGGGCATAGTCTGAAGCCCCTGCACCTGTGTTTTGTAATCACCCTGTGTACTTAAGTTCCTGTCTGTTCAGTTCTGTTTTGTCGGGTCTACTCGTTACATTCCGTGTTTCTTTGATTTCTGTTCAAGCCTTCATGTTGCATTGTCCCTGTATTTTGTCATTATTTACATTAATTACAAGTTATTTCATGCCTCCTGCATTCTCCTTGCTTCCTTGTTACTTGACAGAAGACCTGACCCAAACAGTAAGCGGTGCCCATTCTCCTCGTTTTTTGTTTTTGCCGTTTTTCCCCCGTGGCATGGAAGTCGTTGCTGGCTCTTCCGCCCTAGCCCGCAGCGGGTGAGTGTGGGAGTTCGGCTCACTCAAGCCTGCCGGTCGATCCTCAGTCAAGTCTGCCAGCCGTTCATCTGTCCAGCCCGCCGGCTGCGGCTAACCCAAGCCCACCAGCCGCTCATCAGTCATGTTTGCCGGTGTTCCGACAATCTGTGCTACCTCTCAGAATGAGCTACCCATACCCAATGCGCATGCGCAGTACCCTACTACAGTTGGAAATCCTCTATCTGAAGACCCGCCCATAAATTTGAGCTACCCTGTCGGAGTTGTGAACGAGCGCGTAAGTAAAATCAATTTAGCTTAATTAAAGTTGTGTTTTTGGGTTAAATTGAATCTCTCCCAGTAAATATGTAATAATTTATAACAACAAAAACGAGTTTTCTAACATTATCACGAGGGTGCTTTTTCAAAAAAGCATGCGTTTTGACAAGTCCTTGATTTACTAAATAAAATACTTTTTCACTGTACGTCAAATCTTTTACATTAAATATGTGATATTTTGTTCATTCTGATAGACGTTTATAGCTGACAAGATGTGCTACCTCTGTTTCTCCATCATTTATTATAATTTATTAAGATGGTAGTTCATTCTGATAAACGTTTAGCTGACAAGTTGTGCTACCTCTGCTTCTCCATCATTTATTAAGATGGTAGTTCATTCTGATAGACGTTTATAACTGACAAGTTGTGCTACCTCTGTTTCTGCATAATTTACAATAATTTATTAAGATGGTAGTTCATTCTGATAGACATTTATAGCTGACAAGTTGTGCTACCTCTGCTTCTCCATCATTTATTATCATTTATTAAGATGGTAGTTCATTCTGATAAAGAAGCTCATGTCGTTAGATTTGCACAACAGCTTGAACTACTGGTAGCACATCCTGAGCGGGTAGGACAGATCGTCAGAACACCGGCCGCTCCAAAGTCAAGTTTGCGGGCCGCCACTCGCTCAAGCCCGCCGACAAGGGGTGTGCAGCGGAGCCATTATTTGTATCTGTATCTGTATTTGTGACAATCTCAAAATGATCTGTATCTGTATTTGTATTCGGATGGATCCGGAAGTGGGCGTGGCTTAAACCGGAAGTTAATTAAATTACATGAAAATATCACTTTAAATGCAAATCTGTTCGATTGGTAGTTTTCATTTAACAAATATGCCTTGTATAACTAAATAAAGTCTTCTTTTTTTTATTATAATTATAACTTTGTAAATATCTTCTCTTTAAAACTACAGAAAATGTTGATGAAAAAAGAAAACTAACTTTATTCTTCTTGTTTTCAAGTGAAACTTTGTGTACAAATTTGTCAAGAGACAAACATCCACAATCTTAAATAAGAGCACTAATAGAAAAAAAAGGTCCCACTTTATATTAGGTGGCCTTAACTACAATCAAGCCCCCCCCCCCCCCCACTGCCAAAGGTACAGAATTTAAGTTTTTTTTTTTTTTTTTTTTTTTCATGTGATTATTGTCATCATTGTTTTAATCAATGCTTGTGACAAATATTCTGGGTTGCTGTTTCAAATTAATATGATACATTATTGTAGCTGGACGTATGTGTGTGTGTGCCGCGCGTGCAGTTCAGAGAGAGTTCTGGCAATACACTTTTCAAAGCAACGGCGAAGAAGCATCGCGTCTGAATGATGGGGGGTAGGGGTTTTATATATATTTTAATTAAAAGGATTTCTATATTTTATCCACTCAATAGTCTACAATATAATAGCCATATAAACGTAACGTAATTATAATAATAAAACATAGTGGGATATTCAGTGATATTGGCTGTGCAATATCGACTTTTGTGATTGGCCAATACCGGCAGACTGGAGCCAATGGAAATGCTTCTACTTCGGTGCGCGTCTTATTCCTCTGAGAACTTCAAAGCAGACCGCTTGAGGTAAATTATCTGGAAGAATACTGAGGTAAAAATTCAAAATGTGGAGGTTTGTTTTATAATATATGATAGACTGACAGTTAAGTAACACAACTAAGGGATCTCTTCAACTGAATATTATCATGATTTCAAATGTTACATTGCATTTATAGTTTAATAAACAAGTAGCCTAATATATAGTCACTTACCATTTAGACGCAATATTGACGTTTTTGTTCTGTTTCACCAACGAAAAAAGTTACAGAAGAAAAGCAACACTCAGCACGGTGTTTTGTTATTGAATGATTCATCATTTTGAACGAATCGTTTTAATGAATGACTCAATGATTAATTTATTAAGACGGTCACTTGCCGCCACCTATTGGCGGTTTAGTTTCATGTTTAAAAGTAGGCTATCGTCGTTGTCGTTGTTTTTACATTTGTTTAAACATCAATCTCATAAATTATTTATTACAGTTGTAATCTTGCAGTGTAAATTATTTAATTTGATTGATAACAGCCCTTATTATTAAAACTGATCAAATGTAAGAATTTGACATGAAAGATAAAGCTTGAAAAGATGAAGTAGCCTAGAAATAAATAATTTTTAACCTTTAATATTAGAATGATGTACCAACTGGTGTTCCTTATGGTTTACAGCATTAGTTGAGAGAGATTTTTTTCTTTGAAGAAATTTGCTATGTACTGTACCTGATAGGCCACAACTTAATCAATATTGAATCAAATTGTGTCAATAAATGTTTTCTTTTTATTTATTTTTTAACCAGTGTACTAAATCCATAAGTGTCAAGACAAATGCAGCAACAAGCAAAGAGGCATTGACAGAGAGTCAATAAATGATGATGAGAAGAATTATTATTAATATTTCAGTAAAGTTCATTAAATCTATTCTGTTGTTAGTGTGGTCTTTAAACTTATGAACTGTGTATGGACTGACAAAGGTGTTACATCAGGAAGCAATTTGACAACAATGCAGTAAATATTTTAGGTGCATCAAAAAGCGTGCTCGTTAAGATACCAGCAGACAAGCTAATCCAGCACAAATTAGTGCATAAAAGGTCACCAAAATGAAGTATTTAAACCTCATAATTAAATACAAAAGCAGGAGAAAAAATGCAAAAAGGTCCAGTTTTGAAAAAAAGAACCCCCCCTTTCAATAGGCTGGCTACGGACCTGACAATGTACTTAAATTTAAATTAATCGCTTGATACAATGCACTTATTGTGTACATGTTTTTACATTGTACTTATATTTTTAAAAATACATGTATGTAGTTACATCTGTAATTAGTTTCTGTAATTACATTTATAATTACTCTGTTGACCCATCCCTTACACCTTAACCCACCCTTAAACCTACCCATATCACCAAACATGTACCTAATTGTAACCGTATCCCACCTCAATACCAGCAAAAGTGTTTTGCAATACAATAAGTACATTGTACTTATTTATGACGTAAGTACAAAGAATTTAAGGCCACCTAATATAAAGTGTGACCGAAAAAAAAGAAGCTGGAAAAAAAAAATAGAAATGAAAAGTGTTCAGTTTTTATAGCAGAATGACAATAAAGCTCGCTTGAACTTGAAGTAACTTAGAGACCATGTGTTGCGGGAGTCTGTGATCATTTACGAATTTTTTATCAACAAATCATTGGGACCCTCCAAAAGCCTTGATCAAACATTTTTCGTCTTGTATAATTAAATGTAATGCCATTCACGAAAAGAATGCGTTTTTACAGTTGGATTTCGAAAAGGTATGAAGACCGTTTTTAGGATATTTTTTTGTCTAGTTAATATAACTCCAGACAAAGCTTTGATTTCTGAGAGACACGCATAGATTTTCCAACGCTGCTATTGATTTGCGCTCATTTCATTCATATAGGCTATAGTTTACACTCATTCACTTTACACAGGCCCATAGCCAGCTATAAGGTCCAGACCTCCGTAAATGTTTCATGTTTAAAAATAAAATTTGAAAACATATGAAAAATTATTTTAAAATCATGTCGCTGAATAAATTCATGTGGCTGAAACTACTGAAACGCAGGAGTGAAGGAGCTTAGCGCAAGTGCAGCATCCGCTCCGCCATGTTGCCAGATCTAGTTATTATAATCGTCGCTGGACTTGTTTAATACTTAATGTAACAGCGTTATTAAAGTAATTAGGGCATTAATAAAGTGGGAAGATGAAGGTTGAGGTTAGAGATTCTGTATCCTATTTTCAAAACACAAGATTTAAACTTACTTTGGTGCATTTTTCAGGGGCTTGTTTTTTTTTTTTTTTTTTTTGTAGCAATATCTGGCAACACTGCTTCGCCGACAGGCAGCAATAAAAAAAGGAGCTAGGATAGTTTATTGCTGAGGAGACCACATTCGTTAGACAAACACAATGATCACCATGATATTAAATGTATGAAACTGTGTCAAACGCGATCAAAGCAGTACTAGCCATTATTACTGCACAAATCTTAACAACCGCAGACCTCACTAATGTACTGATGTTCCAGCAACATGTGATTGTGTCTGCCGAATATTTTTTCTGTTATTCGGATAAATTCGTTATTCGTTTTGAAGCCATTATCCGTGCCTTTCCGAATAAGGTATTCGGCTTCGGGCACATCCCTACCGCCGACTGTGGCTCTCTCAAGCCCGCCTGCCATTCCGAACTCAAGCCTGCTGGCTGCGGCTCCCTCAAGCCCGCTGGCCACTCTGAAGTCAAGCCTGCCGCCCGCTCCAACGTCAAGCCCGCCGGCTGTGGCTCACTTCAGCTCCAAAGTTCGCTCCAGTGTTCTGTTCTTGAGTTTAGCCCAAGGAGGGCTCCTGTTCCTGAGTTGTCCCTGAATCCGGCCCAGTGAGAGAGCTCCAGTCCCCAAATGTAGCCCAGGGAGGGCCTCTAGACCCGAGATTCTCCCTAAGTAATTTTGGGGGGGGGTCTAATAGAGCTCCGGCTGTAGGGGCCAGGCTGTTGGCCAAGGCCACGGAGGACGATCCGCCATGGACTCCTGAGCTCCCTGCTCCGCCATGGCCGCCTGAGCTCCCAGCTCTGCCATGGCTTCCCTGACTATCCATCCAACATGGCGTCTTGAACTCCCTTATCCGCCATGGCCTCCTGAGCTTCCTGTTCCGCCAGGGTCTCCTGGATCGGGCCTGCTCTGGAGTGAATGTGTCTCCAGAGAGCAAATGGATCCGCTCATGCGTGAGGTTAAAGCGTAAACAATTTACATTGTAATCCTTTAATTTTTAATATTTGGCATGTTTGTGTGCTGCCGCGTGTTTCTGTGTGTATAATAAGTAGAGTGTACAGGCGTTGTGCTCCCGCCTATAGGTGCATGATACCACTTAAATAAATAAAAAAATACTGCGCCACTGACTTTAGACCAGGTTTTAGTTGGCCAATGCCGCAATCATTTTCAGTTGCCTCAAAATAGCAACGCGCCAACAATAAGCCCTTTCACACATACAGACTTTTGCGGAAAATTACCGGTAAATTGCCATAAAGAGATCATGTGTGAACAGGACCTTTTCAAAAATACCAGTAAATTCGTTCCGGCAATTTACTGGTATGAGAAGTTGTAACATTACCAGTAAATTGCCGGAACTCTGCTGTGTGTGAACGCAGAAGGAAAATTACAGGTATGAGCAGGTACGCGCTCAGAACGCGGTGACGTAAGACATCTACTCCGGGCCAATCCAGAGCCGTTGAAAATCAAAATTCAACAGCTCTGGGCCAATCATAACATTCTGATGCAGATGACGCATTTACTCCGCGCTGTGTTTGAAGTCGTGCGATGTCTCTGGGCCAAAAGAAGCAGCATGAACGTGAACATTTGGCACAAAAATGAAAACATCAACAAAAACATCGTGTTTACCCCTCCATGTTTACAAACACAACACCGTGAGGCGCAGCCGTTTAGAGGTCATTTCCGCTTTATGATGTCACAGAATTTACCGGTAATTTAAAACCGATGTGTGAATGGTGCTTTACCGGAAAAATGACGGAATGCTGTTGCCTGTGTGAACAGCGCAGTTTTGAATTTACCGGTAAAGTCGTTCTGGTAATTTTACGGCAATTTACTGGTATTACTAATGTGCCTGAATACACCTCGTTTTCAGACCCATGGGTGAACAGATGGGCGCAAGTGCATTTGCGATTTAAACAACGTGGTGCTGGACGTGAAAATGATAACTGCGACGGGCTGAAACTAGCAAAAAACACTTGCGTTGCGCCTTGTTGGCATAACATTGAGCCGGGTGTATGATAGGGCCCTTCGTGCTCCACAAACTCCTGCAGGTTCAGATTGACGTGAGGGAGAGTAAATGATGCCAGAACTATTCCTTTAACAAGGCATAAAGCGTCTGCTGTCTCTGCTTAGTCTGTGTGTGGTTTCAGTGGGCTGTTAATGAAGTAAAAGTGAGTTTGAAGTCAGTTTGTTATTCCTCTCATTACTGCCCATCCGTTGACCCATCCGCCCTGTGATGTGTCTGTAATTTATCAAGGCCTCTGAAGGCTGTAATGATTCAGGCTTTTTAATATCCCTGCACTGCAGTCCTCCAAATTTAGAGGTAGAAAGTGAGTGTGTGTGTGTGTGTGTACTCAGCATGTTTTTTCGCTCGGCTCACAAAGGCGCCCCTAAATTTATCCTGACAGTCTCTGGGGAAATGCCTGGAGAACAGTGCTTATAACCACAGAGGGGCTTGCAGAGCACAAAACTAGAACAAGAGCAGTCGAGACGTTTCTCTAGAACAAAACCTGTCGTGGGACGTTAAACTTCCAGCAGATCTGCTCCGTGATTTTGACAGGTCAAAAGTACACAACACTTCCCTAAGAGCACAAGCAGACTACCAGAACTAAGACAGAATATAAAAAGCCAGGTTGATTCTCACATTTAATGAAAAATAAGTGTTGCTTGCCTGTGTAAAACTCACTGCTGTGGTTGCTAGAATGTAGTGAGTTGTTTCCATGGGGTTGTTATGCTGTTGCTAAGGTTTTATGAATAATTTACGAGCGTTTTGGTTGACAGGTAGTTTTTATGCTGTTGCTAAGGTCCTCTGAGTAATTTTAAGTGTGTTATGTGGTTACTAGGGTGTTCTGAGTTGTTGCTGTGGAGTTGTTATGCTTTTGCTAAGGCCTTCTGAGTAAATGTAAGTGTGTTATGGGGTTAGTAGAGTGTTCTGAGTTGTTGCCATGAAGTTGTTATGCTGTTGCTAAGGTTTTCTGAATAATTTTAAGTGCATTTTGGTTGACAGGTAGTTGTTATGCTGTTGCTAAGGTCCTCTGAGTAATTTTAAATGCATTATGTGGTTACTAGGGTATGCTGAGTTGTTATGCTGTTGCTAAGGTCCTCTGAGTAATTTTAAGTGTGTTATGTGGTTACTAGAGTGTTCTGAGTTTCTGCCATGGAGTTGTTATGCTGTTGCTAAGGTCCTCTGAGTAATTTTAAATGCGTTATGTGGTTACTAGAGTGTTCTGAGTTGTTGCCATAGCGTTGTTATGCTGTTTCTAAGGTCCTCTGAGTAATTTTAAGTGTGTGATGTAATTACTAGGGTGTTCTGAGTTGTTGCCATGAAGTTGTTATGCTGTTGCTAAGGTTTTCGGGGTAATTTTAATAGTATTAGCCTATATGGTTGCCATGGAGTTGTTATGCTGTGCTCCATGGCTACAATGCGCTGTGTTTTCCTCCACCTGGCAACCCAGGCTGTCAAAATACTATTGGTTAAACAGGCAGTGGACAAAAACAGACATTCTGACACGGAACATTCTGAAAGTATGTGAACTTAGCATGTTTTCTAAATATTGGCAAATGTACTATGGTGTTTTTATGCGTTTGTACAGTCAAAAAAAATTACATACAGGACCTATAACAACTGATCCTTCACTAGGTGTTCAATTGACAGGCGATCTGACCAATTGTAATGCTGGATCTACAATTTTTCCCTGACAAACAAACCAAACAGGAGAGTAGATTAATGTCATGGGTTTTGGTTTACAAAAGGCGCACAAAGAAGATTAATAATTCAAACAGTCTCTAATAAATCCACAAGATGGGTAAATCCACAGAAGGCAGAAAGGAATCACACGCACAACACAGCATGCACATTAACACTGGACGAAGACTAATGTAATTGACTGGACTTAAGTGCTAAAGCAAATGAGGATAATTACGAGACACACCTGACCCAAATGACAATCAGACACAGACAGGAATCTAAATCACAGAGCACATGAGGGAGAAAACACAACATAACAGGCCCATAGGTCTGACAATTAAATTTGGTGGACTTAAACTTGAAAAATGATGTGTATTGATGTCTTTCCGTGATTGAAATAAAGTACCTTCTGATGTTCATTCATGTTTATTTCATGCTATAACTAGTAAAGAGGAAGAGACGAACGGTTCACATGCTGCTTGAACTGAGGCTCTACAGTGATCTGTCACGATACGTTAAAGAACCACAAAACAGTATTTATTTATTACATTTTTTTTTTAAAAATGGCAAAATTTGATCATGTAGAAAAGTAGTAACACAACAGGAATAATTTGTGGTGTCTTTCATGTCTGTAGCATGAACGGTGCAGGGTGGATTAATCAACAAAGTTTAACCCCTAGGCTAATGGATTTGTGGAAATCCCTAACCGTAACTATGAGCAAAAGTAATAGTGGTAGTTGTCTTAGAAGTCAACACTAAGGTACAGAATGTCCTCATTAGAGTGAAACGTGTCAGAACATGCATTTGACTCTAAAACCCAGTCATATGTTTCCTGACATCTTTAACAAACCTCCTGCATTCTGCCCTGGAGGAGAACGAAATGTAAAAGGTCTCGACCTCTCAAGAAAGCGTCTAAGTAACAACAGCACTCTTGGTACACTTTTGTCCCACACCAGGGAAGTGTTTTAGAGCTATTCTGAGTGCAAGAGATTCCATCAGCGAGGTTAAGCAATCCTTGTAGACGCACAGCACAGGTGAAATAGTTATTGTGTTGCATCAGTCCTGCCGTTAGTAGCATGACATTTGTGACAGAGCAGTCAGGACTGGAACAGTCTGTAACCCTACTGCATTATAAAACAGTGTGAATACATGTTTTTGGTTGACAGCATAAGGAGAGGGACTTTTTGTAAACTAAATAAACAATTTATTAATGGGAGAAATTGCAGTACTCAATATGACTAAATAAGTCCCACTTATCAGTTAAATAAGTAAGTCACCTTTTTGATAGAGGAATCAGTTTTTTTTTCTACACCTGTTTGTGTGTGATTTGAGGGAAAGATGCAAATGTTTGATATCATTTTTATGAGATTGCATTGTACAACTATTCAAAATTTCATGCTTTACCAAGGCTGCATTTATTTGATCAAAAATGCAGTAAAAACTGTAATATTGTGAAATACTATTACAGTGTAAAATAACCGTTTTCTATTTAGCTATTTTGTAAAATTGTTTTCAGCAGCCAATCTCCAGTCTTCAGTATCACATGTTTCTTCAGAAATTATTTTAATTATCATATGAAAAAAAACAGCTGTGCTGCATAACATTTTTGTGGGAACCATGATATCATTTCACGATTCTCTGACGACTAGAAACTTCAAAATAACAGCGTTGATGTGAAATAGAAATCTTCTGTAACATTATACATTATTTACTGTGACTTTTGATCAATTTAATGCATCCTTGCTGAATAAGTTATAATAACAACAAAAAAAAATCCTGCTGATAGTGAATGCTGTTAGCCAGCATTTTTGTAGATATCAGTCTTTCCTCTGTCAAGCTAACAGGAGCTGCACTAGTATGGCTACACCAGACGCCTGGGGGCAGAACAAATATGGCCGCCAAGTGAACCGCTAAGGCATACCTATTTTACCTTAATAATGTAATGTACTTTCAAGTGAAACGGGTACTCAAAAAGAATAAAACAGGTCAGGGCATTTTATATATTTAGAATTGATTAGACTGTAAAAAAAAAAAAAAATGCTATTATGTGTTTCAAGGGCAGGGGTTGAAAAGTAGGACTTGTTTCCATCTCAGAGTAATACGGAAAAAGGTATTTGTGTTGAATCTTAGTGCACAACTGTGACATATAAGTTGAAATAAAGCACAGTTTTATTTTTTACTCTCAGGTTGAAATGTGAGGTATAATGGACTATATGCACGGTTACTTCCTGGTTTTAGATAAGCCAGCTCAGTCATTTCCGGTCAACTGTCAAAATCAGCTGTGCTATAAGGAGAGCACCCTTTCTCTACATAATCCATTCGGATTTTAAAGAAAAGTTCTGCTTGTCTGAGAGGACCATACTGTATACTACCATATACTGTTTCAGGAATGACAAACATGAGTAAATCCGCTAAATTGTTCCACGAGTCATTGCTATGATTAACAGTGATAACTGTAGCAGTGGACGGAACAAACTATCGGACAAGCCGATGTCAAAAATAAACCTGTGCATTAAGTGATTTAGAGTAAATTCAGAGTAGCAAAACTACACCAGCAAGTCTATATTGGCTGAATGTATTTAGCAGCTTCTACAGTTAAAGATACAACTTAAAAAAATAAATAAATAAATAAATTAAATCTAAAATAATATTTCAAAATATTTACTGCATTATTATTTAATTGTTAAATAATAATATACTTATTTAATGGGCTTATGGGTGTCTGGGCTTATTTATTTTTTTTAAATGACATGAGATTTTGTGACTTCCTTCACTTGATATACTTTATACTTCAGTACAATAAAAGTACTAAAATGTGTTACAATAATCATTTTATAATAAACCTAAAAGCAAGACATAAAAAAACTAGGGCGTTGAAATGGCAACTGAGCAAATGAGTGCATGGTGTAATTTTACGTTTGCTCAGTTCATGAAAAGGTTTATTCTACCCCTTTCAATCTGACTGAAATTTCAATCGGTTTGAGCATTTTTATTCCGATTGGACTTTTAAACTGGTTATAGCTAATCAGAATACAATGCTCCATGTACACAGGGCTAGTGACTCACTCATTAAGACAGTCACTTGCTGCCACCTACTGGCGGTTTGCTTTCATTTTTAAAAGCAGCTTATCTTTGCATTTTTTCCAACATTTCATACAGTGGGGAAAATAATTATTTGATCCCCTGCTGATTTTGTAAATTTGCCCACTTGAAAAAAAAAGAAAAGAAAAGAGAAGGGTTTATCATTTTTATGGTAGGTTTATTTTAACTGATAGAGACAAAAAATCCAGAAAAAAGCACCATACAAATATTAAAAAAAGATTTACATTTTAGGAAGTCAAATAAGTATTTGATCCCCTACCAACCAGCAGGAATTTTGGCTCCCACAGATTGGTTATGTGCACATGTGGAACACAGATTAGTCCTGTCACTTTAAGAAGATACTCCTAATTTCAGCTCGCTGTGTGTATAAAAGACTCCTGTCCATAGAATCTGTATCTTCCATTCCAACCTCTCCACTACCACGGGCGAGACCAAAGAGTGGTCAAAGGACATCAGGGACAAGATTGTAGACCTGTACAAGGCTGGAATGGGCTACAAGACCATCAGCAAGAAGCTTGATGAGAAAGAGACAACTGCTGGTGCGATTATTCAGAAATGGAAGAAATACAAAATAACCATCAATCGGCCTTGGTCTGAAGCTCCATGCAAGATCATGAACATCTGAATGATTCAGAGAAGGCTTGGGAGAATGTGCTGTGGTCAGATGAGACCAAAATTGAGCTCTTTGCCATCAACTTGAGAAATACTGACTATCACCCCAAGAACACCGTCCCTACAGTCAAGCACGGAGGTGGAAACATCATGCTTTGGGGCTGTTTTTCTGCTAAGGGTACAGGACGACTTCACCACATTGAGGGGCAAATGGACGGGGCCATGTACCATAAAATATTAGATGAGAACCTCCTCCTTAGCACTGAGAACGAGTGTCCGTAATACCATATGTGTGTGCGTTTTAAGGGAGAGATTGCGGGAAAAGACCTGCTAAAAGTCACTTTTATCCTATTGTTTAATGTATTTATTTGCTTGGTCAGTGTCGTTGTAGGTTTTGGTTCTTTTGGTGTTTTAGGCTGACCTTTGAAATAACTGAAATCATTTGGCAAAGTGATATGGACATGGGAATGCGGTCAAGACCTGTCTAGAACTAAATAATTAAATAAAAATAATTGCACACCTTAGAGCACTTGTCAGCCAATCAGATTCAAGCATTCAACAGCCCCATGTTATAATCTAATGTAATGCACAGATGCACAAGATATACAGAGACATGAAAACGAGAAAGTAAATATTTTTGGAAATGAGGGACAGGTGCATCAGGAAACTGTGTTTAATTTATCACTGTAACTCAGCACCTGTGCTCTCTGTATCCTGTTTCATGGATCAGTGTGTTGGCTTTCACAGCATCTCTCTCTTTCTCTTTCCTATTCCCATTTGTCTCCTCCTCCTCATTCCATCAACACCATCCTGCTCTCTCTCTCTCGCTCTGATGTGCGTCACAGGCTGGGTAAACACATTTGCTGTGGGGCCTTCTGCTCACCTGCTTTGAATTTTAGATAGTGAGTGGGCTTGAAGCTGAGAGAGACCGTGTGTGTGTGTGTGTGTGTGTGTGTGTGTGTGTGTGTGTTAGATGAGCTCCTCTGATCTCCAGAGGAATGAAAACACATGCTTCATTAACCATGTGTCAGAGACGGTCCTTCAGAGATCACTGACCACTGTAGCTCGACACTATTAGCATCTGTTTGCACATTTCATTTCATATGGCATATCACAAGTTTATTTGTGTCTCATAAGAGTCCTGGTAATTGTAGCAGAGCCCTGTTAAAGGAATAATTTAGCTAGAAAATTTGGTCGTTACTTGCTCACCCTCCTGTCACTTCAAACCTGCATTAGATTTATGTGGAAAACAGAGAATTTCTAAAGAATTTTTTTTATTATTTTTGAGCGTTTTCAAAAGATTAAACAGAGGGGAAGCTTTTTAGTAAATTACTTAAATTGTCAGTTTTATTCACTTAATAAAAGAATCCTGAAAAAATAAGTGTATCACAGTTTCCTCAAAAATTGGAATCAGCACTACTGTTTCCAATATTGATAATAATAATAAAAAATGTGTCCTGAACAGCAAATCATCATATTAGAATAATTTCTGAAGAATGATGTGACACTGAACTTGAAGCCTGGAGAAATGATGCTGAAAATTCAGCTTTGACATCACAGGAATAAATTATATTTGGAAAATATATTCAAATAGAAAACAGCTATTTTACTTGTAATAATATTTCACAATTTTGTTGTTTTTACTGTCTATTTGATAAGATAAATGCAGCCTTGGTGAGCATAAGATACTTCTTTCAAAAACATAAAAAAACTTACAAACTCTAAATTTTGAATGGTAGTGTATTTTATTTTAATATTTACTTGTATTTTTTTAATTTATCACAATTTTAATATAAAATATTTTGGAGCATATAAAACATTTTAAAACATTTTTCTCTTAAGGGAAAATAGATCAAGAAAATCTGACCGACTACCTGCCTTTATTATTAATTATCATAAGCCATAAGTGAGCCTACCTTTGACCCCAAACTTGATATCCGTCTAGTTTGCATGTATGTTGGAAATAAGCACAGCACAGGTTCTTATTTTCCACCTGAGTTAATGTCATGTGTGATGGTGAGCTTTCTGTGTCTACGTCAGCATTGTTCTGGCTTTCACCGTTCGTGTTTTCAGCACCTTGGACAGCGGCCAAACAGAAGCACGTCGCTGAGTAAGTGCGAGAGATTCTCCTGTCGGTGTGCTGTGATTGGTCCGATTTTGAGAGGCTCTATGACTCATAACGGTGCCAGAAGGCTGCAACAGAGTGATTAGCTCAACCATGACTGAACTGGGCCTCTCGACAGACACACCGACCAGCACCTGCTTCTGTTAGTCCACACCACCACTGGCCCAACACAATGAAAGCAAACACCACTGACCTTTTGTTAAAGGAATGTTCTGGGTTCAATACAAGTTAAAAAGATTGTCACAAATTGTCATAATTTGCATACTGCCATATCTTACTCCTATTTTAATGTTTTTGAGAAAAATCTCTTATGCTCACCAAGGCTACATTTATTTTATCAAAATGGAGTAAAAACAGTAATATTGTGAAATGTATTACAATTTAAAATAAGTGTTTTCTAATTTAATATATTTAAAAATGTTATGCCTGTGATGCAAAGTTGAATTTTCAGCATCATTACTCCAGCCTTCAGTGTCACACGATCCTTCAGAAATCATTCTAATATACTGATTTGCTCAAGAAAGGTTTCTGATTATTATCAGTTGTGCTGCTTCATATTTTTATGGAAACTGTGATACATGTTTTTTTTTTTCATGATTCTTTGATGAACAGAAAGCTCAAAACAACATCATTTATTTGAAATAGAAAGCTTTTGATTTATATTATGTATGATTAATTAATGTATGATTTATATTATAAATCATACATTAATTAATCATACATACATCAATCATAAATTATTACATTATAAATACATTTGATTAGACATTATGACTTAAAAGTGGTGATTAATAGTGGTCTTTACTGCCACTTTTAATCAATTTAATATATCATTGCTGAATAAATTAATTAATTTCTTATGATTAATAATTTCTTTAAAAAACTTAATAACCCCAAACTTTCGAATGGTAGTATATATTTTTATTTCTTCCATAAAATACAAAATGAGGAATAATGTCCAAGCTGCTCTTTTCCAAACAACAAAAATACATGCTAATTAATGTCAAGCTCCAAAATGCACTATAAAAATGTCATAAAAGTAGTCCATATTACCAAACATGGAAAATTACCAAACCGGGAAAATGTAAATGAACTGCTAAAGGAGTCATATGATGCTATTTTAAAGATCATTATTTTGTGTATTTGGTGTAACAGAATACGCTGACATACTTTAATGTTCAAAACACACATTATTTTTCAAATACTGTACATTATTGTAGTTCCTCTATGCCCCGCCTCTCTCAAACACTTTGTTTTCTACAAAGCCCCTTCTTCCGACAAATGCAGTCTGCTCTGATTGGCCAGCTGACACAGTGAATTGTGATTGGCCGAACACCACAAGCGTGTCGTAAATGTAACATCCCTTACCATAATCGCGAGCTTCAGCTTTCAAAGTAAATATTAAGACAGTTAATAATGTCCTTTTTTTTAGTTTTACCATCAGTTAATGCCCGAGAGGGGTTTGTAAGTAACAAAGTAACAAAACATACTTACAGTCGCTGATTCAGAAGCACCAGATTGTCATAAAAAAAAAGTCGGAATTTACCCTTTTTAAAAAATTTTTTTTTAGAAATAGCCTTCGTGCACATCCAGCCTTGTACTCTCCATCAAATGCGTTGCACAAATTCGAACATTTGGGTTGTGCTGTTCTGTTGTAAACAAATCTTAACCAATGATTCCTAATTGCATCTACTTTCGGAAGGCCAAATAAAGTGCTTTTGCTTCACGTAGAAACACACAGCGTCTCCCTGACATGGCTGCATCAGCACTACTGCGGTTCCTGAAATCACGCCTTCTTTCTTTGGGTGGATAAAGTTTTAAATATGGATATTTTTGTTACACAAAGGCAACGATTCGCTTCAGAAGGCCTTTATTCTCCCCTCCAGAGCCGTGTGAAGCACTTTTCATGATGGATGGACGCATATTTTTGGGCTTCAAAATTTCAACCACCATTCACTACCATTATAAAGCATGGAAGAGCAAAAGACATTTTTTAATATAACTCTGAATGTATTCAACTGAAATAAAAAAGTCAAATACACCTATAGGATGGCTTGAGGGTGAGTAAATCATGGGTTATTTTAAATTTTTGGGTGAACTATCTCTGTAAAGGTACATATTAGTTCTTTAAAAGTACAATAGGACATAAATTGTACCTTTTGAAAGGATACCAGCCCAGTGACAGTTTTAGACCTTTTTTCAGAGAGTGTTTAAAAAATGTGGGTCTGATTGGGACAACATTGAAAATAGTTTGTCCTGATTTCATTGCAACAATCCTTCCCTTGCTAATTTACACAAAAAGCCTCAGAATGAGCCTCCGAATGATTAATTTCCTAATTACACACATTATTCTTCTCCGCTGTCCTCTGATTAGTTCTTATTAACAGTTCATTTACATTTTCCCTGTTTGGTAATTTGTCGCAATGACCGAAATAGAAAATGCAATTGTGCTTTTGAAGTGTTGCTGTGATGACTCATACTCCAGACATACAGAAAATGATTTGTGTTTTACTTCTGCATGTTTGATTTGACTGCTAACAGATGTAATGCTTTTTTCTGAGGTCGCACATCACAAGAGCTCAAAAGAGGCAAAAAAGTGTGACAAAATCAAAACAAAAGCAGTTTTGACACTGCTGTGTGATTGCAAGACATCCGATTACTCTGCCACCATCCTTTCTTTGTCGTACCGTCAGATCTGAAGTGGCCTTAAATGCCAGTTGCCTTTTCATAATCAGACAACACAATGAACTCTTGCCATTTGACACATGGAGGAGAATCAGACCCCATGGGATGCGGAGGGAAGCTCGCTTTGAATCGCAGCACAATTGTGTATGTGTGCCTGTCTGTGTGGGCGTATATGGCTGCGGCTCATATTCCAGAAGCTTTAGATTTGTCAGCAGACAGGCCTGACTCTTCCTTGAGGTCGCTCTGAATTAAATATGAGGAGTCTTGTGGAAAAGTTTCTGCTGGACAAGCAGTTGTCAGGAGGTGTCTTGCTGCTAACTTTAAATCTACTTTTACCTGCTTGACTTTAATTGATTCTGTTTGTGACAGCTGTTGAAAAGTTGAGTGCAAAAGGTGGCAGTTAAATCTAGAATGTATACTAATTGATACATTATTATGCCATTTTCTATCTTTAATAATATTTAACATGTTTTAAATTAGGTACATTTTGGCTAGGCTATTCTGTGCATAAAGAAAATGTGCGCAGTGTATTATACAGCATATTGCAGAAACAGTAAGATTAGTACGGTAGTATGCTAATCTGAAAATCTCAAATACTGTTCAAAAGTTTAGTAAGATATTTTTCTGAAATAAATTAATATTTTTTATTCAGCAAGGATGCATTAAAATGATCAAAAGTGACAGTAACAGATATTTATAATGTTACAAAAGATTTCTATTTCAAAGAAATGCGGTTCTTTATCGAAGGCCGCAATAGAATAAAAAAATAAATATTTATATCAATTTATATATGTTTATATTTCACAATTCACATTTATTTATCCAATTGTGAAAAAAAGTCCAAATTACAAGATATGATTCTAGTTTATATCTCACATCTATGACTTTTTTCTCAGAATTCTGAGTTTACATCTCGTAAGTTTTTTTTGTTTTAAGTTTTTTTTGTTACCACAATAAATAAATACATTTTATTATATCAGATATTTTATTATCTTCGAGTATATCAGTTCAGAATTTTCTTATAAACTCACAATTCTGAGTTTATAGCTCAAAATTCAAAGAAAAAAAAAGTATCATAATTGCGAGGGAAAAAATGTTCGAACTATGAAATAACATTAACGTTTAACGTTAGTTGTGAGTTGTAAGGGGAAAAAAGTCTGTGCTGTGAGATAAAAAGTCATAATTAAGTTTTTTATTTCTTTATCCCTTGGCGGAAACAAGCTTCCATAACAACGATAACTATAATGGTAACTATAATTAAAGTTTTAATAATTGTTCTAACTCTATGACAATGAAGTCTGCACAAATAGCCTACAATAATGACACAGAGGAAAGATTTCGCTGGAATCCCTTCCAGAACGATTTTCTCCAGCAGATGAACAATAAAAACATTGACAGCCAATCAGAATCCACCTCGAGCATTTAAAGCAGCAGATGATGTAACTGCAGAGTGCACTCATAATAAACAAAATGTTGTCATGCTTAGGTGTGGCCGCTAATATAGTTATCGTTCTTGGAGTAAACGGCCCTTTAGTCTTGATGTATTTCTCTAGTATGTATATATGTAATAGACACTTTCAAAAAAACCATGCAGAAGTGAGAGTGAGTGCTACCTCTCGAAGAGCAGTAGAGTAGAGTAAACTTTATTATTGCCCGTTGTGTTGAAGAGGTAATGAACTCATTGGGGAATCTACTACTACTCAAGTCTGCATGGTGAGGAGGCAAGTCTCTCTCCTTCCTTTCCTGCCTTTGTCTGTGCTGAGAGCTGATATCGACTCTCAGGTTCCCTGCGGTGTGCGGCGCTCCTGAGGGTTCAATCGTTCTGGATCTCCTCATGTTCTCTGGCCTGTGCTCTTGCGCTCTGCTAATGAACTCCCATGACATAGAAATATACAACAAAATAACAGCTGAGGGAGGAGGAACAGTCTCTCCATCTTAAACAGAGAGCTTTGAGACACTGGCTAGCCGGTTTAGCTTTGGAACACTGCTCAGTTTCTTCAGAAATTGTGAAAATATAGCTAATCCTTCACTGGTATTCTTTGTCCTCAGCGAACAATAGTAAATACTCACATGCAATTAGCAAGCATTCTAATCTAGCCAGGTTGCAGAGGTTAACTGGCAAACAGGATGAGCTCGGCTGAATTTGCGGACGCAGGTGGGTGGAGCCTAAGGATTTGGAGCTATATAAATAGTAGTTCTAATCAAGGGAAAGCTAAGCACTAAGAACAGGTGAATAATAGCCACATGAGAAGGAGATTGTCCATTCTGACCCACAGACATGGTGTAGTAACGTATTAGGGTCAGCTTTCCTCTATGACACAACCTAAGTACGGTAATGTGATGCTAGGCGGTGCTAATGTGGTCTGTGTACACTATTAGCGAATAACGAGTTTAGCTTAAGCTTTAGTGTTCATTTGTGCTATTTTTGGGGCCTGAGGGATTTGTCTGTGATAATATTACCATGACCTTGCTGATGTACAACTGGAAACTACAGGAGATGTTTTGAAATGTGGAATTGTGTTCAATGAGATCCTATAGAAGATAACTTTTATATTGATATTGTGAGAGACTAATGAGAGACTAAAGCTTTTGAGTGTCACATCTACCAAATATTTTCTGTAAAGAAATAGTTTGGCCAAAAATAAAAATTGAATCAGGCCATCCAAAATGTAGATGAGTTCGTTTTTCATCAGAGCAGATTTGGAGAAATGTATCATTACATCACTTGCTCACCAGTGAATCCTCTGCAGTGAATGAGTGCAGTCAGAATGAGAGCCCAAACAGCTGAGAAAAACATCACAATAATAACCCACACCACTCCCATCCATCCATTAATGATGTTTTAACTTGAACCACTAATAATGTAAGGCTAAATTTCTCCAAATCTGTTCTGATAAAGGAACAAACTCATCTATATCTTGGACGGCCTGAAGGCGAGTAAATCATAAAGTATAAATATAATAAAAAGTCATCAAACCTATGATATAACACAAATGGTGGTATGGGAATGATGTAGAGACCAAAATAATTTTGGAACATGAATTTTCGAAAGATTGCAGCTTTGCATAGTAGCCTATTTCACCATTTAAGGTATTCAGCCAGATTTTTAAGATCATAAGAAACAAAACGAAGTGTCTCTGCCTCGTTGTCACGGGTTGTTGGGGCTTGAAGCTCAATAGAGCGTGAAGGAGTCAGGTATGCAAATGAACAGAGTCTTTTAATAAATCTACACAGACCACAAAAACACAACTTCTTCAAATAACGTCAGACAGGACAGAGAACCAAGGATCCAAGGCCTCGTTTACACCGCAGGTCTTGATGCTCAATTCCGACTTGTTGTCTATATCCGATTTTTTTTTTGGCCGTCCGTTTACACGTTCTTTCAATTGTGACCCATATCCGATTCATGAGTTTACACTTGCCATACCATCTGAAACCGTGCTTCCTCCCGAGAATAATGTGACCTGTGCTGACAAAACGAGTCCAGCAAATTTGAAAACTGAGTTATTTTTATTCTCACATTCTTCATTAAAAGACCTTCAAAATGTATGATTTAAAAAAAAAAATAAAAAAAACCGCTACACCCGTTTAAAGTCGATATAGAGTCAGCAAGGTTGATCATGAGAAAGATTAAAGTTTTCCTCCAGTTCTTTTCTTATTAATAATTAGGCTACTATATTAATAAATCACAATATAGCTTTTTTTATTTGATCTTTCCTATTATATATAAGAACAGACGCAAAAAAAAAGAAAAGAAAGAAAAGGATAGGATAGGAACAAATAGCCTAGAAAGAAACAAATAATGCATTACCTTTATCATTTTACATCTAAACAAAAGCATTCATATAGCCTACGAAAAACAAATCATCAAATGTAAAAATCATTTCAGCGTGTTCATTACAAATAAATTGATTATTAAAACTACAAAAGCAGTTCAATTAATTGGTACGAGTGATTCCCTCTTTTCTTTTAGGCTATATTGATAAATAACATTGAGACAGAGGGCCTACTGTAAGGCACGAATCATATAAAGTTACACATCAGATGTTTTTCCGCATCAGTTCCTCAAGCGTTCACTTAAGACAGAACAGATCATGTTAGGGGCGAATACTGAGATACTGTAATTCTGTGTATTTATCGGAATCGCGCGCCGTCAGAAGCGCTCTTCAGATGACGGTCAGCGCGAGAAGCGAGCGGAGAAAAGGTAATCCTCTCAGAAAATATACAATTAAAGATACTTTTAGATGTTTAATTACTATTTGGAGCATTGGGATAGCTAAACGAGGGCTTAATGAACTAATTTTTGTGGAAACCTCAAATTAGACTAATTCGACATTTTTCACTTTTTTTTTTGTCTGTAGCTCAAAATAGTCCGTGCGCATTTACACTCAATTTGCCAGCATGGGTCACATAACGTCATTAAACCGCTGAGAAGTACCAAATTGTCACAGTTTTAATGACGTACAGAACGCGATGCCTCAGAAAATCCGATCTGCCGGTTTACATGACTTTCGATTTATATCCGATTTATTTCCACATATGAATGAGGCCTGAAACCGATCTCGTTATATCCGAATGCATGCGTTTTCACCCTGGAGGCTGGTGCAGGATGGGGACACAGAGAAGGCCTCCAGGGCGGATCAGGAGACTCGGGAGGCCATGGAGGATGCGCCTCTGTGGCCTTGGCCCGGCCACTATGGCCATGGACATATGCCCCCCCCTCAAAATTCTCTGGAGGAGCGGGCGCTTGAGGAGCGAGCTCTGGGGCTGGAGCCAATGACATCCCCTTATGGACGGTGGGCTTGAGTGAGCCATGGATGGCAGTGGGCTTGAGTCAGTGGCGGCTGACAGGCTTGGCTGTGGAACAGCTGACGGTCTGGATGGTGGGCTGGTTCTTGATCGGGGCCGGACACTCTCCAGACACCGGAGGATCCCTTCCCTCCAGCTGAGTCCGGTGGTGCCTAGGAGGTCCATGGGGTGATGGTAGTTGGCCCCGATCCAGAACAGAGAGTTGAGCATTGCGTCGTCGAGCCCCGTCCACATGGCGAGCCCGCTGAACCCTCCCACAAACTCCAACAGCGGGAGATCTTGGCGGGTCGGGACGGCAAAGCACGCCGTGATCTCCATTATTCGTCTTTACAGTCCTGTCTTCTGTCACGGGTTGTTGGGGCTTGAAGCTCAATAGAGCATGAAAGAGTCAGGTATGCAAATTAATAGAGTCTTTTAATAAATCTACACAGACCACAAAAACACAACCTCTTCAAATAACGTCAGACAGGACAGAGAACCAAGGTACAAACAGGAACTAATATGCACAGGCTGATTAACAAAACAGGTGCATGGAATAATCAATCAATTTAACAAGAACAGGAAAATAACCAAATAAGGGCAAAACGGAACTAAACAGGAACACACACACGTGACACTTGTAGTGTATTCTTCGGTCAACCAGTGTAATATTGTGCTTGCACTGAGTATTTTTAACCAGTGTTTACAGTGAAAATAGGGAAGTCACCAGGACAAACTCTTAACTCATCCAATTACCTAAATAATCCGACTGAACTACTGGAGCTGGTTTGAATCTAAATAGTCTCAAAGGTTAAAATAATGACTCGATTTCTATTGTGGAAAAACTCCTCAGACCAACAGCACAGGATTGCATTTTATTTTTGTATTGTCCATAGCTTTACATATCTTGCACCAAAATTTGTCAATCACAGCACTCTGTTATGACAATATTACACTTATTAAATGACCCATAAAATCTAATGTGGGCACTAACAATCAATTACTGTGACTGTGTATCATGAGTCAGAGTCGTTTAAAGAACATTAAACACATTCTGAGAAAATCAAGTTCTGTTTTGAAGATGAAAAAGTGGTGAGATACAGTATATATATATATATATATATATCCTGTATAAATCCTGTATCAATACAACAGTTCAGAAACTTGTTATTTTATATATATTTTATGCCAGGATTTCACAGATTTCCTTCATGTCAAGTCAAAACTGAAGACAAATACCCCGTAGGAGATTTTCAGTTCAGCTTCTTGAGAAGCACTGCACTGCTGAAACATTTTAGAAGAGGAAAAACTATGTCCTCTAAAAGTGCTGCATCATTTTTTGGAGCGCTACACACTGTCGTTTTAGTTCTCTGATTTTGCTGGCAACTCCAGCCACTGAGCCTCTGACTGCAATATCAACACAACTCCCGCCGGGGAGCTGGTCGCTGCAGTGCGTGTGTATGATTTCATTCTCAGGAGTGTGTCAGGTCTCTTGTCTCAACTAATTCTGTTTCCCTGTGTCTCATCAGTCTGCGGTGACAGCGCTGGTTACCATGCTGTTGCCTGGGTTTACCTTTTCCTGTGCATCTAAAACTACCGATCAGCTTTCACCTTCATTTATTTAGCCTGCTTCCACAACCTTATATTGTATTTCTGACTTATGTGAACTGCTCCTAGAAGAGTAAAGTGTGCATAATATATGTCAGGACACAAGATAAGCATCTTGTTTACAGGACTGTCCTGAATAAAAAAAAAGATACCTGGTCACCTTGATGAAATTCTAATATAATCTGTAAAACTTCCTTTTTTAGTATAATTTTGGTATGCCAGCACAATCTTGAGAGGAAAAGAGCAGCAGCAACAACATGACCAAGGTTAAAGCTACAGGCTAGTCTGCAGTGAATGAGTGCCGTCAGAATGAGAGTCTAAACAGCTGATAAAAACATCACAATAATCCACAAGTAATCCACACCACTCCAGTCTATCAGTTAATGTCTTGTGAAGTGAAGAGCTGCATGTTTGTAAGAAACAAATCCATCATTAGGTATTTTAACTTTAAACCTTCGGTTTGGCCAAAATACCTATTCATAATAACACTTTCTCCAGTGAAAAAGTCCATCCCCTTTTGTTCTCACACATCAAAATCCATTGACATATTTGTTTAGAACTGTTTTTGACTATTTTCGCTTGTAAATTGTGCTTCATCTATGTATATTTCTCACCTGATTCAGACAAGACAACACACAGCTTTTTGATACACACAATGTTAAATGATAGACTTCAGTCATGTGGATTATTTGTGAATTATTGTGATGTTTTTATCAGACCTTTGGACTCTGATTCTTACGGCACCCATTCACTACAGAGGATTCAATGGTGAGCAAGTGATGTAATGATACATTTCTCAAAATCTTGGAGGCCTGAGGGTGTGTAAACCATTCCTTCAGCATCAAAAATAATATTTTCAGCCAGGAATGCTGAATGTACACCTGTCGTACACATATCATTGGTTAGACAGACAGATAGTCCCGCCCCAAACACAATTGGTTAAGCCAACAGTCGAGCTTAAAGTTAAGATGCTGAAATAGTGCTTTTGTTTCGACACCACTGTCTT
Organism: Acrossocheilus fasciatus; assembly: GCA_036784905.1. NCBI lineage: Eukaryota > Metazoa > Chordata > Actinopteri > Cypriniformes > Cyprinidae > Acrossocheilus > Acrossocheilus fasciatus. The sequence goes on along the minus strand of JAXUIB010000026.1, from coordinate 4,473,394 downwards.
TACTGAGAAATAACCTACAAAGGGCCTATATTTGTCTCTGCATATTAAGTTGGCATAGAAGAAAGTATTTTAGCATGGAAAATTGTACACTTCACCTTTAAACAAGGGCAGTAGGAGTGCTGTGCCCATTATGTGTCACTAGGGGGCTAAAAGTGGCTGGCTGTTTCTAAAGCAGTCAAGCAAGACCAAAGATAGATCGACACTCAAAGTAATTACCTTGTTCTTTCTGGCCAATTCCATAGAGTTGTGCTATTCACTGAAAGCCCTGATACCTGCTACAGGCTCTTTAAAAACAAGCCGATTAAGGTGCAAGTGAGCTAAGGTGGCCAGATTTCTGAAATGGAAACCAGGAACATTTCCTAGTTCAGTGGTCAAAATAGCTGAAATCTCATTTGTTATTATCTGAATAAAACAATAGGGATAGTACATTTTTGTATTTGTTTTTAATTATAGTGAGTTCCATGTACTGTTATTATAATTAATAAATATTATGATGCTTGCACGTCAAGCTAACCCTAACTCTGTGCAACACTGTGAAAAATTATGAATAGTAACTATTGCACATCAAAACAGTATTATATTATAACAAAATGATGACTTATCTGGTCCTAAACTGAGCCAATGTCTTATATTGCTTGGATTGCATATATGTTGTATGCTGAGACAGCTTACTTTCTGGTTTTAAAAACTAATCATGTATTATAGCTCAAATATTTAAAGTCATGGAGCTGTTTGCATAGTCAGTTTGCTTAATGTCATTTCAGCAAACAACCCTGATAGCTTTCACCATTTATGCAGTGTGAAAAATAATATTTCTCAGGGTCAAATGACTATTTATATGGCAACAAATACCCAAATTCTCATTACAGTGCAACATGTCAATATGGTGCTTAGAAATAAAAGATTTTCAACAGGATTTTTTGGGCTATTTCCTCCTATGAAAACTCAGATATTTTGACTCGGAAGAAAAGTTAATTTGTTCTTTTCTTTTGGTGGGTGGCAGAAAAAGGCTGGTGCCTGTAAATGCTAAAAATACCGCACATCCCCACATACAGCAGTTGCCCATAGCACAGGTCTGTAGACGTGTGCTATGCATGTTGATTCATCACCTAAATCTCCATATCTAACAAGACTGCTTCAGTGGCAGCCATCTGTTAACTGGGACATGACTGCAGTGTGGTAGCTTACATGTTTGGTAGCATGTGTGTTGATTCACCTTGAGAGGCTTCATGGACTGTTGAGGAAGAGAGTTAAATATGGCTTGTTAGCACTGATCTGTTACCACAGTAAAGTAAGCACAAAGAGATAGGATTCTTTATTAATTATACCTAGAATTTGCATCTGATACTAAACTTAGCTTTGGATTTTAAGCAATATATACACACAAGAAAAGTTGTTTGTGTGTGTATTTATGTATATATGCACTCTCAGAAATAAAGTTACAAAAGCTGTCACTGAGGCAGCAGTTTTCAAAAGGTACATGTTTTTACCTAAAGGGTCCATTTTGGTACCTTAAAGGTACATATTAGTACTTAAAGTGTACATATTTGAACCTAATAGGTGCAAAAGTGTACCTTTTGAAAAGGTACCGCCCCAGTGACAGCTTTTTTACCTTTATTTCTGAGAGTGTGTGTGTAACTTGTATGTAAAATGTAATATGTAAAATATAATCATTTATATCTATCTATCTATAGATATAGATATAATCAAATACATTGCGACTATCAAGTGTTTACGCGAAACCCGTCTTTTACATGACACACAGATGACAGATCACTAATTGCACTCTGAATGTCCTGTAGAAGTACTTTTTGGCTCCAGTCTAGTAAATGATTGCCAGTGACCTGAATCCTGAGGGGTCAGAAGCACACCATGCTCCGGCTGTTTGCATTGCAAATATCTGATAGGCCTTATCCAACTCCTGTTGATTTTTCCTCCTGTACGTCTCCATAATTATCCTTGCATTGCCTGTGAGTAGCAACAGATGGATGGACCGGAGCGAAGGGGTGGGGGAAGGATCTGCACTGAAAAATGAAGAAAGAGTGCACATGCTTCACACCATGTGCTGTGAATGACCCTCTGTCGAACAGCTTCATGTTTTGCTGGCTGCGATAAGATGGATAAGATTAAGTGGAAACCTTTTTTTTTAAATTTATTCATTGCAGATACTTTGACCTTTAGCTGATTAGAGAATGACTTTCGCTTCCTTGTTCACTATTTAACCCCTTAACTGTCACCCCCCATTTTTGAACATATACATGAAAGTGCACTATCCAAACTTAAACTCTTATAATTAATGAATGCTTTGGACCTTTCCAACCATTTCACACCTTTCTGACACTGAATAATGGTAAATGTGACATTCAAGGAAGAGTTCACCAAAAATTTAACTTTCTGTCATCGTTTTCTCAACCTTATAATATTCCAACCCCATTTGACTTTCATTTTAATGCTTTATTAGACATTATATTAGAAATATAGATGAGGATATGCTGTAAAAATTAACCTGTTGTGCTCCACAGAAAAAATAAAGTCAAATGGGTTTGAAACAAAATGTGATGGTGAGTAAATAAAGTCTGCCTCTTCTCATATAACGTATAGCATCAGCTTTAATTTACTGGCAGACGTGAGTTTGTTCAGCATTGTTCAGTTCACAGAAGTTCATGTTTGCTGTTTGTCCTGTACTGATGATCTGGAAGCCAGGGTTGGGAGTACACCTGTGTTTTAACAAGTCCTCCAATAGAAAATCTTAGATATGGTTATAATACGGTATGGACTTTTACCTCAGAAGATATTTTTGGGCTATCTCCTAATGTGTTTAAAGGTTTCATATTGTAGAGACCTTTAAACTAGTATATTTGTGAAAAGGTTTTCATTCATAAATTGAGTCACAAGTTAAATATTATAAATGTGAGTTAAAAACTCAAAAGAATATAAAGTCTTTATTTATTTTTTTTGAGTTAGTATTAGTTTATTTGTTTGTTTGTGTTGCTTACAATGGAAAGCATCACTATTACTGTTGAGAAGACTCTTAATTTAAAATGTTATTACTTTGTTAATCACAGAAAAAACAGTGATTATTTATAATTTATCACAGTGTTCATGACAGACAGATCGTTAATGGCTGGTCCTTGAGGTAATTACATTAGCCTATGTTGGGCAGGAAATCCTAACGTTCGCCTGTCATTCATCTGTTTATGTTAATAATTGAAATTAAAACATGTACTGTAAGTAGCAGCTTTACATGCCAGCTTGCGCTAGCATTAACCTAGATAAATGTGCGCTATTTAGCAAGTGTTTGCGCGGTGTTCAGAAGCGATTAGCATGCTACATGACATGGAGACATCACGGTCATTTTTTTTTCTGATATAGCAGTAAACAACTTAAAATACGCCATCATTTTTGCTCATACACATAGGAGTAACACTGTACATCAATCGAAACTCTAAAGGGTCTACTTTTATTTGTGTACACACAATATCAGCAAAACATTGTGCTTTGGTAAAATAAAGAAAAAAAACAAGGATGTGCTTTCTGCTGTCTCGGTCTCTGTGAACATGAGCGTGGCACAAAAATGAATCAAAGCTCAGCATATAGGCTACTTAACTCACAGATATGAGAAATATATCAATAGATAGCATGAAATGTCTACTTCAAAACTAAATTCTCTCTGGTTATGAAAGCTGGGCTGCTCAATTATGGCAAAAATCATAATCATGATTATTTTGGTCAATACTGTAATCACGATTATTTAACACGATTATGAGTGGGCTATATGATTAGGTGGGCCATATGATAAGGTTGCTATGACATCCACATTTTAGATACCAGCAAAATGTCACAATACTAGGCTAACTAATAATTAAAGAAAATAGTTAAGCAGTCAGTGATACAATAAAAAAATCAAAGGACAAATACAATAGAAAAAAAGATTAAAATGAAACAAACAGCACTTTAATTTTTTAATGTACATATAAAATATTCAGCTAACAGTCTACTAAAGAAATTGACTAATCTAATGTAAAATAAAACATAGTCTTCACTGCAAGAATGAAACTTGCTTTGTTGCTTATTAAAGCTACAAAAGCAGTGAGTGAATTTGTCTTTGTCTTTTGTTGTTTTATTGATATTAAGTACACAGTCGGCTGCAGATATATTAGCCTGTTGTCACTTTAAAGGGCACCTCTTATGCAGAATCCACTTTTACGTGGCGTTTGGACATAAATGTGTGTTGGCAGTGTATGAACACAACCACCCACTCCTTAGTTTTAATCCCCATTAAGCCAAATCAGTCTGACTAGGCATGCCGTTTTGATTTTCTAAGCAATGTGACATCACATTGCTAAGGCCCCACCCACAGCGGTTGACTGACAGTCCTCCATTGCTATAGTTGTGTGCGAGTTGTACGCTGTCCTCCATTTTCTTAGCTCTCGAGCAGCTGTAACATTAACGATGTCTCGTAAGCAATCCCCGTGCTCTGTGTGTGGATGTAAGACTGAACATAAGAGTCTTCATTTTTTTCCAACATCCGAGCTGCTGAGGACACAGTGGATTACTTCTGTTTTTGAAGTTAATGCGCCTTAAAATCTACCTAAATACGATTATGTCTGCGCAAATCATTTCACTCCTGACTGCTTAGCTAATGTTAGTTAAACTGTATTTGTGTGCATACGTTATCAAAGTATTTTAATTTGTAACGTCGCGCTGTTTTGTTCCATTTTTGGTGTGTTTGGCTTCTCATATGTGCAGCTGAATACCGGTTCTCTCACTCTCAGTCATGTTGCTTCTACCGGCAGTATGCAAAGCAGAGAGATATATACGCCATGCCCTCTTCTGGAGATGGGTGGGAATATGCAGCTCATTTACATTTAAAGTGATACATACCCAAACAGACACTTAAAAATGACATTTTCCAGATGTTATAATAAATGATCTATTGGGTATTTTGAGCTGAAACTTCACAGGCACCTTCTGGGGACATCTGAGACTTATATTACATATTGTAAAAAGTGGCATAATAGTTATATTTCTAGTTATACTGTATAGGTACAGTAGCTATATTGCACAGATCCAATATACATACTGTTTTACATGTATTTTTCATTCTCAGTTGTTTATGTTCAGTTATAGGATATAACCAACAAGGGTTTACGTGAATAATCACCAAGCACCGCATTTTGACATAGCCTATATTTGTGTGTATTTGACCGTTTAGGCATACACTCTAAACTAAAAGTTCATTTTACTTGTTCGTGTCTACTAGAAAGGGGCGGAATGGGGCACAATAATCATTTTATCTCGATTTTAGGTTTTTACTTTTTGGCAGTGCGTAGGGACAGCCTAGTAAAAAATCACCCGGAACACATTTGCAATTGAATAGCAACACCTCAGCAACCACCCACAACACCGTCTGGTACTGATTGCGAAAAAAGTGCTCCATTTCAGCTAGTCTTGGCCTTAAATTTGTTCTCTGCATGTTTCTGAAATCATGCTATGCTAAAAACGTAGTTTACTGCCAAATAATCACTTTACATACTGACCTCTGCAAGCAGAGATGCCAAAATGGCTTCAATAATTCATCTCTGACTGTGCACTCAGCTGTTTACCCATCCAGAGCGTCAGCTCTCGTGGCTTCACTATCCTCCATTTATGTCTGTTGAGCTGTGTAAAGTAAACATCACATTTCTTGGACCTGGGGAACGCTTGGAGGCCTCGCAGCATCAACAGCTTGACTTGCCTCTCAAAATAAAACGTTTTTGATGCATTTATTCCAAATGTTTACTGAATTGTAGTCATTTGTTTATAGTTCACTGCCATCTGTTATGCATTATTTTATATTGATTATGTACTTTGTTATTAGGCAAAGGTCATTAATTGTTTATGAATGTAACCATTTTTAAAATGATTTGTTTTACTGATTGTTGGTAGTTTTGTTGTGCATGTAAACTATTGATAGCATTGTTGTGCATGTAAACACGTTCACTGTTTGCATTCAAAGCAGTGCGACTTGTTTTAAAACTCTGTTATATGATTTGAAGTTAAATTAATATTATTTCATGAAGCCTACATAATACAATTATTATGATCATTCAGAGCATATGTTAATTCACCACAGATTTCAGGAATTATGTCTGACTACTTAACAGCATGTTTCCCACTGATAAACCCAGTGCTGCACACGTAGCTTCTTATGTAATCAACTTTTTCAAGCATTATGGGACATGACTGCTCACACTGTGCTGGCAATAAATTCTCTAATAGCTTTGCCAACTAATTCTCTACTTAACCGAGAACTATTGCAACAACCCTAAAGATAATTAGCACTGGCCTAACAGCTTTCTTCAACTCTTACTTATGAGGAAATGGCAAAACCCAACAGTAATTGTGACAAATCACTGAGCCTTCCTCTTTATTGGGAATCAGAGAAGTTTTAATTATGCACAAATATCACTGCACTGAAAGATTGTCACACATTCACATCTATCTAGGAGGCATATGGTTCTTTTTCTTTGATAATTAATAAAAGCTGCATGATTATTGTAGTTAAAAAGAATTGCTTGTTTAAAATTCTGTGACAGAACTATGCATTAACCTTTCTAAATTTGGTCACTCCAATGTCTATGGCAAGTTACACAAGCTATATTTATTTTTTATTGAATTTACATGCTTTTATTATTATTATTTACATTAATCTCAAAAAATATATCACAGTTTCCACAAAAAAATTAAGCCGCACAACTGTTTTTAAAAAGGAATAATAATAAGAAAATATATTCATTTATTATTATATTTTGCTATATATACACGCTATATTGTTTTATTAAATGTGCATTTATTTACTATTATATTTATAATTTACTATGCTTTACATTATTAAATGTAATCAAGAAATTAAATAAGACAAATTAAATAAATATTTAAGAAATTAATATATTATGTAATATTATTTTATTAAAGTAAAATAATATATTATTAATATATAAATATATATGTATAAATCATTTTAGATCTGGGTTTTGCATTCATTTGATTTGCTTTGACTTCAGTGCATTCATTTAATTAAATATTTTTTTACCCTATAAATACAAGCTATATGTTTAATTATTATTAGATTTTGTTATTTATTATTGTTATTGAAGTGATCAGAGAGTTTCAAAAAATATATTTTTTCACTGTTTCTACAACAAATTAAGCAGCACAGTTGTTTTAAAAATGGTAATAACAAGAGAATATATTAACCTATTATTATATTTTGCTATATATACAAGCTATATTTTTTAAAATGTACATATATTTTTAGCATATTTCATTTATTATTTTGAAATTATGAAATTAAGAAATACATTTATACATCATAAATCATTTTTTTTAAAATTGGTAATTTATTATAATTAACATTATTTATATTATTAAAGATTCCCACTGTTTCCACCTAAACATTGAACATACACAGTTTTAAACTCTGATAATAATAATGCATCTTTGCATTTAGCAGCTGGCATGAAACTCTGATGACTTTAGCAATGAAACGAGGTGAGTTCCATTCAACTTGCAAACTTTACACCTTAACCATACATCTGTGTGGCCTTTGCGTCTCTCAGCAGCTGTTGAATTGCCACAGGATGCAACAGTCTCTCTCTCTGACAGTATGAGGATACACTAATGACTATAGCAAATAACACAGACTGACAAGTTCCTTCGTCACGTCACCAGCGTGTCTCCTCGTGTCTCGATTCAACAGCTTTGAGAGGGGCGGGGCTTCCAGTGACAACCAAATAGTGACAGCCAATCAGATGGAGGGGTGGAGATTGCTTACCCAGCAACAGCTAAGTGTCATTACCCATTGCTCCACAACTCTCAGGTGGCCGTGTCCATCCCCCAGGGTACAGTCATGTTTTCTTGTTCTCTTGATCTCAAAGCATGACTTACAGTGGTTTTATGAGTTGAGTGGCGGTAATGACGAGGCCTGAAGGTGAAGAACCTCTGGCACAAACACAGGGTTTTTGGTTTGGTCTCTTGTAGCAGTGAATCAAGAATTGTAAAGTTCTGCAACCCTTAAGTGAAGCGCTTCCCTCCAGGACTGATTGAGTGTACTGAAAGTCAGTTAGGTTGAAGCTAGTAAGGTGTATTGTGATGGGTCTCACCAATGTGGAAGCCCATTTTTACCACGAAATGAAAAACTAAAAAAAGTGTGGCTTTATTGTGGCTTTTTCTCACAACTGGGAGAAAAGTTCAGATTTGCAAGATATAAACTCAGTCTTTCCCCACAATTTCGAGAATCTTGCAATTCTGACATTACATCTCGCAAATCTATTTTTTTTTTGTTTCCAACATGGAATTTTAAAAACAAACACACAAGTGAGTTTATATCTTGCAAGTCTGACTTTTTTCATATAATTCTGAGTTTATATCTCACAATTCTGACTTTTTCCCCTCAAATGATAAAGTTTACATCTCACAATTAAATTTTTTTCTGTTTCCACCAAGGAATAATTGGTTTTAAAACTGTGACTTTATATCTCACAATTCTGAGTTTAAATTTTGCAATTCTGCTTTTTTGTTTCCACCACAGAATAAAAAGTAAAAAATATCACTTTGACTTCATATCTTGCAATTTTGAATTTACATCTTGCAGTTATGTTTTTTTTTGTTGTTGTTGTTGGTTCCACCGCAGAATAAAAAGTAAAATATATAATTGCCAATTTTTCCCCTTCTGAGTTTATATCCTGTAATTCTGACTTTATATCTCTATATAAATTCAGAATTTTATAGAAGTCAGACTTTATATAAAAATTCTGAATTGTAAGAAATAAACTCAGAACTGTGAGATGAGTCGAAACTACAAGCTTCCATATTCTAAAGATCTGGTTACAGGTTAAGACATCTCTAACATCATTATAGTTTGCAATTCAAATTGGTTTTTATTAATACTATTTTTACTATACTACTTTCCAGTTGCTTTCATTTTTGTTTAGTTGATGCAGAAAAATATTTAAGAAGCTGTATATCATAAAAACACATCTGTTATGTAAATGGTCTGATAAATGCAGAATCTTGCACGATGTTTTCTGTTACTACAGCTCTGGTTGTAGTTACTATACTGTAGATGGTCCCTTGATACACACTATTTTTAGTCAATCTGATGTGTACACAGTAGACAAACCGGAGTTGAGCGTATAAAACATTCAGTACAAAATGTTCAACCCATACATATTATTAGACAGCACCCTGTGTTAATATCTTTCTTTATTTTTTGACAAATAGCCATGTAATAAGTGTCATAATCTACAGTCATTCTTGCAAAACAAACCCTTTCAGCCCCGATACAACACCTTTTTGCTTTGCATCAAGACTGAAAATGATCCCTTACATAACATGCATCCAGCTAGCAGAGGCCTGAAATATAAGGCCTCTTCTTTTATTGGCGCTCATGTTGAGAGTGTACACAGCGAGCGGCTGAGCTCTTAAGCAGACTGAATCCCAGCCCGGTGGAATGAATAGATGCTAAACACTCTCTATTAGCTGTGGGTGTGTTAGCCGGGCACCTCTCCCTCTAGTCCAAACAAAAAAGCTGTGCTCCAGCCCTGTGCTCCGGTTATTAATAGGCACGCTAAGCATTTCTCTCAACAGGAAGTGGCTGCTGGTGCTTCCTATAAATGCTCGGCTGAAGTCAAACAGACACTGCTTATTTCTGAGCACCGTGTTTACATTAAGGGTGCAGGTGCTGGATCAAATACGCACAGATGGCCTGTTTTTGTTTCTTGTGTCTTGACAGACACAGAGCATCAGGTTGGTGCACTGCTCAAGTGTGTGTTAGTTAGGGATGTGGTATGTCTGTGTGGCAGGCAATTGTGTAATTTTTAGGTTAGTAAGAATTGAATTTCACAAGACAGATGTGAAACAGGAAATGTTAGGTCCTCGTATAATGACCAGGGGTATAATGAGAGGTGACAGTGACCCATTCTTGGAGGTAAACATGAGATTTGGATATCCTGAGGTGGTCTGGTCATCTGTTCCTCTCAGTCCGCTGAAACTCACACAGCAGAAATGATGCTCAAAGAGATGGCAGTGCTTTTAAAGGGATAGTTCAGCCAGAAATTAAAGTTCTATCATCATTTACTCACTCTCATGTCTTTCCAAATCTTTCTTGTTTCTCTAAAACAACATGAGAAGCTGTTTTACAGGATGCCTGAGCTGCTTTCTTCCTTATAATGAATGAATGGGCTATTATGCTAAAAAGAGAACATAAAAACATCTAAAAAGACAATTTGTGTACTATATTCCAAGTCATCTGAAGTTACAGTATGTGATAGCTCTGAGTATGTCAGATCTCATTTTTGGTCATTATGGACTGAAATCTTGTCTTGAAAATCTTGTTTAAGAGCCAGTCATGTTTACTTTAATTGTACACTACCATTCAAAAGTTTGGAGTCAGTATGATTTTTTTTCAAAGAAATTAATACTTTTATTCAGTGAGGATGAATTAAATTAATCAAAAGTGATTTTTACACTGTCACTAAAAATTTTATTTCAAATAAATGCTGGGTCATTCCGTGCCAACTCTACCAAAGGTCTCTGGCTCAATTTTTTGATTTTCACCTGAGATTTGGAGCCAAATTACAGGGGGGAAAAAACGACTTCAGAAAGATGGCAGCATCACAATGTTATTTTTACACAGAGATTGGTAGGTCTGTTAGTAAAATCGGTTGACTTTAGCAATCTTTGTTACATTATGTGCCAAGACTGACCGTCCAAAAAATAAGAAAAAGCACTTTTCACATTTTTTCCCCCTCTAAGTTTGCACATCTGTAACACAAAAAGTATTAAAGATATCTTAATGCCCTTTTAGATTTTGAGTTTTAATAAACTTTTCTTTTGGTATCTTCATTTGTAAGTCCCCGTATGGTTCAGTTCCAGAGATATTGGAATCTCAATATGGCTCCAGGAGTAAATTGACAGACAATATTATATAATATAAATGCATCTATCTAATCTAATCTTATCTATCTATCTATCTATCTATCTATCTATCTATCTATCTATCTATCTATCTATCTATCTATCTATCTATCTATCTATCTATCTATCTATCTATCTATCTATCTATCTATCTATCTATCTATCTATCATCTATCTATCATCTGTTTGTCTGTCTTTGTCTGTCTGTCTCTTGTCTGTCTGATCCTTCTACAGAAACAGTGAGTTTTCATGAAATCCAGTGATTTAAATAGTGTTTTATTAATGTACTGATTGCATCTGCTTTTGTATCATGGTAACACTTGTGGTTATTCCTGCCCCTCGTCCTTCTTTTATCTCTCGTCCTCACTTCTGCTTTCCTCTCCTCACCTTTAGTGCTTTAAAAATAAACAGTCGCTCTTGTTTTTTAGAAATAGCATGACATCTTGGCAGATGTGGACAGCTCTTAGTTATTCCTATGTTTGTGTTTGTGCAGCTGCGTTGGACACGTGTGACGTCACTTGGCTGAGCAAGAAAGGCACAGGGCCGCTCCGAGAACAAACGCTGATGAATGTGAACAGTGGATTAAACACTGGCTGACATAAAACTACACCAACAGAAAGACAGTCCAGACGAGGTGGTGAAACACCCTTCATTGTATCTGTAGCAGCCCCTTGGCATCAACAAGCAAGACGCAGAGAGTTTCTGATAGGTGCTTTTACTTTTATTTACCCCACAATCTTCATGTGCTAAATTTGAATGCACTGGGCATCATTTTTCACATTTAAGTACACTGAAACTATACAGACATATTAAAACAGATAAAAATATAGTACATATGTAGTATAAAAATGCAAGAAAATGTTATGAAAAATATGTTTCAGCAACCAAATAGTTCACCCAAAAAATTAACATTTGCTAAAAATATACTCATCCTCAGGCAATCTAAGATGTAGATGAGTTTGTTTCTTCATGGGAAAATATTTGTAGAAATTTTGCATTACATCACTTGCTCATCAATGAAGTGAATGGGTGCCGTCAGAGTCCAAACAGCTGATAAAAACATCACAATAATCCACAAGTAATCCTCACCACTCCAAGTCATCAATTAATTTTTGTTTTGTGATACAAAAAGCTGGATGTTTGTAATAAACAAATCCATCATCAAGGCATTTTAACTTTAAACTATCACTCCTTGACAAAATATGCATATTCATAATCCATAATAACACTTTCTCCAGTGCAAAAGTCCATCCTATGTTGTCCTCTCACGTCAAAATGCACCGACATAGAGTTAATTTTTTGATAATTTTTTACTGGGTAAAGCATTATTATGGATAGAGCAATCATATTTTAGCCGGAAGCAATGGTCTGAAGTTAAGTAGGCCTTAATGATGGTTTTGTTTATTACAAACACACAGTTTTTCTCTTTATAAGAAGTTATTGATGGACTGCAGTTGTGTGGATTACTTGTGTATTATAGTGATGGTTTTATCAGCTGTTTGGGCTCTCATTCTGACGGCACCCATTCACTGCAGAGGAACCATTGGTGAGCAACTGATATAATGCTAAATTTCTCCAAATCTGTTCTGATGAAGAAACAAAAAGCTTGAGGGTGAGTAAATTTTTCATTTTGGACTATTTTTCCTTTAAATAGAAAATGTGTGTTTAATTTGCATTGTTAAAACTTTAACCATTTCTGTAGGATTTTAACCTTAAGAACTTTGATTCACATTAACCCGAGCAATACATCTGCAACCTCGCTGAAAATGTGGTATGCAAAAGTAAACTAATGACTGCTAGGGGTGATTATTTACAATAAGCCAAGTTATCAAAAGACAAACTGTAAAACTTCTACAACGCTATGTGAAAGTATGTGCATATTTGCTTTTCTGATGGATAATTAGGTCAAATTATGTAGAAGTGTCACCCTTCATTGTATTGTGGCACATGTAGAGCTTAGGAAACAGCATTATGCACCAAAGAGATTCATTGTGAACTGACGAAAACATAAACCAGACCAGCCTCTTCTTCCTTTCTCTTCTTCTTCATCTGTCACTCTGAGTGCACCCCATCTCTATAAATTCTATTCAAAATTCTTGCCCTGCAGGTGACGGCTGTGCACATCTAATTCTCTCCTTTTTGTCCTGATTGCTATTTTGGAAAAACAACTGAGTATGTCAGCATTGTCTACTATCTCTGCACTATTATCTTCCATCAGCCGTAATGGGAGGAATTTCTTATGCACAAAGACTCATTTCCAGGGCCGTGGCTCTTAACAAGGCACACATTTTAACCAGCTTCCCATTCAATCAGCCATGATCAAAGACAAAAGCAGCCCAACATGCTGCCCTCACATGGTAATTATAGTACAAACCCAAAAGAGTCCAATACTCTTTTAATGATGGATGGATGGATTTATTGGCGAGACCAGTTTAGAGTTTATGTGAGGAGTTTTCAGGGAAGTCTTGACACCACCACTCTCAGTAAAAAAAAAAAGCTATAAAAGCTGGGATGGCATCCTTTCAAAAGGTACACTTTTGTAATTTAATTATCCCTAAAGAGTGCATATAAATACCTTAAAAATACATATTAGTATGTTTGAAAAGGCCTTGCTCCAGTGATATCTTTTGTACCTTTTTTATGAAATGAAGAAAAGGATTTTTTTTCCCCATACACTGATTATTTGCTAAGGGCTAAGTTTTTTTTTAACAGAGTTAAATAAAGAGTTAAGTTTGTTTTAATTCTATTTAGCTTTATTTTTTATTTTAATGCATAAACATTTTATTTCAGTAAGCTGCCATGGTAACAATTCTCATTTATATTTCAGTTTTTACATTTTATTTTTTAAATCTGATATATATATTCTGATTTATTCAAGCCTGATTTCACTTAATGGAAACAATTTCAATAATAACAACACTGTATTGTAGGAGAGGAAAAGTTTTATTTTTAGGAAATATGTTATGATGTTCATATATACTCCATTAAGCTCAATATAAATGCTTTATTGAACTCATTAAATTCTTTAATGTGTCATACGATACCTTTTTTTAATCAAGACTTTTATAGATCGAGTTCCAGCTTTATCAAGAGCCATTAAAGTTCACTTAAATGGACCCTAGACTGACATTTCTAGTTCTGCTTTTCTCTCGCCTAATCCCTTGCCCTCCCTCTTTTCATCTCCGGTTCCTCCTCCACCAGTAATCTTACTTTCTCAGAAGCTTCTTTTTTTCACAAACATAAGAGAGGGCAAAATCAATTTAGCTTCCGAACTCCATTAATAAATGACGGAAGAGCAGTGCCTATAAAAGCCTGGATTTTACTTTGACCTCTAAATCGGATGCATTATGCATTGTACTGTCGAAATATCCCCACTCTCTTGGGCTGCGTTTACACTGCAAGTCTTAATGCACAGATCCGATCTTTTGACCATATCCGATTTTTTGGGCCGTCTGTTTACATTCACTTTAGACACGACTGGTATCTGATATCTGTGTTTACATTAATTCCAGCCCAAAAGGATTGTCTGCAGTGGTCGCTTTACTATGCACATGGTAGACCCTCAGGTTTTAAATGGCAGTGCTATTAAAATTATTTATATAATTCATGTCGAATGGTCATTGTTATTTGCCAGCATGGACAACGACTGTCATGGATGTTTTGCAGCACAAAATCTGACCGAACGGATAAAGACCGGAAAATAACGGTAATTGTAATTTGTTAGACTATTTTATCTACAGCTCGTTAGAGGTAGAATTCTTTAGTGAAATAAAGATGATATTTATTGAAAGGATTTCGAATCAATTAACAAGAGAGAGAGAGCGAACGAACGAACGCATGCACCCACGTGTGAGCGAGCGAGTGATTGTGAAGCATTGCGAACAAGCTTGTCAGTTTAATTACAAAAACTGCTAGAACTCGCATTGGGAGTTCTGTGGAGAATCGGATATGTGTGTTTAGACGTAGGTCGGATGTCTAGATATCGGATGTGTATCCGATTAAAATCCACACTTGGAAGTGGCTCAGATCGGATGTGAAAAAATCGGATCTCGCGCGGGTTTTTGTGTTGACACGTGCAACAAATTCCGATCTGTGTCAGATGTGAGCGAAAGATCAGATTTTTTGTGCCAGTGTAAACACAGCCTTGGATTCAACGATAATGCCAGGTTACAAACTAGATTTGCATTTCCTAAAGCAAGTATCAGGGCAACAATAGAGTAGTGTTCAATTTTATTGTAGAGTAGTGTTCGTTTCCATTCACCGAGTCCAAGAGAACAAAAGCGTCACTTCCTGGTAAACAGGCACTAAATATCACTAAGAAAACTAGGAGAAGCCACTGAATCTAATAATTGGAGGAATTTATTCGGTAAATGTGTTTCCATCGTAGTTTATGCACATTTTTTCTTATCGGATAAAAAGTTTATCCTACTCAAATGTGCGCATACATTTTATGCGCATCTTTGCATTTCCATCCAGCATTTTTTTAAGCGATATTCCAAAATGCGCATAAAAATAGGTGGATGGAAATGGAGCTAATGTGACTGTCTTGTGTATAATTACTGTTTTCATACAGGTTTCCTAAACGTTCCCCTCATCTGCATTGGTCAGTCAAACTGATTGTCCTTTCCTAAACACATGCCATTGGTTAAGGAAATGTAACAAAGGGGTACAGATATCACCTTCAAAGCACCAATCACAGTTAAGAAACATAATTGCAGTTGGTTACATTCAACAGTCTAAAGGCAATTGCACACTGAGTCTGAAATTTTTGCACGTTGAAAAATAAATACGACCTCATGTTGTTTTAATCAAGTTTACACACTGCCTCTGAAACTTTCGTCCATCATAAAAAAAAAATCGGACCAGATTAGATTTTCTGTGTTTTTGCATCCGTAGCAAGCGTTTTGATAGGAAAGGATGATGAATACGAAAAGTATGAAAAACGGATACGAAAAATTCGGACTCGGTGTGCAAGGACCTTAAAAATATAACTCAGTGGGAGATTTTCCAATTTGAGTCTCTTACGTTCACCAAGGTTGCGTTTATTTGTTCAGAAATACAGTGAAAACAGTAATATTGTGAAATAATATTATTACAGTGTTTTCTATTTGAATATATCTTTTTCAAATGCAATTTATTCCAGTGATGCAAAGCTGAATTTCCAGCAGCCATTGCTTCAGTCTTCAGTGTGATCCTTCAGAAATAATTATAATATGCTGATTTGCTGTACGAGAAACATTTATTATCAGTGTTGAAAACAGTGCTGCTTCATATTTAGATGGAAACCATTTTTCTTTTTCAGGATTGATGATGAATAGAAAGTTAAGAAGAACAGCATTTATTTGACATAATTTCAGAATTATAATAGTTAAGAACAAACCCCAACCAGAATGTTTGAGTAATATTACTACGCTACTGCCTAGTAAGCGCACTGTAATTAGATACCAGCAATCCCAGGTCAACCTGAGTACCGCTCACAGTGGCAACCATGTATTGCATTTGTTTCTGCGGTTTAACGTTAGGCTACAACCATACCGTATTTGGACAGGAGGTTTGTAAGGAACAGATGTGGACCTCAGAGGCAGTGTTTACTGATCTGAGGATTAAAAAAGAGATTTGATGACATGCTTTATTGGATTATCATTCTCTCACGACTCAAGCATTTAATGATCCTAGAGCACCGGCAGCATCACCGTCATCTATTATCCAGAGATGCGCGGGTGTTGTTAATTCGTCATGGAGTCTATGCTCTATAAATAGCCATCGTATTGCGTAATGCGTGTGTCGGTGGCGAATCAATAGAGGATCTCCCAACAATCAACTGAGGGTTGCATGTGTTGCATATAAAAAGCTTTAAAGGTTGACGCTGGCTGCAGTGTTTTGGATGATAATATAATTGTGAGCGCAGAATGTAGCATGCAAATGCCTTTGAGCTGTTTGTGGGATTCAGATATGCTGGTGTAAAATAAATTCAACCGCTTTTGCCTGTTGTTTTATTCAACTGATAAACACAGTAGTAAAAGAATATACTAGATGAACCCAATAAACCGAGAGTTGGAAAAAACCCCCACTAATGCTCTCTTCCAAAACCTTGTGAGCTGCCCACGGAGGCAGCATTTTAATGCATCGTAGGCGAGCTACAGATGCTAATGGCTATTCCTGAAGATAAACTATCTCATTCTAAGTGAGATACCTTGTTTTAGTGAAATTATAAGTCAGGATCACATGTATTCTACACAGAGAAGGCAATACCTAAATGCACTGCAAGAAATGTTGACTATAAATAGAGCTGTTCAGTCATGACGTCAGTTTGTAGGCCAACCTGGATGGCTAATTAGGTTTTCACACTGTGCGCACTTAACATACAGTCATATCTGTAGTATTTAAAGATTGTTGCAGTTGAACGATTTGCCAAGCATGTAAACTCACATCATTGTGGTAGATGTACTTATTTAGCACCTTACTAGCAAATTTGAATGTTTTTAAAAAGTGCAATTTCAAGTCTATTTACATAATGTAACCACATATCTTATTTTACTCATACATCATACAAAGCGCTATTATAAAAAACCCATAAGAAATTTCTGAGGGAGACAGCTTGAAAATGCTAATTTTATTCCTGAACAACAATTTTACACAATACTGATAAAATTTGATATCATCAATGATGAAAATACATCTGTGCAGTTAAATTTTTTTTTTCTTATTTGTGTGTTTTTATGTATTTTAGAGTATTGTAGCAACATGCAAATGTCAAATTCTGTTGGAATCAAGTATGAATTACTGTAAGTCTCCTGCTATTGGAGTGGCACAAGAATTTGTTGCCTATTTAGCGTGTTTTCTAAATTTGTCACTTGTAATATTTTCTGACGGTTGCAGCCAAGGCTCATTGGGGAAAAAACGTGACGACATTTCTGCAAAATGATTTTTCTTTCTTGCATGTTTTGTGACACTTCCAAAGTAAAATGTCCAGTGAGTGGCACTGAAAGCATATTACATTTACCAAACAGATGTACGTGAATCTGGCAGTGTTTTATTGCATCGGTTGTGTATCGTGGCATTTGTGGAAATGAAATGTCTGATGAGTGGCACTAAAAGGTTAATGCTCTGTTGCGTTTGAAAATAACATACTGCCTACTCTAAACCCTAAACCTAACTGATAGTATTAACCAAGCAAACGTAAAATAAAAATGCATTTGCTGAGGCAATCATGCTATTTCAGCTTGCTTCTACAAGTTTTTAGTTGTGTTATTGGGTGTGCAATGCTGTACCAGGTGGGCTTCCAAGCAAGTTTACATCAGAAAAGCCATACATATAGAGATGGTTATGTGATGCAAAGGACAAAATGTATTAGTTTACAAATCATAGACTATGGTAAAAGTGATTTGAGGTTGTAAAATAGTATTGTGCAAGGAACCACAGAAAAATAAATCTTATTAATCAATAATCTGCCCCTGTGATCAATTTATCTCAGCTGCATTAAAATGTTGTTGATGTCATACTGCAATTAGTCTTGCAGTGAACTGTAGCTACGTATAGGCAGGTTTTTTAGAGTTTCGCAAAAATGTACGTAGAGGCACGTTTTCCACTGAGTCTATGTTGCACAGTTAGCTGCCTTTATAAGTTGAAGAAAGCTAGGCAGCCCACTAGGTTTTGGGAGAGAGCTTAAGGGTATGAGTCAGATGTTGTTTTGACAAAGCATATCTGGCATCTGGCTGTGCAAATAGGCAATATCACATCTACATTTCCACTTTCTCTCTGCCTCATCTAAACATATTTTTCTGCTGATTTTAGATCATTTCAAAGTCAGATAGAATGATAAACTACTGCAGTGTGGACCAGGTGGGTGATGTCTGGTAAGGAAAGAAAGGCCGACTGCACTGTCATTGTCTTGCTGAAAGTCTTTGAATTTTTATGTATTGCTCACACTCTTTGAGCCATCATCTATTACCATGGCAATCACACTCCTCCGTTTCCATCATGTTTCGTTTGTCAGCTGCTGTTCATTGTATTTCCATTAATCAGCTGTACAGCTGGAAACTTTAAAGGAATAGTTCATTCAAAAATGAACATTCAGTCATCAATTTCTCATCCTCTCAAGTTGTTCCAAACCTGTATGACCATCTTTCTTCCTTTTAGTTTATAAGAATGTCCAAGCTATGCTACTTTTTACTGTTCAATCAAGTTAAGTGGAAAAAACACTCAAGTCTATGGAAAAAAGCAGTATCCCCAGCTAACAAAAATATGCTTTAGGAACCTTGTGCTAATGTTGTTACAAATATTGTTATTTCTGAACATCCAAAACATCCAGTTTTTAAAATTAATGATGTATAAATAACGTTTTTTGTGCTAACGTTTTGAGAACGCTATAAAACCAGATTACTTTGAGCTTCGTTCAACATTAACGTTACTGTAAGAACATTTGTTCAGCCAAAGTTCTGAGAACATTCAATAATAGCTGTGCGGATTCTTGTCAAAACATCTTCTTTTCTGTTCTATAAAAGAAAGACAGTTATATGTTTGAAATGACATGAGGGTGAGTAAACGATGAAAGAATTTTCATTTTTGGCTGAACTGATCTAAAATGCAAGGAATGGCATTTGAATGGTATAAATGAGTGAGTGACAAAGAGAACGTTCGCAGAGCCGATTCCACAATGCCATCAACACAACCCCCCACGCCACTCAAAGCCCACAAACACACCCCCTGACCTTGCATCTCTTCTTGCATTCGGTGCACTGCAAAAGGTCAGGTTATTCCCCTTCTGTGTCCTTGGCATCGGCACATTGATGCCCAGAGCATTGTGACAAAAAGAAATTGCACTTGAATGTCACATGGACAAAGGCAGAAGGGGAGAGTGAAAGAAGAGACATAATTTGTAAGAGCAGTTGCCATGGTGACTTTGACATCACTGCTTCCAAACAGGATTGGAGTTTTCTGGCCAGAATTTGTGTTTGTGCTGATGATAGAGTCTGCACTTTAGACAAACAGGAAATAGCCATGTAGAATGACTGACACGGACAGGACATCTCCTCTTACGCTGGTAGACTTCAAAATCAAACATTAACAAGCAATCTCGTCATTGAGAGGGCATGACCTGAGTGTCTTTAAACTTTAACCTGTTTATAGCCAAACTATGAAGAAAAAAAAAAAAACTAGGGACAATAAAAATCATGACCATGTTTTGATTGTACTCGAAATGCATGCATAAATGATAATTAGTAATAGAAAGGCTCACCAAGGCTGCATTTATTTGATAATTAAAAACTGTAAAATATTATTACCAATTAAAATAACTGTTTTATATTTGAATATATTTTAAAATGTAATTTATTCCTGTGATACAAAGCTGAATTTTCGGCATCATTACTCCAGTCCAGTCTGTATATATACTCTGCCATGCATGAATTGCATTTGTAAAGTTATCCTGAAAATACACATTTACGCGATCTAATCAGATCAGTTACCCAAATTATCACCTCTATAAGAAGGAGCATCTTTTCTCACTTCCTTGCCACAGAGACTCATCTGTGCTGTTTTGAATCGACCGATCCAAATAAGAACCAGGCAAAGAAAGCTTATACGCTTCAGTTGGCATGAGCTTTGTGTTCTGTTATGGTGGGCTGATTTCATTTACACACAAGAGCAATTCTCTAGAAAGGGGAACCTCCCTGTTTAGTGGAAACACTGCTTGTTTAACATGCTTTCCGTGTGACTTTGCAGCCGTGGCAGTTATTTGTTTGTTGGGAGGAATGCTTGAGCAATGGTCTTCAAACATGATTGACAGGGGAATTGAAATAGGGATATTGACTTGTCTTTGGGGTCAAGGTGACGGGTCATCCCCCAGCTGCTAATGTCACCCGCGGGGTGGCCACTTACAGACAGCAGAATACATGACCAACATTCACTACAACAGCCCTACGTGACCCTGTAGCATCTCTCAGAGAATCTCAAGGCTGTTTTGTATTGTGAATATAAAATGGCTAAAGGTGTTTTATGCAGACCACTGCACATTGTGCCTTTAGTTCTGACTATATAAACATTATAGCACTGCCTCTGATACATTACAACTGAACTGCATCAGACATGCATCATCTATGTGGAGTTGAGACTTTTAGCTACAGTGTTGTTATAACTGTATCGATAATATGGATTGAGTTACTGGATCACTCAATGTATGAGTTGAGATGGAGTTCTTCAATATTTTGCTTTATAAATGTCTGTAAAGATTTCACCTTGAGTAACAGTCTGTCAGTAATGCTTAAAGTCTTGAGAAATATCCACAGTTTCACAATAGGAGACATATGGAACAGAAATGAAGGAACATGCAGAGCCACACGTTCAGTCTCATACTGGTCGATCTGTAAACACCTTTTCAGGACAAGTCCTTGACAGCTCATATTCTAACTATTAGTTTCTCAACAAAATTACTAACTCTAACTATATATATATATATATATATATATATATATATATATATATATATAATATACACTGCCGCTCAAAAGTTTTTTAAGGGAGTCTCTTCTGCTCATCAAGGCTGTATTTATTTGATCAAAAAACAGAAAAAACCCCCAGTAATATTGTGAAATCTTATTGCAATTTGTAATATTGGTTTCCTATTTTAATATACTTTAAAATAAAAACAATTTATTTCTGTGACGCAGCACTGAATTTTCAGCATCATTACTCAAGTCTTCAGTGTCACATGATCCTTCAGAAATCATTCTAATATGCTGATTTATTATGAGTGTTGAAACTGTTGTGCTGCTTAATATTGTTTTTTGGAACGTGATACTTTTTTCTTTGATTCTTTGATGAATACAAAGTTAAAAATAGCAGTAAATTTTGTTCAAAATAGAAATCTTTTCTAACAATATAAGTCTTTACTATGACTTTTTATTCATTTAACACACCCCTCCTGAATAAAAGTATTAATTTCTAAAAAAAAATAAAATAAAAAATGCACTGACCCCAAACGTTTGAATAGCATTGTATACTGTAACACAACATTTTTTTTTTTCTTTTTTAAATAAATGCTATTCTTTTTAACTTTTTATTAATCAGAGAATCCTAAGAAAAATTATCACAGGTCCCCTGGTACAGGTTTTATATAGTTTTTATATTTTATTTCAGTCAACATTTATTTCTATTCAACAAACATTTCAAATTTACATTTTTAAATGAATTTTAGTAGATCTAATTTCCTTTTTTTTTTATTCTCAGGCTAGCGTTAAGCAGAAAGGGAGCCATTGAGAAACTAATTTAGGTTCTAACAGCAGGGAAAAGCAGCAAAGGTCACTGTTTTGAAGGAGACAGAGGTGTTTGTGCTTTAAGAGCTGGAATAATGAGAAGGGGCCGGGGAGACTTGTGACATTTTTCATGTTAATCTGACCTCGGAACAGTGGGGAAATTTGTCAGAATGCCAGGTAGGCTTGTTACGAGGTGTAAATGTCTTGCGACCGGAATGCTCCGACACAATAAATGTCAGGGCAAAGAATGTGTCCTCTTTGGCTACATCAAAGCGTGCATCTGAAAACAGTCTTTCTTTCACAACTCCTCAGGAAAACTGAAATAAATATCAGCTGATTGGTTACAGTGATTGCAAGCACATTGAAGCTAATGATATGCTCTATTTTGATAGATGCACCAATCACAAAAAGAAGCCAAAACCCCCGTATCTAAAAGACAAGAAATAGCTACACTGTAAAACTTTACTGTAAATTTACAGGCATTTTCTAACAGTATTATACTGTATTTTTATAAAACAGTAAAATGCTGTATATTTTACAGAATGTCTGTAAATATACAGCAGCTTTCTGTTTTCAGCCCGCTAAATGTGTAATACAGTATCATACTGTAAATGCATTGCATTGTGGGATAGATTTATTTTGCGCGCTCAATTCAAATGTGATGTGATGTGAACAGTGTACTACAGGCAAACTAGGTTCATCAGCGGGATTTAATTGAACAGAATAATTATTCGCGTTATTAAGATAAGCCAGTGGTTTGTGAATCTGCGAGTAGTTTTTAAGCTTTGTGAGCTTCGTTTCGCATTTCAAGCGTTAGCTGCCTGTGACGCAGCAAACAATGGATGACGCTGCCTGAGCAGACGCGAAAATAATCTGTCATCTGAATCATCAAACCTGTGCCTGAGACGATGATAAATGGACTTTGGAGCATGAGAAGATGGATTATTGTTCGTCTGAGTATCGATACGGTAAGATTTTTTCGTTCACATTTCTACATTGTTTCCACGAATGGTTTGATTTTGGGAACGTTAAACTTTTGCTCATTTAAATCCCGAGTAAACAATTCTCACCTCTTTACCAAGTAATTTTGATACTTCATATAATACGGCAACATTGACCATGTCATTCTGTTACAGCCCATAACCAAGTTATATCTAGCTCGCCAAATTATATCTAAGTTAGCTCGTTAAGACACACATAACGCATTCACATGACATGCAACTGATTTTATTTTATTTTATTTTTACTTTTTTTTCGTTTGTTTGTTTCAGACTGAACAATGTGATGAAGATCCGGTGCTAATGTAAGTGCTTCACAAGTATTACATTTGTAGTCCATGTTAAAACATGTCAGTTCTATGATCGTGCTTTTTAATTTGTTATAATTTTGCCAGCACATGAAAATCCATAGTCATGTTCCTAATGCTTATTTCAAATGTAGTAGGCCTATTCCTGATTGCTTCCATGTCTTCCGTGGTCCTACAGCTGCTCCCACACTTGCAGAAATGAGATGGTTTTACCCTTCAAGCAGGTGTAAGTAGAGATTACTCAACATTTATTTGCAACATGTTTTATGTGTTGGTTCTGTTAGTGATGGTTGTACGTCTTTTTAAAAATTGTTTCAGGTATTCATCACTCCATCTGATGTCCAGCAGTCTCTACATTTGCCAGAAAGCACAACTTATAATTCTTGGTATGTAAACAGTAAAGGTTTAGTACACCCTAAAATTAACATTAAGTCATCATATACGCTATGGAAGCATATGGGTAGCAAAATTCAATTTGAAATAATTTCAAATTCAATTTGTGATATGCAAACTGGCAATGCATGCAAAATGCCAATGTATTTCTGTGATTTAATGTACATTTCCCCAAACATATGTGCAAAATTTAGTGCAGAATGAAAATGAAAATTCAATTATATAATTTACATTTGCCATTTTCTACAATAGTTTTAATATGCAAATTAAAAACATATTTTAACGCTTTATAAGTTGCAAAATGAAAATGTATTACCCAAATTGATTAGATATGTTTAACATGTCCAAGCAAAGACTGTAGCAAAATTTTCATTTAAATGCTGTTTTTCCTAAATGCATTTAGACTTAGGGGTAGGACACTTGGGATTGCATTTTCATCATAATACCGCATGATAATTGTAGTAAAATGCAGTGAGAATTTCAGAATGCATTCTGAGCCAAAGCTGCAGCAAAAGGCTAGCAAAATGGTGATTTAAATGTCCTTTATTTTTCTTAAATGCATTGACACATATAAGACATTTCAATTGCATTATCATTTAATACCCCATGATGAATATAAAGTCAATGTGGATTTGAAAATGCAACACACCCCCGACCTGTCAATCTTTAGGTTACATCAAGGCGGGGCTCGGCAACAGGATGCACAATAGGTCAATATTCATCGTTAACCAAACGCTTTCCACACTGACTTAAACTATATTCATCATGGAGTATTTAATGAAAATGCAATTGAAATGTTTTATATGTAAGTGTCAATGCATTTAAGAAAAATAAAATTTCTCCTTTTGTGGTCCGAAAAAGAATGACATACTGCATTAGAACAACGCCAGGTGAGTAAATGATGTGATTTTCATTTTTGATAAGCTGTCCCTAGGATGTTCATCTCTGTCTCTCAGCTCAATGCAGTCTGCAAAATATTATCAATGATCAAATTAATTTAAGATCAATTTCAAGAAAACAGTACTGCACCCTACAGATGAACACTACCCAGAAAATGCTGTAAATGGGATTTCCCTGCACAAATTTCAGAGTTAGTTTAATAGTTATGTTGAACTATGTATAGACAACTAAACAGAACCACAATGGAACCCACAATAGTTTATTTGAAGTATTTTCTTTCTTTCTTTTTTCAGGTCCATCTCTAAGCAACCAGCGGTAGATGTTGAGCTGCCCAACTTTGTCTCTGGCCTTGCAGTGCTGTTTGTATTATTGTATGATTTCAACCTCCAGTATCAGGAAGAGGTGGCATGCACCCCTGCGATTGAGGTTAGACATTAGCATATTTGCCATTGATATATATGATAGTGAATTGTCACTAACTTGTCTTGACGGTATTTGTAAAATACTTAAGTATTTTTTCACAAACATTTTATAAGTTGATTATAGAGCTGAATGATATATTACCTATTTAACATGTAGTCAGTCATGTAATCACATCACAAGTGTTGCAATTTACTGTGCTATATATATATATATATATATAGCTCCTTCTTATATTGCTGATCTAATCCAGGAACAAAGGACAACGAGATCCTTACGATCCCAATCACAGAAACTTCTTGTTGTTCCTCGGTCTAAGTTGAAATCTAGAGGGGATCGTGCGTTTGCGGTCTCCGCCCCTAAATTATGGAACAGCCTGCCGCTTTATATTAGGGACGTACCGACACGTGGTCAGTTTAAGAGCCATTTAAAAACATACCTTTTTATGATAGCGTTCGATCTAAGATAAGTGCGAAGGTTGCTAGTGTTATATAGGGTTTTTCTGATCTTACTTAAAATGTATTATGATTGTTCTAAGGTCTCTGCTATACTATTCATTTAGATGGCTATGATCCCTTTTAAATGTTGTCTCCTGCTCATTGTGTTACTGTTTGTACAGCACTATGGTCAACGTTGTTGTTTTATTCAGTGCTTTAGAAATAAAGTTGAATTTGAATTTGAATATATATATATATATATATATATATATATATATACATACATACATATATATACATAATGTTCACTTGTTTCTTTTTTTCTTTTCAGCCTTTTAGACGCTTTCTCGACATCAACCCTGAATGTGCATCAAGAACCAAGAAAGGAAAAGTGACTTAAAAGAAGACTGGATGTGTGTACAAGAAGAGCAGTACTGTAAACCCACAGGTTTCCTCTCTTCTGAAAAACTTTTAAAAATATATTTCTGAAAAACCTTTCCATTCTTTAAAAGTAAATAAGATTACTGCATTTTGAATTACTTGCTAATTGTTAATTGCATTTTACATGTTTTATTATATATATATATATATATATATATATATATATATATATATATATATATATATATATATATATATATATATATATACTAAATCTGGAATTTCATCCAATATGTTCATATAAGGCAATGTTCTAGTCTTTTCTTCTAAATAAATAAATGTTTTAAAACTCAGAGAATGTTGTTTTCTCTTTTTTGTTGTGACTGTTATGAAAAGGTATATTTTTAATTTTGTAAATCTAAGAGTACTGAAAGAAAAGCAGGAATTACAGTATTCCCTGTAAAAAACAGTCTAATACTGTAAAAAATAAGTTATATAACAGAATAATGCTGTATTTGGTAAATACAGTACAGAACTGTAAATTATGTATACAGTAGTAGTCCTGTAAAAATACAGAATGTGGCTGGCAACCCAGCTGCCAGTATTTTACTGTAAATTTACAACGAAAAGTTTTACAGTGTATCGGTAATTTGGCAAGAGACTCTTCCAGTAAACATCTAATGCAGTTTAGCATGCGAGCACACCACCAATTCATCTAAATTCAAGCTCACTACGTATACTGGTGGATTTTGTAGCAGGAAATGAAATCTGGAGCTTTAAAAGAGGTGGATACATGAAAGTTTAGGAGCATCTGGTTTTCATGGATTGTCCTTCTGTCGTGAATACTGAGAACTTCTGATTTTAGTGCTGAGGCAAACTAAAATTGCTCCTTTCCTGTCTGTTCTCTTTCTGTGCCTGTTTTCATCTCTCGAGGACTGTTGTCTTCAATTCCAGCTTTGATCTTTCTGAGCTTTTTCCTTCCAGTAAGGTCAGTCTGACTTTTTCTTAACTGCTTCCATGAGTTACTTTGAAATGATTTCCAATATTAACTTTTTTCTTCTCAAATGGTGCGGGTGATGGAGCTGGTGCTCGGCCGAACCTCTCTCAGAATTGGCCTGAATAAATATGTACTACACTTTTTCTTTTCTTTTTTTTGCAGTGATGCCATAGAAGAACCTTTCAGGGAAAAATTCTTAAAAGGACCATTTTTTTCCTTTTTATGAAGAACATTGTAATATTCATAGAGGATCATAATCTTTGTTCACATGTCTTACGAGTCCTTGTTTTGAATAATGTTCAGCAACTTTTTTGGCATCGGAAGCTAGCTTTGATGTATTGGTCTGAAGTTATTTAAATTCATAGCAATCAGCTCACGTATGATATTTGTGAATAAAATATTTTCATTTCTCATAGACAGGTAAAATGAAATTGCTGGAGTACGTCTGCAGCACAACAAATAAGCAGAGTGTCTTTCACATACACATCGCAATCTGCTGCTTCAAGTAATTTGACAGAAAAAAAAGACGCACTTCACTTTAAAACCAATTTTTCAAGCCCAGAACACCCTTCAGAAAATGGGGCCAGTTTGGACACAAGAGCGCAGTCGGTGGATACGGGTTACATTTTTACTTTTCACAAGCCATTTATGCTCCTCAACCAGTTTACCTTCATCTTCTAACTTCAGAAAGTACAAAACTGGCAAATATATTAGCAGGCTTAAACTCTGCGCTGGTGTCCAGTGTGCTGATTTGAGACATGTGTGGATGGAATGCAGAAGAAGATGATGTGCTTTCCTCTCCAAGCACAGAAACCTCGAGCCATATGACAGGGCTTGGCCTCTGTTGCCATTTGATTCGAGTCAGCCGTCTCTTTTTTACCTCACACCCTTTTTTCTTCCTTTCTCTGCCCCCTTCACACTCTAACTTCCAATTCCATCCACAAATCGAGTTGCTCTCTTGACACCTCCGAGTTTTTTTGACTGGACTGATGTCTCAGCATGTCATTTCTTCCTCCTTCCTTGTAACACAGGGGAAAGGGATAGTTGTTTGATCTTCAGAGGCCATTTCCACATCTTACAGCTCTTTCTCAACTTCAAATGACAGTGCCTCGGGGCGAGCAACTGCAACTGCAGTAAAGACAAAGCCACATGCCAGACTGAAGTCATGGACGTGCCAACAAGGACACGTTTCTGTTGCATCTCCTCTTCTTCAGGAAGCACTTGGAAATAAATCGAGAGGTTCTTCCAGAACAGAAAACACCTGAATCTGTAACTTAGTTTCAAAATAAAGATATAAAAATAAAAGAAAAACTCACTTGTCACCTTTAAAACAGTACAAACACATTCAATTGTGTCTGTCAGTATGTTACTGATTATCAAAAGACTGTCCAAATATGATATTGCTCCAAGTCCTGTTTGACTTTTTTCCTCCATAGAACACAAAACGATGAATGCAGTGGATATATAGACTGACCATGAGCAGCAAATCTTCAAAAAGGATGACACGATGGCATTATATGATGAACATAGCAAAACCATTAAAAGTGTCTGTCAACTTTCACTTTAATTGTACAGAAAGCAGCAGTGCAAACATTCTAAACAGAAAAAAGGCATAGAGATTGGAGCAACATGAGTAAATGATTTGTCATTTATGGGTGAACTGTTTAGTTACTGACGGGAGATTCCTCTTTCTTATTGTCAAGATAAGATACTATACGGTACTTCAGCCAACACGATTGTAATGCTACATATCTTGACACGTCACACCCTCGCTGCCAGATAGTATGCATGTGTAAGTGCTTTTATTGCATCTTATGACATTTCCTCCATCACAAAAGCAGCTGACTAGTTAAAGCTAAAATGTCAGTCAGCGAATAGAGGTCTGATTAAACTGTAACTAATACTGCAGTTGAAAACATTGAGACATCCGTCAATATTGGAAATGAGCCTGAACTAGAGAGACATTACACAGCGTGCATCTTTTATCCAAACAAAATCTATATACTGTTATGATCTTATAATATATTTTTCATACTGTATTTTGTAGTAGTGTAAAAGGTTTAGGATAGCATCTCAGAGAGGTGGCCGATAAGGTGCGTTTCTGAATTAAAATTTATTTGAAATATATTAGTATTAATACAAATTCTTAGTGATTCATTTAAAATAGTATTATTAAATAGTATCTCATCAACAGATAAACTTATATAGATATTATATAGACAGTAGATATATTTGTTGTAATATGATAGCAATTTTTGCTTTTAACAAACACTAGTACTCTTTTACACCATCAATAGCATCTACTAGGCTGACTGCAGTGGAAATAAATTGTGACATGTTATGTAAACGTAGTTGTTTCGGAAAATACTACTGGTTTTGTAGGCATACGGGTCTATAACTTATACACAGTGCTGACACGCACACTAACCTAAATGAACTGTTCATGGAATACATGTCCTGAGCTGTATTTTGTACTTGTGATGTGGGTGGTTTAATGAATAACTAAATCACATAGCTGGAGTGGAGAAACTATTATTTAGTTTATGCAATAGATCTATCCAGTGTAATTGGCCAAGCGTTCGTGAAATGTCATAATACAAATTTTCTGAAGTGACAGCAAATGGCACGGTCATTTTCTTGCTGTTAGGTTCTTTTACATAATTTATTACGTGCCCGAACGGAGCTGTACGTTGGTTTGGTTGACAGCCTGTGTAATTTAGCTTCTCTGGATCAGCGAGCCGGCGTTGTAACTGTGACTCAAAGCCTATTTAAAGAGAAGATAAGGTCAGTGTAACAGGTCACTGTCAGCTTTGTAATCCTAAAAGAAATGCCAAGGCAATGCACAGTTCAAAACCATTTGAGTCGATTCTTAGTGATATAACAAATCAAGTGATTTTTACATTGTATAATGGGCAAGGTTATGGTGAATACAAACCAGTGTTTGTGCTAAGAGATACAATAGATTTCTTTCTGTGCGCTGCATGGTGATTAGAGTTCTGACACCTTCCTCCTACTTCTTTTTAGCGTTCCCATTTTTTGCCTCCCCCTCACTGCAGCTGACATCAAAGAACATCTGTTTGTTGTGCAAACCAGCCTCTGAACTCCACGTTAAGCCGTAGCACTCAGCAATGTCAAAAGTTCTTCATCTGAGACCGGTTTCTAAGAGAGGGAGAGAGTTGAGGTTGCATGGGCATACTGTGTACTCTCTGTATATGCGTGCGAGTATGTTTACGCGTGACTCTCATATGAAAAACCAGCGGTGCGTCCAATCAGGGAACA
This sequence comes from Acrossocheilus fasciatus, assembly GCA_036784905.1. Taxonomy (NCBI): domain Eukaryota; kingdom Metazoa; phylum Chordata; class Actinopteri; order Cypriniformes; family Cyprinidae; genus Acrossocheilus; species Acrossocheilus fasciatus. Next base: position 4,443,070 of record JAXUIB010000026.1, on the reverse strand, counting down.
GAATTCGGCTTTGCTTTTCCCAGGAAATTAGGCTGCTTTTCTCCTAGCTGCAGTGGGGCAGAAAAATCACAGGCCATTAGGCACAGAAACACATGAGCACTGTTCTTATTATGCTACAGTGTACAGTTCCACATCAGAGAAATGCCCTCTCATAATAATAAAACCGGATTTATTGCATATGAAGGTGCAGGTGGAAGATAAAAAAAACACGACGCACAAAACAGGTATAGCGGCCTGGGGTATTGAACAAGATATGCTGGACTAAACAGGAAGACAGTCTTACCTCTCTAGAAAAGATAGATAGATAGATAGATAGATAGATAGATAGATAGATAGATAGATAGATAGATAGATAGATAGATAGATAGATAGATAGCCCTCCTCTAATATTGACACCCTTAGTAAATATGAGCAAAGGCGGCTGTGAAAATAAATCTGCATTGTTTATCCTTTTGATCTTTCACTCAAAAAATTCACAAAATTCTAACCTGTTATTGAAGTGAAACAATTGAAAGCAGGGAGAAAATCTCGATGAAAACGATGAAATAAATGTTTTTCTCCAATGAATATTGGCCACAATTATTGACACCCCTAGAAATTCTTATGGGTGAAATATCTCTGAAATATATTCCATTCATATTTACATTTTTTAGCACACCAGGTTGACTAGGAGCATGAAATTGTCCAGCCATGACTTCCAGCTCCACAGGATTATAAATATGAGGAACACAAAGGCCAAATTCCCTTAATCATCATCACAAGGAGTAAAACCTAAGAATATAGTTCTGATGTGCAGAACAAGATTGTTGAGATTCACCAAATAGAAAGTGGCTTTAAGAAAAGAGCTAAAGCAGTGAAAATCCCAATTTCCACCATCAGGGTAAAAATTAAGTGGTTCCTATCAACTAAAGATGTTAAAAATCTGCCTGGAAGAGGACGTGTGTCTAAATCAGGGGTGCCCAACCCTGTTCCTGGAGATCTACCCTCCTGCAGAGTTCAGCTCCAAGCCTGATCAAACACAACTGAACCAACTAATTAGGATCTGAAGGAGCACTTGATAATTACAGACAGGTGTGTTTGATCAGGGTTAGAACTGAACTCTGTAGGAAGGTAGATCTCCAGGAACAGGGTTGGGAATCTCTGCTCTATACCATCCTAATGCACGGTGAGGAGGAGAGTTTGAGTGGCCAAAGACTCTCCAAGGATCACAGCTGGAGAATTGTAGAGATTAGTTGAATCTTGGGGTCAGAAACCTAATATATATATATATATATATATATATATATATACACATATATATCAAACATCCCCTACATCACCGCATGTTGTTCGGGAGGGTTTCAAGAAAAATTCTCCTCTTCATCCAAAAACATACTCCAGCATATTCAGTTATCAGACACGACTGGAACTTCAAATGGGACTGGCTTCTATGATCAGATGCAGTGTTGGGCAAGTTACCAAAAAAGGTAATACACTACAAATGACTAATTTACTTCTTTAAAATTGTAATTTGATTACGTTACTGATTACTGCATTTAAAAAGTAATCAGATTACTAATTACTTACTTTCAAGTTACTTTCAAATTTACATTTCAAGTTATCAAACCTAAAAAATACACTACAAAGAGAAACTCACAGTTCTTTCATTAATTTCATATTGACTGAAAAAATACATAAGTAGGCCTATTATTTGTATACCCTGATTCACTCCCAATATCAACAAAACTTTTTTTTTTGGTTTTGTAAAATAAAGAAAACAAATAGGGTGCGCTTTCTGCATTCTCTGTCTCCGTGAATATCTTCCTGAAACGAGTGACTAGAATGAACGAAAATGACATGAGAAATACAGTATATCTAAAGAAAGCTTGAAGTGTCTATTATTAAATTAAGTAAATCATGTCGAAAACAAATATTCTCTGATAAAATAATCCGTATGAAACCAAAGCGAGGTCCAATCTTTCCCAACAGAGCTCACCTATAATGTGATCATGCCAGCGCACATTGCGCGCTATAAGATAATCATCCGCGCGAAACCAGGCTTGAGACGCTCAAGTCACCTCTGTAGAAAGTTCATCTCGGCTAAATTTCGTTTTTGGAAGAAGACGCGCTGTGAGGAATAAGCCTTGAATTGTGACGCCGAAGCGCTTTAATCCAGCAGTTGATCTCATTCTGATGAGTCATTTATTTTTTTTACTTTTTACTTTATTAGTGTTACTGTGACATAAGCTTGTACACATTCACTTGTTGAACTTTTCCCAAACTATAATGCCAGACTAAAATATGTTGAGTGCAACATTTTGAAATATGATAGGCAACTTTTCATTGCACCTAAATGTTTTAGGACTTTAGCTCGCTATTCTCCGATGATTTATTAAAGGGCATACTGACCCGCAAAACATGATTTTTACTTCACATTTTTTTAACACTGCATTTGTAATTTAAGTAACGTAATTTTATTGACATAAGTAACTGTAATCAAGATTACATAAACTTTAAATGTTACTCATTACTTTACTGCGTTACCAGGAAAAGTAATTAGATTACAGTAATGCGTTATACCCAACTCTGGTCAGATGAAACTGAAAAAAGAGCTTTTTGGCAGCAAATCCACCAGATGAGTTTAGTACAAACAGGGATAAAAGTACCCCATGTCTACGGTTAAATATACTGCTGGATCTTTAATGTCGTGGGCCTGTTTTTCTGCTGGAGGTCCTGGACATCTTGTTCAGATGCATGGCATCATAGATTCTCTCAAATATCAACAGATAAAAAAAATCAAAACCTGACTGACTCTGTTAGAAATCTTATAATGGGCCGTGTTTGGATCTTCCATCAGGACAATAATCCAAAACAAACATCAAAATCAACACAAAAATGGGTCACTGAGCACAAAATGAATCTTTTACCATGGCTGTCCCTGTCCTCTGACCTAAACCCAACAAAAAATGAGTGAGGTGAACTGAAGAGAAGAAGCACAAACATGGAGCTGTGAATCTGAAGGATCTGGAGAGATTCTGCATGAAGAAAACGGTCTCTGATCTCTTATCAGGTGTTCTCCAAACTCTTCAGGCATTATAGGAGAAACTCAGAGCTGTTACCCTGGGAAAAGGACGTTACAATAATTGATAGATAGATAGATAGATAGATAGATAGATAGATAGATAGATAGATAGATAGATAGATAGATGCATATAGTAGAATATAACTGTATGAACAGGAGCTCTAAAAATGACAGTACAAAGAGTGAAGACAAGGCTTTTTCACTGAGGCAGTTGTGAACTCATTTACATATCATTTGAAGTCTGGAGCCATTTGCTGCGGAGGGTAGTTTCTAACACCAAAGTACAATAAAACAGTGACTGGCACATGTGAATCTTTATCTGCTTGGCCTTTCATACTACAGTCTTCTGGCCAGACAAACACATGACTGTCTTTTGGTAGGTTGTTTGCTGTATAAATAATAGGGAGTGCACTGTCAGAGTGATGTCTAACTGAGTCATACCCCAGGTCCACTCTTGTCCCATCATATCCCCATCATTAAGACTGGTTGCCCGGGCAGATAATAATGTGATGTGTGATCCTTATTTGAATTGCACCCATGAGCAAACAGTGACGCCAACGAAATTAGTTACACCGCATTAAAAAGTCCATGGATACAATAGCATCAAAATGACTGAACTAATTTCTAATTAATATTAGAAACTATAACTATTTATTATTAATATGAGCTACATTGAGCATATTGGTTCTCAAACAGGGATGCATCAAGATAATCTAAAATTAGTTCAAATAAGTTATATTAACCCTCATGTTGTGTTCTGGTTATTCTGACCCAGAGAGGATTTTCTTTTTCCTGAAAATGTTAATGTTATCGCACTGGACTAAAACTTACTGACTTTGCTCAAACAGAGTATACTTACTTGCAGGTAAAAATGACCGGCCTACAAATAAATGCTTATAAATTTCTTGTCATTACCAAATATTGATTTCAATCTTTTTATCAACTTGTTTTCTTTCACTTACCACGGGTTTTGTATTTCTTTTTGTAACTGATTAATCATTGACTTCATTGATCTAAGCTTATGTACCTCAGTTTTTAAGTGAACATAGCCAAAATCATCCACAAATAATGGTGGGTTTTTTTTTCTTACAAGTTGACAAAATGATTGAATCCAAGATTTGGTAATAATATAGCATAATTAGATATTTTTAAAATGCTTGTAATTTTTTGGCCAAGAACATCAAATTAGGCAAAGGGTTTTCAGCACATCACAAGGGCTAAATAATATATATGCAATTGTAATTTATATAGTTGTCACTTTAAATGACGGTGAGCTCCTGTCTGTTTTGCAGCCAATCAAAAACGATAAATATGCTCTGGTTCCCACTGTGCATACTATCCACCTTAAATAGTATTGAAAATGACTAATATCACACAGAATTTAGGATGGATAGTATGCACAATGGGAAATTATTTTTCTGACAGTGACATAATTATTACCTCATTGTTTTTAATCAACCAGTTTCATGCTTAACATTAGTTTTTATTATGCTTTATGCGTGTACTCTGTTCACAAACCACTAACGTAAATGTATGAGATGCACGTCTTGTAGTGGATAAAAGGAAAACTCCTTTTGGTAGCGCTTCTTTGCATCAAAACACATGTGTTTGATTAAATTGAATGTCAAATACAGTTTTCCCCTGCACAATAGCAGAGTTTGCACGCTCGGTCGTACAAAACAGTGATAAACAGATTAGGTTGCACCAAAGCTATGCTCTTCAGTTCTGCCATGTCTGCTCACTACTTAGCCTTTATATTTATTCAGTCATTTGATCCACTTAGGGGCATAAATGTCGCTTTAACAGTCATGTTTGCGAAATATGAACATGGAAATGATACACGATACCTCCATGAATAGCCTGTCTTTTTTGTGGTACTAGGTAACGCGTGACGTAAAGAGCCTTTATGACGGGCTCAACGTAAGTGTATTAAATCCTACCCCTTCTTTGCGTGACAGTAAAATGAGCCAATGGGCTTGAAGGACGTCAAGCGTAGGCCCCGCCTCTCGCTCAAGCCTGACCAATCACATTCCGCGGATTCGATGTTCGTTTTGTTGTGACCTTTGGAAGCGCATCACCGCCCACCGCGTGTCCGTGGCGGAGGAAAACTATAAATAGAGGCGGATGACAGCAGTAGGGGACGAAATTGTAAAACACCCAGATAGAGGGGGTGGAGAGGAGCTTATTGGGAAGGTGAAACAGCAAATACCTTACAGATAACTGGGAGCAAGATAAGAAGAAGAAGAAAAACAACAAAAAACAAAACAAAAATAAAACATTTCAAGTCTACGAACTGGAATACCTTTATGTTAATGTGAAGAAAGTATTTATATCTGAAGTTTTCTATTTGCACTAGTTAAGGCTACTGCAACTACGTCGTTTTGTAAACTCAAGTAAGTATTTCGTCTCTTTGTATGGCAATGCTGTTTTTGTGATTCGTCTCATTTGTAGAGTATTAAGGTTATTGGTTGTATTGGTTATTGCAAAGCGCTGTCTGTAATAGTTTACCGAAACCTTAAGAGAATTTAAATGAAGGCAGCTTGCTGCGTCAGTCGTGGGCTGAAGACTTTAGGAGCTCGGAGGGATTGCCAACTATGGCAAAATACCTTCTTACACCAGAAGCCATGCACTAGTTACATAGAAGTGCAAATGATCACCATAGAATATGATATAGGCTAGATTTAATTTGTCAACACGTCCTGGTCGAATTGCACAGAATAGCCTACATCATATACTGCTCTCTCGTCTTAAATGTATACCTTCTATATGGTGCGTTTCATGCGCACATTAGTAATATAGCAGATATGTATCTGTTTCTAAACTGTACATTGTGTCCTCGCGTTGGCTTCCCTGTGAACTGGGTGGGAGCGACGATACGATCTCTGACGTCCTATACTCGCTTTAAATGCACAAACCAAACACAATCTGCTTTTATATTTGCCAGCCAAGACGTAAAGCGCACCATTTATCGGTTTGGTTTAACGTTCAAGCGCATTTTTATTTCTAGTGGCTTCATCGACGAGCGTATGTGCGCGCGCTGACTGGTTTTCATTTCTCCTCGTGACTCGTTCAGGTTGAATTATTAAAGTCTCGCATGCTTGTGTCTGATTTCCTCAGGAAACTGTCTATTTTTCAGACGTACATGAGGAGCTGAGGATACAGCTCGATTATGGCGACAGACAGCAGTAGATCGGTTACAGTTGTGCAGGGTCTAGTCAGGGCAAGTTAGTTGTTACGTAACTCTATCAGCTCCGCGAGTCCCAGTGCATCCTTCCTATAATGGTAAACTGCAATTATAGGACTAGCTTAGTGCTAATATATATATATATATATATGCTGGACACAAGGTGTTGTCTTGAATTTAACTGGAGTGGAAGTACCATTCAGCCAGTGCACTGAAGCTTAGGATTGTTTGTGTGCTTGTGTAAAATCTAATCTGCTCAAGAAAATTAACCTTGGTTTTATTATAGTGAAATTGTAGTAGCCTAACCATGTTTTTTTTTTTTGGCGTACCATTTGTATAACCACAGTTTTACTACAAATACCACGGTTAGTGTTGCAAAACCATGGTTAATTTGTAGTAACCATGTTTTATTTGTAGTAAAACTATGGTTAATTTTCGTAAGGTTATTCGCAAGTTGTTTTATCAAAACATTCAAGCTATTTTAATGAACTCTCTATTAAGAAACCTGACAGACGATACCATGTTCCAGTTTATTATTTTCAGCTGAGAATAATGAGCTGGAGTTATTCACGCTATTTGTTTTTGCTTCTCTCTAGGAACCGGATCAGCCGTTTGTGGACTGAGACGTTCCCTCTGCAACCAGCACTTTGTTTTGAAGCGTTCCCCCCCCCAAGTTTCTGTTTATTTGCCTGGCGCCAGCCAAGCCTTGCCCTCTGGTGGCTTACAACACAATACGCGAATTCAGACAGCCAACGGTGGTGATACTCCAGGGCAGCGCAGCAGCTATGCAGCTTGAAATCCAAGTAGCACTCAACTTCATCATTTCGTACTTGTACAATAAGCTGCCCAGGCGACGTGTCAACATTTTCGGCGAGGAGTTGGAGCGACAGCTGAAACAGAAATACGAGGGACATTGGTACCCGGACAAGCCATACAAAGGGTCTGGATTCAGGTGTATACATGTCGGGGAGAAAGTGGACCCAGTTGTAGAGCAAGCAGCCAAAGAAAGTGGGTTGGACATTGAGGATGTCCGCAACAACCTGCCTCAGGACCTCAGTGTCTGGATTGATCCTTTCGAGGTGTCTTATCAGATTGGGGAGAAGGGACCTGTCAAGGTGCTCTATGTGGACGACAGTAATGAGAATGGGCTGGAGTTGGACAAGGAGATCAAGAACAGCTTTAACCCAGAGGCCCAGGTCTTCATGCCCATTAGCGAACCCCTAGGCATGTCCCCCACCTCCAGTTCCCCGTCCCCACCGTTTGGCCAGTCGGCGGCGGTCAGCCCCACCTTCATGCGCCGTTCCACGCAACCTTTAACCTTTACCACTGCCAGCTTCGCCGCCACCAAATTTGGCTCCACGAAAATGAAAAGCAATGGGCGGAACGCCAACAAGGTGTCCCGAAACTCCCCCACCAACCTGGGCCTGAATGTAAACAACCTCCTGAAGCAGAAAGCCATGTCCACATCCATGCATTCTCTCTACGGCGTCGGCTTGGGCGGTCAGCCGCAGAAACCCTCTGCCCTGTCTCCCAACGCCAAGGAGTTCGTGTTCCCCAATCTCCAGGGGCAGGGCAGCCCAAGTGCAATGTTCCCCGGGGAAACGCCCCTCAATCTCAGCCCTCTCCCGTACAATAATGCCTTTGACGTGTTTGCAGCCTATGGGGGCCTTAACGAGAAGTCCCTCATGGACAGTCTGAGTTTCAGCTTGAGCAACATGCAGTATTCTAACCAGCAATTCCAGCCAGTGATGGCCAACTAGAAAGCGAGAATACTACTAACGACCAGAGATATGTGATGGGACAGCAGAAAGTTCACGTTTGGAAAATCCCAAAAAAATGGAAAAAACAAAAAGAAAATCGCAAAGCAACACTTCAACTGTAAAGTCCCGGTGAATAAGTCAAACGATGAGCCCGAGGGTGAACCATGTTGTTCCCTTGAGTATTTTTGTCATTCTTTTTACGATTAAGCTTGTTGTACAATCGAGCTTAGTTATCTAAACTCATATTATTATTATTTATTTTTTTTTTTAAGTTGTTTTCTTTTGCCAACCAAGCACAAAATTATTTTTACTGACTGTTTTAAGATATCTTTATGAAGAAGAAAACTACAAATCAAGGCCTCTAATAGTATTCAAGGTATAGTTACACAGCCAATTTTTCCAAGGATTGGCCTGAATGCTGAATGAGGGATTTCTTGGTCTTTTTTCTAACTGTATAATTAATTTAGTAGAAAGTTTGTAAAATATCAGAGTATATATTGTTTCTACGACATATTGCATTTATATCTTTTTACTACTCCAGTGATCTGTGATGGCTGCAGCAGCTTTTGTTATATTTTTTTTTATTGAAATTGTAAAATGAAATCCATCTTTAAAAACATCAACTATTCTAAAGATTGTGTACAGAATATTCCATTGTGTTGGGATTTAAAAATATTTGCTTTTTGGGGGAAAAAAAATAAATAAAAATAAGAGTTGTATTTTCTGTTAAGAGTTCAAAGATTTTTGCTATACTATGGACAAAATGTAATCGTATATTAATTTTGTACCAACATTGTGCAATACTTGACAAAAACAAATAGTATAACAAAGTATTTGGAGTCAGTGTCTTACATGTAAAGAGGGACTGATAGTTTATTAAGTTTGTATTAAAATGCTTGAAATTATACTCTTGGTCTTAAGCTTTTTATTCAAATCTTCATTTTATATCTCTACTCTTTCACTGCTCTCATTACAAACTGAATATTACTCATACATGCTACAAGATTACCGTTTTACTGTTCTTGTTTTCAGTCCCCTTGTCTTCTCAAGATGCAAGAGTACATTTCCATAAATGGGTTTCCATAATGCAAGTAGCCATGACTCATAGTGTAGCGGTCAGATCAGAATTTATTCTTATAGTCATGAATTGTAAGTTGCGCTCCTCATTTGCATTCATCCATTTGCCAGATGCTTTTATCCAATGCGTTTAAGGTGCATTTTATCAGTATATGTATTCCTTGAACTGTGACCTCGTTGTTGCGAGCGCCATGCTCTTTCAGAAGAATAGAGGAGCTTTGTTTAATGGGATTATTAGAGGTTGATATTTAAATAATTCCAGGTTGTTTTTAATACTAGTTGCCCCCTAAACCACAAGCATACACTAAACCTTCATAAAGAGAAAGACTAACCCGGTTTTTTATGCAAAAGCAAGTTCATATATTTGTATGTTTTGAAGATGAGCATTTGAATCTGTTTTGGATTCTCCCATGATGCTATTGCAGAACTATGTGAAGGCTGAGCTATGTTTTGCGGTATCGTTGTTGCTGTGCCTCCCGTGTTTTTCACAGCCGTATAAACAGGTGCTGCTGGATTCAAAATGAGCGGTTGTTCGATTAATGTCAGCTAGCTGGTCTAAGCATTTAACAGCTCTTCTGATTCCAGTAAGCAACATGGATCTATATTTAGAGCTCTAATTAAGTAAGTTGATTGAGCAAAGTGAATTTAGGAGGGAATTCGCAGATGAGTTAACCCACAACCTCACTTTCTCTGGTAGATTTTTTTCACCCTCCCTTTCCTGCATAATGTCGTTGTGTCTAATAGAGCGAGCTTTCTGAGTCTTACAGCTAAATTAACTAATACACTGTGAGGCTCTCTGTGAAAGAAATGGAAATAAGGAAAAAACAATAGCACTTTTATTAATTTGTTCACAAATGCTGTTTTCACAAGATAAGAATTAAAGGTTCTTTGTTGGTATCTGTGGTTCTATAAAGAACCTTTAACATTGACCTTTCCATTCCACAAAAGGTTCTTTATAGTGGGGAAAGGTTCTTAAGATTATTAAAGGAATAGTTAAGCCAAAAATGAAAGTTTGGTGAATATTTACTCGCCCTCAGGCCATCCAGGATGTAGTGGAGTTTGGATTAGCATTACTTGCTCACCAGTGAATCCTCTGCAGTGAATGGGTGCCGTCAGAATGAGAGTCACAATAATCCACAAGTAATCCACACCACTCCAAGTCCAGCAGTTTTATGAAGTGAAAATCTGCATGTTTCTAAGAAACAAATCCATCAAGACGTTTTAAAGCCTTCTATCCATAATATCGCTTTCTTCATGGACAAAGTTGTCTCGCCTGATTCAGGAGAGATATATGCACAGATCAAGCACTGTTTACAAGCAAAACACTTATTTTAAACAAATATGCTGGTGGATTTTGATGGGAGAGGTCAACAGGGTATGGACATTTTCACTGGATAAAACATTTTTTCGGATTATGGACAGGTATTTTAGCCAGAAGTGATGGTTTAAAGTTAAAACGCCTTAATGATGAATTTGTTTCTTACAAACATGCAGCTTTTCACTTGTAAGATGTTAATTGATGGACTGGAGTCATGAAGATTACTTGTGGATTATTGTGATGTTTTTATCAGCTGTTTGGACTCTCATTCTGACGGCACCCATTCACTGCAGAGCATCCATTGGTGAGCAAGTGATGCAATTCTGAACATCTGAAAATCTGTTCTGATGAAGAAACAAACTCATCTATATTTTGGATAGTCTGACGGTGAGTAAATTTTCAACAAATTTGTATTTTTGTGTGATCGATTCCTTTAAAGTTTTTTTAAGAACTGTTCACTGAAAGGTTCGTTTAAAAACACAAAAATGGATATTCTGTTGCATCCCTGCAAAAACCCCCTTTATTTTTGAGAGTGTATGAGGCATAACAAATTCTTCCTCCAAATATGGCTTAAGTAATTAGCTTACGAAGCATTTTAGACCTCATTTGCAAATTTGCACTGAGGCACTTGCTCTCAACTGTCAAAGCTACCACCTTCTACCAGAACATCAACCTTTTCCTATAGCCTCAAAACGCAGAATAAAGAAGGCCGCATGCCAGGCTTAATTGTCTAAGTGGAGGTCAGGAAAAGAAAACCCTCGGAGGACGTCTTCATGTGCCTCTGTGGCTGCACATTTGTGTGTAGGTGTTAAGCTTGGCAGCTCCCTTTCAGTGCAGCTTTGAACTTTGCCAACTCAGTGAGTCAAATAGATGAGTTGCACCACGTTGAGACAGGTGCAGGCTTCAGGGTGGCAGCAGAAGATATGATTACACTCGCTGTTTATCACCGAACGCTAGGGGAAGAGGATAGCCACAGATTGGGAATACCTCAGCCTCTGTCCTTGGAGGAGGTGGAGGGCTGGCAGGTTGTGGGTGATGAAACACTGCGGGGGATGATGGGAAATTTGAGCGCTTAGTCACTGAAGGGAATCACATAGATATTTATACATATGGAAAGTTTGAAACAAAAGTTTAAGAGGAGCATTTATAAACATTATATTTCGAACATACAACTTTTTTTTTCTTTTTTTTTCTTATAATGCTCACCAGGGCTGCATTTATTTATGCAAAAATTCAAAATATTATGAAGTATTTTTACAATTGAAAACAACTTATTTCTATTTCAATATATTTTAAAATATAATTTATTCCTGTGATGCAAATCTGAATTTTCAGCATCATTACTCCAGTCTTCAGTGTCACATGATCCTTCAGAAATGATTCTAATATGCTGATTTGATGCTCAAGAAACCTTTTTATTATTATTATGAATGTTGAAAACAGTTCGCATTTTTGTGAAAACTGATACTTTGTTTCAGAATTATTTGATGAAAGAGCAGCATTTATTTGAAGTCTGTCTTTAGTCACTTTTGACCAATTTAATGGGTCCTCGCTGAATAGAAGTATTAAGAAAAAACAAGTTATGTATATATTACAGTATACTAAAAGTATGAATAATACTGTTCACTATCTAAACTGATGATATGTGCTATTGTCTTGCATAGCTAGACTAACAGCATAAGTCTGTTACACATATTCATCTTTTTTTGGTCGAGAAATATACACTTAGACAGGAAGAAACTGTGTGACCAACATGTAAAGCGGTTTGTTTTGTTTTTACATGCCATAGCTATTTCTATAAAAATTTTAATCTAAAGCCATTTTTAGATTTCTAGGGTCAGAAATGATCCATGCATCATAGACGTGTGACGTGTGAATTCTTCCACAAGCTTTCTCCTTTAATAATTTACTTTTACTTTAATTTTGAAATGCCTTTGCTGAATCAAACTGGCCTAGTATTAACAACTCTGTCAGTTTCAGTAATTCAGAGGCTCAGAGAGCAGAAGTATTGCTTTTTGTGACAGTGGGACTGTGATAGGGGCTGGTGTTGTGTGAAGACTTCCACTTATGTGGTGCAGATGGGAGATGTTCCCAGTGCCACAGGAATGAAACTCAGCACTGCTGCAACTAGCTTGCTGACTTTTCCAAAGAAGGAAGGGCTTTGACTTTAGGCTTCTCACAGGTTTACTTGCAAAGATTTCACACTGTTCGCTTCTGTGTTTAATTAATGAACCTCATTAGAGTGACCAGATGTCCATTTTGTGTGCTCTGGCTTTTTCTCCCTACATTTTCCTTGTAATTTAGAGGTTTCACCCTACACTTCATCAACCAGATTTCTTTAAAAGCCATTTGCATGGCTACGAGATACACAAAAATTTTGGAAAATTAATAAAATGATCTTTAATCATTTTAAAATGATGAGGGCTAAAACATAGCCCTCATGTACAATTACTTTAATACTATAATATTACTGTATAATTCAAAATAATGGAATTCAATAGGTTATATTACATAATTATAATATATAAAAAATGATATAATTAATAATAATTAGTTTTTCACAATCAAATAAATCTGTGGCACTTTGGTAATGCATTAAACTTAGTGACGAACAAACAATATATATGTATTGTATATCTTTAACCCTTTGATGCATGAATTACATTCAAATCTGAAATAGCTTATTTTTCTTTCAAAAACACAGATATAATCATTACCAAATAATGTATTTGGAAAGATTTACACATCTCTTCTGCAAAAAGTTGATAGTACAGTCGTGGCCAAAAGTTTTGAGAATGTCAGAAATATTAATTTTCACAAAGTCTGCTGCTTCAGTGTTTTTAGATCTTTTTGTCAGATGTTACTATGGTATACTGAAGTAAAATTACAAGCATTTCATAAGTGCCAATGGCTTTCATTGACAATTACATTAAGTTTAAGCAAAGACTCAATATTTGCAGTGTTGACATAATCAATGCTGGGAGTTTGTCAGAATTTGTGGGTTTTTGTTTGTCCACCCGCCTCTTGAGGATTGACTGCAAGTTCTCAATGGGATTAAGTTCTGGGGAGTTTCCTGGTCATGGACCCAAAATTTCAATGTTTTGTTCCCCAGGCCACTTACTTATCACTTTTGCCTTATGGCAAGGTGCTCCATCATGCTGGAAAAGGCATTGTTCGTCACCAAACTGTTCTCGGATGGTTGGGAGAAGTCTCAAAACTTTGGTCTCCTAAAGTTGATTCAGCTGTGGGATCAGGGCACCTCCAGTGCAGAGCTTGCTCAGGAATGGCAGCGGGCAGGTGTGAGTGCATCTGCACGCACAGTGAGCCCAAGACTTTTGGAGGATGGCCTGGTGTCAAGAAGGCCAGCAAAGAAGCCACTTCTCTCCAAAAAAAACATCAGGGACAGATTGATCTTCTGCTGAAAGTATTGTGAATGGACTGCTGCGGACTGGGGCAAAGTCATATTCTCCAATGAAGCCCCTTTCCGATTGTTTGGGGCATCTGGAAAAAGGCTTGTCAGGAGAAGAAAAGGTGAGCGCTACCATCAGTCCTGTGTCATGCCAACAGTAAAGCATCCTGAGACCATTCATGTGTGGGGTTGCTTCTCATCCAAGGGAGTGGGCTCACTCACAATTCTGCCCAAAAACACAGCCATGAATAAAGAATGGTACCAAAACACCCTCCAACAGCAACTTCTTCCAACAATCCAACAACAGTTTGGTGAAGAACAATGCATTTTCCAGCACGATGGAGCACCGTGCCATAAGGCAAAAGTGATAACTAAGTGGCTCGGGGACCAGAACGTTGAAATTTTGGGTCCATGGCCTGGAAACTCCCCAGATCTTAATCCCATTGAGAACTTGTGGTCAATCCTCAAGAGGCGGGTGGACAAACAAAAACCCACAAATTCTGACAAACTCCAAGAAGAGATTATGAAAGAATGGGTTGCTATCAGTCAGGATTTGGCCCAGAAGTTGATTGAGAGCATGCCCAGTCGAATTGCAGAGGTCCTGAAAAAGAACGGCCAACACTGCAAATACTGACTCTTTGTATAAATGTCATGTAATTGTCGATAAAAGCCTTTGAAACGTATGAAGTGCTTGTAATTATATTTCAGTACATCACAGAAACATCTGAAACAAATATCTAAAAGCAGTTTGGCAGCAAACTTTGTGAAAACAAATATTTATGTTATTCTCAAAACTTTTGGCCACGACTGTAGATATTTCAGATAGCTGCCACTGCTTTCGTCAGCCAATTTTGAATTTATGTTGTCATGAATAAAAAAATACAATGACATAAAAAGAGGACAGTCATACGGAGTTATGAGTAAGAGTCAAAGATCAGCCTGCCATGGTTGTTTGGATGTAACATCACACTCTGAATGGTTAAAAATAGCTTTTAAAGATCTGCTGTAATGGGTGTTATGCATCAAAGGGTTAATATTAGGTAAGTCAATATAGACATTATGTTATAATATAATATTCATGCACAACAGTTTTTGACTGCTAAATATAGCATGATAGTATAATAAAGTTTATCTATTGACCCAGATGACTTCAACTCAGGACATCTTCTGCCAGTTTAAACATTAAACTAGAAGATAAAGCTATACAAGAACTATATAATCAGTAGCCATATCTAGAATTAATTATTGTTTGTTTCATTTAATCTTTAACCAGAACCTTGAATTGCATGGATATTTGCATTGACTCTGTCATTTTGGTAATGTGTAACCTGCATTGTTTTACAATGCCTGAGATGATACGTTAAACAAATGGCAAACGTCATAACACTTGTAATATTTTATTTAGCTGTGCCGATGGGAGCCCGTGGCCATGCTGGAGCTCGCTGAATGAACGTGGGAGGTTCTGCTCGGCCTGTCGTGGGAGGTGTTGCATAACTGCGTGGATGCCACTGTCTTCAACAACACGTTAGTGCAAGGGAAAGGATGGCATGCTTCCCAAATGCCATGACAGGTTGCCCCGATCTCACTGTGTGCTTGTTTGTTCTTCAGAAATATCTGTTGTTGCAATTACGTCAATTCCCTTAGGTGTCGATGGAGTTGAGCAGTTAAAACAGACATTGCTTTCTGTTGTTTTTCTCTGCTCAAGGACTCTGTATGATTCTGTTTCATGCGAGGCATGAATACAAACAGAAAGTCTGAGTTTGTCTTTCAAAGAAACTCAGAGCCTTGAAGAATCAGAAGTGGGTGGATGAGATGACCTGTGCTCAGCTGCAATCTGGCGCTCCAGGAGCTTCATCTCTTCTTGGTTTGAACTGGTCTAGGGGCAATTATCCATCATTATTTAGGCTGATCTGAGCTTATTATTATGGGTCATGGTCTAGGTTGAATTGTAGTCAGTGCTTGTCCTAATTTGATCATCTTTGGTCATATCTGTCTAGACTGATACTGGGACAGGTATGATTACCATTTGGGTTTATTTGGTT
The DNA here is from genome assembly GCA_036784905.1 of Acrossocheilus fasciatus. NCBI lineage: Eukaryota > Metazoa > Chordata > Actinopteri > Cypriniformes > Cyprinidae > Acrossocheilus > Acrossocheilus fasciatus. The sequence goes on along the minus strand of JAXUIB010000026.1, from coordinate 4,427,219 downwards.
AGTTTTGGCTTTAGATTTTGGGCTGATCTAGAATCAGTTATGGGTCATTATTGGGGGTGATCTACGGTTAGTTTAGGGTTAGATATAGTTGTTATGGGTTGTGGTCTAGGTTGATATTGAGCGATTTATAGTCAATGCTTGTGCTTATTTGGTCATCTTTTTGGGCTGATCTGGGATCAGATCTGGGGTCATTATTGGGCTGATTTAGGGTTAACAATGCACCATTATTTAGACTGATCAGAGGTCATTATTTTGGTTCATGGTCTAGGCTGATATTCGCTCAGTTATAATCAATGTTTGGGCTTATTTGGTCACTTTTGGCTTATTTCTTCGGTCTGATCTGGAATCAGTTATGGGTAAATATTAGGGCTGATCTAGGGTTAGTTTGCACCATGCAGTATCAGGGCTGATCTGAGGTCATTATTATAGGTTGAGGTCTAGGTTGACGTTGGGTCAGTTATAATTAACAGTTGGACTTAATTGGTCACTTTTGGCTTATTTTTTGAGCTGATCTGAGAACAATTATGGATCATTATTAGTGATGATCTAAGGTTAATTTGCACCGGTATTAGGGCTGATCTGAGGTCATTATTATGAGTTGTGGTCTAGGCTGATACTGGGTTAGTTGTAATTATTAGGCTTATTTGGTCACTTTTGGCTTATTTCTTCGGTCTGATCTGGAATCAGTTATGGGTAAATATTAGGGCTGATCTGGGGTTAGATATGCTTAATAATTAGAGCTGATCTGAAGTCATTATTATGGGTCATGGTCTAGGCTGATACTTGCTCAGTTATAATCAACGTTTGGCCTATTTTGGTGACTTTTGTCTTATTGTTTAAGCTGATCTGAGATCAGTTTTGGGTCATTTTTGAGGCTGATCTAGGGTCAGCTATACACCATTTTAAGGCTGATCTGAAGTCATTATTAATCATGGTTTTAAAATCAGCCTATGGGTTTATCTGAGTCAAGTTATGGGTCAATATTCACTCTTTATTTCACCTGATTTGGAATTAGTTCATGGTTTAAGCTTATGTGGTGCCAGTTAATTATGATGGTTTTCGGGATGACTTCCCGACATCATTTAATTAAAAAATTAAATAAAATAAAAAAAATAAAAATTGCAGTTCTCTTTTGTGCTGCCAATGAAGCAGAAATTTGTAAGCCAATGAGGAATGTATTTTTAAATGAACTTTCTTGCTTATAGGTCTTAAGGGAAACTTTGTTCTCACAAACACTGACTCGAAAAAGTAAAAGGTACTGCTGTCATCTCACTAGAGTTTGTGAGTTCACAAACCCCAAATCATGCGGTTTTCTTTTCTGAAGTTCTGCTAATGAAGACCTAGTGAGAAAAAGAGTGCAAGAGAGTGAGAAAAGAGAGAGAGGATATGAGGTTGGGTGTCACTTGTGTGACAGAATGTGTATGACAGGATGTGTCAATATATGTTCTGTGTTTCTATGTGTGTGTGGTCATGAAAAATGTGCACATTTGTCTAGTTGTAAATGCCTATGAATGAAACTGCTTATACTTGCAACTAGGAAAGTGTGAGATACATGTCAAATGCACATATAATTGTTTGACTGGATTTAGCTATGGCTAAATTTGCAGTGGTTGGTGAGGATACTATGAGCCTATCTGGTCAGAGGCATTTTTATGAGGCAATTTTTATTAGAAGCTGGTGTGATTCACTGGCTCCGGTCCACAGCTTGGCTTCTGCCGACGTCAGCACTCAGGGCTGCCAGTTTTAGCAGGGGAGGGTGTAAACACAGCCTGCTCTCAGCGAGATGAACAGAGGAACAGCCAAACCACAACACTGAACCTACATTCACAACTAGAGCACTCTGTAGGCCTCCAGGGAGCTGCTGTAGGTTTAATTATGCAGGCTGGTAAAACCTGTTCACTGCACAGGTGGGAGAAACGTTATTTTGAGCCGTTAGGTTATGCAATGTAAAATTCGAGAATAATTAGTGAGAAAAGCTCTGGCTCATGCTGAAGCAGGGGTTTGTGGGCCAATGATAATAATAAACCAGTAAAAACTGTGCTCCAAAAATGGCTAAAAACCACATTATGATGATATGATATATTATATGATGATGGTGTTTTTGTGAATTCTAGCGGGTCCTAAGTTGTCATTTAAAGTCATTAGTTGGTTCAACAGCTGATGATTGATTGTCTGGACTAGTGGCAGGTGGACATGGTCTTGACCTGGTAGACCATCTTGGTGAAGCTGGAACAAGCTGGTAGACCCCACCTTAGACCAGTAATATACCACCAAGAGAAGAACGGCATTGCTCAGAGGTTGCTCTTTCATAGCTCCCGAGAAATAACTTCCAAGTATCTCAGTATCAATGATAAAGATTTGTATATCTAATTGAATTTGTCTAGCATAGATCAAATCATTTGATCTTAAATATTTTAATGATAAGTATTTGCGTTCATATTAAAATGTATAACTTTGTATTGTAGACTTGAAAAATGTTTTAATTTGTAAAAATAAATAAATAAATAATACATAAAATATAGTGTTGGTCCCCTGCCTGATTTTTTAATTTTTTGCATATTTGTCACACTTAAAAGATGCAGATCATCAAACAAATTTTAATATTACACAAAGATAAAGCAAGTAAATACAAAATGCAGTTTTTAAATGATGATTTCATTTATTAAGGGAAAAAGGCTGTCCAAACCTACCTGGCCCTACATGAAAAATGAATTACCCCCTCCTGTTAAATCATGAAAGAACTGTGATTAACCACATTATTTTAGAAAGCTGAGTTAAATTTCACTAGCCAAACCCAGGCCTGATTACTGCCAGACCTGTTGAATCAAGAAATCACTTAAATAGATCCTGTCTGACAAAGTGAAGCATGTTTAAAGAGCAACACATCATGCCGGGATCTTAAGAAATTCATAAACAGATGAGAAACAAAATAGTTTACATGTATCAGTCTGGAAAGGTTTATAAAGCCATTTATAAGGCTTTGGGACTCCAGCAAACCACGGTCAGAGCCATTATCCACAAATGGAGAGAACTTGTAACAGTGATGAACCTTCCCAGGAGTGGCCGGCCTACCAAAATTACTCCAAGAGTACAAAGACGACTCATCCAGGAGGTCATAAAAGAACCCAGAACAACATCTAAAGAACTGCAGGCCTCACTTGCCTCAATTAAGGTCAGTGTTCATGATTCAACAATAAGAAAGAGACCGGGCAAAAACAGCATCCATGGGAGAGTTCCAAGGCAAAAGCCACTGCTGACCAAAAAGATCACAAAGGCTCGTCTCACATTTGCCAAAAATTATCTTGATTATCTCCAAGACTTTTGGGCAAATATTCTGTGGACTGATGCGACAAAAGTTGAACTTTTTGGAAGGTGTGTGTCTCGTTACATCTGGCGTAAAACCAACACAGCATTTCATAAAAAGAGCCTCATACCAACAGTCAAACATGGTGGTGGTAGTGTGATGGTCTGGGGCTGCTTTGCAGCTTCAGAACCTGGACGACTTGCCATAATTGATGGAACCATGAATTCTGCTCTCTATCAGAAAATCCTGAAGGAGAATGTCTGGCCATCAGTTTGTGACCTCAAGCTCAAGCAGCAGGTTATGCAGCAGGACAATGATCCCAAACACAGCAGCAAGTCCACCTCTGAATGTCTCAAGAAAAACAAAATTAAGGTTTTGGAGCGGCCAAGTCAAAGTCTGGACTTAAATCTGATTGAAATGCTGTGGCATGACCTTAAACAGTCTATTCATGCTCGAAAACCCTCCGATGTGGCTGAATTAAAACAATTCTGCAAAGAAGAGTGGGCCAAAATCCCTCCACAGCGATGTGAAAGACTCATTGCCAGTTATCGCAAACGCTTGATTGCAGTTGTTGCTGCAAAGGGTGGCACAACCAGATATTAGATTTAGGGGGCAAACACTTTTTCACACAGGGCCATGTGGGTTTGGATTTTGTTTTCCCTTCATAATAAAAAAAACTTCATTTAAAAACTGCATGTTGTGTTTACTTGTGTTATCTTTGATTAATATTTAAATCTGTGGTGTATTTTATTTATTTAAATTTCCTATATAAAGTGCCCTTAGAATCTACTTTTAAAGGGAAGAAAATTTAATACAAGTTAAGTTAATAATACTACTACTACTACTACTACTACTACTAATAATAATAATAATAATTATTATTATTATTGTTGTTGTTGTTGTTGTTAATGTGTCTATTCCAATGTTTCAGGCAACAGATTTTTATTTATTTATTTATTTTTGTGGATCTATAATTATTATCATTATTATTATTATTGTGTGTCTCTTGTAGTGTTTCAGATATTATTTATTTATTTAGTTAGTTGGTTAATTGAATAACAAACAAACAAACAAACAAACAAACAATTGTAGTCTGAAACATTAGTAGAGACACAACAATAATAATAATGATAATAATAATGTTACTTTGCTTGTCTTCTTATATAAGACAAAGATAGAGATTGTTTTTCTTCTTTCTTATGGGCAGCTGATACTCCAAACATAATTCGTTCAGAAAGCAAAGCTTCAGGGAGTGTTCAAACAGTAATTTACATGTTCATGTGATTCATGAGTTTGCATGATTTATATGACCCATGTGGAAAACAACCAGGAGAAAAGGGGAAGTTTATACATATCTGTTGATGTGATTGGCTGGACTATATGAACAAGCTCCTCTTGAATATGTGTTGGGAACTCCATTTCAGACGGGTGCAGTTGATTCATTCCCAGCACTCGATACTCTACCATTGAGTGCTATTTTGCCCAGAGCCACAAACGACCCTTTTCTTAATAAGGTCAGACATAACCTCTATTGCCCACGTCCAACTCAGGCCTTGACCCAACTAGACAGTCCATTCCCTAAGATAGAAACACACAAATCATACCTCTGTCAGTCGTCAAATACAGCCTGTGAGTATAAATAGCTATGGATTGGACTCTCATCTCTTATCTCTGCTATAGCCAAAGACACGTCAGTGAACCGCAAATCACAGCCATGTCCTCCTACAAACCCTGCTCTCCCGGCCATGTGTGTGTGTGTGTGTGTGTGTGTGTGTGTATGTGTGTGCGTGTATATAGCCTCATATATTCTCACAGTCTATTCCTGTGTTGGACATTTGGCTTTATTCAGTGGTTTTGAGAGATTTGAAGGGAAGTACAGCATTTGTCTGAAGCAATGCATGCACGTTTTGCTCTTGAGGTGAGACTGGAATTGATGGAAGAGTTAATTCAATCAATATTATTGTTGCTTTTGAATGGTTACCATCTGTTACTTGAACAGAATGATCTGGAATGGAGTTCCCACTGCTTAAAAACAAAAGAATGGCAGTTTGTTTTTCAATCTACTCCATTTTGCTTTGATTCCAGCATATTCTAGTTACATTTACTATTTGGCATCTGGGAATTAAAAGAAAAAACACTCAAGTTAGTTACATTAAAGGAATAGTTCAGCTCATTATTTATTCAACAAAATGGAATGACACTGAGGCTGTCAAAGTTCAAAGTGACAAGATAGCACCAGAGAAGTATAGTCCATATGACTTGCGCTCTATATTCAAAGTCTTCGACTCATATCATAGCTTTGTATGAGATACAGACTGAATTTAAGTTTTTATTCAGTGAAATCTTGCTCTCACTGTCCTCATTCACATCTATTCAGTTATGATACAACTGTATACAACATGTCACGTTAATCTTATTAATTTTGCATCTTACAAATTTCATATTCATAAATTTCACTTGTGAAAAACCTAACTTTGGGTGAAAAATCTAACTTTATGTATTTTTCATGTTTTATTCTTCTTAACTGTTTTAATTCATTTTAAATTCCTTGTTTTTTATTGTTTTGATTATTCTTTATGATTATTTTAATTCCTTTTATGTAAAGCACTTTGAATTACCATTGTGTATATAATGTGGTGTATAAATAAACCTTGCTTTGCCTTGCCTTATATTATTGTTAAGTGAAGCAGGCTGTACATTAAAAGATTCTCGAAATCTCTACAAAAAAAAAAAAAAAGAAAAGAAAAAGAAAACCTAATTCTTCAAATATTTGAGAGCTTTATAAGTATTTATTTGAGTATTATTTGTATACTATTATAGATTTGATCAATATTATAAATTAGTTTTTACGTTTATATGTCTTCAGAATTCATTTTAATTTGAAGTTATGTTTTAGTAATTTTGCTATGTGATTTTTGTTTTCATTTTTTTTAAATAGATCTATATAGCTTTTAATTAATTTTTATTTCACTTTTAGTTTTAATCATAGTACTTAAAGTTATTTTAGTTAGTTGCCAAGGCAACATTTTCAATAAATATTAGTTTTTCGTCTAATATTTATATTTTATTTTGGATTTATTTCAATTACTGAAAAATATTTTTATTAATTTTAGTTATACTTAACTTTTAACTTTATTTTAACAATTTAACTTTTAACTATTTAGCTTTATTTTTCGTTTCCTTTGTCTTTATTTTCTTTTTGTTTTATAAGTAGTTTTATACATTATTGTATCGTTTTCATTAATACAAATTGAAAACAAAAGGTGACATTGGGGGAAAGACTAAGAGAAATATGACTTTCAGTCTGCTTCTCACTGTGTGTTTTTATTATTCTCATTGTGGTGTTTCATAGACCCAAAGCTCATGCATTTTTATTTAATGAAATAATTCATTTTCTTTAGGATTTCTCACTTTGTTTTACACAGAAGAAAGAACAGGACACGAGAGTGAGTAAATTATTCATTTTATTTGCAGTGAACTGTCCCTTTAAATTCCACCCTTCTGTCCACATTAAAATATATTTTGAGAAGAACAGTTTGTTGAAATTTAACCCTTGTTTACAGCTGACTGTTTTTTTAGTTAAAAAAAGAAGGCAATCCTGTCAGTGATGATACATGAACTCCCAGCATTGTGTCCTTGAGTAACCTTAACCTCAGGCTGCTGTAATTAGTGCACCACAAGTCCCGCTGGATAAACACGTCCGCTAAATGACAATGCTAAATGCATGTGCTCATTGGGCACCCAAAACAGTTTTGGGAACATTAGAGCTGTGAGGGTGTTTTAGCATTAGCCATACAGAGCAGGTCACAGGTCAGCAATGTCAAAGGTCAGACAAGGTTGCATGTTTTAGTCAAAGACAACATGTCAACCATTGGTTCAGTCTTTCCTTCAGGCTTCTAATAAAAGTCTTGGTTCAGATCTCCTCACATTACCGCTAGTTTGCTAAAGCATAAATAGACACCCTCGAATGTAGCTCCCCGTCACCGCACGTGTTTGTTGCGTAGTTGAAAGTAGCTATGCGGGCATTTGTTTCCTTTCTCTCCTCTCACTCACACACAACAGAACAGAGAAGGACTTTAGTATAATGTGATGGTGCCCTTGCTGATACAGGCCTCCCTTTATGTTGCGTGTAATCTGAGCTTTCAGTGCCAGGACTGAGCCTCTCTCCCCCTGAATGGAGCGCTGTGGGCCAGGCCGCTGTTTCCTGTGCTTTCACTCTGCTTAGCTCGGCACTACGATTATAGTAAAGCCAGGGGTGGGACGAACACATTTGTGCTGAGGAGACAGGCTCTCTCTCTCTCTCTCTCTCTCTCTCTCTCTCTCTCACACACACACACACACAGAGACACGGTGAAGGTGAATGATGGCAGCAAACTCACAAACAGAGTTTGAGAAGTCTCAAGGGCTTTGGATGTTGTGAGTAAGTCACGTTTAGCATGCTGTAATAGTGTCAGAGCACGATTTTGGTTCTCTTGTGCTCAGCTGAATTGGTACTAAGGCTAAAATTTACACAGTATAAACTGCATCCCAGTTCACAGGGTCCCTACGCAGTGCCCCCTACACACAGAGCAGGGATTATCTACAGAACACACCGAAATGTTAAATGTATATATCTATTATGGGGTGAACGAGACATGAGACGTGCAGATCCATCTGTAGGGCTTTATTCATAGACATGGTCATACACAGGCAGGGTCAAAAACTGGCAAACAGGTATATAGAGGGCAAGTCATAAGAGCAGTCCAGTAAACACGCGTGGGTCGATCGACAGCAGACATAATCCCGGGGGCAAAACAAAGAGCAATAATCCATGTACACAAGCAAAGGTCCAGGCAGGAGCAAACAGAGTCCGAACGACAAGACGAAAGAGGAAATCCAAAATACACAGTCGAGAATCAGAACATGGGAAAACAGGCAAGGCAATGTAAGACCATGATTAAACTATGGCAGTAGAACTGGCTCTGTAGAGTAGCTACTGCTAAACAATACTCAGCGATCTGAAAGAGGAACTTCAGGGCTTATAAAGTGTACCCCCGAAGGAGTGGCTTCCAGACGCTCCAAACTCAATACAATCCAGGAGGACGGTGGAGCAGAGGCGGAACAGGGGGAGGGACGGAGGGCCAGGTCCCTGAGGAAGTGGAGAGACCGAGGACTTAGGCCATGCCGGCAGAGCAGAGCACTGAGGTGGAGCAGAGAACCAGGGCAGAACCAGCAGAGCAAGAAGCCAGGACAGAGCAGGAACCCAGAGTGGAGCCAGAGACCAGGACGGAGCCGAAAGAGCAGAAACCCACCAGGGCGGAGCTGACAACAGGAGTCCACCAGGGCGGAGAAGACATAACTGGAGTTCACCAGGGCAGAGCAGACGGAACTGGAGCCCACTAGGGTGGAGCAGATGGAACTGGAGTCCACCCGAGTGGGACAGAAGACCACCAGGCTGGACCAGACGGAGCAGTAGACCACCAGAGCGGGACAGAAGACCACCAGGACGGAGCAGACGGAGCAGTAGACCACCATGGCGGAGCAGAAGACCACCACGGAGGACCAGACTGATCAGGAGACCTCGGCAGAGACTGAGACCTAAGAGGAGCAGAGACAGACAACACAGACAGTGCATTCATGGTCTCAGGGACCGTGGCAAGGAACACAAGAAGTTCATCAATATTTTCCCTGGTGACAACTAAGCGGGCAGACAGTTCATAATCTGACTCATGGAGTGGAACTGGACAGAAAGACAGTTCATTAGTAGTTTCTTTGGCACTGACTGGGCTAACGGGACGGACACGAAGTGCATTTGTAGTTTCTGAGCTCATGACAGGCAGGTTTAAGAGTTCAAAGAGGTTTAAGAGTCTTTGGGCTGTGGCAAGGCTACAGGGGGCTCAGGTAAGGTTTCTGGGGTCGTGACTGGACAAGTGGGGCAAATAACAGGTTCATTACTTAACATGGGAAAAACAGGTAGTTCGAAATTAGACTTGGCGTTAACAGAAACCAGATCAGAAGACAGTTCAGAGTTAGATTCAACAGCTACAATCGTACAGACAGACTGTTCAAAATTGGGTGGATCGACTGAAACTGGACTGGTAGACATCTCAGTGAGTAAAACTACACTGGCAGACAATTCACAGTCAGACTCATTCGTAGAAACAGAACAAACTGATAGTTCAACGTCAAGAGCATTGATTATTGCTAAACGGCCTGACACCTCACACTCGGGTTCATTACTGGAAACTGGACAATCAGGCAGTTCACTTATGACCTCTCTGGCAATGGAGGATTAACAGGATTAACAGTGAGTACAGAAAGTTCATTTAAGGCTCCCATGGATGTGACTGGCTGGAATGAGAATTCCAAAACGGCGCTTGTAGTCGTAATAGAACAGTTAGGGAGTTCACTGACAGAATTCTCGGATGTGACAGACAATGCTGGGAGTTCAGAGACAGCTTCTACGGCTGGGTCGGGACAAGATAATAGTTCATAATTGGCCTCCGTGGCCGATTCAGAGCAGGACAAAAGTTCATAAGTGTGGCTGGTTTGGAACAAAGCAAGAGTTCATGAGCGGCCTCCATAGCTGTGACAGAACAAACAGGAAGTTCATACATGGCCTTCTTGGCTGGGACAGGACAGGCAGAGAGATCACAGATGGCCTCCATAGCCGTGACAAGACAGGCAGCGAGTTCACAGACAGCCTCCATAGCCTTGACAGGACAGGACGAGAGCTGATAAATAGATACCACTGACACCTCTGAAGGTTCTGCAGTAGTTGCCGCCACCTCTGGAGGTTCTACACTAGTAACCTCAGGACACAGGGAGAGTTCAGTAACGGTCTCTTCAACCGCGACATCACAGGCTGAGAGTGCATTGTTGGGCGCCACCACCATACAAGGAGTTGAAGCGAGCGCATCTGCGTTGGGAGGTTCTGCAACATGTGCCGCCACCTCTAGAGAAACTGCAGTGGGCACCATCGCCTCGGGGAACACGGCAGCGTGCGCCACTACATGGAATATATCTCTGGAGACATCACAGTGGACGCCGCGGTCTCTAAAGGTACAGTTGTGGTGTAAGAAGCCCAAATACACCATAAAGCGATCCCCACTGTGGGAAGAGCTACAGACAGGGGAATCAGTTCAGGAACAGGAAGGTCTGAGAGTGCTGGTTTAGGGATACAAGCTGCATGTGCTGACACCAGTGGTAGGTCCTCCACGCTGGATGCCAGTCTGGGAGACTGAAGAACTGACTTTGATGATCTAGGTGCAATAGACAGGGAGTGACAGGACTCTGGATAAGCAGACGAGACGTGACGAGACTCATGACAGTCGACTGTGACTTGACGTAACTCATGAAGATCATTGGTGACATGACTTGACTCTTGAAGATCAGTGGTGACGTGACTTGACTCATGAATGGCAGCTGTGACATGATGGGGCGTCGTTGTGGCCGCCATTTTGTGAGTGCGCTCCGGTGCGGCACCATTTCACGAGCGGGTTTAATTACCAGAGTTACCATCAATATACTCGAATGTGCCAGAGCCGGCGATTGACTAAACACCGCGGCCACCCTTATTGGCATGGATGCGATGTTGCGTTCCACTCCGATATGGGTGAATGAGGAAACGACTGACTCTGTAGAGTAGCTATTGCTAAACAATACTTGGCGATCTGAAAGAGGATGTCCAGGGCTTATAAAGCTTATCTGATTGGATGCAGCTGTGTGTGTGTAATCAGTGCAATGGATGATGGGAACTGTAGGGAACTGTAGTCCGGAGTGACATGTAACAGTCTGTGTGGTGTGAGACTCAATATTATGGAGAGGCGACCTCTTGTAGCAGTCAGATGGAAGGCCACGAACCGGATTCATGACAATATCAGGGTTGTTGTAGTTAACTAAAACTAAAACATTTTCATTGCTTGGAATAAAATAAACATTAACTGAAAATAAAATATAAAAAGCCCTAAACTTATTTTTATTTCAATTACTTGGCAAGGCAACATTTCTCATTCTCATGCAGTTTAACTTAAACTAAAATACTAACTTAAAGTACAAAAATAACTAAAACCAAATAAACTAAAAATAATAATTGGTAAATAGCAATGACAAATAAAACTATAAAGACAACACTATAAACACAAAAATGTATTTATTACATATATATGGCATTATATATAGCAAGTAAATAATTTATATAATAATATATACATACATACAGTGTATATATATATATATATATATATAGTATATACAATATACATATGTGTGTGTATGTATGTATCTGTCTATCTATCTATCTATCTATCTATCTATATATATATATATATATATATATATATATATATGTATGTATAAATGGAATGATAAACACATACACACATATGTACATATGTGTTTGTCTGTGTTTGTGTGTCTTTATATTTATACATTAGGAGTGTATATTTTTAAAAGAATATATACAAACACACACACACACACACACACACACATTTGTTTTTGTGAATTGTGGGGACATTCCATAGGCGTAATGGTTTTTATACTGTACAAACCTTATTTTCTATCACCCTACACCTAAACCTACCCCTTACAGGAAACTTTGTGCATTTTTACTTTCTCAAAAAAACTCATTCTGACTTATGAGGAAATGTCCTCATAAGTCACCTTCTCCTTGTAATACCTATGTCAAACCCATGTCATTATACAAATTTGTGTCCTCATATGTCACAAAAACGCGCGCGCACACACACACACACACACACACACACACACACACACACACACACACACACACACAAGACGCACAAACACGCACAAACACACTTTACACATTTTTTTTTACCTTAGGCATTAATGAAACAAGATTTTACACCCACCTGATTTTTCAAGCAAAAAATGTCCCAAATAAAATGTGAAATGAGGACATTGTCTATAGTTTAATTGGCCTCTTTTCTGGTTAATAAACAGGTTTTAATTTGTGGCAAGTAACTGTCCTCACCGTATAATAGAAAACAGAACCAGGGAGAATAACGATCTGTAAGGAATACCCATCTATTTTTCTCACTCTCTGGTTTTATTTTTATTTTTCACACTCTCTGGTTTTATTTAATGTTTCTCACTTCACGGTTTTATATTTATCATTTCACACTCTCTGGTTTTAGTTTTATGGTTTCATTGGGAGGGCGATCGAAGCCTGTTTGTGCTGATTAAATTATTACGTACATCCAATTTGCATCGATTATGATTATTATGATTATTATTATTTAACACTTTTCTCACAAGACATTGACTATTAATCGAGATTCAAAATCTGAATACAATTAACTATAATAAAAATGTAAATGAATAGTGCTTCTCCTTCAGTTTTACAGCATGAGGTTGTTTTATAGATATTGTAGGTATCACTTCTAATCATTACTGTCCTGATAGTAAAACTCTTCCTCTTTCTTAGTTCTTGCCAGGTTGACAATAAACTGATTGAAAAGATCTCTATATCTAATGACCAGAACATCATAAGAGACTTGCAGATGGTCTTTTTTGACCTGTTTCAGTATGCAAAAAGTTTTGTGAATGCAAATTAAGCTTTTCAAGTTCATTTAATTCATTTAACCACAAAGAAAAGGACATTTCAGGACACATGAGGCACACAATTCTAAATGGGCCATAACGGGTTGTTCTGTACACTCTTACACAAAACCCACTAAAATGAGGTCTGTTCTGGAAATGTGTTGACAAAGGCACCCCTTCCTCTGTGGCAGCCCACTTACATACGGGCCATTGGCATTGTTGTGATGTGTGTGTGTGTGTGTGTGTGTGTGTGTGTGTGTGTGTGTGTGTGAGGGGTGAGGTCAGAAACAGAGGTCCTGCAGGCAAACTGCCCAACACTCAAAGCAAACAAGCAGGCATTGTCAAGGCAATGTGTGGTTATCTCTGCATCGCATTTCAATGGATCTGAAAGACACAGTGACAGAGAGAGACCTTTTGATAAGCATTCACCACACTATTGTCAAAAGCAAAAACATAATCATGGCCTCACAATGTTCAAAAGTCAAAATTCAAGTCAAAAGTCATCAGTAGGGTCATCTGAATGAACCCGCTTTAGTATCCTAATACACGTTCTTGTTTTAAAAACGAGCAAAAAATATCTTTATTAAAACAGGTTATTAAAAAATACTGTTCTAGATTATGCAAAAAAAATTTTTTTTAACAAACTTACAGTATATATACAGTGCCCTCCATAAGTATTGGAAAAGTAAAGACAAAATTGCTCTTTTGGCTGGGGAGTCAAGACATTATTACCAAATAAAAAGAATATTATTTTTAGAGTTCATCCCAGTATTTGATGTGAGCATAAGTCTTGGGACAGTTGAACATAAGGCAGATATAAAAGATTAAAAGCTAGTATTTAGTTGCAGATCCCTTGTGCACAATCACAGCAGTGAGTCTGTGACCCGTAGACATCACCGGACTCTTGGTCTCATCCTTTCAAATGCTTTTCCCAGCCTTTAATGCAGTCAATTCCAATTGATGCTTGTTTTGGGGAGTTTCTGCCTTTACTCTCCTCTTCAGTTGGTGAAATTCATGTTCAATCGGATTTAAATCTAGAGATTGACTTGGGCAATCTAAGACTTTACATTTCTTTGTCCTTATAAACTCCTTGACTGAACTGGCAGGGTGTTTTGGGTCATTGTCCTGGTGCAATAGCACTTCCCAATGAATCTGGTGGCATTTTCTTGAATATTGGTAGGCAAGATGGTTTTGTACCCTTCCAAATTCATTCTGCTACTGTCATCATACATTAAGTCATCAGTAAAGATGAGAGGGCCTGTCCCAGAGGCAGCCATGCACGCCCATGCCATGACACCACCTCCACCATGCTTTACAGATGAGGCTGTATACTTGGGATCATTGCAGTTCCCTTTTTCTCCACATTTTTGCTTTCCCATCACTTAGATAAAGGTTCATCTTTGTCTCATCGGTCCATAAACACAGTTCCAAAACTCTTCTGGCTCACCTTTGTGCTTTTTTGCAAACTCTAATCTTGCCTTTCTGTTTTTGGAGCTGGTCAGAGGTTTGTATCTTGCTGTGTAGCGTCTTTAATTCTGTGTCAAAGTCTCCTGAGGACAGTAGATTGTCAGAGCATCACCCCAGCTTTCTGGAAGCTGTTGGTGATTTTACAGACACGTCTTTTAGGGTTCATTTTCACAGCTTTTATGATTTGTCTGTTATCAACTACTGTTGTTTTCTCAGCTGATCAGGTCGTTGTTGGTTGCTGGTGTCGCTGGTGGTTTCCAAACCCTTGATTTCTCCATGCCCTTTGTTTTTGCTAGAGCTCTAACTGACTTCCTCTTTTCTTTTAGCATCCAAATTGCTTGCTTTTCTCTCAAAGTCAGCTCCCTCGTCTTCATCCTGGTTTGTGTGTGTCATCATCGAATGCAAGATTCAGAATGCAGAAGTAATGGATTTAACTGATACAACACATTCCCTGCTTTTAATATCTGAAGAATTAATGCAACAGGACACAGCTGATCACTTAGAAAGACCTGTGAATAGAAAGACCTCCAATACTTATGCTCACATCAGATAGAGGGATGAACTCTGAAAGTGCTGAACTTCTTAGCTGGTAAAACATCTATGTGTTGAAATGGCTAATAATAAAATGTGACATTCTGTAATTTTGTCTCATATTCATCTTTTAATCATATTTGTAAATGTCTTGACTCCACAGCCAACGGAGCAATTTTGTCTTTACTGTTCCAATACTTTTGGAGGGCACTGTATATATATATATATATATATATATATATATATATATATATATATACATACACACACACACACACACACACACACACACACACACACATATATATATATATATATATATATATATATATATATATAGCAATTCTAAAAATTAATTTTAAAAAAATCCTTTTCACTATTTTGTTTCACTCGTTTTATTCTGTTTACTGGTAAAAATCAGGTGACACAATAGAAATTTAAAGTGCTTTCAATGCATAAACGACATAATAGTGTTGCCAAAAGTACCGACTTCAGTACCAGTCCGTAGTGAAATTTAAAAACACTGTTGAGCACTGTTGAGTGGATTCTTAAAGACCGCTGATTAGCCATAGTGTGATATATGACTATGATTGGCTACAATGATCATCGCTTCATACTCTTCACCGTGAACATGATGGCTATAATCAGTGGTGTTTAAGAATCCACTCAACAGCGCTCAAATCTAAGCGGGAAATGGACATTTTTAAAATTTCAGTAACGACTAGTACCGAAGTCGCTACATTTGACCGTGGGTCTGTCTATTTCTCACACAAAGCTATCGTATGGCTTCAGAATATAGCAGACAAGTTGTATGGACTAGTTTTATAGTGCTTTTGCGATTGTTTTTGAAACAAAAGAGAAAAGAGCAACCTGAAAATATCTTCTGTCATGTTCCACAGAGGTCATGCAAATCTGAATCATGAGAGTGAATAAATCATAAAACTTTTTCTGTAGTAAAAGTGTAATAAGTAGGCTAGTCAATAGTAGCCTGCTTGATTAAAGTAAAAAAAAAAAAGACATTTAAGTAGGCCTATGTTAGTGAAGTATACTGTAAGGCTCATGGTACATGGGGCACCCATTCTCAATGGGAAAGTGCCCAAGCAACATTGCTCAAAAAGTTGGCCCGTGTATCATCAGCCTAATATGGGACGGTCACCCTGCCCTGCAGTAAACTGATGTTGAGTGTCTTGCTCAAGGACGCAATGAAAGGGCAGCAGCTTTGCGGTTGCCATATTACAGCAATGAACAAATGTGATATTCTGGAGCAATAAACGGCAAAGAAAAACGACATGCCGCATGGCTCTAGCACCATGTTTTACGTGGGTGCGTGTCACTGTTTCCTGATATTAATAACGCAGCAGGGTTCACCTAACAGCTGCTCTCTGCCATACCTCTCAACTGTGGTAAAACACGCCGCTAATGAGCTTTCGCTCAGGATATCGCTTGCTAAGTGCTAACCTGACCCGAGTTTACACTGACTGGAGAAATCAGAAGTAATGAAACCAAATGCTCGCCGGTTGTCATGGTGACGCAACTTGGAGGAGGAAAGCTTCAGCTGAGCTGGATTTGTCCTGTATTCTTGTGTGCTGCTGGTTATGGAAACTTGCCCTGTAATTGGAGTCTGATAGTCTTAATGGCTCTGGCGGAGTCTAAGACGAACACTTCAAATAAATGCAATGCTATTTTTGAGCTGCGTTTCGAGGGCTGCGTGTGTGCTGCTCAAATACTTCATACCGTACTTTGGTGAATTGATGGCGTAAAGATGTACAGTGTGAATTACAATGTCACGGCAGGAAACAGGAGAACTCATTTATGCATGGATAAAAAATATGTTTGTAGTTAAACAGTTTCAGAAATAACGGCAGAGATACTATTACGGGTTTTATGAACAGTTTCAATTTTTATATTTTCCATTTTCATTTTAGTTAAAGCTAACATTTATTTTATTTTAAGTAACAATATTTGTAATTGTTTTAGTTTCAGTTTTAGTTAACGATGGTAACCCTGTGAAGTTAGGGCTACTGATTGACAAGAACCTTCGAAAAATAGTTTCATGAACTAATGATTAAAAATACTTTGAAAGCATTTATTAATCTTAGTTAAAGTTACTTTATTTTAAATTTAATAAAATCAAAAGTTGTATCGGTTAATATTATTTAATGGACATGAGCTAACATGAATTAACAATGAACAGTTGAATTTTTATTAAATAATTTTAGTAATGATTAATAAATACTGTAACAAATATTGGTCATTTTTAGTTGATGTTAGTTTATAGGCCTACATTACTTATTATAAATTGGAACCAGTAAGTTATAATAACCTAGTTTAGAATTTAGTTTACAGCTATTAAAAAAAAAATCTAACAATAAAAATAATAAATAAAGATTTATTATTAACATTTAAAAGGAAGATGTAAACACTTTCCATATAGTTGGTACTGAGGTCAAAGGTCGCACATTTCATCAAACATAATGATATTTTACTGTGAATTCATCTGTTAAAAGTTTAAAAAACCAAAACATGAACAAATACAAGAAAAAAAAAAAAAAAGAATAAATACCCAGAATACCTTGACATATGTGCCAACCATAATGTATTTTGTGTGTGAATTATCAGTTGCCGAAATCATACAATTTTAAGACACATTCAATAATTTTGCATATTGTTACAGTAATTTTAAAAATAATTTCAGTGATTGATTTTAAATAGACAATGTTTACTAAAAGTAAATGTTATTAATTACAATCTCTGTTTTTATTATGTTTGTTATTTGCCTGTTTTTATTTATTTATTTTTTAATATGGAGAATTTCCATGTGTGGGGCTTGAAATCTGTACATATGGCACTTTTTCACTGTGTGGCGTCTCTAATTCCTGTCCCAGGAACAGCTTGTTCTTTTTGGACCCTCTTTCATTTCCCCTCAGGCGGCTCTGAAATGAAAAACAGAGAGATTGTACGTGGTAATGCGCGGGGCTGCTGAGGTGCTCTTCATGACAGATGGCTGGTAGGTTGCGTGCCAACGTGTAGTGCGATTCTCCGGGATACTTATCCTTTCAGATTCATCGGAACAGGATATTGCCCTGGGATCCTCTCAAGAGCTCAAACCTCCACTTCCACTTTAATCTGTTTGTCTTTTAACTATGAGATTAATGCATGGAGCGATCGGCCAGGGAGAAGGTGGCATGTGACATGGCGTGATGTCAACATGCACAGGCACGTGCTCACACACACACACACACACACACACACACACACACACACACACACACACACACACACACACACACACACACACACACACACACACACACACACACACACACACACACACACACACACACACACACACACACACACACACACACACACACACACACACACACACACACACACACACACACACACACACACACACACACACACACACACACACACACACACACTGAAGCAGTGGAAGTGCACATCTCTCCTCAGGGTTGTTTTTCCTCTGCCAGCAAAGCAAAATAAAGTATTGAATAAAGTATTTCTAGAAACCAGGGAATCAGTAGCAATTTTGTGGTGTTTCTTCATTTTTCAGCACTTTTATATCCTATGGCTTTAATTTTTTATTAAAACTAACATTTGCTATATGAACGTCACATTAAAATGTATTGAAAATCACTTTTTTTTTCTACCTTCAACTGCCTGTTATGTATAGATTTGATTGTTTTTACCAGAATGTTCTTCTCAAAAATTGGATTATAGCTTTCAATTATATAAGAAACATCACTGTAAATATCACTTGTGAGCATTTTATTGTGCATCTTGTAGAAACATATGTAATTTTATAAATTATTTAGAAAAATTACATTTTGAAAGTTTATGAAATATTACTTAATTGTGAGTGTCTAGAAAACATACTGTAAAATGTTCAAATGCTATGAATTTAAGCCGAAAGGAATCAATTTATTCCAAAAATTTCAAAATGTGAAAAGTGTAGGTATTTTAAACACCTATTTACACTGTATTAATAATGTTAACCTATTAGGTTAAAATGTTTTTGAAACATTTACGCTTCAATAATATGTATTGTTTTACACACTATTAAGTGCACACTGTGCAATATACAGTATATTGTAAACCGTAAGCTAGTGTTCAATTCTGAACATTGGCTGCTTCCGAAATTGCATGCTACCCTATATAGTTGGCAAAAAAACAAAAACAAACAAACAAAAAAAAAAACTTGAAAAGTGAATGTCTGATTTTCATAACACAGCAAAAAGTGCCTGGCTGACCTATACTATTTCCAGTGAGATTCTGAAGTGCGCATAGATTTACTATTTCATGAGGCCATGGGAGAGGATTTACGAATTGCAGTCAAGCGATGCAACTGACGATGTTAGGCCATGTGACAATGACAACATGAGGAATGTGGTACGTCTGGACTACATTCATACCACACTCATTTATGTAGAACACACATGTCTCGAAAAGTAATTACTTATTAAAAGGAAGTACCTACTCAGAAAGCATGTGATTTCAGATGCAGCCATGCCTAAGTATTTTATGCTTGTTTTATGCTAAGTATTTTATGCTCCAGCTCTTATTTGTTTTCTTAAACATTAAGGGAGCATTAACCTCTCTACTGCCTCCATCAGCTCTGGAGCACCCAGAGTGTTCATGAGATGTTTCAGTTACTCGCAAGTTGATACTATCTGGAAAATTACGCAGTTTGAGGTAAGTTTGTCTGAAATTTGATGTTTATTAACTAAAATCGCAAAACATAATGCCAATATTGTGATGTACTGTCAACATGCACTGTAAAAAAAAAAAAAAAATTGAGCCAACTTAAAATTTTAAGGCAACAAGCTTCAGCAGATTTTTGAGTTTTCTCAACTTGTCGTTTTAAGTTTATACAACAAAAATTTTAGAATCTCCCACAAAAATACGTTGAGAAAACTCAAAAATCTGCTGAAGCTGGTTGCCTTAAAATTTTAAGTTAGCTCAACTTTTTTTTTTTTTTTACAGTGTGGAGGCCACCATGAAAGTATGTTGTGCAGCATAAAACGGCTTGTTTTAGGCCACTGATACGACTGAATTTCATGCGAGCATGTACATTTGTCAGAAGTACTATTGATTGCATTTGGAGTAAAATCTTTTTAGGATGAAAAAATATAATTATTGCATCTTTCAATGATAAAAGTGCTTCATGAATCTAATTTGGTGTTTGAGTGTGGATTGTGTTTTATTTCATTTGCTTGATATAATGCATGTGCTGGTGGACTAAGAAGGTTTGGTTTGTGTGTTTTTGAGCTGGTTTTGAAGCAGAGAAGGATGATTGCATTTAATAATTCGCCCAGGTGTTGTACTGGGCTAAAATGAAATAAAATGGGAATCCTCTAAAGTCATTTCTGTTAGAAGTGAGCGGAAGTCACACCACTTATGGTTTGTCATTGAGCCACCATAGTGATTCAGAAAAGTAGGTTATGTTGGCTTAACGATGAAAGATCTGGGTTGATACCCAAACATTGCAGGTGCAAACAATTTTGCCTTCAAAAAATTGGTGCTGGTGACCCAAAACAGGTGACTGATGAACTATACAATTTTGATATTTCAACTCCTTTGGTTGCTTCGAGAGGAATGTACCGGTTATAAAGTTACCATAAATAACTGTAGATAGAATGAAGAAAGCATCTGCTAAATCAAGAGTAATGTAATAATGTGAAGGTGTCAGGGCAATAGTTTGAGTGCAGCAGGATGATGTATTTGTGCAGACCAAAACCTGGAAACAAGTCCTGAAATCAGTGGGTTTTTTTGTTTTTGGTTAAATTCCTGAAATAAAGTTTCACATTTTACAACATAATATACATCAGCAATACCCTGTTGTAATTTTTAAAGCTTAAAAAAGGCTAACAAGTTGCTAAATGGGACTACCGAGGTTGTTGGGACATTAAATATCATCACGCCGAACAGGAAACTCATCCACTAAATAGTCTGCTTTCACAGCCTCATCTTGTTTACAATCGTACTCTTGCGAACTATTTTAACCCGTTTTTTAAATAAAAACTGAAAGAGTTTTTGGAAGAGGTTTAGTGATGGTGAGGTTGAGTGACTGTGGTGTGGTTAGTTTATAACCTACATTTAGCATTAGGCTTCAAAAATCAATCGTCAAGTCTTTAAACCAACCAAACGTACATGAGTCATAAACTTTTGTTGGTCACAGAGCTTACTTTCTGCAATAATCAAAAACCCAATGGAAAAATTGTCCGGGTTGGCCTACAAAAATACTGTATGCCATCACTGCAGCTCTCTACAGCCCCACATGTTTATCCATTTTTGTCTATGATAAGGGACCAATGGTGTACAGAACTCTTGGTGAGGTCTTGACAAGTATATACTATTTGCAAAGCTAATAACCTAAACAAATCAATGCAAAACATTTAAAATATGTGTTCGGCAGTTTACATATTATATCATAAACATCCAGCCCCGTGTGTGTCCTCACCTCCGTGGTGGAAGGAGAAACCCAGTACCGTTGTCAGTCCTGTGGTACCAAACATGGCCAGGGCAGCATCAGATTTACTCAAGGCCTAATAATAGTCCCAGCTGCCTCGGCCCGCACAGCTCAGAATGTGCGGGTGCTGCCAGGGAACACTCTGTACACACGTTCCACGCATTTCTCTGTGCTGACAACACAGCAAGGACTCCTACTCACCCGTCCTGGCATTGGCATCCGGCCACCGCACGTATACCCGCATACATCAGCACTTGTGGATATTTAAAACACTATGACGCCAGTAAGCCACTTTGCTGGGATCAAAAATGGAAATTTCTTGTTTTTATGGAATATGTTTATTATAAATGATTTATCCACACACATCATTATTTTTTATTAATTCATGTGCCCTTGTAATCTTTATTCAACATGACTTCCCCTCTCCCTTGTAATGACATCTCTTCTCTGGCGCAATAACCTCTCTCCTCCAGCAACGATCCAATCAGTTCCCAGTGGACAAAATGAAGTCCCGCCCTACATTTCTTCTCTCATTCAAGAAGCCCTTTCACTTGGGTACATGTCAAAATATGGAATATGGTAGCACTTTAGTATAGGGACCAATTCTCATTATTATCTAGTTGTTTTTTAGCATGCTGCGTATTATTAAAATATTGGTTGTTTATTAGTACATATAAAGCACTTATTTTGCATGACCATATTCTACATCTCTAATCCTACCCAACACCTAAACTTAACAACTACCTTACTAACTATTAATAAGCAGCAAATTATTGAGGCAGAAGTTGTAGTTAATGGTTTGTTAATAGTGAGAACTGGACCTTAAAATAAAGTGTGACGATCCATGGCAATGTAATCATTGTGTTTTTCTCGCTCTCTTCCTAAAACAAACTGTTTTTCTCTCCTTCTTGCTCTCTTGCTTATACATACACACTCTTATCTTATCTAATGCTCACTGCTGCCACATATAAACAATGAAACAGCATGGATATTTAGCTGTTGCTTCTTCCCCCAGTGGGCAGACATGGTTTGAATGAGATAACTGTATTTTCTGTAGATGTCTGAGTGTGCCGTGGTAAATACATGCCTCAGTTTCCTGAACGGGGTAAAAATAAAAATCAGCTGCATGTCACAGCACTATAGTTTGTCTTTAAAACATTGTTCTAAAAACGGCTTTGTTGACGGAACACAATCAGAGAAACCGATTAATTCAGCATTTGAGGAATTAAGACAACGAATTTAACTGCAAATATCTTTGTTTAAATTTATCTTCATATTATATAACTGAACTGTTGCTTTTACATGATTTATTCAGTCTGAGCTGGATAAGGACCTTTGTTTCCTGAATAAAATAAGGAGGATGCAAAATCTCTGTAAAGCTCTCAAAGAAAATTCATTGATGTTCCCTTCGTCTCTCATCTTTTGCTGGGGTTTTATATATACTGTAGTGCTCAGGCTAGAAGAAAATATTCCGTACATGCAATACGCTGTAAAAGATTATTTCCTCAAAGCATTTCTGTCTTATTTATAGTAGAGCTATTTGAATATCCTTAAAACAGAAGCAAATTGCGTAAGACTAGCAAGTGTTTCTTTTTTTCTTGTTTCAAGCCTAAATCAAACAGAATTTTATGGGATTTGCATTAATAAGGTTATACAAAAGTACTTCTCAAGTAAATTAATCTTGATTTAAGGATGCAGTTTTGACACCAATACTGTTTTTTCCCCTATCTCATCTTGTTTTCAAACTTTCTCATCAACATTTAAATTCTGTTGCAGTGAGCCTTTTTCATTTTTGGCAGTCTATAAAGCTTTTCCCACCTTTCCTTGTTTAATTGGATGCTGTAAATTCACAAAATTTATGACTTTCTGTTCCCAGCTCGAATACAAAAGGACAGAGGACAGGCGCAGTAATTCACATGGGGGTGTAGAGCAAACTCCACTCCACAGAATTGCCTTTTGTTCAGCGTCTGGTGAATCAGAACACCCTCAGAATGATCCTTCCTCAAACTCCACGAAGAAGACTTGCTTTGCTGTAGCTATCCATGAGAAAAGATAATTAATGAGGCTTTTGGTGCATGCAGAATTCTCTTATAAATTGAGTTCCTAATGAAAATTCTGAAGAGGCACTTTCAAATAATCCCATCAATTCCAATTATGTAAAAAACCTGGCTATCTTCATTAAGACCAAACCACATCAAATGCGAAATTAAAAAAAAAAAAAAAAGCTTAGCTAACTGAACTGCATTTCCTATAAAGTAGGAAACATTTATTTATGAAATTAAACTATGCAGTGTTTCACAAAAGTGAGGTCACTAAATGGGTCAAAAGCAAAAACATATTTGTTATATAAGTTACTTGCTTCCTTTTTTTTTCTTTTTTCTAGAAATAGCAGGATTTCTTAACGTTTGCGGAAACAGGTTAGGGTCATAGGCTCTAAGATTAAAGCATGAGCCAGTCCAGTTAATGTTTACTCCAAAGATCATAACAATAACTTTAAAGCTTAATCATTCTTTTTCTATGAGGCAGAAGAGCGACAGATAGAACAATTTTGTTTTCAGCTGATGAACGATAAAAACATTGACAGCCAATCAGCATTCATCCTGCTTTCAAGCCCTCAAGCAATGAAAGCAGCAGATGGCATAACTGCATCTCCCTCCACGATTTCAGAAAGTTATCCTGTGTTCACAACAAGAACAATAACTATATTAGCGTCCACACCAGCAGACAATATTGTGTGTGTTTTTCTAAGTGCACATTCGTCTGCCGCTTTAAATTCTCGAGCTCCTTAAAACAGGATTCTGATTGGCTGTCAATGTTTTTGTTGTTCATCAGCTGAAAACAATCGTTCTGCAAGTGATTCCAAAGATACCGTTTCTCTCTGTGCCTTTATCGTTATAGCTGTGGTGTGGACTCTGCTGCTCTTTAATATTAAGAACGATTTTTAGAACCACATCTTTATTGTTATCGTATTTGGTGTAAACAGGCCTTTAGTGCAGATGCTAATATTGTTGTTGGTGTGAACAAGTCTTAAGACCGATATCTGTAAACATAACTACAACGATAACTACATTAGGGTCCACAACAAAGGACTATAACGTTATGCTTATTATTAGCACACCTTGCAGTTTTACTGTATGGTGCTTTCAATGCTCGGGCTCTGGTGGATTCTGATTGGCTGTCAATGTTTTATCATTAACCAGCTGGAAAAAACGTTATAAAGTGTGGGCTTCACCATTCTCATAGAATTATAACAAATGTATTCTGGGAACTTTATAGTTATATAGTTACCATCCTTTTGGAATTAACGGCCCTCAAGAGATGAAGATAAAATCCCCACGAGTCGTGTAACGATTCCGCGCCAACACGAAATGGCTCCGCTGCAATAAATTTACATGCAAAATGCCTATTAGTCACCCGCTACTAGCAATATTAATCATAAATACGCTTGTGTGGGTGACTGTGGTGTGAAGGTCTCTCTTACAGTAAGGTAGGCCTACATTGCAACTAAACACCCAGAGAGACAACTGAAAATAGCCATTACGATGTCATTTCCTTCAGAGAACGTTCTCACAGCTTTTTCAGCTCCATACCCAAAGGGAGACCTTGCTTTTGTTCCCTGGAGATTTACCCTGGAAGGAAAACACACCTATACATGTGCAATAAATAACGTCTCTCCGTGAGGCCTGACAGTCAGTTCATTTTGCACAGCCAACCATGACTTTTAGGGGAATGGACTCCGTGTCATGCTGTGACAAATGCAAATAATATTGCATGTGTGTGCGGAGAGGCGCGTTATTTATGATAGCGGTGGCTGCAGGGGTCGGAGGAAAGTCAGAGTTATGTGTTAAACGGTAAAGATGGGCTTCACATTGGCACAACAATGCCAGGCTGAGCGGCAGACACACATTCTGCCATCCGAATCAATGAGGCAGCTGATTTATGCAGTTGATTATGCACAAGATTACTCCCTCACATTGGTTATTACGGTGTACTCGTCTATTTCTTCCCACTTGCTACTGGCTAAAAGTAATTATAGAGCGGGGACGCGATGACGGCCTGAGAAGATCATCCATTTACAAAGGGGAGTTTGCTGGCCATCTGTGCTATTTGTTTAGCATTACAACGAGAGGAAGAGAGATATCAGTATCTTATGGAAAACAAGCTGGGTCAGAGAATATTGGCTTATAACATACAAAACAAACATGATGAAGTAGCTAAACAAAATGAAAACGGCAAAATAAATGGCAATGATAAAAAATTAATAAACGGAAAAAAGGACGTTTTTACATATAAAATGCAGTAGAGAGAATACTGTATTAGGCATTAAATAATTTAAATCTAAACATGTAAAAAAAAATTACAATTACAATTAGTACAATTAGTACTTTGTGCATTACAATACTGATTTATTTCCAGGAACTGTGGGGAAACATGCTTAATTGTCATGAAAAGAAAAATGTCACAATGAGAATAATATTAATGGTCCTAAAAATCAGTTTCATTTTCTTTTAAGCCCAACATATGAAATATGATCTTGAAATGTTCTTGTGCAGGCTGATATTCACAGTCATATGACAGTCATGTTTGAAATCGATACTACATTAGACATGTTTAAGGCATGTAGCTATGACTCTGCAAGAGGTTCAATATAATTTCAGGAATCAGATTAGGTGTATCATGTTCTAGATTTCCCACTATCCACTTCAGCCAGCTTTCTAAAAGAAGCTACTGACCCATTAAGCTTGCACATAAATTATTCCTTATTGATGAATTAAGCACTGAAGCGGAGGATTCTTCTGGAAAAAAAAAAGACTGCAGCATCGTAATTTCCCATTATTCTGCTCACTCACCCACGGGATTGATTTGGAAACTCGTAAGACATTGATTATGGCAGTGTGAATCATTCATTCTTACCCTAATTTGTTCATTCATCAACTTAATCATTCATTTTTAAGACTGCATGTAGTATCAGCTCGATATGATAATATGCATTGCATAATTTATGGAAATGCCTATGACAATGTAACATACAATCATAAACTCAAAGACAGTTAATGAGAATACCCTACTGGACATAATGCTACAGACACAGGGCCATTTATATAAATTACACTAGCACTGGTGCAATTGCGCCACCTAGTGGAGGAATCAGTGACCCTGAAAACCTGATCTAATCTATCAACTACTGAAATCTCGATGTATAGTTTGATCTGGTCAGAATAAAGCCGTTTTAAGACAATAATGAAAACACTGGGGGGAAAAATGAAAGCAACAATGTTTTCAAAAATGAAAAACTGCTGAAAATATTCTCTTCCTCAAGATGTAGATGAGTTTGTTTCTTCATCAGAACAGATTTGGAGAAATTTAGCATTACTTGCTAACCAGTGGATCCTCTGCAGTGAATGGGTGCCGTCAGAATGAGAGTCCAAACAGATGATAAAAATGATTGTAAACAAATCTATAATTCAGAAGTTTTTAACTTCAAATCTTTGCTTTCAGGTAAAATATACTGTAAGTCATCTATCCGTAATATTGCTTTGTCCCGTGAAAAGTCGTCTTGTCTGAATCAGGTGAGAAATATGCACAGATCAAGCACTGTTAGGAACAGTTCTAAACAAATTTGTCAGTGGATTGTGTTGACAAGGCATGGACTTTTTCACTGGAGGAATCATCATTATGGACTGGTATTTTGTTTAGAAGTGACTATTAAAAGTTAAAGCACCTTAATGATAGATTTGTTTCTTACAAACACACAGCTTTTCACTTTACAAGATGTTACTTTTATAGACTGGAGTCTTGTGGATTACTTGTGGATTATTGGGATGTTTTATCAGCTGTTTGGACTCTCATTCTGACGGCACCCATTCACTGCAGAGAAAAACAAACTTATCTACATCTTGGATGGAGTACATTTTCACCAAATGTTCATTTTTGGGTGAACTATTCCTTTAAAATATTTACGTAATACATACTGTTTAACATACTATTTTCTTAAAAATAGTAGATATTATAAAGTAGGCTATATACTGACCAGTCAGCAGAACTATCTTTGAGTAGAGTTATCGAATGAAGTAATGAATGAATAAATAAGTATTTATTCCAGTAGTAAATGAATTAAGTATTTCAGATGATAGACAGTAAGTTAATGTACTGTAAGTGTCAGATAAATTCAGCTGAAAGCAACTGGTCTTGATTTCTGATGCTGTACATCAGTTGTCTATTTCTGGGGGCTCCCACCCATACGGGACGTCACTAGACTGCTGATCGCTGTGGGAATCTCATCCCCCTGTGAATGGACCATATGCACGCCCACTTCTGCATACAGAATGAGTCATTTCATTTGCATAATTTACTTTGAGAAGAAACGAATGCCCCTGTCAGAGCACACAAATCAATGGACACCAAAGAAAAATGCCTGAGAGTCACTTCCGAGGCGACAGGAATAAGAAGGCAGGATAAATCTGAAGCACAAGTACTTGGACATGGTCAAGGGCATGAGGCCCTCCGAAGCGAGACCGCAGAGATCAAGATGTTTCACCGAGGCAGGGTTGCAAATCTCATCCTAATGCCAAAAAAGTCTAGTTGCTTTCTATTGAAATTGTACCGTTCAACTAGTCCACTATGATGAAGACCATAACCTGCCATAGAAACTAATGGGGACAGTTTGTAATGCTGTTTTTAAGTTGGAAACATACACTATCATTTTTTAAATATTTTTTAATCTCTTATATTCACTAAGACTAAATTTCATCACAGTACAGTAAAAACAGTAATTTTGTGAAATATTATTACACTTTAAAAGAACTGTCTTCTTTTGTAATATATAATGTAATTTATTCCTGTAATGCTGAATTTTCAGCATTATTACTCAGTCTTCTGTCACACGATCTTTCAGAAATCATTCTGATATGCTGATTGGCTTACTTTACTGTCACTTTAAACTGATCAATTTAATGCAAAGTCTTACTGACCCCAAACCTTTGAACTACAGCGTATTTTCAAAAATGTAATCACTTCCAATGCTGACCAGTAGATGTCAGTGTCTCTGCCAAACAATCAAAACTTCCCAACTATGATTTCAACCAAAGCGCCATATGAACTATTTGATACAAGATAAAAAAAAAGAAAGAAAATAATACAAGCAATAATATAAATTAAACAAAAGAACAGATTTGCCAGTCTTCTTACTCTTTTAAAGGAGATCATATTAGCATTTAGCCTATGGTTGTATAATAGCAAGAAAACCTGTAGTGGCTAAGGTATTTTGTCTGAAACTGCTGTGGTAAATTTTTGTATGTAATTTCATCAATGAGTTGTTATGAGTCTTTTAATATTGACAGAACATGTGACTTTCATCCAAAGCAACTAATAGAGCATTCAATATATATATGTGTGTTCTCTGGGAATCGAATCCATGATCTTTTTTGCACTCTGCTCTTCCTGTTGAGCTAAAGAAACACATTTTGGGTTGATTAGCATTCCAGAAGATATCCAAGGAATAAATAAAACAACACGGGAGCATGTATTTCATCATCTCTTGTACTGCTGTTGACCTTAGTTTGGTTTTGTGATGTAAAGTGATCCTTAACTTAGATTGAGATGCTTATCAAAAGAGTTCTAACTACAACAGATGACTTTAGGGGAACATGTCCTCCCCCCATATATTCAGTTTAGCAGGTGAACGATATGCTCAGTTCTTAAACTTACATTTTGTTGCCCCAAATCTTGAACATGCACTTACAGTGTCGCTCAATGAGCATCCAGTCTCACTAGCATATTCATAACTAGCGGTTAGCAAACTCGAAAACAACAAGCTCTCTTTTTGCCCGCTGAACTTGAGCCCGAGTGCTTCACTTGACACTTGTCAACAGTTTTAATGAAACTTCCCCACTCCACATTCCCAGCATCCACCCCCCAGCCAATCCCATCTCTGATTCTCTCCCTCGCTCTTTTCATTCTTTTCATTAGCCTCTTACGGGGTCATGGATGAGGCCCTGTCAGCCAGCCTGAGGTAGCAGCCATCGGAGGCCCACCCTAGGGAAAAAAGCATGTGTTATCCCTCTCCCTCCCATCCAGCTCATCCAGTCAAAAGTTCAAAGCCGTGCCTTTAAAACAGAGAGTGGTGTGTGTGCTGGCTCCCCTCCCATGCAGGGTCACAGCTTGGCTGGAGTTGGAGCTGGGGAGATGAGAGGGCCGGGCGGCTGGGGGGAGGCGGAGGTTCTCACATGAAAGGTCTGCAGCCGGGGAGAGAGTCCCAGACCCAGACACAACACAAGGGATCAGACTGGCCCCCCATCCCCCTTAGCCGCAACACTTCCCACCAAAGAACAGCTGGAATGTGACCTGTTCCAGAACCGAGGCCAGGACTGACTGACAATAGAATCCATCGGGATGGGGGGGGGGGGGGGGGGGGGGATCGCTGCTCTATCATAAAGTATGTCCCCCTTATCAAAGCTCATTCAAAAACGCCTCATGAAGCCCCACAACCACAGCCATGCAAGCTCGCAACTTGCGGAACGTTTCGCAACAAGAACAGCCCAGGATTTGATTGGAAAAGTCTTTAATCGCCTCTCTGGTGTAGTTCCATAAACTTTTAATACATTTCCAACTGCTCATAAAATAATAATAGTTATAATCTCATTATACGTTTGCCATTGTATGGTTTGACAGAAAACACGTAACATACTTTGTAAAGCATGTACATAGGACTACCTTTGTTTCAATTTATGGTAGTAATGTAAAAGCATAAATACACGGAAACAAAGTACAATGATTACAGCACAAAAAAAAAACTGAATTAAAATAAGGTGCAAGAGTATTTAACATGTCATTTTTTTTAACACTTAAGAATGACATGGCTTCATAATTAAAGGTGAAGTGTGTAATTTCTGTGCCACCAAATAGCAAAATTGATAGAATGCTCGCCCATTGGCTCGACAAAGAGCTAAACCAATGTTAAAGGGATAGTTCACCCAAAAATGAAAATTCTGTCATTAATTACTCATCCTCATGTCATTCCAAACCCATAAGACCTTCGTTCATCTTCTGAACACAAATTAAGGTATTTTTGATGATATCCGAGAGCTCTCTGACCCTGCATAGACACATTCAAGACCCAGAAACGTAGTAAGGACATCAGTAAAGTAGTCCAATGTTATGAAGCTACAAGAATACTTTTGGTGCGCAAAGAAAACAAAAAAATAAGAGAAGAAATTGTTAAATAAAGTTGTTAATTTTGTTTTCTTTGTCCACAAAGTATTGTTGTAGCTTCATAAAATTACAGTTGAACCATTGATGTCACGTGTTAGTTGAGTTTCCTGTCTATGCAGGGTCAGAAAGCTCATAGATTTCATTAAAAATATCTGAACGTCTGAACCTAAAGACAGAATTTTCATTTTTGGGTGAACTATCCCTTTAATGTGCCTGGGCTGCTCAAACTAGCAATGTGCAGTTCTGTTTACACTTTTCCAGGGAATCAATTTAAAAACAAGAACTTAGAATTTAGAGAACTGCCGCTTCATGCTAAGATTCCTTATTGTAGGCTTATTTCGACTTGACACACTTCAGCTTTAATAAAATCTTCATGAAGTATAAATAAAGTTTTAGGTTAGTAACGTTTAACCACCTGTTTCCACTGAAGGTTCAAGTTCAGCGACTGCCTGCAAGGCATTTGTTCTGAGACAGGTAGAAAGAGTCTGGTTTAATACAACATCTGTGGCTTTTTAGTCAAACTAAAATAACTGGACTCACACTACAACACGTAGATGTAATTAAGGTAATACTTTCACATGAAATCATCTAGTATATATGTACGTCTATGTGTCATTCACACAGTGTAATCCACATATTTTATCTGTCCATGGATAAGCAGCTCCATGCTGCGGCGGAAGCACGACATATGATTGTAGATTCTACAAGTCAAGTTTGTGAGTCTGCTTCCTGAAGAAAAGCAGGTGAGAGGCAGGCACGTTGGTTTGGGACGGGGGGTCCAATCCTGCTCTTGGAGGTCCACCTTTAGCAGAGTTTCACTCTAGCTAACTTTGCAGGAAAGTGGCCCTTCAGGAGCAGGATTTGACGCCCCCAGTTTAGGATGTCCAGAGATTCAGATAACATAAGCGCCCTAGTACTTTGTGCTGCTGAACTCCTTCAAAACATCGCAAGTCTTTTTGTTGATAACCTCACGGAGCTTGCGAACACGCCGCACACTAGAAGTGGCCACGAAGCTGTCGGGCTGCAGCACGGCCATGCCGTTGTGAACGTCCCCCATGATGATCATCTGTCCCTCGGCTCTCGTTATGTTTGGACAGGGACAGTTCCAGTCCATGTTGAGCAGTGTCACCTCCAGAGGTTCTTGCCCGAAGAACCGTAGCCCCATCTTCTCGTCCTTCAAGATCTCCTCCACAGTGATGAGCGCGTGGCCGGAGTCGTGGTCCTCGGTCAACTCCGAAATACGTCCCAAAACCACAAAGTCGCTCTTGCAGAAGCTCGGGACCATCTTCTGCCGGGGTTTGCACGGCTTGCAGTTGTGAGTCTTGGGGAAGGGGCACATCTCCTCACAGGCTTCCTTGCTCTCGAAGTTGTTCTCGTTGCCTCCGCAGCCTCCGTAAACAAACGACTGGCATTTCTTGAGCGTGTGGCTGTAAGCCCAGCGTGGTTTGTAAGCCTTGCAGGGACCTTGTACGCTAGGCAGGGAGCAAGGAGCAGCAAGCTCCGCTCCACAGGAGAGCATGCACAACTCGTAGGTATCGAAATGGTTTCGGTTTTTATTGCACTGGCTGTAGGTGAAGGTAAAGCAATTGTTGCGCTTGGCTTCGTAGTACCACTTAATGCTCTCCTCTCCACAGTCACCCATATCGGGTGTTTTTAGACACTCCTCGGCAGGTAAGCGTGTGGAATTCATGACCGGCTCCGGTTTGCTCTGCTCCCTGGGGACCACAGAGAGCGGGAAATGGGCTTGCACAGATCCACCCTGGTTTGTGGCAGTGCAGGTGTAGATGCCGGCATCCTGGAGCTGGGCGTTGTATATGACCAACTGGGCGATGTTAGTAACTACTATGTTTCCTTGCACATGGTTGGGTTGCATTATAGTGTTCTCTTTACCTTCGATCTGCTTTTCCCACGTAATCGCCGGCTTTGGTTTTCCTGTGACCTCACAGAGGAAGCTGGCTGTTTCGCCCACAAACACAAAGTGGTGTGCTGGGTTGCTGACCATGATGGGACGTTGAATGTCCATGGGTGTGGTCTCAAGATGGGCAGTGGTGGGCCGAGCGGTGGTCACCGCTGGAAGAGGACTGGTGTTGGACAAGCTAAAGTGGTACCTGCAGGTTACTTCAGTGAGGATGACGCCCCTGGTACAGGCCTCGGCGTCCATGTAGCACTTGTTGTAGTAGGTCATGCCATCCGAGGCGCATGTGAAATAGGGTTCCCGTCCGCAACGGTCCCGGCACTTGCACACCGGCTGTCCGTCCCAGATTTCACACTCTGAACCCTGCTGGGTGCACATGAATTTGTCACAGGTGACCCCTTTGGGCATCCCCACTGGACCTTTACTGCCCTTAATGTCCACGTAGCGGGCAGCCACACAGCTCTTGTGTCCGCAAACATTTGGACAGCATTTTTCAAATGGCTCACAGTCCTGAAGGAACAAAAAAGGCTCATTAGGAGTGCGCCCAAAGTTTGTGGAAGTTATTAGCATGTCTGAAAATATAGGACTGTTAGAAGTTTTTTTTTTCAATGTTAGCATAGGGTAAAGGCTAAAGTTCTTACTGAATTCAGACAATGAGAACAAAATACATGCATAATAGATATGCAGACATTTTAGACATTTTCTGGTCTTGTAGCAAATCAAAGTCAATTTGCTACATTTAATGACATCTGGATTAATGACAATGACATCTAAAAAAAAAAACCTGATTTTTAGTGTTCAGAAAAAAACATGCTATTTTATAATATTAACATTATATTATTTTAATATGTGAACATGAAATACTTTTTATCGTACAGCCAAACACCTATTTGTTACTACAGTAAAATCACAAAATAACTTAAAATTAATATCTCCATATAGATTTTTTCTGTCGTCTTTCCTTTTGTATCAAATAACATGTTTTATAATCTATCTATCTATCTATCCATCTATAAAATAATTTGATCAAATTTAGCATGCTTTATTTTTATATTTTCATAATTTTTCTGTCTCTGTTACTTTTCACCACAGTTTTACTATAGGCTGAGAAGAATTATAGCAACTATGGTACTTCAGTGTAAAACTATGGTTACCCTGGTAAATTTGTTCAAATATACAATGTTAACCATAGTTTCTTCCAAAATGCTGTTGTTACAAATCTAAATGACAAATTAATAAATTAAAATGACCAATGTTTTAGACAGTGGCAAATGCCACGAAACCCTAGTCTCATATTAGTATGAAAACTAGAAACTGTAAAACTATATTTTAGTACTAATATTTAAAAAAAATAGTTACCAAGGTACTTTTTTTTCATTGATAGCCACATGATACAAACAGAGAGATGTTGTAATGGAGCGGCTTAACTTCACCTGGTCGGACTCGCACTCTCGGGTGCAGGTGCTCATGGCATCCACCCACAGGTTGGGGTTCATCTCGTTGGGACACATTCCCGCGTGAGAATAAACCACTTTGGAAAGGGTCATTGGCATCGCTCTGGCGCGCGAGTCCAAACGCAAGACGCAGAACTGTCCAAACAAAAACCAGATCCATCTGGGAAACAACATCCACCACATATCCACGCGATAAAAAGTCCTTTCGAAGAAGAAAACGTCCCAGGGGTCAAAAACCTACGCAGTTACTTCCCAGTGCGTAAAACAGGGCACGAGTAAGTGGAGACCCCGGCTAAAGTGGAGGACGTGTGATCCGTTCAAGAGGTTTGTGGAGTGGAGGAGAGGTCGATGCGCGCGCGACGCTCATCAGCGCCGGAGGATTAGAGGTTGCGTGTTCAACCCTAATACTAAACATTTCATATACTTGTAAACAAAGCCTAACTACTCTTTTTTGCTAATGTTGTGTCGCACAGTGAAGGGTGCGCTAACTTCTCGAATGTCTTTGAAATTTAAGACGCGTGAGGCACCTGCGTGACGCACTAGAGCACCTTTTAACTCTTCACTACCCAACAAGAAGTCGCCGTCGGCTATGTTTGGAATGGACAGCTGGTGTCTGTACTGCATAGTGCACACTGCGCAGTGTACGCTGAAAACTGGCCACTCAGTTTCTTTTGAAGTAGCCTAGCATATGAAGCACTAGCAGTATGCAAAGATAAACATTGTTCAAATCATATCAAAATGATGTAAATGGAGTACACTTGAATACACTATGAAGTTGGAATTACGAGAGGGAAACTTTCTTTAAAACCCGACAGTCTGAGAATGCTTAATTGTGAACTAACTAGTTGGAACTGGTTACACCCAGTGTTGAATGTAATGCATTACTAAGTACTGTAATTTAATTACGTTTTCCTTTGATAGTAAAGGGATTACTCTTTATTTTTCTGTAATTTCATTACAGTTACTTCTGATGTAATTGCATTAAAAACGGAATAGAACAATTTTATATAAAACAGTAGTGGATTTAACATCAAAATCTAACATCTAATATTAAAATGTACGTTTTTATAATATAACCATCTCTCTTTAAATACTATGGTCAGTTCAAGAGTAATTTATGTAGTTTTATATGATTTTTTTATTTTTATTTATTTTTTATTAAGAATTAAAAGAGCAATTTCATGTCTATCCTTGTATTGTTCAACTGGTCAAGGCTGATATGGGATTTAGAAAGTGATTGGTAATAATTTAGTAATGCAATACTTTTTGGACAGAGTAATTAGTACAGTAATCAAATTACACCATTGAAGATGTAATTAGAAGCTAGTAATTAATTACTTTTTTGGAGTAACTTAACCCACACTGGTCACAGTAAATTTCTTTTGTGTGGCATTTAATGTATGGTTAATTAATAATACAGATAAAACTTGCCAGACACGGAAACATACTTATTTACTTAAAATATTTATATATATATATATATATATATATATATATATATATATATATATATATATATAATATTTGAGTTGTAAATAAAACAAAGATTATATACAAGAAAATACTATTTCAGTCTTTGTACTTTAAAATGTAACATTTAATTCAAATCTGTTTTCTTTCTTTGTAATTGTGAAAACAGTTAAAATTGTTACAGTATAGCTTAACAAAACTATATTTCCCATCATTAAGGCACCAAAGAATACAGTAAAGAAACTTTAATACAGTTCAAAAGAACAGCATTTGTTTGAAATACAGCCTTGCTAAATAAAAGTAGTATTTTCTTTTTTAAAAGTCTTACTGACCACTTAATGATAGTGTAACTATATTATTATTTGAACATACGTAATATCTGACTGCCACATGTTAGTAAACATGAATTTTAAAAGTCTTCAGTCTACCAATAAACACATTGCCGCCAGGAACATATTCACCTAAAAGTTAGTCTGTGTCCCATCTGACTTTAGCAGACATGGGAACGTTACCTCCAGCTGTGAGGGTACAGAGTAGAGGTCATGTGGTTCAAACATACAACCAGTGCTGTCAGCAATAAACACCAGACTGCATATGAAACTGGCTTACAGTGTTTTTAGTCTCCCTACATAGTGTCATCAAGAGCAGATAAAATAATAGAATCACAACTCTCTCACAAAAAAAATAAAATGATTAAAAATATATGATCATTTCTAAGAGAATGAATAAAAAACCTGAAATAATTTCAATGAAACCATAACAATAACTATATAAATAACATAAGTCTTGATATATTTATGGTAGGAAATTTACAAAATATATTCATGGAACATGATCTTTACTTAATATCCTAATAATTTTTGGCATAAAGACATGTATACAATGTATTGTTGGCTATTGCTACAAATATACCTCAGCGACTTATGACTGGTTATGACTGTGAATTCACAAGTCCATCCAGAACAGTTTGATATTTTGAGAATAACACACTATAGTGCAATATGACAGAAATGTGCAGCTGTTTCGGTTTTAATTTATGAAAACATGTACCACCCGCATTAAATCAATGCACCGCAGCAGAGGACTGATTTAACGGCACTTCCACTGAAAGCTGAATCTTTTGTGTGATCTTATGAGCTTTCTGAAAGGTATTAACGCTGTCTGTATGCTGAGGCTCCCCACCCGCAGGAAGGGTCATAAAATATAATCAACACGTTATTACCTCTCATAAGCTCATTATATCATTGAACTCGCACACAAAAGAGTTAGCAACACTCAGCTGAGCTTTATTTTAAAAGTTCTTTCTAGATACGAGCTGCCTCCACACACACGCAGCAGGGTGACCAGTGATTCAATGTCACTGTTGATTCTCAACACAGCAGGCTGTTCTTATGCAAGAGGTGCTGCGCTCCCGAGGTGCAGAGTGTGTGTTGCTACATCTGGAGGACACATGCTATCTGTTTTCATTAAAAAAAAAAAAAAAATATTTGCTTCAGACTTACTGTGTTTAGGGCAAAATATCCACTATGTAAAAAAAAAAAAAAAAAAGGAAGTAAAATATTTATAAACGTTCCATCTCGTTAAACTACATTCTATCTATCTATCTATCTATCTATCTATCTATCTATCTATCTATCTATCTATCTATCTATCTATCTATCTATCTATCTATCTATCTATCTATCTATCTATCTATCTATCTATCTATCTATATTTGTGTGTATACTGACACTGTATGTACAGTGCCCTCCACTAATATTGGCACCCTTGGTAAATATGAGCAAAGTTCATATTATATAAATCTGCAGTGTTTATCCTTTTTATCTTTCATTCAAAAAATTCACAAAATTCCAACCTACCATTGAAGTAAAACAATTGAAAGTGTGTGTGTTTGGGGGGGGGGGGGGGGGTGTTCTGTAGTTCATGTTGGCCACAATTATTGGCATCCAATTATTGCAACGTCCTTTTCCCAGGGTAACAGCTCTGAGTTTCTCCTATAATGCCTGAAGAGTTTGGAGAACACCTGATAAGAGATCAGAGACCGTTTTCTTCATGCAGAATCTCTCCAGATCCTTCAGATTCACAGCTCCATGTTTGTGCTTCTTCTCTTCAGTTCACCTCACTCGTTTTTTGTTGGGTTTAGGTCAGAGGACAGGGACAGCCATGGCAAAAGATTCATTTTGTGCTCAGTGACACATTTTTGTGTTGATTTTGATGTTTGTTTTGGATTATTGTCCTGATGGAAGATCCAAACACGGCCCATTATAAGATTTCTAACAGAGTCAGTCAGGTTTTGATTTTTTATCTGTTGATATTTGAGAGAATCCATGAAGTCATGCATCTGAACAAGATGTTCAGGACCTCCAGCAGAAAAACAGGCCCACAACATTAAAGATCCAGCAGTATATTTAACCGTAGACATGGGGTACTTTTATCCCTGTTTGTACTAAACTCATCTGGTGGGTTTGCTGCCAAAAAGCTCTTTTTTTTTGTTTCATCTGATCATAGAAGCCAGTGCCATTTGAAGTTCCAGTCGTGTCTGACAACTGAATATGCTGGAGTTTGTTTTTGGATGAGTGAGGAGAATTTTCCTTGAAACCCTCCCGAACAACATGTGGTGATGTAGGGGATGTTTGATATATATATATATATATATATATATATATTAGGTTTCTGACCCCAAGACTCAACTAAATGCTACAATTCTCCAGCTGTGATTCTTGGAGAGTCTTTGGCCACTCAAACTCTCCTCCTCACCGTGCATTAGGACGATATAGACACACATCCTCTTCCAGGCAGATATTTAACACCTTTAGTTGATAGGAACCTCTTAATTATTGCCCTGATGGTGGAAATTGGGATTTTCACTGCTTTAGCTCTTTTCTTAAAGCCACTTTCTATTTGGTGAAGCTCAACTATCTTGTTCTGCACATCAGAACTATATTCTTAGGTTTTACTCCTTGTGATGATGATTAAGGGAATTTGGCCTTTGTGTTCCTCATATTTATAATCCTGTGGAGCTGGAAGTCATGGCTGGATAATTTCATGCTCCTAGTCAACCTGGTGTGCTAAAAAATGTAAATATGAATGGAATATACTTCAGAGATATTTTACTCATAAGAATATCCAGGGGTGCCAATAATTGTGGCCAACATTCATTGGAGAAAAACATTTATTTCATCATGAGATTTTATCCCCGCTTTCAATTGTTTTACTTCAACGATAGGTTGGAATTTAGTGAATTTTTTTAATGAAAGATCAAAAGGATAAACAAAGCAGATTTATTTTCACAGGCGCCTTTACTCATATTTACCAAGGGTGCCAATATTAGTGGAGGGCACTGTATGTATACACACACACAAACACACACACTGCTTTTGTAATGTGCAGAAATTCAGTTTTGTATGTATATTAAAGAAAATTAAATATATATTTAACAGCTAATATTTTGTTATATATATATATATAGTTACAAACAATTAATAAACATATATACACACATATGTATATCCACACCCATGCTTTTTTCCCTCCGCAGTTCATCATTTTGTCTTATAACGGCGATTAGTTGAGGTTAATATGAGACAGCTGTTCCCTGATCAGCAGAGTTTGCCACATGCAGCTGGATGTCTGGTTTTGAGACAGACCCACTGAGAAGGCAGGTGTTTACTGACAACTGAGCGAGGTCTCATGCTAGTTTCACCATAAGGGGCAAAATATGTGATGTGGTATGAAAACATAAAAAGATAACCAAGCTGAGAGCACTGTATCTTCAGGAACTTTCCACATTTCGCATTTTAATACGACCACAGTTGTTTATATGCATTTCTTCAGATACTAGTTTGCATTGGAACATTCACACATTTTTTTTTAGTTCCTGCACAAATACAAGGATTGTAGTGTAATTTCCCGTTGTCTCGAGAGGCCTGCATGCTTGCGTGATCTATAGCGTTTCCTTTAAAATGTGCAACTGAGTGAAAGAGGTCAAAGGGCAGTTGGTGAACCGATTTAGTCCCTGATTTCTCATATAAGTTGATGCAAAACAAATTCACAAGTTGAAATGAAACTTCCATTAGGGTTTCGGTATAATATGACACCAATCTTGCAAAGAATATTTTATTATTTTTCAGAAACATCAGCATTTTTATCAGTACAACTGACTTTGAGAAAACTATTCACACCCTACTCCTCAAACCGAGAACATCGTCTGCATTAAATCTTAAGATTTATGAAAGCTCTTGGCATCTTCTCCTTCTTTGTTCTTCCATGAGCATGACCAAAACCCCTATAGCCAATTTGATATTTGCAATTTAAATGAGACACTTAATTAAATGCAAATCTAGCAAGCTGTTTTATTTATTTATTCTCAATTCTTTTGCACTATATTGGCTTCTGAATTTTTCAAACTAGTGAAAACATTTCTTCTCAAACTCTGATCCAAAGCTAAATTTGGCATCCTAGTTGCTGGTGAGTCCATGTAGTCCAGTCCAGCAACTTCTGATATGCTGTGTGGAGCCTACAGAAGAGTTTAATGGAGTGGAAACACTTCCTTCCTCCTACAGAGAGCATTAGCTGTCTGGAGGCTCATTTCTACAAGACGAAGCCTGTCCTCTATTGGCAAACTTTAGCAATGGCATGCTGCACTGGATTTTTTTCTTTGTTAAACCTAAAGAAAGACATGTTCAAGGCATGTGCATTTGAACCCACTCACCTTTTGTCCCTTGTTTGCTCAAAGAAGTCTTTTTAGAAAACGCCACAAAAACACACTGTTCTTGTTGTATTAGAGTACAGAGAATGTATGAAATATTCAAACGTTGCAAGTCAAGCTGTATTTGACCTCTAGAACACGACTAGGTTTCTCTAACTTTTAAATCAACTAACTTCAAAGGGTTAAAAAACACATTAACAGTTATACTGTAACTGTATTGCATAAAACATTATAAAAGTTTTTAAATGTTTTAAATAAGAAAAAAAAAAACTTACAAATGTAATAAATATTGTTTAAATGTAATGCATATCACAATATATAATGTATTTATATATATGTGTGTGTGTGTGTGTGTGAACTTTAATAATTTAAATTTTTTTATATTTTTATTTAAATCACATTAATCTAGGTTAATATATGCTGTAAACAGTCATTCATGTTAACCACACAAACACACACAAAACAATTCAAAGCAAAGAAACTCCTGTAAATGGCTTCCCAGCTCTCTTTTAGTTAATTGAGAACATATGAAAGAACAGAAATCATTTTAACCGAAGTGTATAATACTTCTTTTAATCCCCAGATTCTAGTATTATATAATACTAAAAACTGCACATTAAAAAACAAACAAACAAAAAAACCGTAATGTCAATAATTTATCAGTGTCTTTCCAAGGGGCTAATGTTACATCTCAACAATAGTAGCATATTGTTAACAAATGTTTAATGATCGTATGCTTGGTTAGACAGTCAAACCCTCAGAGAAAACTAAAAACAATTCGTAAGACAAATCTTTAGAAATTCTTCTCACAGTAACACAAACTCTATCAAGTCAAAAAGCTAAATTTACAACAAAGTAGTGTTTATGCGCCGCTTCTAAACCTAACCTCAAGCACTCCCCACCAAAAATTTATTTTATGTTCATAATCAACAATGCAGCGAAGTGTTTAGTAAAATGGCACTACTATTACCTCTATATCTTGAACACAGATCCTGCTTCTCAAAGATGTGAGAACTAAGCACTCAAGAGAAGTCAATATGATGCTGACTGGAAGCTCTCAGTGGTTAAATATCCTATTACGCATCTCCAATTCAGCTCCTCCTAGGGGAAAACCAAGAAATCTTTTGCTACATCATGAAGTTAAAGAGAAACAAGGACATTTTGCGTTCATACACGAGGCCGATCTACTCCAAACAGTCCATGCTAGTTTATAGAACGAGTTATTTGGCTTACAGTGACTGATAGAACAGCATTCAAAATACAGCACTGAATTCTCAAGGGTTAAATATAAAGGACGCTTCCCTCATAATGGCAAGGTTTTGGTAAAGTGCACAGAGAGTTGTCTGGCAAACAAAACATTTTTTGATTTCAAAGCATTGGTATGAAATTAGCGTGGCTTCCTCCAATCAGAGCAGGCATACGAACCACTAAACAACTGATTGGCCAGCATGTTGGACAAGACCTCTTGCGATAGGACAGTGTACATTTGTTGGATGTATGATGAAATGCCTACTCTCACACAGTGACCCGATATGAAGGCAAGGCAGTGGGACGGATCTGAACGCCCCGCGGCCTGACAGTATGCAAAAGTCCAGTCGTGAGCTGAATGGATTTGAAAATTCAAATCGCAAACCCCATCCACCCCGGAGCAAGTCAAACCCGTAGAACAAGCTATCTATGGTTACAATGGAGGAGGAGGCACTAAAGATACATCTGTTAATGAAGGAGAGGAGGAATAAGGCTAACATCTTGTATGAACCGTTTACCAACCCAACACGGGAGCATATTTTGGGATCTGAAATGTGTTTGGGATTTCAAGAAGCAGGTCCCAGATAAACCTCTCTGAGTCTGTAATGTGAAGCTAGTAGGTGAGCCTAGAGGCCTTCATGTTGTAGCAGGGCCTGTCAGTCAGACCTCCCTGACCTCCGGAGAACAGAGACAAGCCTTCGGTTTTCTCCAGCACCACCTCCAATTCCTGGAAATCCTGTAGCCGTGCCACGTCTTTATCCTGTTAAAAGAACACGCATACATTTAGACAGATGTAGTGTTGAATGATCTGGAAATAGGGCTGTATATACAAGCATGCGGTTGCCAGATCCCCCCATTCAGAACGTTTCTCTTAAATGGATACATTTCTGCCCAGCTCCATTTTAATATTTCGCTCAGATCAGTACGTCAGTCTGTTTTTTGTTTTTTTTCTCCATGTGGCCATTTGCTGCATTCAAACATATGGAAGCCCGTTTCCGCCACTGATTAAAAAAATAAAAAAAAGATTATTGCGATTTTCTCTCACAACTGACTTTTTTTTCTCAGAATTGCGTGTTATAAACTCGCAATTGCGAGTTATAAAGTCAGTCTGATTTTTTTTCTCGTAATTGCAAAGTATAAGTCAGAACTGCAAGTTTATATCTCAGAAAAATTCTGAGAAAAAAAGTCATAATTGTGAGATAAAAAGTCGCAATAACCTTTTATATTTTTTATTCAGTGGTGGAAACGGGCTTCCATACAAACCTGTCAGAAAGCCTTAAGTGTAATAAATCAGTGCATGACTCTCAACTATATTTCTCGCGATTGTGGATAAATAGTGAATAAATTAAATGTAAACTACGCTACACCTATGTCATCCCCTGGAACGCCACTCTCGTACAGATAGAGATTACGAGTTATAAAGTTTGGATATTTTTCTTACACAAAAGCATTGATTCACTTCAGAAGGCCTATATTAACACCTCGGAACCATGTGGAGCATTTTTTTTGATGGATGGACATGTTTTTGGGCTTCAAAATCTTGACCACCATTCACTGCCATTATAAAGCTTGGAAGAGCAAATATTTAATATAACTCTGATTGAATTCGCCTGAAAGAAGAAAGTCATATACACCTGGGATGGCTTGAGGGTGAGTAAATCATGGGGTAATTTTCATTTTTGCGTGATTATCCCTTTAATATTAGGTATTTCACCGGTTCACTGCAAGCCTCTTGTTTTTATGTAAACAGTGCTTATTTATGAGATATAATATCATTAAAATATAATGCATCAAAGCTTGATTAGGCAAAATAAACCATGCATTTACTGACATTCGCTTGATTGGTGCTTGTGAATGTGCAATAATTCGGACAATCTAAAAAGAAAATTCTAAAGTGATTAATGATAATATCATGATTAATAACCGTGATTATAATTCGTGCGCTAAATAATCAAGATTAGCCATTTAACCACTATCGTGCAGCCCTAATCTGAAGTACCCTCCATTCCTCGGTGGTTTTGAGTCTGTAAATGACAGGTGACGCTACTAGATATAGCAGCAGAGACATTCCCATGATGCAGTAGGGCTGTTCTGCTCAGTGCGCTGTAGAAGAATTCTTGCCTGAGGCTTTTGTACCCATCATTTTCGGTTTAAAAACACTAAAAACTCAACTCCACTAGTGTCTGCAGATATTAAAAAATGGCCAGTAGTAGTCAGATTTCAGCCATTAGAATCAAGTTTGTTGCTCTTTTTGCATTCTACTCAATGTTAAAAAGCACAGCTCAGATTTACCAGCTCAACAAACCTCGTCTGTAGCTGCAGACATGCTTAAACAGGAGAGGATCTTGCTCAACCAAACAGAATGTCACTTTTACGTAGCATCAAGATGACTAAGAGGCCCAAACTAAGCCATGAGGAACAGATCCAAATCCCCATTCCTCCACCAACAGCTAGAAATATGCATTTGTGCAGGAAGTGTTGTCTTTGTATTCATTCAAGTGCAAGATCAAACAACAATACTGCCACCAGGATGACAATGCAAAACTCTGTTGTCATGCCCAACAACATTCTTTACCTATAATAATATTTATAAATGTAGCACAGCTTCAAATGTTTTATTGCTTTTAGATGGATACAACAGAATACAAATATTAGGGGAACACAAATTTATATTTAAACGTTTTTTTTTTTTTTTTTTTAAATCAAATTAATTCAAGGGATAGTTCACATAGAAAGTGTAAAATTCTCTCATCATTTACTCACCCTACAGTTGTTTCAAACCTGTATGAGTTTCTTTCTTCTGCTGAACACAAAGGAACATATTTTGAAGAATGTTAGTAACCAAAAAGTTCACAGTAGCCAATGGCAGAAATCAATGGCTACTGTCAACTTTAAAAAAGAAAAAAATTCTTCAAAAAATATCTTCTTGTGTGTTCAACAGAAGAAAGAAACAAAAACATGTTTGGAAAGTGAAAGTGAAAGTGAAGTGACATACAGCCAAGTATGGTGACCCATACTCGGAATTTGTGCTCTGCATTTAACCCATCCAACGTGCACACACACAGCAGTGAACACACACACACTGTGAACACACACCCGGAGCAGTGGGCAGCCATTTATGCTGCGGCGCCTGGGGAGCAGTTGGGGGTTCGGTGCCTTGCTCAAGGGCACCTCAGTCGTGGTATTGAGGTGGAGAGAGAGCTGTACTTTCACTCCCCCCACCTTCAATTCCTGCCGGCCCGAGACTCGAACTCACAACCTTTAGATTACGAGTCCGACTCTCTAACCATTAGGCCACGACTTCCCTGAAATAAACAACTTGAGTAAATGATGGCAATTTTAATTTTTAGGTGAACTGTCCCTTTAAGTTTCCACATTCCACTTTAAGATATTATTCCTAACATGTAAATTAAGGTTTAAGGCTGATTTGGGGAAAAAA
Organism: Acrossocheilus fasciatus; assembly: GCA_036784905.1. NCBI lineage: Eukaryota > Metazoa > Chordata > Actinopteri > Cypriniformes > Cyprinidae > Acrossocheilus > Acrossocheilus fasciatus. Next base: position 4,382,431 of record JAXUIB010000026.1, on the reverse strand, counting down.
AATCATAGTAATTTTTCCAATTAAACACCAAAAACTCTCAATGAAAACAAATTATTGTAATTGAAAATAATGAATTAAATTATAATAAAAACAACTATTGATTAAAATAATGAAATTCCTCATTTGTTAGTCGCTTTAGATAAAAGCGTCTGCTAAATGACTAAATGTAAATGTAAAATAAATTATAATGAATTAAAAACCCATTTTTTATGTGCCTGACATCAACATGCTAATGCTCAGCTGGTTGAATGCTCACTTGTAAGTGGAGCTGCTATTTGTGTACTGCTAATGTAGAGCGTCCAAATCACTCTCTTTTAGGATGCTACCTTACAAGGCAGCTGCCCGTGTAGGCTGTGAGACTTGACTTAGCTGTTAATAGTCTCAGGCCTCACCTTTCTGAGCATAGTGTTGGGCAGCTTGCGGATCTTCTCCACGTGCTCCGCGCTGATGTCCAGCTCGCGGCAGCACACGCGGAGGAGTGCGCGGTACGTCAGCTCCTGCCGGTCCAGCTCCACCTCGATGAAGTCGTTCTCTCTGACGTTGGTGTTCTGGATGCGCACCTTCAGGACGAGCTCTGAGAAGAGACGACAAGTCTGAGATTGTGACTTGAGGAATCTCTCTGAATTCCTCAAACCGGTCTGTCTGAGTGCTTGTACATTTAAAGAAAGAGTTCACAAACTTGTTAGTGGAGATCTATTGCTGCCTTCAAGTCGTGTTGGAAAGATCAAATTTTTGAGTCGATATGTATGCAAAATGCCTTAACTGTAAACGAGCAGCTGTGATTTTGAGTAAAATACAATACTGTTTGAGGTCATTTTGATTAATTTTTTTTTTTTTAAGAAATTTATATTTTTGTTTAGTGAGGATGCATTAACTTGATCTGAAATGACAGAATTTTTAATGTTTATTTAAATTTATTTCAAATAAATGCTGTCCTTTTAACTTTCTATTCATCAAAGATTCCTGGAAAAAGCATAACAGTTTCCACAAAAATATTAAGCAGCACAACCATTTTAATCATTTATTTATAGAGCAGCAAATCAGTATATGAGAATGATTTCTGAAGGATCATGTGACGCTGAAGACTGGAGTAATGATGCTGAAAATACAGCTTTGCATCACAGAAATAAATTAAATTTTAAAATACTAAAATAGAAAATAATTTATTTTAATTGTAATAATTCTGATCAAATAAATGCAGCCTTGGTGAGCATAACAGGCTAAAAAGCATAAAGATTAAAAAAAAAAAAACTTACTGATTTGCTGATGATGTGTGCAAGTATATATTTTATATATATATATATATATATATATACACACACACACACGATGTGTATGAAAAATAAATCATTAGCATTAATCTGTTACTATAAATCTTATTATATATAGAATTAACAAAATTTATAAATTTATAATCTTATTACAAATTTGAATTTTATAGCTGCAGTTTTAGAAGTTCATATAAAAATTTAAGTAAAATTATAGCAATTTAAAGTAACAGATTAATGTTACTTTCATTTTCTTACACTATTTTCCTTATTTACAGTGTATCCCACACTATCTGCTTTCTTGCTACCTAGCAACCTCATAAAATCGCCTTTCAGCGTTGCTATCTGCAGTGCTTTTCATGTGGAGGTCAGAGGTGCATCGACTCATATGAAAGGATAGGCCTTTAGATACTCTTCAGTTCAAGTTTCCTAACAAATCCTCACTGTACCTTGTACGTTAACGGGAAAAGTGCTGGTGAAGAAGAAGGGCTGGAAGGCCGGCATGGATCCACCGAGCTGGGAGCAGTTGATCTGCTGCGGGATGGACTGCTGCCGGGTGACGCTGGCGCTGGGGACCTGCGGCTGGCCGCTGCTTCCGCTGGGAGAAGGAAGCGTGGGACACACTGGGCCGTTCTGTGCTATAGGATGAGGGTGTGTAAACTCGCAGTGGTTGGTGTGATGAGTCTCTGAGGAGAGCTCCATGGGCAGGCCGCCGTTCACCACGCCGTTCTGCTCCACCACGGGGATGTAGGGTAACTCCTGCTGGCTCTGGCTGTCTGAGTAAAGGCTCTTGGGCTGCTGATGCTGAGGTGGAAGCTGCTGCTCTTGTGTCGGCGATAAAGTCGCTGGTTCTGACTCCAGGGGCTCTGGATGATTGTTGGTGCCGTTCCGCTGTGCTATGCTCAGGTTGTCGCTATCCATCTTGCTGTACAGGAAGGGCGGGTTGGAGAGATAGTTTGGAATGATTGGCAGCTCTGGTTCCTTCACCTCAGGAATGTCTTCCTCTTCCACTGGAGACGGAGCGACAAGCATGAATTTGACAGTGTAAGGACATTAAAGTGCTTAATGAGCATATACGGAAGGTTTTCTGTTTTCTTTTTGCATTTTAGTGTATTGTAGTGTACATAAAATTATTATATGTGACCCTGGACCACAAAACCAGTCATGAGGGTCATAACTTTTTTAAATTGAGATTTATACAGCATCTGAAATCTATATGAGAATAAATGAGTTTTCAGTTGATGTATGGTTTGTTAGGGTGGGACAATATTTGGCAGAGATATAACTATTTGAAAATCTGGAATCTGAGGAAGCAAAAAAAATCTAAATATTGAGAAAAATCGCATAAGAGTGCATATTACTAATCAAAAATTAAGTTAATATATTTACAGTAGGAAAAATACAAAATATCTTCATAGAACTGATGATTTTTGGCATAAAAGAAAAATTGATAATTTTGACCCATACAATGTATTTTTGGCTTTTGCTACAAATATACCCCAGAGACTTATGATTGGTTTTGTGGTCCATGGTCACATGTATTATAATAAATTAATATAATTCAATTATAAATGATACCATTGTGGCCAATGATGGATCGAGGGCCGGTATTAAATTCTATATTATTTTGTCTAAATATCTGAAAAAATAAAACACTACAAACTAAATTCAAAAGATGGAAGGTTTCAAATAAGTATTTTATTGTTTTCAAGAATTAATTAATGTTATGGCTGATAAATTCTGTAATATTTTTTCTAAATAAATAAAATAAAAATAAAACATTAAAAACTTGAATGCTGCAAATTTGGCATCACAATATTATAAAAAATTAAAAAATATAAAATGTAAACCAAAGTGTGAAGAACCTTCTGTAAAATTCGTTATCTTTATTATTATTTTTACATTTATTATCTTTATATCTCAGGAAAGTGCATTGTAAATTGACCATGTTAACACTGAATAAAAATGTCAAATAAAAATCTCTTAACATTAGTCGACAACCAATATGATACTGAAACACTGTGCATTGAGCAACGGTGCAAAAATAGACATTTGATTTGATATGCAAATGTATATCAATTTATAAACATGAGTCATATGAATGCATATGAGTGTTTGTATAGGTCTGTACATTTAATACCTAATTAGTATTAATGGATACTATCCGCACACATTTATATTCCAGTGCAGAGGTTCTCAACTTTGGCCCTCGAGCTCCAACCCTAATTATTAAACCCACCTGAACAAGATAATCAAGGGCTACTTGATACTACTAGAAAGTTACAGGCTGGTGAGTTTAACCAAGATCGGAGCTAAGCTCTGCAGGAAAGTGGACCTCGAGGGCCAAAGCTGAGGAACCCTGTTCTAGCATACATATACCAATCAACATAACATTTCGGCTACAGACTGTAAATATCTAGACTTTATATGAGGGCTTACAAAGTATCCGAGCACCTAACGTGTTTCTGAAAACATACCTCCAAGCAATCTTCTGATTTCAGGCTTGGAAGTGAGTTGAACGGCTAACTCCTCTTTCGCTGTTAGAATGTCTTTGTCGGCTCCGGCGTTCAACAGATAGGCCACTATGTGTTTGTGGTTTCTTTTACAGGCCCAATGCAAACACGTCCTGAATGAACAAGGGACATCAGAACTTCTTAAACACGGTACGCAATGTGCATCAGTCAAATGAGTTTGAATGCATTCAGGCATTACTAAAACAAAGCAGTCAAGGCTTGGCATGAGTGTCAGAACAAATCTAACACCTCAAATCAGTTGCTTAACAAATATCCGCAGTGAGAAAACAGAGCCTAAAGACAGGCTGTCTAATTAAGCATGTCAGGAATGCTGCCAGGCTAGATGAAAGGTAAGGGCTTATCTACAGCACTCATAAACTACTCAGCTTTCCTCGGTCCGGCTCTGCACATTATAAACGGCTTTCTGCATTACATCATGACCCTGTGGTGATGCATTTTAAACCCTATTAAGGCCACATTTAAACCTGAGTTAAGTAACACTATAAGAAACTTACAATGTAAAACAATCAGGTGCAAGAAGGTAGCGAGTTGATTAGCAATTAAAAACTACCTAACACATAAAATCCCGTCCCGAACTCACACTATTGGTTCATCCTCTGCATATTAAAATGAAACCATTGTAATATTGCAGAAAAGCAAGAGAGAGGCCCTGTGTCCCAATGTGCATACTATCCACCCTATCTACCCTAAACAGTATTGAAAACGACTAATATCACATAGAATTTAGGATGCATAGTATAGTGTAGTGAGGTATTCACGCCAAAATGAAAACTTCATCACTCTCAGGCCATTCACGATGAAGATGAGTTTGTTTCTTCATCAGAACAGATTTGGAGAAATGTAGCATACTTGCTCACCAATGGATGCTCAGCAGTGAATGGGTGCCGTCAGAATAACAGCTGATAAAAACATCACAATCATCTACAAGTAACTGACACTGACTCTAGTGAAGTGAAAAGCCACATTTTCACATCAAGATGTTTTTAATTTCAAACCATTACAAGTCGTCTGTCCGTAATATTGCTTCCTCCAGTGAAAAAGTCATATCGTCTGAATCAGGAGAGAAATATGCACAGATCAAAAAGCAGTTCTAAACATATATGTCGGTGCTTCGATGTGAGAGGAAATGTTATTATGGACTCGCATTTTAATTACTGTGATGTTTTTATCAGCTGTTTGGACTCTCGTTCTGACGGCACCCATTCACTACACAGGATCCATTGGTGAACAAGTGATGTAATGCTACATTTTTCCCAATCTGTTCCAATGAAGAAACAAACTCCTCTACATCTTGAATGGCCTGGGAGTAAGCAGCTCCATTTCAGCAAATTTTTAATTTTTGTGTAAACTATTCCTCTAGGAAGGGGGTCACATATCTAGCCGTGTCTTCACTGTCAAATATAAATTATGCCCAGCAGCTCTGTCATTTTAAGAACGAAGGCGAATTGCTGTTTAAGAAGAGATTAATATAACTGTATAGACATATAAAGCAGGCAGTCTGCTGAGTGTTAATACGCACCATCCGTTAATCTCATTCTGAGAGTTGATGTTGACTCCGCTCTCCACTAAAGTCTTCACCTCCTCAATGTCTCCGATGGCACTGGCCTCTCTCAGACGCTCCTGCAGCTCTTTATCCAGCGATGTCGTTGACATTATTCAAGTCTTTATGGAAATAAAAGCTTCATACGAACTGACACACTGTGCTTTTAAGACAGGAGACAAAAATAGACACTCAACTTGCTCCGCCGTGGCTTAAACTCTTGTCTGTTCTGGATGGTTTTCGACAGTGGAGTTGAAAGGAGTCTATTTACAGTCTTTAGATTGAAATCGGATCAAAACGGCACAGTATAATAAATGGGGTTGTGTTCAAATAATCTTTCGCCGACTACCGCAATCCACTGGTATCCGCTGCACCTCCCATGTTGGGGGCAACTTTCTGTGTAACACCTTCAGATCATGATCTTTGGTTCCTACATACGATAGCCAGTAAAACACACTTAAAAACTAAGATAAGAGTCCGATCAGAGGTCAATAAACCTGTAGTCAATAAACAAACTCTGTGCGAGATAATACACTGATATTCTTTATTGATCAAGGAACGTCAATTGCATAATAGAAGAGCAGCAATTAAATCTACCGTGCAGCTAATAATAGTGTTTCATTACATTTCAAACAAACAGGCACACATTTTGCCTTGAAATGTGAGGATTTCCATATTTAGCTACTGGCATACAAATATTTATTGAAATTATATTCATTGTAACTATGACTGAATTGATTATTATCCATCAATGTGATAAAATATACATTTAGATGTACACATTTGTCTTAAAAGCAAAACCAAAGCAACTCACATTGCATTCAAAATACACATTTGATCAGCTTTCTTGCTTTTGGCACATGGTGGTTGGTCAACAAGCTTAAGATTTTACAAGACATTCTTAGGAGAAACTATGGTTAGCATGGTAAATCTTGAAATAACACTTCAGAGCAATTATCTAGATAACCAATGAGGATGCAATTCATAGATATGGCTCTATCAATATTATGTGCATGTCATTTTAAACATCTGCCTAAATTATTATTAATTTCCTTTGGTGTGAAACAATGCATCCTACAAGAACTAGCGCAATTAATCGCATCCAAAATAAAAGTTTTTGTTTACATAATATATGAATGTGTACTGTGTATATTTATTATGTGAATATATATAAATATATATATTTCAGAAAAATTTTATTTTTATATATTAAATATATTTATTTATAATATAAATTATATGAATATAAATATAGACATGTGAATACATGTAAATATTTTCAAAATATATACCGCATGTGTGCACAAATTATGCAAACAAAAACTTTTATTTTGGACTCGAATTAATCGTTTGACAGCATTAACAAGAACACATCTTTTCCAGAAAGAGAGTGATGATCAATTTCAGCAAAGCCTTTGTATTATTCAGCATCTTTAAACACTGCAGAGTCCACTCAAATGTAAATACAGTGTTATTCTATTAAACCACACTGTCCTTGTGAAACAGTAAGCACTTGTTGTTGGCGGGCATATCAACCTAGAAAATCAAAAACAGAAACAGATGCATTTACAAGCCTTTGATGACTCGAGGTGGTGAATCATCACATAATCAAGCCAATCAAAAGCAAGAACGAGGTGTATAAGGCATGAAGTCAGATTAATTTGCAGTGGATCATGGCCAAGTAATGGATTTCAGCCTCTAAGAAAAACCTTCACAGCAGGAATTTTAATGAGGAGGCTTGACATGGACCATAGCATCTTAAAGTATATTTTCATTTAGCATGCACTGCACCACACCAGATTTTTTGAATTACAAACACTTACGATTTCTTCCAATCGCAGTCCATTTTCCTGGCCTAGTGTTTTCAGTAATGACACATCTCTTAGACCCCACTCTGGATTTCTGTTAAACAAAATTGTTAAAAACAATATGATACAGGGTAAAATTGTAGGAGAACTTGTATTAAGATCTTTGATGTTATCCTTTGGGAATCACATAGCAAAATAATGACTTTCTTTCTCAGTATGTTTGTCTGGTTTTCCAGTACAAATATCTAAATGTTCCTAAAACATGACATACATAATTGAATCTAAATAACTATTAGGTCTATAACATATTAAGTGAGTTTATACTTAAAACAAGAAAAATATCTATCAGTTGGGTAAAAAAAAAAAAAAAAAAACTTAATTCAAAGGCAAAAAAGGTTTTTTGTTTGTGTGTTTGTTATTCAAGCATAAACTTAATTTGATTTAATTTACTGTTGATAGTCTTTTTTTTTTTTAAGAAAACAAGACTTTACATCTTAAGTAACCTTTAGATGTTTGTAATGGAAAACAAGAAAAATACTATGATTATTTGTTTTATTTGGTAAGCAAATCCACAAAAATAACATTTCGTGAATTGCAGTGACCATCTAAACACACTATAAGTGTCATATGGCTGGAGTTTTATTTTTTTTATTTTTTTTTTTCACAAGCATTTCACACCAGTGAAATAAATCTGATCAAGAAACTTCTTAGGCAATACAGATGCTGTACCTTTGCCAGCGATTTCCTTTATCACTAACCTGTATCTCAAGCTGTGGTCAAAGTCAACATTACTCTGAGGAGTTATTGATCCATTGAAAGCATAAGGCTGTAAAAAAAATTATCAGATGCAAGCCATTAGAAGCCAATAAATGTAAGCGAATGCATTAAAAAAAAATAAAAATAAAAAATAAACTTAACATGCTGCAAATACCCCATAAGTCAGAAGCAATCCTTGTGGCTTCAGTATTTTTCCAACACCATTAAACAAACCCTAAAACAAGCGAAAAAAGGTTAGATGATTTATTACACAGACATTTAACAAACAGAGAGAAAGAGAAACAAAAGTAAGCAAGCGTAATACCCTTGTGCAGGCCAGAGGTGAGATGTGCATCATGTTGATGTTCACAACGAGCTCACATGACTCGGGTTGAATTCCAGCCCAGTTCTCCCAACTCTGAGACACATCAAGATAGATGGGGGGCTTTACATTCTGCAGCTTATGATACTCTCTATATGCCTCAATACTGCAATACAAAAATTAAATCACAAAATGGTTCTTAAAACAAGTCATCAGACATTTAGCATTCAATAGCAAGAATTAATTAATGGTATGCAGCCTAATCTGAAGAACAGTCGGGAGGCGCTTTGAACTAACCTTTAAAGGGAAGTTCACCCAAAAGTTAAAATCGTCATCATTTACTGAGTTGTTGCAACCACGCATGAGTTTCTCTCTAGTGTTAAACACAAAAGAAGATATTTTGAAGAATGTTAGTAAACAAACAGTTGACGGTAGCCATTGATTTCCATAGTATTTTGTTCCCTCCTTTGGAAGTTAATGGTTACCGTCAACTGTTCGGTTACCCATCGTTTTCAAAATATCTCCTTTTGTGTTCAACAGCTGGAAAAAAAATTGAGGAGAGAAAATAATGGACAGAAGTTTTCATTTTTGGGTGAACTATCTCACGGCTCTGTCAGAAGCGTTTATAATTAAAAGGTATTTTTTAATTAATGACTTAATTTCTGTGAATTAGCTGCATGGGGACAAAAACCCAAACTTTAATGCAGCTTTATCAATAAATGGTGAGAGAACTGCCTCTATTTTTTTACTTATTTTTTTTCTCAGCAATGACATTCAGGACATTATATTTCTGACTAACACAAGAAATAGTCAACTTGATGTATCCGTCGAGAATTCATTGAATTGTTTAATTTCTGTCGTTATTTGCTATTATTCCGTTAAAGTTTATTATATGAACTGGTCTCATTTCAGCACCTAAATGATTATGTGGATATCATTTGACAATATTTATTAAGCCTGCGTGGCGTCAGCTCTAAATGAAATCGTTTCAGAAGGGGAGCAATTATTTGAATTTTGTGAAAGATTAGATTACAAAGTTTTTTTTTTTTGTTTTTTTTTAAATTTATGAATAATGCTAAGATCAAGAACGTGCACTTTGAAAGACCTCTCCATAAAAAATTAAGATAAATAAATAAATAAAGTCGTTTTTTACTAACTAGACTAGAGCACAAAAGGTTTCTAAAAGTGACTACCATCTAGTGACAGATGTCTGCACCTGCACTCTGAGCAAACTTGGGTAAGTGAACTATCGTAATCACAAGATTGCACGGGAAAATATCAATTAAAGGATTATTTAAGAAAGCAGTTCAACTCTTCATTATTCAGTAAATGAGATTTGTTTTCATAACTTGAATAGTTTCACGTAATGCATTTCTGCAGCAGCCTGAATGTATCTCTGGTGCATAAGAGATTGAGAGACTTAATGTCTACACATAAAGTCAAGAATTGAAGACAAATCAAGGTGTCGCGCATATATTTACCTCGATATCGACTGTGCTTCAATTTCAGACGGTTGCCATGTAATGTTGGGAAATGCTTTGGCAAAGTGAATAACATGCTGTCCTGTGCCGGAAGATATTTCCAGAGCGACCAGAGGCCTGTCGGATGTCACTCTGCTTTTTAATACAGCGAGGATCGGGTCTTTATTTCTGTCGGCTGCTGCAGCATTCAGCATTTTACACATCCGACGACAACTTCCTGCAACCAAGAGCAAAGCGTGAAGAGCTACAACAGCAACTGGAAGAAGCGGCGTTAGTCAAACCAGCCAGAATCCAACGAGACCTTTAAAAGCTGCAAAGTACGGCGATCCGAAACACTTATTCCTAAATTGTGCAAATGCCCAAAACAAATTCATGCATCTCGATGATGGCAGCTCACACCAGGTCACATGAGATGCTCCTTCATTTCGTAACAGCGTAGAATTGCAGGGTTGCAAAAATAACTTTTTAGTCAAAAGGTTTGTTAAATATTCACTTCGTACGGTTTAACGCACAATCTCCACTTCAGTGCAATACGATATACGAGTGTAATGCATTAGAGTCCACATCCCATAATGCATCGCGCTTCAACTTCCCTTTTGCCTTCAAAAAGTGGCGCTTTAAAGCAAGTGGCTGTATCTCTGGTCCAGTTTGTTTTCTGCTTTGCACAACTGAAACAGCCAGAAAAATCATGCATTTTTAAAGAAATGTGTTTCTTTTGTCAATTTTTGAGAACAAAAACCTGAACTGTAGAAATCGCCCAGGAGAATAGAAACAGCTGAGGATCCTGCTCTTTAGCTCGGTGTTATTAACCGGTGCGAGAAGTGCTGCAGTTGTGCGGAATACTAATAAGAATACTTCAGTTGTCACCATTACAACAAGAAAGCCAAACCATAATGCATTAGAATATTATGTAAAATTATGTGTTGCAATACAATGCAACAAAAAACAACAGTTCACTGGTTCAACTGTTCAAGCTCTAAAACAGCACCAAAAAAGACTGTATGATAGTTATGTGAAGTTTGTTTAATTTGGTGACTTACTAAAGCTTTATTTATGGGTCAAAGGCAAGATGTCCCATTTTGGTGTCTGCATCAAATTAAATGTACAAAAGTGATTTTATATCAATATAAAGCATATTAAAGTGTCTGCTTTAATGTTTTACATAACTCTTGTGAAAATGAAATGTCAAAATATGGGAGAAATAATATTGCATCATCATTCGGTGACAGATATGTTAAAGGAAAAAAACATAGGCTTCTTATTCTGACCTGTAAAAATATAAAAGAAAACGATACTACACTAAATTTTATTATATGTGACCCAGGACCACAAAACCAGTCATAAGTCACACAGGTATATTTGTAGCAATAGCCAACAATACATTGTATGAGTGAAAATGATTTTTTTCTTTTATGTCAAAAATCATTAGGATATTAAGTAAAGATCATGTTCCATGAAGATATTTTGTATATTTCCTACCGTAAATATATCAAAACTTTTTATTAGTAATATGCATTGCTAAGGACTTCATTTGGACAACTTTAAAGGAGATTTTCTCAATATTTTGATTTTTTTGCACCCTCAGATTCCAGATTTTCAAATAGATGTATCTCAGCCAAATATTGTCGGATCCTAACAAACCATACATCAATGGAAAGCTTATTTATTCAGCTGATGTATAAATCTCTTCAAAAAAAAAAACAAAAAAAACCTATCACTGTTTTGTGGTCCAGGGTCACGTATTTTAAATGAATAAAAACTTCTTGCTGACAAATGGGTGAACTTAGTGGTTTGAATGATAGTGGCAAAGATTGGTAGATTTAAAAATTTAGTTTTTGGGGGGCTGTGAATGATGTCTTTTAATGTCATCTAATGATTTTTGCCGTAAATAATGCCTGACAGGATTTTTTGGAATATGGACTATTGTTACACTGAATTACATTTTTTCATTGTGAAAGTATGATAGTCATTATTTTTTGCTCAGAAAAAATGAAACGTCACACATCTTTAAGGTACATAAAGAAAAAAAATTAAAATAAAATCAGTTGCTGGCGGTGAAAGCACGCCACCGTGCGGGTATCTACGGTATTTTAGTTTAGGTAATTAATTTTGATCCGTAATTAAGGCATGCATTTTTATTGCTTTTTTTTTTAGGTTCATTTTATATATTTGTTTGATTACAGATGACCATCTAATTAAAAAATGAAAATATAAAAAGCTGGATATGATTAAATAAAATAATAAATCCAAAGTAATTAAAAATATCACAGAAACATGTACAGTAGATGACACCTGATGATGATGATGATGATGATGATGATTATTATTATTTATTTATTTATTTTTCAGAACATCAGCGTTTCACATCTTTGTGACGCAGTGTGTTGCAGTAAAATAGCACCGTGCAGAAAATATGGCTGAAGCGTAACTTCATTGAGGTTTCTCGAAGTACAGTATGTCGAGACGAGCATTACTAACACAACAGCACGCTTTACAGTGTTTGGGAACGGCGCTCGGTTCTGTGCTGTCGAGATCTATCGCTACCAATCACAGCTGGCCTCCTCACGCAGACGAAGCATCACTTTATATCCACGTGAGTGTCTATAAACACGTCCGTCAAAGCCAGTCACTGGCAGATACAGAGAATGGTAGCCTAAATGTATTCTGTTTTACCTGTCTGTATTTATCCTCTCATACAGTGGCCCTATTGCCTAAAAAGATGCTCCTACTGCAACTTCAACAAGTATATTCCTCGGAATCAAAACCACGCGGTCATGACAGAATGTCTGCAGAAAGAGACACAAACCTTACTGCAGCTCAGTCAGGTCTCCAGGTCAGTGTGCAGAGATACTGTCAAACAGTGTGCTTTAAAGAGTATACTTAAGAACACAATGAACATTTTCAAAAATTCTCCTTTTGGTTACATTTTTATTTTTATAGTCCACTTTAGACACACTACTAACTATAAGTAACTTTGTAACTACATGTCAACCCTGCTGTAAAAAAAAAAAAAAAACAATAGAACCCTGCCCAAAACACGATAGAATATGTAATGGTTTTAATGGTTATAATGAGAATTGTATTGGTTTTAATGGAAACTATAATCAGGGGTGCACTTAAGTGGTCCGTAGGTCCGCATGTGCGACCAAAGTTAAAAATGCGCTGTGTAAATCAGTTCTGACAGCGCATTTGCATACCGACCGACACATGGTTGACAGCTATTAATGCACAATTACCATTTTAGATCGACAAACTGTACTGTATAAGATTTCTATCCAAACTGAAAGCATAATCTAGGCTACCCGCTGCCGTTTTCAAAGCAAAACTGTGACATTTCATTCACTGACGCTCTTCCATCAGCAGCGCTAAACCCGGAAGCGCATAATACTTATTTACCGGCAACCCGCCAAAATAAAAGTTCGCTGATTTTACGTTCGAAAATGATGAAAATTAAAATAATGATAATAATAAAAATATTAGCATTTTATTTTTAAGTTTACTATAAAATAATTGCATTGGTATGTAATACTCCCTTTTTATTTTAAAATAAAATAGTATTAATCACACTTGATTATTTCGTTTATGATTTTTAGTTAGTTATTTTATTTTAAAAAAAAGAAAAAAAAGAAATAAAGTGCAATAATATTATTATCACTATTATTATTAAAAAAAAAATTTTTATAGTTATATTTTATGGGTCACACTACATGCCGTGGCCCGTGTGAGGACCAAACCAAACCTCCAGGTCCTCATGTGAGAACCAGGAAAAATGCCCAAAACACACTACAAAAAGGAATTTTGTAATGGTTTTACTGGAAAAAGCCAATGGTTTATAATGGTATTTTAATGGAAACCATTGGAATTTCTGTGATGGTTTCTATTGGGCTTTTATTGTTTGTTTGTTTTTAGCAGGGAACTAATTCTCATTAATTTGCAACTACATGTCTACTAACTCTCAGTAGGGTAGGTTTAGGGTGAGTAGAATAAGTTGACATATACTTGCGAAGTTTCTCATAGTCATTATGTTGTATGTTGTGGACCCATCAAAATAAAGTGTTAGGAGATATTAAGCAGACAGTCTACTGATACTCTGCTAGTTGACATGTAGTTGCAAAGTTATTTACTGTTAGTAGAATGTCTAAAGTGGACTATTGAAATAAAGTGTTACCCTCCTTTTTGTAAGAAATGACTAACTATAGGTTTGGAACAACATGTGGGTGGACAAAATGTTTATTTTTGGGTGAACTATATCTTTAATTTTGTACTGTCGTGTAGGATCAGCTCTGTGTTTTTTGGAGGAGGAACACCAAGCCTGGCTCAGCCCTCCACAATCGCTGCTGTCTTGGAGACCGTCTCCAAACACGCTCATCTCTCAGACGAAGCAGAGGTCACTCTGGAAGTGAACCCTACACCTGCTGGAAAAGCTAGTCTGAAAGACTTCAGGTTAGCGGGAGTTAACCGGTTCTCTGTTGGAATTCAGGTATGTTGCATGCATGTGATGTTACTTAGTTTTGACCAGGTCTCCATAGATCTAATGCTATTCTCCACAGTCGCTGAATGATGATCATCTGAGGGTACTAGGAAGGGATCACGATTCCCAGCATGCTCTCTGGACCGTGTCAGAGGCCAGGACGCTCTGCCCGGGACGCGTGTCAGTGGATGTCATGTTTGCGCTTCCAGGACAGAGTGTAAAGGCATGGGAGAGTGAGCTGGAGAAATTGCTGCCGGTTTGTGATGATCACGTTTCACTGTATCAGCTGACTTTGGAAAGGGGTACGCAGCTTTTTAAACAGGTTGACAGCGGTGAACTAAGCGTGCCTGGTGAAGATGTCACAGCTGTTATGTACAATTCAGCACGAGGAGTCCTGGAGAAAGCTGGGTTTCGTCAATACGAAGTGTCCAACTTTGCCAAAAACGTAAGTTATAATTGCTTAAATTATTATAAGGTGAAAAAAATAAGAAGTTCCTGTAGCACTAGCAACACCAAGAGCATTCTTTGATGCAATTTTAGATGCAATAAAATGTAATTTGCTGCAAGTCGCTCTGGATAGAAGTATCTGCCAAATGAATAAATGCTATATTATGTACAGTAAATAATCGAAATGTGGAAATAGTAGATTGTGTGTTTATTGTAGAACGCTGTCAGTGAACACAATATCGGGTACTGGAAGGGACGTCAGTACATCGGTGTAGGACCAGGTACGTTTGTACACATACACTACTGTTCAAAAGATTTTTTAAAAGAGATTAATGCTTTTATTCAGTAAATAAAATGACAGTAAAGAGATTGATAATGTTACAAAATATTTATCTTTTACTTCATCAGAGAATCCTTAAATGTATCATAGTTTCCACAAAAATATTAAGCAGCACAACTGTTTTTAACACGATAAAAAGAAATGTTTCTTGAGCAGCAAATCAGCATATTAGACTGATTTCTGAAGATCATGTGACACTGAAGAATGGAGGAATGATGCTGAAAATTCAGCTGTGCATCACAGGAATACACACAATTGTTTTTGTCTTTGTTTTTGTGTTCAATATCATCTATTAGGGGCACATGGACGGTTTGTGGCGCGTGCAGTGGGAGGAGTTCAGAGGGAAGCACGAACCCAGACTTTAGAACCAGATGTTTGGATACGAGAGGTTCAGCGTCACGGTCACGGGACACGCCGCCGAATACAGCTCGACCACCGTGGCCTGTAAGACTATCTCCTCTGTGGAGCGATTACACAGACTGTTACTGAGTTATTGAATCAGATGGAATTGTATCTGCAGGCTGGAGGAGGTTTTGGTCATGGGTCTGCGTATGAATGAAGGAATCGCCCAGCAGGTACAGTGGACCACTGGATAAAATAACATGGGTTTTACAACTATAAAACATTTCAACCAGTTTTGCATTAAAGAATGTTTTGCATTAAAAAAAGAAACTTTTGGGTGATTTACTATTAGTAGTAGTAGTAGTAGTAGTATATTTTGCATTGACATTTTCATTACAATTAAGCAAATTTTTCAAAAAAATTATTATTTGTTATTGACTATTTAAAATGTATACTATGTTTATAATATTTTTATTTATTTATTTAGTCTAAATTTTAGATAAAGCTGATGAAGTGACTGATGCCTTTAATTTTTCTGCTTTATTTTTTTATATTGTAGCACTGGGAGTTGTTCAGCCCAGAAGATGACCTCCATCAGATTTTTGGGATGTCTGAAAAAGTTCAAGAATTTCTAGCAGGGGGACTTTTAATACTTAATGACAGGTAATGTTTACTGCTGAAATATTATCTGTGCGTTTTTACTTGTAAAATAAACCAAGTTGTGATGTGTTCATTGCTTTTTCAGTTATACATCAATGCCCCATTGATCTTTATGTCTTTATTTTTATATGTTTATATCTATATTTTAGGGGTTTGCGGTGTTCCTGGGAAGGTTTAGCATTACTGGACAGCATCTTACCCACAATGCTGCTGGAATTAGAGATGTTTTTCAAAAAGCAGTACACCAGCAGAAAGACAGACATTCAGAGAGACAGATGACAGTTTGCATCAGAGAAATATGAGAAAGAGATTGCACACAAGGTAATGCATAATAAGGTAAAAATGAAACAAACTCACCCATGTGAAGAAACTTCAAGTCAAGTCAAGTCACCTTTATTTATATAGCGCTTTTAACAATACAGATTGTCAAAGCACTTAACAGTATCAAACTGGAAGATAGAGTGTCAGTAATTTATAATGGTAAGATTAAACACTCAATTTTCAGTTAAAGGCATTTCATTATTGAATTCAGAGATGTCATTGTCTAGCTCAGTTTAGTTTAAATAGTATCTGTGCAATCAAATCGGCGATAATCGCTAGAAATTAGGTGTCCCCAACTGAGCAAGCCAGAGGCGACAGCAGCAAGGAACCAAAACTCCCTCTGTGACAGAATGGAGAAAAAAACCTTGGGAGAAGCCAGGTTCAGTCGGGGGGCCAGTTCTCCTCTGACCAGACAAAACACACAGTTCAAAAATTTATATTTCTATTTTAATTTTGTTGCAAGTTCTAACAATAGTAGTATTATTTAGTTAGGTATTTTATTATATTTTTAGTTATTTTGTTATATTTTTAGTTTTATTGTATTTCAATCGAGGTCTTCACTGGGGATATGTCTCTGGGGGTCATCTGGGTGTCCTGGTCTCCGCTGACGATCAGGGCTGTAGACATCATCTCTTGGTGCTGATCCACCATCTGATCATAGGAAAGAAACAGACAAATATTAGCGTAGATGCCATTCTACTTACGATGTAACGAGTACATCGTGTGTTATGGGAAGTGTTCCTAGTTCCGGTTGATCTAATTAATGCAGCCTAACAATCCTTTAACGGATTTGAATAATAGAAGCGTATTAGTGTGTTATGTGTACGCCAGGGTAAAGAGATGGGTCTTTAATCTAGATTTAAACTGACAGAGTGTGTCTGCCTCCCGAACAGTGTTAGGTAGATTGTTCCAGAGTTTGGGTGCTAAATAGGAAAAGGATCTGGCGCCCGCAGTCGATTTTGATATTCTAGGTATTATCAAACGGCCAGAGTTTTGAGAACGCAGTGGACGTGGAGGACTATAGTGTGATAAGAGCTCGCTCAAGTACTGAGGAGCTAAACCATTCAGGGCTTTATAAGTAATTAACAAGATTTTAAAATCTATCCGATGTTTGATAGGGAGCCAGTGCAGTGTTGATAACCGGGCTAATATGGTCATATTTCCTGGTTCTAGTAAGGACTCTAGCTGCTGCATTTTGGACCAACTGTAGTTTGTTGATCAAGCGTGCAGAACAACCACCCAATAAAACATTACAGTAGTCTAACCTTGAGGTCATAAACGCATGAATTAATGTTTCTGCATTTGACGTTGAGAGCATAGGTCGCAATTTAGACATGTTTTTGAGATGAAAAAATGCAGTTTTACAGATGCTAGAAACGTGGCTTTCAAATGAAAGATTGCTATCAAACAGCACACCTAGGTTCCTGACTGATGAAGAGGAATTGACAGAGCAGCCATCAAGTGTTAGATAATGTTCTAGGTTGTTACATGTGGGGTTTTTAGGTCCAATAATTAACAACTCTGTTTTTTCAGAATGTAGCAGTAAAAAATTACTCATCATCCAGTTTTTATATCGACTATGCATTCCGTTAGTTTCTGAATTTGGTGTGTTTCATCAGGCCGCGAAGAAATATAGAGCTGAGTATCATCAGCATAACAGTGAAAGCTAACACCGTGTTTCCTGATAATATCTCCCAAGGGTAACATGTAAAGCGTGAAAAGTAACGGCCCTAGTACTGAGCCTTGAGGTACTCCATACTGCACTTGTGATCGATATGATACCTCTTCATTCACTGCTACAAACTTATGGCGGTCAGATAAGTATGATTTGAACCATGCTAATGCACTCCCACTAAATAAAGGTTTCTAGTCTATTCAAAAGAATGTTGTGGTTGATAGTGTCGAACGCAGCGCTAAGATCCAGTAGAACTAATACAGAGATGCAACCACGATCAGATGATAGAAGCAAGAATGAACATTGGTCAGTTTTTTTTTGTTATTTATTAATTTATTCACAAATAGTACTTTTTCTACAATGAGCATGTTTTTAATGTCTGAATTTTGAATACTTTCTTGTTTGTTGGGGGATGCATATAAAGTAAATATGTGAGAATATGATCTTGATATAATGTTGAAGAAAAAAAATGTTTCTTGAATGGAAAACAATGTTCATTGTTGCCATGAAATAGAACTTTACCCTGTTATGAATGCATGTGAACACCTGTGTATATGCTTCATTTTTTTTAAAAGAGTTTTGATTTTGTTTAATCAAAATGTCATAACTTCCATTGAAAATGACAAACTTCCCTCTGGTGATGTATAAAGGACATCTTCAATCATTTAGTCCACTTAAATGACACCCACAATTCAAAATCCAATCAACAACTATACATTTTTTTCTTTGGTGTTAATTTGTTACACTCTGATGTACGTTTCAGTGTGGAAGAGAAGATCTGCCGCTACTTCCATTTAATCGTGACTTTAAGTTAATTACTTTTTATATTGAAAAAATATATGAAAAAAAAAAAGAAAAAAAAAAAAGGAAAATATAGTAGTTTTACATTATGGTTACATCACATCATCTAAAGAGCAGTCATGGCCAGTGGATCATTTTTTTTCTAAAAGGTAAATAGATTTGAGTATCATCGGCATAAAAGTGAAACGATACCCCGTGTTTCCTAAAAATAGATCCCAGAGGTAGCATATATAATGAAAATAGAGAGGGGGCCAAGATAGAGCCTTGTGGAAGGCCACAGGGGAGAGAAGCAGTGGAAGATAAAAATTCTCCTAGCCTAACCACATATTTCCTGTCAGATAAAAATGACTGAAACCACTTTAGAACTGTGCCAGAGAAACCCACCCAAAATTTCAATCTATTGATTAATAAAGAATGGTTAATAGTGTCGAAAGCAGCTGATGAATCTAAGAGAACAAGGACCACAGAGTCACCCATATCAGTGGCTAAAAAGATGTAATTTAACACTCTCAAAAGGGCAGATTCAGTACTGTGGGCAGTCTTAAAACCAGATTGAAAGTGCTCAAACAAATTATTTACAGCAAGGAAAGATTGAAGTTGGAAAAACACAATGTTTTCCAAAACCTTGGAGATAAATGGTAAAAAAGAGATAGGACGATCATTTTTTAAAACTGACAGATCGAGTGAAGGCTTCTTGGGGAGAGGTGTGACAGTAGCCACTTTCAGAAAAGCAGGAACCACCCCAGTTGAAAGACACTTATTTAGAAAGGACACTAGACCTTTTAGAGTCATCACATTGAAAGGTTTCTGAAAATGGTATGAAAGTTTTTAAAAACCATATGAAACGAATACAGATTATTTCTAAGAACTTGAGATGTGTGTTTTAAACTGGATTTGTAAAATATTGGCAATTTTTACAGTTAATATTTTTTTGTATTATTTTAATACATTCAGGAATCTGTAAAAAATGAACACAGTAAACTAGATAATTGCCTTCACTGATCTATTTGATGTGATTATGTGCCCTCGGGGCTTTTATATCTTGAGTTGTTTGGCACAGAAGTGGTTTCTCATAGCATCTGCCATTTGAAGTTACTCTTCTTCAAACCACCCACATTCTGCTTAGACAGAATGTCTTTGAAGAATCATGAATTATTCATTTTGCTCCCTATTCACAGTATTATTTCTTGTTTAAGCACAATTAAAATATATTTAGTTATTTTAGTTATCATTTCGAAAGTAATGTAGTTCAGACAACATTTTCAAGCTATTCATAATAGAAAACGCATCAAAGTAAACCAGCGGTACGCTGTCCATGGTACTGAGCGCCGATTGCATAACGCTACCAAACAAATAGTCATGCAAATATCCGTGTATGCACTGAAACGTTTGTGCTATGCTTAGTTGTCTTACTGTTAATGTAGGTTATCATTTATTGTTCTCAATATTCATCACTGGATTCATGAATATTTAAAGTCTAAAGGGAATTCATCCCTCAGCAGCGTCGTGTTGAATCATGTCTATTATGCAAAGCGTGATTGTACTGTATTGTCCGGGACTCGCACATAGGAGTGCGTGGGCGCGTTTCTTACTAATATGAGAGAATTTTACGCCAGCATAGCGATGATGACTCAAGCCACTGCAGAAGATGAGAACCATGGCTTCACCACCCACTCCTTTCTTCCCGTTGTTCACCCATAAATGGTCATGTGAGTACACTGATTTCTCCTTAAAGCAGAGGCGTAGTTATTGTCTGTCTGCGAAACTGAGTTGAGGTGGGGGACACGGTCTAAATATAGCTCGGATTATGAATATTACATATGTGATGTTACATTCTCTCATTTGTCCTGTCGATATGTGTCACGATCGGTGTTGATTTGGTTGCATCAAGAGTCATTTCTCATTATGAATGTTCGACATTAATAGAAATTCAAGGGAAGTATAGGCCTATTGTTTGCAATGATCCTGATTTCTTGAACAAACTCATGTATTTTGAGAAAAAAAACGACGCAATATTTCTTAGACAACTTATTTTATTCATTTTCATTTTTTATTGTCTGTAATACAAGACAAAGTGGAAACAAATTTGAGGTAACATAGGTCTATTATCAAGAATCGCTGCGTTAGTAGGCCTATAAGAAACAAATTTGAGGTAATACATTCAATACAAAGAAATCATGCATACTTGCTTTACAACCTTTCCCTGTTGGAAAAGCAAGTGGGTAGCTGTTTTGGAACCAGTTTACTCCAGCTAATGACCAGTTTAGTCCTGCAGTTGCACTGAAAAAAATGGTAATCTGAAAATGACCAGTTTTCAAGTCAAATATATGAATTTACATCAATGAACCAATCTAAATACATTAGATTAATTACATTAGAATAACAATAACAATTGCAGATTGCCACTTTAGCCACAGTGTTCCAAAAAACAACTCATTTGGTTTGTTGCTGATCCACGAGTTTGTCTACCAGTTTACACCTGATAAAGACCAGTTTCGACCATCTTAAGCCCGATTTTCCAACAGGGTTATAATTAATACATTTCACAAATACTTTGTCAGTGTGTAGAATCTGCCCCATGGTCCAGCCAGGGACTTATAGAATTTAATAATTCTTACATCGTTGAATAATTATTATTCATAGGTTTGAAACAGAGTCCCTAGCGTTACTCTTTTACTGTATTTGACACCTCTCAATAGGTGTGCTTCGTTTAGGGGTGCTCGGGCCCATTACGCGCCGCAGATCGCTACTGAAACTCGGTCTGCGGGCGAGCGGGTGCACCGCGCCACATGGCTCATTCACGGCTCTTTTGTTTCTCTTTCTGCTGCTCAGCGCTTGATACGTGTGGATGGAGATGTCTCGATGGAGAGAGGGTCTGGTTTCTGCGGGGAGCCCCCCCAGCACCGCCAGGGCCTCGAACATCTCCTTCAGGTTGGTGCAGTCTTTGGCAGACACCTCAAAGAGGGCACTTTCCTCCCCGAGAGACTGGCGGATATCGGTGTGCCGCACAGCTCTCGAGGAGTTTAAGTCAGTTTTATTGGCGCAGATTATTATCGGAAGGTGTCTGTTTTCTTTGGACTTGGTCAGCTTGGATTTGGCGGTGAAAATCTCCTCGCGTAACGAGCAGATCTCCGTGAAAGACTCTTGGTCAGTCACGCTGAACACCAGCAGGAATATGTCACCTGTTGAGATCATAAAGCACATGCAATGAGATCTTTGTAAACCACGGGCTATAATGAAACGATTTAAAGAACACTAATAGAGTTAAAAAACGGTGCACATACTGACCTGTTAGAATAGACAGTCTTCGCTTGGCCGGAAAGTCTCTCTCTTTGGACGCGTCCAGGATGTCTAACTGATATCTCTCTCCTCGGATGTGGTAGAGTTTGCTGTGAAAGTCTTCGGTTGTTGGCTCGTACTGTTCCTCGAATTCATCATCACCCAAAAAACGGCGTATCATCGCCGTTTTACCCACTCGGGGCGCGCCGAGCACAACTATGCGCCGGTAGTGACTGGGTTTTACGCTGACCATCTCGTCGTTTTTACTCTCATATCTCATATGCTTTGTTTTACAGAGCTGAGACGCAGAAAAGGGATCCAGAGATCTCCTGGGGTTGCGTTCAGACGACGAGGGTCGCTTTCCAGTGCTGGAGGAGCGCACCACTCGCGCCTTTGGCTCTGGATGTGTCCAGTGCGACGCGCACTGCAAATACATGTCACCTGTTGCGGTGCCTTCGGAATGATAGCTGCAACAGGAGAGCGTCGCGGTGCCATCAACTGAAAGAAGAGCTTTATCAGTTGTGTTCACCTCCATGCTCCTTGCTGGTATCATCCAGAACGGCTGGTGCTGTGGTCGGCAGGACGGCGGTAGCACCCCGTGCTCTTGGTGCAGTGAGTTGTGTGCGGTTCCCGCAGTGCCTTTTATATGCTGATGATGGATGGGTGGTCTCGTGTGGTGCGTCATTCAACGCTTAGGGCTCGTCTGGCGAATTTGAACAATTCTGCTGCCTATTTAAGGTATTGCCCACCGCAGTGTTACTTGGATATGGGCCATTATTATGTAGAGCTACGGAGTACTGTCAGTTAAATGCAGCTATAATCATTACTGCACGAAGTCAAAAGTTTTAATTTCCCAGCTTAATTTGGAGTGAAAGATGCTTGAAAAAGCTTAAGAATATAGGCCTGCTGTAAAAAGTTACCCATTTCTACCCATGAGTTTTGTTGATAAAAATGAATGTATTTAGGTTGATTGAGAGGCCTAAAGATTATTGAGATTATGTTTGACTTGAAGAGAGCATTCTATTTTTTTGTGTAGCCTATTGTTGTAAATAATCATAAATTTGTATTAAATAAATGGAAGAACAAGTTAACAGCGTGATTCTGAGTGTGGTATTTTCTTTATAGTTCAATAGGTAGCTGAATTTGTCCACACACTACAAAAATTCAGAACAGACAAAAAAGGTCTACCACAAATTTAGTTATTTATTTTTCATATGCAAAAGTGAAAAACTGACAAAAAATGTGCAAAGTGTTTTAAAAACAGACCAGAGAGCAGAAGTTTCAACCCATGCTGTTTTTAAAACACTTCGCACATTTTTTGTCACTTTTTCACTTTTGCATATGAAAAACAAATAACTAAATTTGTGGTAGACCTTTTTGGTCTGTTTTGAATTTTTGTAGTGTGTGGACAAATTCAGCTACCTATTGGACTAAAACTTCTTTTTGTTCTAAGCACCTGAGAACTTTTTGTTTGTTTTTAGCGCACACAATTCCTACTTGACAAACTTTATTGAATAGTTCAATAAAATGAATAAAGCATAACTTACGACTCAGAAGTTTAGGGTCAGAACGGTTTTTAAATGCATTTATTACATCAAAAATTTTGAATGTTTGAATATATTTTAAGATGTAGTTTATTTCCTGTGATGCAAAGCTGAATTTTCAGCATCATTACTATCTTCATTGTTCAGGGTCACATGCAGTGTTGGGGAGTAACTTGTAACAGAATTACTTAATTTAATTACAAAATAAATGTAACTGTAATCATTTAGTTAAATAACAGTTACTTATGAAAATGATAACTTCCCAACACTGGTCACATGATCCTTCAGAAATCATTCTAATATTCTGATTTGCTGCTCAAGAAACATTTCACAAAGCTGAGAAACACAATCAAAGCTGGTCTGGAACGGTCCACACTGCTCAGGTCTGCATTTCCAAAAACCATCGTTAGCTTAAGTGCATCGTAGACCCATTGAAACCAATGAAGCTACGATTAATTTAGGCGATGTTTTTGAGAAACGCGGCCTAGGTCTGAAATGCTGTAATAACCAGAACCAACTGTTATATAATATTGTTTTTGAAATAGGTACGTCAATGTGCAGCTTTCAGTATAGAGGCATGAGTAGCATGTGGGTGGCAATATTTCAGCTTATTTCCCTCAGTCGTCTGGATAATTGTGGGGTTGCTAATGACTGACTTTCCAAAATATTTATTGAACTCAGCTTAATTTTCATTTACTGAATGATTTCCTGATGGATGGTCCATTTTATTTGTGTGGGCACACAGGAACATTTGGTCAAAGAGGTAAAGGTTTATGCCCTTCTGTTTTTGTGTGTGTGTCTAGATGAGACTGGTACCTCAGGAATTGCAGCTATAGCCTATGAATGA
This sequence comes from Acrossocheilus fasciatus, assembly GCA_036784905.1. Taxonomy (NCBI): domain Eukaryota; kingdom Metazoa; phylum Chordata; class Actinopteri; order Cypriniformes; family Cyprinidae; genus Acrossocheilus; species Acrossocheilus fasciatus. The sequence goes on along the minus strand of JAXUIB010000026.1, from coordinate 4,357,995 downwards.
GTCCGTTTCACATCCCATTAATCCCTATGTGCTTAATGATGCTGATGGCTCTCTTTTAATAGAAATAGAAAAACAGCTGACATTAAACTAATCGAAGCATCACGACAAAATAGGGATGATCACGACCACCATTCTCTCTTGCAGCTGACAACTGATTTGAACAGAGCTTGAAGCTTGTGAAAAAGAAGTAGCCTACAACCACAACCGTGATTACATTTTTATTTTTATAGTCCACTTTAGACACTTTACTAACTATAAGTAACTTTGTAACTACATGTCAGCCCTGCTGAAAAACAAACAAACAATTGAACCCTGCCCAAAACACAATAGAAAATGTAATGGTTTTAACAGTTATAATGAATTGTATTGGTTTTAATGGAAACTATAATGGTGTCTACTAGGATGTTAAATCCTATTGGAAAAATGCCCAAAACACACTACAAAAAGGAATTTTGTAATGGTTCTACTGGAAAAAGCTAATGGTTTATAATGGTATTTTAATGGAAACCATTGGAATTTCTGTGATGGTTTCTATTGGGCTTCTATTGTTTTGTTTTTTTAGCAGGCTCGTTAGAGCTAGCATTCTACCAGCTTCAAATCATACACAGAGATGAAATAGTCCGGTAAGACCACATTTATTTGAATGAATTGTAGCATGTATTTAAATTAATGATCGATCGATCGATTGAGAGAGAAAGAAAGAGATGACAGTTGTGTGTGTTAGCTGCATGCTACATGCTACATGCTGCCTCAGCGCGAGTGCTAATTAATTACTTCAAAAACAGCGCCATCTCGCGATCTCGTATCTAGGCAACTTCAAAACTGCGGGGAAGCGTTGACAACAGGTTTGTGTGTGTGTGTGTGTGTGTGTGTGTGTGTGTGTGTGTGTGTGTGTGTGTGTGTGTGCGTGCGTGCGTGCGTGCAGAGCAATCTCAGACTCTCTCTATCAATCAATTCAGTTCAAATGAGCTTTATTGGCATGACTTGCACAGTATTGCCAAAACATTGTCTATTACATGAATAAGGAACAAACGATTATATAATACACCATTATTTTACAGATCTTGTTCTTGTTTTAAGTAAATAAGTACATGTATAGCTACTTTCTTTTTTTTCACAAACAAGAAAAATATTTAAGACTTCAGTTTTGCCCACTCGCTGACAGTCTTAGTTTGTGACAGGCTGATACATATCTTGCTGCTGTTGTGATCATTTGGAATTTGATTGGAATTTCCCCCTAAAATGTGACTTCATTTTTCTGAATTTGGTAATGCCATAAAATTTGGTTTCATTTGTTGGAACAACTGTGCATCAATTAAAGCAGCGTATTATTAATGCACAGGTAGTTCCAAGTCAGTTTAATCACCGTTCCATAGAACTACATGTGCATTAAACGGTTTTAATGCATAGCTGCCAGCCAATCAGAATCCAGTATTCAGACAGACCGTGGAATAAGTGTATTTTAAAACATGTTAAGATTACTAAAACATATGATTTAAAATGTATTTTGAAGTAAAACTTTTAATTTGACATTGTAGTTTGTGTTTGTAACGAAAATTAAAATGTGCTTAATTGTCATGAAATGTTTAAATGTTCCAAAAAAAGGCCCAAGTATTAACATTCGAGGCAACCTCATTACTTAACAGAAGAATAATCCTCACCTTCTGCAGTGTAAACGACACCTACATCTCTGAGAGTCTCAGCTCGACTCACTCAAGGTTACTCTGAATGGACTGAATTGGTGCAGGGTGTGTTTTTGCTTTTCTTCTACAGTGCTTACCTTGGAGTGCATGAGACTAAATGTTCTCTGCTGAGAATGGAATATGCATCACCATGGCAACTCTGCAACTTTCTAACATCGGTTTCCAGAGTCTATTCCATAACTCTTAAAAGTTGCGGACATGTCTTTTGTGAGCCATCACAATATCACTCACTCCTCTGTAAGGCCTTGCGTTCAGTTTTATGGCCCTGCTTGCCATTGTGCAGAGCTGTTCAGAGAACTTGGAGGCACGTATGGTTTCTCATCAGCAGAATTCACTATTTAAAAGTCAGTAAATGTATTCACTGAAGATAAAATGTGAAGTTGCCATGGCCTGAAATGATCCATCATTGCAACAATTACTGATTAAATATGTCAAAATATGTTAAATTCAGTCAGCTTGAAAGAGTTCTATGCACATTGTTTACTTTCTTTACATGGTAATCAAAATGCATGTACTCTTAAATTAATGACAAAATTACATGAGACACTCAAAATTGCACAAAAAATTCCTTAAAATGCCTCTCACAGACCTAGAAAATGAAATGTGATGTGTAACAATTAACTAATATTTATTTCACATTTGTTTAATAATCAACATCATTTTAATTATAGAGGCAACAAAAACGACAACAACAGTGTAAATAAAACTGGAAAAAATCTCACAGTCACTTGCTATGTGAACACACACACACACACACACACACACACACTGACTGATGGACGTGATTTGAAAAGGTTAAATGGTCCTGAAAAAACAGTCACTCATTTTTTTGGAAATATCAACCTCAATTTTGGAACACAACTTGTCTGTGCTTTGATTTTCACAGTTTTTAAGTGAAAATAGTATTTTTGTGCATTTTTGTAACAAACTTAATCATTTGTACCTTTTTTTTTGTTTTATTTTTTAAACTTGTCTCATTTCAGTAATTATCTGCCAAGTGTCTTCTTAATAAACTTAATGTGCTCCAAGCTTTATTTTCATGCTTAGGACCATAAAATACAATAATACTAATATATATTTATAATATAAACTGCCACACGAGCAGCAACAGAGGGTTAATTTTCATAAATTATAATTAATTATACCAATTAATCTGTAGGAGAACTAAAAATGTTTTAATTCATCTCGCCTGCTCTTCTTATTGCTTCAATTAAAAAATAGTACGGTATATTGCAAAAGAAAACCTTCCTTTAGATGCTTTAGTTTTGTTCCTAAAAAAAACCTTGCTTGATCATTTTAACACCGATTAATATTCACACTAAGATTAATTTGTATTCTTAGTCTATTATGTCTGCTACTAATGCGCAAATGTTGGTATATTACTGAACTAATACAGACAGCATCATATTGGCAGTGAACAGAGAAAAATACTTGGTTGTTATACAAAAGTGCTTCCATGTGAGGGCAGCAAAGGCATGATGGGTGTTTCTGCATTTCCTCTCATGCTTGCCAGGCAAAAATGTATGCATATTTCAAAACATTTCAATCCGTGCATCATGAACGTCTTGAGCTGATATGATTGTATCTGTATGGAGTAGCAGGAGCGGGTGAGTCTGTTTCCTGTGGTCCGCCAGCTCTTTAACTTCCTTCTCGGCTCTGTCTGCATGTGCACTCTGATGACGTCACCGCCGGGCCTTTGTTATGAAACAAAGAATTTGGCCCAGAGTCTGTTTTCAGGGAAAAAGAAGACATGGCCTGCGTCCCAATGTACATACTATGCATCCTAAATTCTATGTGATATTAGTAATTTTCAATACTATTTAGGGCAGATAGGGTGGATAGTATGCACATTGGGACGCAGGGACAGTATAGACAGGAGGAGAGGTAATGTTAAATGCAAAAACACGTCCATCAAGCAACAATGTGAAAATGAAACAATAAAATAAGTTTACAACATTGGATGTGTATTCTGCTATAGAGATAATGCAAACTGTAGGAAATGGTGACATGCCTGGATTTGCACTAATAACTTTCCTGGACTCATTGCCTGTCCATTTTGTATGAGATATGGCTTCTAAAAATTCAGCCCGTTCACTTCTTTTTTAGAAAATGTTAGTCAAAGTATGATACTTTGGAAAATGTTGTCAACCACATAATGCCAAACTACTGTTGTACACTACCATTCAGACAGGCTGGTAAGAATTTTTAATATTTTTGAAAGAAGATTCTTATGCCCACCAAGGCTGAATTTATATGACCAAAAATACAGTAAAATGTTACAATATTCTGAAATATTATTACAATTGAAAAGAACTTATTTCAATCTGAATATATTTTAAAATGTAATTTATTCCTGTGAAGCAAAGATGAAATTTTCAGCATCGTTACTCAGTCTTCAGTCTTCAGTCTTCAGTCTCACATGTTCAGAAATCATTCTAATATGAATTTTTTTTCTTATTAGCAATACTGAAATTAGTTGGGTAACACTTTATTTTGATAGTCCACTTTAGACATTCTACTAAAAGTAAGTAACTTTGCAACTACATGTCTACTAGCAGTCATTAGAGTATTAGTAGACAGTCTGTTTAATAACTGCTAACACTTTATTTTGATGGGTCCACAACATACAACATACTGACTATGAGACACTTTGCAAGTATATGTCAACTTATTCTACTCACCATAAACCTACCCTACTGAGAGTTAGTAGACATGTAGTTACAAAGTTACTTATAGTTAGTAGAATGTCTAAAGTGGGCTATTGAAATAAAGTGTAACCATTAGTTGTGCTGCATAATATATTTGTGGAAATCATGACGACGCTTTAACAGGACAGCATTTATTTGAATTATTTGTGTCTTTACTGTCATTTTTGATCAATTTAATGTGTCCTTGCAGAATAAAAGTATTATTATTATTATTTTTTTAAATAATAATAAAACTGCCTTTGAATGAAAGGTTTGCAGCTTTTCACAGCCTTATAAAATGTCTAAATACAACAGATTGTATGATTTTATTTTTATTTTTTTACAATAAATGTAAAATCCCCAATTTAAGCATGAAGATATATAACATATCAGATACACCTTACTTTAAGAATGAAGAAAAACAAGAATTTGTGGCTTTAATTATTGAAAAATGTTATGTGACAGGAGAATGTACCTTTTTGTGGAAAGTGTCAAAAAGTAATTTGTTTAGGATTAAACACTGTTTGTCTCCTCACAACAGATTTGAGAAGCAGAATTGACTCTTTTTTTTTTTTTTTTTTTTTTTGGCAGCTGTTCAGAATGTCTTTGTTTATTCAGCAGAAACGAGGGAGAGTATCAGTTTGTCAAGAGCAGAGCTGGTATTTCCAGAAACTCTTGCTTGGCCAAAACACTTGTCTCAAGGAAGCTTTGAATAGAAATTCTTTTCAATAGTCTTGCATTCCTTCTCACTATTTATGCATTTGAGATGAAGAGTCTGACTGTTTTAGTGATTCAAAGTGTGTTTTTGGAAAGATTTTGCTTTTGCTACGTTAAACCCATTAAACACACACACACACACACACACACACACACACACACACATATACACATACTTCTGTTGCTTATTTATTTATTTATTTACTTACTTACTTATACGTATGTACTTAACAAATTGAGGATATATCCATAAGGAGGTTTTGTCAAATTTAGCTCAGTTTTGTGTACACATTTATCTCCAAAATATGGCTAATATAAATGTGGATCAAATGTAGCTGTATATCACAATCTAATTTTTAATGATTTATAATATTTATGATAATCTTGAATTAGATCATCATGTGGGTGCAAGGATTGCATAAGACAGGCATTATATGGCATATTACCCCTATAATGAATAAATCATGAGAATAAGCGTTAGGTAGGTCTGTGGGAAGAGTCATAAGTAATTTAACACCCCTCATCTCCACCCCCTTAAATCTGGCACTAGAGCTGCCCTGTCATTTCCAATAGAGGACATTAGACAGTTTCACCATCCTCAGATACGGTAAACAATCTGGTGTCTTTTTTCCCAAAGCATTACAGGCACAAATCCCATTATCTATGTATATTTTAAAAATATTTTCATTAAATTGTGATGTTTATTTAAATTAATTATTTATTGGTTGAAAACTGCAAAACCAGTCAGATCAGGGATTTAAACTGTTTAGACATGTCCCAAACAAGGTTTTAAGAATTGCAAATACCATAGAAAATGAACAGAAAATCTCCTATTAAAAATGATCATTAATGAAGACTATTTTAATCAGTCTAAGCACCTCCTTTTACTGACCATTTGTTCAAAAAGAAAAATATGGCTAGGCTATATAATTTTAGAGATGCAAAACATATTTTGTATACACTGCAAAAAAAAAAAAAAAGGTTAAAATAAAATGAATGTGTGTATATATATATATATTTATATATATATATATATATATATATATATATATATATATATATATATATATATAGTGCTGTCAAATGATTAATCACATCCAAAATAAAAGTTGCATATTTATTATGTATATATAAATACACACACATGCATGCATATATTTAAGAAAAATGTTATGTTTATATATTAAATATATTTATATATGATATAATTTATATGAATATAAATATATACATGCAAGTAAATGTAAATATTTTCAAAATATATGCTGTATGTGTGTCTTTATATATACATAATACATATACACAGTACACACACATTTGCATATTTGTCTCACTTAAAAGATGCAGATCATCAAAAAAAATTTAATATTACACAAAGATAATTCAAGTAAATACAAAATGCAGTTTTTAAATGATGATTTCATTTATTAAGGGAAAAAGGCTGTCCAAACCTACCTGGCCCTACATGAAAAATGAATTACCCCCTCCTGTTAAATCATGAAAGAACTGTGATTAACCACATTATTTTAGAAAGCTGAGTTAAATTTCACTAACCAAACCCAGGCTTGATTACTGCCAGACCTGTTGAATCAAGAAATCACTTAAATAGATCCTGTCTGACAAAGTGAAGCATGTTTAAAGAGCAACACATCATGCCGGGATCTTAAGAAATTCATAAACAGATGAGAAACAAAATAGTTTACATGTATCAGTCTGGAAAGGGTTATAAAGCCATTTATAAGGCTTTGGGACTCCAGCAAACCACGGTCAGAGCCATTATCCACAAATGGAGAGAACTTGTAACAGTGATGAACCTTCCCAGGAGCGGCCGGCCTACCAAAATTACTCCAAGAGCACAAAGACGACTCATCCAGGAGGTCATAAAAGAACCCAGAACAACATCTAAAGAACTGCAGGCCTCACTTGCCTCAATTAAGGTCAGTGTTCATGATTCAACAATAAGAAAGAGACCGGGCAAAAACAGCATCCATGGGAGAGTTCCAAGGCAAAAGCCACTGCTGACCAAAAACAACACAAATCTCACATTTGCCAAAAAATATCTTGATTATCCCCAAGACTTTCGGGCAAATATTCTGTGGACTGATGCGACAAAAGTTGAACTTTTTGGAAGGTGTGTGTCTCGTTACATCTGGCGTAAAACCAACACAGCATTTCATAAAAAGAGCCTCATACCAACAGTCAAACATGGTGGTGGTAGTGTGATGGTCTGAGGCTGCTTTGCAGCTTCAGAACCTGGATGACTTGCCATAATTGATGGAATCATGAATTCTGCTCTCTATCAGAAAATCCTGAAGGACAATGTCTGGCCATCAGTTTGTGACCTCAAGCTCAAGTGCACTTGGGTTATGCAGCAGGACAATGATCCCAAACACAGCAGCAAGTCCACCTCTGAATGGCTGAAGAAAAACAAAATGAAGGTTTTGGAGCGGCCAAATCAAAGTCCTGGCCTGAATCCTATTGAGATGCTGTGGCATGACCTTAAAAAGGTGGTTCATGCTCGAAAACCCTCCAATGTGGCTGAATTAAAACAATTCTGCAAAGAAGAGAGGGCCAAAATCCCTCCACAGCGATGTGAAAGACTCATTGCCAGTTATCGCAAACGCTTGATTGCAGTTGTTGCTGCAAAGGGTGGCACAACCAGATATTAGATTTAGGGGGCAAGCACTTTTTCACACAGGGCCATGAGGGTTTGGATTTTGTTTTCCCTTCATAATAAAAAAAACTTCATTTAAAAACTGCATGTTGTGTTTACTTGTGTTATTCTTAATATTAATATTTAAATTTGTTTGATGATCTGAAACATTAAAGTGAGACAAACATGCAAAAAAATAAAAAAAATCAGGAAGGGGGCCAACACTTTTCCACACCACTCTATATTATGTAAACAAAAACTTTTATTGTGGATGTGATTAATCGCGATTAATCATTTGACAGCAATAAAATATATATATATATATATATATATATATATATATATATATATATATATATATATATATATATATATATATGAGCTAACATGAATAAACAATGAACAATGCATTTATTACACTATTTATTAATCTCTGTTAATGTTAAAGAAAATACAGTTGTTCATTGTTTATTCATGTTAGCTCACAGAGCATTAACTAATGTTAACAAACACAACTTGTGATTTTAATAATGCATTAGTAAAATTATGCTGAAATTAACATTAACTAAGATTACTAAATGCTGTAGAAGTATTATTCATTCTTAGTTCATGTTAACTAATGTTGTTAACTAATGAACCTTATTGTAAAGTGTTACCATATAGATAGATAGATAGATGCGCTACTTTGAAACAATTAACACTGGTGAAATAATTAAAAATAATAATAATAATAATAAAATTGAAACTAACACATTATATGTGACTTTTTTTTCAAGAGAAAGACTGAAATGTTTTTCCTTGCTAAACGCATTCCAAATAATATTTGTTTTATTTACAACTCAGAATAAAACATTTTTTAACAGCGTACTCTGTTGGTAGAAAGTGTCATCTGAGAGCAGATTTCCAGGCAGAGCTGATTGATAAATCGGGACGTTCGGGACATAGCAGCAGTAATTTGCTTTCTGCCAGCGTCAGACTGGTGTGTCTCGTTTCGGAGCACAAAGGGTTAAAGTAGACTGATTCTGACTCTGCAGGCGCAAGCAACCCTCCCTCCCTCCCTCCATCAGCCTCTTCCCTCGGTTCACTTTACTGGGCTTTAACAGGGGGGCTCTGTATCAGCGAGGTTGGCGCCCGGGACTTTTTTTCGGGATATGTACCAATAACTCCTAACCGGATAGGCCTCCCGAAAGCGCAACAACAAAAACACGCAGGCGAAACTTTGAGGCGCTGCACTGAGTTGAACGTCTGCTGCATTTGAGTCAAGATTTCCAAAACTATCCACACTGAAAACATGCGGAGATGTCGAGAGGAGCACAACTACCGATAGGATCCCGAAGTTGGGACCTTTATGTCAAGCAATGAGAGGTAAGGACACAAAGGACGATCAGATGGCTACGATTTCGGCTCTCGCGGGTCAATGTAAGATTTCCAAATCTTACTCTATTATTCCAGCTGAGTCACTCCCGCAAGCAAGCGTCGCCCTCTCAACACTCACCTCTCCTGCCGCAATACCGCATTATGAGGATGCGAGCGCTGCTAAAGCGGCTCTTTATTCCTGTCCCGTAACATCGGCAAGCGTCTGAATGATTTTAAGGGTGTGATTCCCCCTCCAGATTAAAATCCTCAGTCAAAACCGTGAGAGGCACATGAATTGTGGAAGAGCTGGTTCTCCACCCGGATTGAAAGTTATTTTCTTCTGAAGTGGACTGCTTCTTAAACTAGTTTACGAGAAAACACAGCCATTTCGCGTTTTTTTTTCTTCTTCTGAAATATAACGCGATAACGTTACGTTTACGTTACGTTACATTTAGGTAAAAGTAGAAACAAATCCATAGTGCAACTTTTCATTTGGATATTCTGCAGGTAATTCAATTGAATAGGCATATTTTCATTTGTAAAAGATTGTTGCCTTGCATTGAGCCAGTTGTATTTAAAAATAATAATAATAATAATAATGCTGAAATGTCTACTACAGAATCACTTTTTAATAATCACTTATGTACTATACAAAAACTACTAAATAAATACATAAACTGGGTAAAAAGTATATATTTTCTTGCCATTACAGAATTTACTTCCTGATGGTGCCATAATGGTGTTATTATGACAAACACTTTAGTTTAGGGACCAATTCACACTGTTAACTAGGTGCTTATTAGCATGTATTAACATATCGTCTGTTTATTAGTGCTTATAAAGCACATATTCTGCACAACCGTATTCTACATCCCTTAATTCTACCAATACCTAAACTTAACCACTACCTTAATAAGCAGCAAATTAGGAGTTTGAGGCAAAAGTCATAGTTAACGGTTTGTTAATGGCAAGAATTGGAACTTAAAATAAAGTGCGACCCTTTTTTAATAGTTCATAGTTCATCGTAGTTACATAATTTTTCTAATACTTTGTTATAAGGCGAATGTAAAGCTGACTACATATATAAAGATCTTGTTTATACACACACATACAGCTTTTAACAAAAAGCATTAATAAAAAATATTATGTTTTTAAATGTACATATAGTAAAAGAATATGAGAGGTGAAACTGACAGTGTGTGAATGACCCCGCTCTTTCTTATACTGATGGGTTTGGACATGTAGAGTGAATTTTCGCCTTGCATTCAGATTGATGTGGGAACTCATTGTGTATTATGCCCAGGTGCCAGCAGCGCTTGTTTTTGAAATTCCACCCTCTTTGCGCAGCACAGACTCACAGTAGAAATGTGATGTTAAGCAAACTGCTGTTATTGATTGTCGCCTAAACCCAGAGAGCAGAATGTGTCACCACATCAAGGTCATGGCCTGTGGACTATGAGAGCAGTTTCTCACTGGTGTATGAAGCATATATGGCTTTGATGTGTGCATGTCTTTTTTATTCAGGGTGTGGTCTTGTTTATATGAAGTTATTAATAATTTTTCAGAGGAAGCCAACTGTGGCTCTATGGCTTTGCCATTCAAAATACAATGTACAGTCTTATGCAATGACATTTGTAATCAACAACATAAAATAAACAGTAATATTTCTAGTCCAGTCTAGTAAAAATTAATCATTTTTATTAGTTTGACTGATCAATCACACAGTCATACAGTCTCTCTAACAGAGCACTGTTAAAAGGATTTGTACAAGAAAATACTATTTCAGTGTCTCTACTTTAAAATTTCACCTTTACTTAAATTCTTTAAAGTTAAGTTCCTTGCACACTGAGTCCGAAATTTTCGTATGCGTTTTTTCGTATTCGTCATCCTTTCCTGTTAAAATGCTTGCTACGGATGGAAAAAACGCAAAAAATCAAACCTGATCCGAATTTTTTTATGACGGACAAAAGGTTCGGAGGCAGTGTGTAAACGTGATCGATCACAACGTGAGGTCGTATTTATTTTTTTAATGTGCAAAAAGTTCGGACTTGGTGTGCAATGACTAAAGTGAAATTTCTTCAGTGTTATGTGGAAAGTAAGCTTTTTTTTCCCCAGAGATGTTTCTTATAGTTTACCAACAGAGCTGATAGTGTGATATACTTCCCATACACATGATCTGTTGTGTATAAAAAATAATACAAATAAACAAATATTTTTAATGGACCTCATTCATGAAACACCAGTTGAATTTTTGTCAATTTTTCAATCATTGTCCATCCAAATCTCCTCTTACATATTTATTGATTGATTAATTGCTAATGTTTTTATGAATGTTTTACACACAAATTCATTCTGCTCCTTTTTCATTATCGAGACTCATTGATCCTTGTCGAACTGGAGAGGTTTTATATATTTTGTTTTAAATGAAAGTATGTCATTTTCCTACTTAGGTATTTTGCTAGTAGTAGCTCCTGCAGCACTTTCTTGTTGAGCTGGAATGTGTTGTTTGTACAGTTTCTGTTGTCTATCATGGAGTTAGTTTGTGGAGTAAGTGTGAACTGTATGTTTACATGTCTTTAAAAATGGCGTGTGCTGTTTCGTATGGCATGCGTTCGTCCAATCAATGTACATTTGCACCACTGGTAGTTCCTACAGTGCTGGCTCTGAAGTAGGAGTTAATTTAGTCCCCCAAAAGGTGTTCCTAGAACACGCCAAAAAGTGGCTACGTCCGGCAATAGTTACAAGAGCCCTGAAAACGTTCCTCATGGTGTGAAGCCCCTTTTGTAGCAGTTGATGATACTGTAACTGTGTGTTTGATTAGTTGTGTCAGTGACCAGGAGGATGTTTCAATAGCACTTGGTTAACTTAGTAGTTTGTTCATGGTTACAGGCATGTTCACATTTTCCTGTTTCTATATTTAAGTCTAGACTGACAACCTACATTACATTGGATAATGTGTCCACGTAGTCACAACACTCGTGCCTAATGTGAATTTCAAGTTTTGCTGGTTCCAAGCTATTTGTATGAGGGAAGTTGGGTGTCAAAATTTTACTGGTTCTTTAGACGTGTGCCATTCAGGCAAAACTGATAAAGTCTGTAATTTCTGCACCACTAGTGTCATCAAGCAGTTTTTCAAACAAGTTTTAAGTAAGTATTACATCCCTGTCTTCTTTGGGACAAAAAGGTATACTTGTCCCAAACTGGTGGTGGCTGTAGGCGCTGAAATAAACAAATAGTAGTACAGAAATTACACACTTCAGCTGTTTGACTGAATGGCACATCTTTTAAAAGCACCTTTTACATCCAAGATTATTGCTACAAATAGCTTAACTGTTAAAGCCCAAAAGAGCAGAAGTTTCTTTCGGGATGTTTCTTTCAAGTCTGCGTTCCTCCTCAGCTGGTGCTCATTTCTTTGAAGACATGTTGAATGCAGGTGGTTTGTGTTATATTGCAGAGAGGAGCTGAGTTATGTGTTTTGATATCAGCTGTCAGACAGTACCCTTGTGAAAAACGAGTGCACTTAAATGTATTGTACGTGCACTTGTAGTGTACTTCAGTTCTTAAAAGTATATTTTTAAGAAGCTGGAATTTCATTTAATATAAATTATTAATGAAATAAAAGTGCTCTTAAAGAGAGATGCTTTCATGACTTTGTTTCTTAACACAGTTAAGTACACTTTTAATAAGGACACTATAATAATGTCAACTTAAAAGTTTTACTTTAAATTACTTGGTAAATTATGTTTTTAATAATCTTTTGTCTTGCTTTGAAGAAGTACACTTAGACTAAGCACATGTAAAGTACTTGTTTATACTATAACTGTAATGTGTTATTTGATATTACTTTTAAATTTAATATATTTTAAGTGTACTAAATTGCAACTTCATTGCAAATGTGTAATTATAAATATATTTAAATTGATGACAGAATGTTTATGCCTTTAATGGACAGGAGAGTAGAGAGATGACAGGAGAGCATTGGGAAGAGAGAGGGGAGTGGGATCAGCAAAGGAAACCTTGTGTTAACCTTGTGTAAAAATAAATGTAATGTAATGTTCAGTGCACTTCATGTAGTTAATTTCAACGAATGGAATATATTTTCTAATTGCTTTGTATTTTTATGTCAATAAGATTATCCTTTTAAATTAACGTGATAAACAAGGTAAAAAGTAATCTAAAAGTAATCAAAAAAAAGTATTCTGATTACATTGCCTAAAATGGGTAATGGGCATTTCTTTTTAGAAGGATAGGTTTGCCAAAAAGCTTATGAATCCATTGAAATATCAGATGCATGTTTTTCCAAAGACCTCCAGGGAACCAGTTCATTGAAATGAGGCATGTGTTTCTCTTTTTTCAGGCTAACAAAGCTGTAGATTTTTCTGGAGATTCCTGACCATTTCTTCTTCGTGGCACACATTGCATCCCATTTCTTCTTACCACAAACCATCTTCATCATCCCACACCCGTAGTCATCATGACGACCTCCTCTTTACGGCGGCAGATGAAGAACATTGTGAACAACTACACAGATGCAGAGATCAAGGTCAGGGAGGCAACCTCCAACGACCCGTGGGGTCCTCCGACCTCGCTCTTGATGGAAATCGCAGACCTGACCTTCAACGTGGTGGCCTTCACCGAGGTCATGGGCATCATCTGGAAGAGGCTCAACGACCACGGCAAGAACTGGCGGCACGTGTACAAGGCCCTCACTCTGCTGGACTATCTGATCAAGTCAGGATCAGAGCGAGTGGCCCAGCAGTGCAAGGAGAACATCTACGCCATCCAGACTCTGCGGGATTTCCAGTACATTGACCGGGAAGGGCAGGACCAGGGCATGGGCGTGCGGGAGAAGTCCAAGCAGCTGGTGGCTCTGCTCAGGGACGACGAGCGGCTCAAGCAGGAGAGATCGCAGGCGCACAAGACCCGTGAGCGCGTGACGGGAACCAGCAGTGCCATGGCTTATGGATCTTTACCACCTCCCTATCCGGGACGTCACACCGCTCAGCCCAGCATGGAAGCGGTGTATGGGGAAGAGCAGGGCAGGGCGAGGCACTCACCTTCCTCCTTCAACTGTGAGTATGACTGTTCATACTGTTTATTAATGACCGGGATAAATAACACACTCACAGGGCAGTTGAATATTTAGTTATGCACAATAATTTAAAGGGATAGTTCACCCAAAAATGAAAATTCTGTCATTAATTACTCACGTTCATGTCGTTCCAAACCCGTAAGACCTTCGTTTTGTTGTATTTGCACACAAAAAGTATTCTGGTAGCTTCATAATATTACGGTTGAACCACTGATGTCACATGGACTATTTTAATGATGTCTTTACTACCTTTCTGAGCCTTGAACGTGTCAGTTACGTTGCTGTCTATGGAGGATCCGAAAGCTCTCAGATTTCATCAAAAATATCTTAATTTATGTTCCAAAGATGAATGAAGGTCTTACGGGTTTGAAACAACATGAGGGTGAGTAATTAATGACAGAATGTAATTTTTGGGTGAACTATCCCTTTAACATTGTCTTTTACTGTTTTGATAATAAATATAGTCTTGATGGTGTGTGTATTGATCCAGAGATCAAGCTTGTATTACAGTATTTGTATATCCAAGTCAATACTGAAATGTAATCAGCAACATGATTAGATATGGCTGAAAATTATATGAAAATTATATTATTAATTACTCACTCTCATGTCGTTCCAAACCTGTGAGACCTTTGTTCATCTTGGGAACAAAAATGAAGATATTTTTGATGAAATGTGCGAGTTTTCTTTCTGACCCTCCATAGACAGCAAGAGTCTTACCACATTCATTTTTGGGTGAACTAACCCTTTAAATATGGCAAACGGAAGCTTAAATTTGCTTGCTTGACATATGGGAACAAATCTCATTGGAGTTCCTTTGAAGTTTTTGAAACGTCAAAGTTTTGGGGAAATGAACTCTGAGTGAAGGGACAGAAAATTCTCAGGTTTCATTAAAGAAATGTGTTCTGAAGGTGAATGAAAGTTATACAGTTTTGGAACGACAAGAATGTGAGTAAACGATGACAAAATTTTCATTTTTGGAGTGAGCACACATTTGTTTCGCTTTGATTTCTCTTAAATGGATAGTACTTCCATCCTTCACTGACTGGGGATTTGAAAATGGTTTTATAATCAATCAGCTGCTGAAGTGAACTAAGCCAATGAGTAATCTATGTCAATAGTGAAAAGTGTGTACACACACTGTTTACATAGAGAGGTCATATCACACACAGCCTTGTGCTTTTAACCCACATGCTTAATTCCTTTGGAAGTTCTACTTCCTCTTTTTGTGAGAATGTGATACAGTTTTAATGTGAGGTGCCTCATTAAGAGTGTGGATGACTCCATATACAGTAGATCTGATCACTTGATGCATGTGTAGTTGTGGTCCGGATATGCATCCACATTCTTCCCATGTTCAATCATTTACTCACTCTGTGAGGCTCTTTGCTTACTATATGTTAATTTTTGAAGGCTTCAGGTTGATTTTTGTCTGTGAACAATGCTGTTATAAAGGGATAGTTCACTCAAAAATTACGGTTCTGTCCTGAACTCACTCTCATGCCTTTCCACACTGTATCTTTCACCTCTTGGACATAAAATAGAAGAAGTTTGACACAGCTCGTTTCCATATATCAGTAGTTGCTTGCTCTGCTGCCTGGCTTCTTCAGTTTGGCCCACAGTTTAGAAACTGAAATTGATGAGCTTTGAGCTGTGAAACCGATGGCATATCAAAATTGTCATAAACACATCAAAGATGTTCTTCCTCTGCATATTTACAGAGAAAAACACAGCGAAACACAACACATTTTCTGACTCATTGCATTCTTCACATATTTATAGAGCAGAACTCTAGTATATGCATGTGGGGAATGTGCCTCTTCAGCATTTATCACTGCATTTACTGTGAATCTACAGTGCGTTTATAGTGAAAACTCTAGGAGTCTTCCTAAAGGCAATGGGTTAATGTATAAGCATGAAAATGTAGGGAAAGAAATCTGTTTAAACATGAAGATTAAAAATGTGTATTATAATGCTTTTGGCTGTTCATAAATGTGTAAGATAACTAAATCTGTTTTTGGATTCTAACTAGGCCTATCCATTTAACAGTCTGAATGTGCACAGAGACCAAAACTGAAAATACTTCTCATGGCCCGTTCAATCAAACACATTTTTGTATAAAAATACAAAATGAATTTCTATGGACTGTACTTTAGTGATAGACTTGTGATCATCAGTTTATTAAAACAAACAATATATATTGCAATATATTGGATATGTTGGGATAAGTCATTTTTTAAAATAAATTATTATTTTAACTAAGCAAGGATGCATTATTTTTTTTAGAAGTAAAATTAAATAAATTTATAAGGTTGAAAAAGATTTCTATTTCAAATAAATGCTTTTCATTTAAACACCAACTTTCTATTCATCAAAGAATCCTGAAAAAAAGCATTACATCTTCCACAAAAATATGGAGCAGCACATTTTAATCCAATATATGCAGACTTGTAGCGCATAGGAGATTCAAAAACATTCAAAAATAGTACTAACCCCAAACTGGTAGTGTAAATGCCATTACTTTCTAATGATCAGCTTATCATTTGTAATTTGTAAAATTTCTATCTATTTTTTAGGCCCTCTCTCGTACAGTACAACAGACCACATATTTAGTTCTACAAGGAACTAGAATTTGACTTTCATTGATCTACTCTACTGAAATCAAACCTTTGATGACGTAAGGAGCAATGTGGTTTCACTTTTACTTACAATAAACCAACATATTTGTCATGATGCCAGGTATTTTGGGAAAGTTCAGAAATTTCCCATCCCGTGTTTCCGTGGGTGCTTAATGAAAAGTGTGTTAATGGTCACCGTTTTCAGGGTCAAATGGTCATGAGCCAGAGTAGATGATGGTAAAAGTTGACCTTATCTGTAGACCAGTGCATTCCAGGCCAGACGCGCCATTCAGAGCCACTGTAGTGGAAATGATCGCAACTGGAAAACGGCACATCCAGTTTTTGGTTCTTTCCTCTTTTCTGGTCCAGGGCTGTGTTTACTGAGGAAGCAGTTCTCTCTTCTTCTAAAAACCCCCAAAACAAAACAGACAAGCATGTAATTCACAGTAAATAAATAAATAAAACAACAGATTTATATAAAGATTAATGTACAGACAAGACAATAAGCATGCATAATTGCATATGTAACACTATATATTATAATACGAGTTTATGAACATTAATTGGCTTTTTTGAGTTAAATATTATGTTAACCTAATGTAATGTTTTCTGTGGCTGAAACACTGATTGAGTGGTTAACATGAGACATACATTTCAGTAAGTTGTACTGTTTCCTTCTAATGTTCATTCATATTTATTTCATGCTGTAACTAGTAGTAAAGAAGAAGAGATGCATGCTGCTTGAACTGATGCGCTACAGCGTTGTCGTGCCACAGTAAAGAGCATCACAACCACCATTTATGGTTTGAATTTTGTAATAAAACTGACAGTACATGAAAGCTCAGACTTAGTTTCATATCAAAAGTAAGAAAACACAAAGCGTATTGCGATTATTAGATGAGAGGCGATCTACATATAGTGTTTAGTCAAGTTTTATTCACGAACTGAAATCAGTATAGAAAAAAAGAGCAAAATGAAATTCGATTAAAATGAGAAATCAATATTGTAAACCTAGCACTAGCGTTTACACTGACATGTGACATGTTTACCTGTTGTAGTTTACCTGTGCACAAAATAGACACCGACACAGTCAAAACATCATCAGAGAAACACTAATAAATATCACTGTATGTGTTTTGCTCAATGATTTCGGCCATACGAAACAATTTCTGCTGAAACAAAAACCTAAATTTCACTTATTTATTGAAATTTTAGAGCATCACGAGAATACAAAATGTTTATCCTTATTTAACACCATCCAAACAGCAAGAGCAATTGATAACAGGTGTTAACAGTTAGTAGTAACAAATAAAAGCTAATATAAACATCCAACATGGAAAAAAAAAACACCCTGAAATACTGAGATGAGACTTTGTCTTCTCATTTGAGAAGTCCAGCACATGCCACAGATGGATGAACTGCCTGATAAAACCTGTCTGGGGGGGGGTTATTATAATGTAAGCCCCATCGCCCCTTCTCTGCTCTCCTGCCCCACACAGACACCCCATTGTTTCACCAGCAGAGTCAAACAGGCACAGGAAAGCAATTCCAGCCCGGCATGGAACAACAGTGATTTGGGTGCTTGTTTAACATTCAGCAGTGGTGCCAGTCCTTTCTCATCCAAAGCAAGAAGTTGAATCAAGCATTTTCTCTTTTCTTCCTCCCAGCCTCCTCTTCCTCCCCTCATCTGGCCCCAGATCTGGAGCGTGCCCGGCCACAGACGAGCGGAGAGGAGGAACTCCAGCTGCAGCTGGCCTTGGCCATGAGCCGAGAGGAGAACGAGAAGGTGAGGCTCACACTCACTGTTACACACACACACACACACACACACTCACATTATTAACTAGGGCCTACATCAGGATCACTGGTTCTCCACTGGTTTTGCGTCAGGATACAGATTTGACAATTGATATCACTTGGTACTAAAAATATTTGGTAACACTTTTATTTTCAGGAACAGTTCTCATTGCCTATTAACATGTATATTACTAGTATATCGGCTGTTTAGTAGTAATTATAATGCACATATTAGTGTCTTATTCCGCATGACCATATTTTAGACCATAATTGGTCTCCAAACTAAAGTGTGACCAAATATTTATTGTACAAAAGTTATTCATCTTACTAAAGTAACACTGTCCAGCAACACCAGTTGATAAAGTAGGAGACAAGTTAGTAGTAACAAATAAAAGCCACACATAAATGTTTAAATAAACTTGGGTTACTTGGGTCATATAATGGTACAAAAATATAGTATTGTTTTCTAGTTTATAGAATAAGGTAAACGTGCCTTGGATCCAGAAACAGCCTGGATATCAAAAAGAAAGCAGAAATGCAAAGATTACTAAAATATTAATCATTCAAGAATAATGAAGCATTCAACCTATACTGCCAATTGGAAGCAATTGGAAATCTTGCAAAGCCCAATTCCAGTTCAGTCACTTTTAGGTGATAACAATAAATTTAAGGAGATATCTGAAAACATAACTCAGTTTAGAATTATGGTATAAATTGATGAGAAAGTTAAACTAAAGTATCAGATGAGAATATTAAGTTGGATTGGTTATGATTCTCAGTTCTATCCCGCTCAAATGGATAAAAGGTTTCAAAGTTGGGCTCAAAAAGGAGTAACTGCTTACTGCTCTATTATATCAAAGGGGGAAATTCAGGATTTTCAGAATTTAATGATCAAATTTGGTCTGGAGAAACAGGATTTTTATGGGTTTTTACAAGTTAGACACTATTATGATACAAAAATCAGAAGAGTAACAAATGATTATTCCCCTTTGATAAATATGTTTATTAAAGTGTATAATACAAATACTGGTGAAGAACGATTAATATCTGGTTTATATACCTGCATTCAAGATATTAAAGGCCATTCAACAGAGTATATCAAAGAAAAGTGGGAAAAGGAAATGCAGATTTGTATCCCAGCTGAAGAATGGCTGAATTTATGGCATTCACAGTGTGTGACTAGTCATTCCAGGGCTTTAAGGGAATTTTGTTGGAAAAATATGATCGGTTTCTTTATTACGCCCAAAGTGAAAGCAAAACAAAAAGGAATGACAAATCAGGGCTCCTGCTGGAGGCAGTGTGGGACATTCTTGGCTGATCATGTACATGTTTTCTGGGCTTATCCAGTTTTAAATCTGTTTTGGTCAGAAATACATTCTAGCACAGAGAAAATCTTGGAAATTGAGATAGAAAAAACAGCTTATATTCTATTTCTTGGCAATATACCAGTTTCAGTTAATAATAGGAATAAATATTTACTCAGGATTGTACTAGCAGCAGCAAAAAAAGCGATTACTCGTCTATGGCTCCAGCAGCCTCCCCCCAACAAGAACTCAGTGGGAACAAATAGTTACAGAAATTTACAAGATGGAAAGACTGACATTCAGGTTAAGACTTCAAGAAGAGACTTTTAAGAAACACTGGGGAAAATGGACAGTCTACATATCAAAACAGAGAGATGACAGATAAATGCCAAAGTGGAATATGTTCAGCAAAGTAAATGTATGTACGGAACGGAAATGAGTATTATTTTTATGAATGTATGACCACAAATATTATGTATATATGCTTACAAATATTTGCTTATACCATAACCAGTTGACCAGACCAAAATTTCTTTTACTTTTTGTATTATACTTTGTGGAAAAATGTTTATGCATGTACCCATGAAGGAGTGTTGTTTGTTTTTTTTGTTGTGTTGAAGTTCATAAAAAAAAAGTAAAAAAAAAAAGAAAAAAAAAGAATAATGAAACAAGTAACACTGAATCCAACTGAAAACTTAGTCACTAGTAAGTAGTAAGCAATTAGTACTGAAAAGCCATGCGTTATGCTGAATGTAATTTTTTTTTTAAATAAACTTAAAGTAACTGGGTTATCTGATCATGTTTAATCAGAAAACTTGGATTAAACCGTTTGATTCATAAATTATGGATTACCTTTACAAAGTCTTACCTTCGTCAAAGTTTTGGTGGAATGGACTTTCAGTGGAGGGACAGAAATCTCTCAAGTCTTCATTTGGGTTTGAACTATACATGAAAATCTTATAGTTTTGGAATGACATGAGGCTGAGTAAATAATTACATTTTTGTGTTAACAATCCCTATAATAAAGATAAACTACTCAATCAAAATTGTGGACTTTTGTAGATTTTACACAAAAAGTACATTAGTTCCATTGTAACAAATCAAATATCTCTATGATTTTTTCTCACAGGCATATTTAAATGATCTATTATTAATAAAAATGGTATTTCACCAGGTTAGTCCCACTTTTTGTCCTCTTCACATTATATCACTTGCTTCCAAATAGAAAATCTGAATTCACTTAGCTATTGGTTATGTAGTAAGCAAGGTTGAACACTATCAGTAGGAAATAAGAGGCAGCAATTTCATGGGGCTTAAGCACTTGAGAGACTGTATGAAACTTTTCCTCTAGTCTGAGACCTTTGCTTTAGTGAATTAAAATGGCCTTTTGTAATGTGCTTCATGGAAGTCTTCAATTAAAAGTTTGTAACAACTCATTATTTGGCTGGAGGCTTTAGTACAGCACCACATTTCCAATTAGCATGTGGGCTAATGATTTGTTTTTGTAGTGCACTTGAGGTGAAACCGACATGTTGCTGTCTCCATTCAGCATTGTCCAGAAAGATCTCAGTCATCATCTGACAGTGTAGCCAGTGTGTGAAGAGAGCGCATTAGCATCCTCTCTTACTGATAATGCATTTCTAAGTGAAGCCACAATGACTCTGAGTGTGTTACTGGACTGGAACATTGATCCAGCGCTCATAAATCAGACCGAGTGGAGCTGCTCTCTTGTCATGTTGATGATTAGGGAATATGTGCTATACTTTAGCCTGGTGTTGTCTTTGGTTATGCTTTATTTTAAGGTGTCCTTGTTACAGTGTAATTACACATTTAAGTACTGAGTAATATGAATTAACTACAGGTACTTACTATATATGGTCAGTATTAGGATGAGGGTTTGGTTTAGGGTTAGTTGCATGTAATTATGCTTAATTTATTGTTATTGTAATAGTAAGTATATGTAACGTGTAACAAGGACACCTTAAAAATAAAGTGTTACCTTGTCTTTTAATACGCTACTATTGTTTAAAATTTGCGGTCTGTAAGATTTTTGGAATGAAGCCTCTTATGCTCATCAAGGCTGCAAAAATACAGTAAAAACAGTAATATTGTAAAATATTTTTACAATTTAAAATACAGTTTTTTGTTTGAATATATTTTAAAATGTAATTTGTTCCTGTGATGCAAAGCTGGATTTTCAGCATCATTGCTCCAGTCTTTATTATCAAATGATCTTCAGAAATCATTCTAATATACTGTTTTACCGCTCAAGAAACATTTCTTATTAACATCAGTGTTGAAAACAGCTTTCTTTTGTAACATTATAAATGTCTTTACTCTCATTTTGATCCATTTAATGCGTACTTGCTGAATAAAAATATCGATTCATTTATTCCTCTGGTGAATAACAGTTAGCATGTTAGCTGCACACACTGTAAAAAGTGATAAGTTAACTTAACTTAAAAAAATTGAGTAAACCCGTTGCCTTAAAATTATTAAGTAAATAAAAAAAATAAAAACAATAAAAAAAGTTAAGTGAACTTGACAATTCACTTATTTTTTTTAATTATCATTTACTTAAAAATTTTAAGGTAACGGGTTTCCTCAATTTTTTTAAGTTAAGTCAACTTATCACTTTTTACAGTGCAGCTACTTTAACATTTTTGTTTGTGTGAGCTAAAACTCGATTGGCACTCTCTGGTTCATTTGCGTTTCGCTAACCTCATTCCTCTTCTCCTCCAGCCGGTTCCTGCTGTCGATATTGATGAACAGACACAGCTTCAGATCGCAATGAGTCTCAGTAAGGAGGAGGCGCACAAGGTACTGCAATCCCAGGAGTCACTGCTACACCTCCCCTTCTTTCATTAATTGCCTGCCTGTATGTTGTGAATGACACTGTCTGCATGTTGTGTGATTGTATCTCTCTAGCCAGCTCCTCCTCCTCCTGCTGTTCTGGACATGGACGAAGAGGCACAGCTTCAGCTGGCCCTCACTCTCAGTAAAGAGGAACATCAGCAGGTACCACCCTGGAGCATGAACTGCATAGATTGCGTAGTTTTTATTGTGCAAAGCTTTTTTAAATAGTATTTGTGTAGCTTGGCAACCATTGTGAAAAGGAAGTACACTTTAGTATGCACTTTAGCAAAATATACTTTAGAAGAATATACAGATGTGTGAACCAAATGTAATGTTTTCAGACACTTAATTGCACATTAATTGCTGTTAAATTATGTATTTATATATGCAGGTATCCGAACTTTAGAGTGCTTTTTTGACCCACTTAAGTAGGACTTTACATGTAATTTCATAAGTATTTCTACTGTCTTTAAAATATAGTTGAAGTGTAAGCATTTAAATTGACTAAAACCACACAAAATGCAGTTTAAGTGTGTTACATATTAATAAAAGTGAGCTCTCTTTAAGTACACTTAAGTGGTATTTTATTTAATATCACATTACCTGCAAGTATAGTTTTTTAAAAATATATACATTTAAGATTTGAAGCACTATATGAGCACATTCAATACAACTAAGCACACTTCCTTTTTCACAAGGTTATGCCAAAGTGTAAACACAATGAAATATAATAAATTCTGATGAAGAAAACCTATTTCTGTTTAAGCCATATAGTCGAAATATCAAATCAATTTTAAGAAGGCAAATGTCACAGCATAACAGGGTTGAACAGAAAGTGGGGGACAAATTCTACATTTTCTACAAAATGCCTAATGCTTTTTTCCTCTACTTTGTAATATGGTGCATGATTTATCTGAAAATTTGATGACAAAAAGTTTACAAATAGTTATTAATTTAAAATAAATCCTTTGTGTTACACACTATCAGCATCTATCAGTATGTTCAGAATTTGTGTTCAACATTTTTTATTGTTGATTGCATCAGGACTAGTTCAAGGAGACAAAAATGGCCATATTTCAATCTGTTTTAACCTTTCAGTTGCACACAGTTGCACAGGTATTGGTACTGAAATTGTATTTTTTTTTTATGAATCTCACAAGTAGCCTAGAGGGGTCATTTTATGATGGAATCAGATTTTCCTTTCCTTTGAGTTCAATGTACTTTGAAAACATGCTGTAATTTTTAGAACTCAAAAAATTCTTCCCAAACCAAAAGAACCATTTATTGAAACTAAACTGCCAGAATGACTTGTTCTGAAGTCCTCGAGCTGACCATTGATATACTGTGTCCAAAAGAGGAAAAGTGGCTGGTTTTGCAGGCAGTATATGCAGAGGAAGGAAGGCATCAAGGTACATTCAGATAAAGCCTCACATTTTCCTAACATACTGTCTGCTCAGATATCTTCATCTGGTCTTTTTTTAAAGGCGGCAGTACATTAAATTAGTTTATAAATAATAAATAGTTTTCATCTCGTGACTCAGTTGAGAAAAAAGCACTGTAGTCATTAAATATTCATTTGGTTATCTGTCGGTTAAATTTGTTCTTGATCATTACACAAGATGTTATGGTGTGTTGGAAGTGAATTGACTCCAGTCCAGACCAGTTTCCTCAGGAGGTGATTTCATACTAAAACACTACCTGTTTAGTCACAGACTGACTGGGCAGCAAAACAGGTTTCAGACACGACCATAGTGAACAAAAATATGAAATAAGCAGGATACATAGTATTATGTCTGATAAAAGAAGAGCTGTTGAAAATAAAAACTGCAGTACTGTTCCTGGTTGTATGTAGCACCTACAGCTCTGCATATCCCAACTTCAGGAAAGCGCCTGAAGTTTATTTTAAACAACCTTCATGGTCATTTTATTCTGATTCTATCAGTTTTAATGGTGTATTTCAGTGTGGATTGTTTTGTGAAGGATGAGGGAATTAAAAACCAAAAGGAGTGCAGAAGAAACAAATGGCTTGAAAATGGTCATATAAAAGTAACTGGTCATATATAACTAATAATGAAAAAGTATAATAGGATGACTGTGTACACTTGCTAGTTGTGTTCTTGAATCTGAGATGTCTTCTATGTCTTGGTTTCTAGGAGGAGCGAAGCAGGAAGGGAGACGAATCGTTGCTCCAGAAAGCACTTGAGGAGAGCAAACGAGAAATGGAGGCCAAAGGAGGAAGAGTATGAGACTCTTTTAACCTGTTTGCTCTTTATTAGCACATATAAAGGAGTCTTGCTTTTACTGAACAGATAAATGAATTGAGGAATCATGTGTAGCCATTTCTACTGTAAATAAGAGGAAAAGGATAAAAACAGACATTGACACAGACAGGTACAATGAGGTGTGGACCACCGTTCAAGCACATGGGGCAAAGTTTTGTCAAAGATTTTGACCACTATTGGAGAAGACTTATTGTGCTTTGGCCCATTAATTTTTAGTTAGCCACATAAATTCAAGGTATTGTACTGCAGTTAAATGTCCACATTGCAAGGTTTTTGTGAACGCTTGTGTATAGATGCATGCCGTATTGACCTAAAAAATCTTTTTGAATGTGCTGAAAGTGCTTTTCTGTCCTTTCCTTTGGCAGTCTGCCATGCAGGATCTTGCAGATATTTTTGCTCCAGCTCCTGATGTGCCCTCTGCTGCCAATTCTTGGGATTCATCCGGAGGCAATAGTGGCTTAGCCCAGGCTGGTCCTCTGAGGTCTGACCCCTGGGATAGTCCAGGTAAGCTAATATCAGCAATTTGCACTTTTAAACATTTTTTAAAGGTCCACCAGGTATTTTTATTTTTTATTTTTTTGACAAATATGTTTAAAAAATGCTTTTATTCTGTTTAATATTCTGCATAAGATGTGTCACTCTTTATGGTGGCTGCCTTTTGAGATCACAATACCAAAATTACTTTTTTAGCCATACCAGCCAATGCGGTTTGAACTCAGGTTGCCCTCACATAATTAAAATAATGCAATACGATCATTATTTTTATTTAAAATGACATTTTTTGCCCTTTTGATGGAGGAAATATTTTAGCACAGGTCATTGTGTCAGTCGGCACATCATATAAAACCTTCTGTTTCTCATATCCTTAACTTTCCTGTAGCTCAAATAGTAGAGCATGGCGCTAGCAATGCCAAGATCATGGGTTCGATTCCCAGGGAAAGCAAGAGCTGATAAAATGTAAAAACTGTAACTTGAATGCAATGTAAGTCGCTTTGGATAAAAGCGTCTGCTAAATGCGTAAATGTAAATGTAAACGTAAATGTAAATGTAAAAGCCACTGGCAAACTGGAGTAAGAATTAATTGACTTGTCACCGCCAGTTTTTACTTGCATTTGGACTCTTTCAGTTTTCAAAAGAGATGAATCATGGATGACGGATACGCCTGTGAATAGGGATTAGTTATAGGCGTTCCTCGATGACACCGGTAACCAAAAATGTTTGCTGCAACTATAACTCTTAACCTATTTTACTCCAAGGCACCCCAAAATATTACGGATACTTCTGCTATATGCAGCAATGTTAATGTTACATTGTAAAATTAATATGTAATTTTGAAAAGTGTATATTTGGAGCAGAAAAAAAAAATCATTTAATTTGACATCAGCTTATATGCATTTGCATTTTGTGCACAAAGCTTCCATGCATTCTTCCATGCATCATGTACTTTTTAAACATTTTTCAAACCTGGATGCACAGGACTCTGACTGGAGATTAATGTGGTTCAGCATGATATTTCATTCATTTATTTGATAATCTACCTCAAATGGATTGCATATACAAGACTGTCTTCAGTCATTTCAGCTTAAACATGAATGAAATTAGTCGTCTTGCACATCCCTATTTTAAACCTTGTTTCGTCTCATTTTAAACAATATTAATCCATTATTCGGGCCCTTTAGTAGTGTGCTGAGGCCCTCTAGTGGATGTCAGTACCCAGGTTGAGAACCACTTATCTACTCTGATATATGTCAGCATGAAGTCCAAGACCACTGTTATTTTGGCCAATGAAACATAAACAAAAAATTACTTGGTGCACCTTTGCAAATTTCCAGCAATATTGTCTTAATGATACTGCATTACTGATCTGAACTGCACACACCTGCTGGATTGTGTTGAAGCAGAGTCCAGCTCTTTGACCCGTCAGCATGGAAGTTCATGGATGGCACCACCGGCATCAAGTGTTCGTTCCCAGCCTTGGACTCAGCGACAGCCACATCCTGACCCATGGGACGCCCCTCAGAGCGCCCCGAGCCCCGTGTCCATGAATCAGACCTGGATCTCCCCTGCACGTGGTACAAACTTCACCTTCTAGATATCAATGTAGAATGCTACTAAAAATGCTAAATATACTAAATACACTAACTGAAGATGCTGTTAATCCTATATAAGTCCAACCATTTTAGATTTGTTGTAAATTCTGTAGGAGCTGGAGTGGATCCCTTTTCTCCTCTAGTAGCAGACAAACAAGGAGCTATTGGCCCTCTCAAAACTCCATCCCCTCGGGCAGGAAGTCCCTCAGGCAATCACAATGACTCTGTTCTTCTTAACTGATTTTTTCCCCCTTTTTATTTTAATATATTAATATTAATAATCACTCATTGCTATTGTAATTTATTTCTTTTTTCCCCCTTTTTTATTTTGTGAATAGTTTGATTTTATGTCATATAGAAATATTTTATATTTACTATTCAAAAGTTTGGGGTCTGTAAGATTTAAAAAAAAAAAAAAAAAAGAAAGAAAGAAATTCATGCTTTGATAAAAAGTGACAGTAAAGACATTTACAATGTAATAAAAGGTAAACATTCTATTCATCAAAGATTCCTGAAAAAGTATCGGTGTCCAGAAAAATATGAAGCAGCACGACTGTTTTCGTCATTGATAATAATAAGAAATGTTTCTTGAGCAGCAAATCAGTATCAGAGTGATTTCTGAAGGATCATGTGACACTAAAGACTGGAGTAATGACGCTGAAAATTCTGCTTTGCATCATAGAAATGCATTACATTTTAATATATATTCAAATAAAAAACTGTTATTTTAAATTAGAATAATATTTCACAATATTACAGTTTTTGCTGTGTTTTTGATTGAATAAATGCAGCCTTGGTGAGCAAAAGAGATTTATTTCAAAAACATAAAAAAATTGAACATTCCCCAAACTTTTGAATAGTAATGTGCATTTTTTAAATTATATTATATTTATTTATTTTTTTAGCTCATTACTTTTATGTTTGATTCATATTTTTAGATGACGATCTTTTTGATGAGGCTATGGATGGAGGTCAGGCAAATATAAATGGTCACAGTAGTCCTGAGCCTTTTGATATGTCTTCCCTTGGCGAAGGTTTACCAAAAACAGGTCCTCGAACCTGCAGTGCACCAGAGGCGTTTCTGGGTCCCACTGGAGCTTCACTCGTCAACCTGGATTCTTTGATTCCCTCCATCCCTCCTTCCAAGAACTTCAACCCGTTTTTATCAGGTCTGAATGCATCCTTATCAAACTTCTTGTTGTCATGTGTGTCTAAATCCATAACATTGTGACTGATTGCGGACTCTTTCCCATTTAGGGATAACTGCTCCATCGGCCTCTAATCCATTCCAACAGGAACCGGCCCGTCTCACACTAAATCAGATGCGCCCCAGCTCCACATCTCCTGTACCCACATCCCTCCCATTTAATGCCTCTCTGCCCATGGCTTCCAGCAACCAGCCCAGCTCCCTGCCTACTACCTTCACACAGTCCGGGCAGGTCCCGCCGCTGGTCCCCGGACACCTGCCGCAGCCGCTGCTACCGCTGTCAACGACAGCCACGCTTGGAGATCCAGACCAACACAATCAGAACCCGTTCCTATGAGCAGATCCAAACAAGCTTTTGAAATGACAATTTAACCACCGACTTGACTTAAAACTGGAACACACTTTTTTAATATCTTTGCTTATTTCACAGCTTCCTGGTTTTGCTCTATGCAGTCACTCGTAAGAGGCGTTCACACGTACAGTGGTTTCCAGTGACAGTCATTTTCAATAATGGTGACAAATGGTGAAGCAATGTGGCCGTATACAGTGATGTGACAAAGTTGAGAGAAGTACAGTATTATGCAAATAAGCAGTCATGTAATGTGGAGACCAGTAGACACTGGTGCACACATAATCCATCAGCTGTGAGATACTGTAGTGAGTTTCAGTAAGATGTAGAAGTTTGTTAAAGTCCAGACCCACCAAACTGACATTGAAGAACTAGTGCCAAAAAAAGCTATAAATTTTGTTAAGTCCCAAAAAACACCAAGCCAATGTCTAAGAACTAGCAGTGACAAAAACCAACTGTGTCACCGCCTAGCGTCGCCTGCGTCTGGACCAAAAATTTGCGCTTGAATGCATTACGTAGTATCTCCATACCAGCAGGTGGCGGTAGTCTGTATTTATCATTAAAAAACTAAATTAAATAAAACTGGAAGAGCTACAACTGTTAATATACAAACCGCAAACAAAGCCTTCTGTATGTGCCCTCCTGACTTTGTCGTTTGCTTGCCTTCATCACTTTAGTTTTTATCTTGTGCATGTTATAACGCACAAATAGCCAAAATCCGTCAACGCCAGAAATTATGATGAGTAGTCAAGTTACATTTATTTATATATCGCTACACTGATTCAAAGCAACTTCATGGTAATAAACATAAATATAGCAGTCTTGCATTGTAAAATTTGTTAATTAGAAAATTAAAGAGAGAGTTCCAAAAATGAAAATTCTGTCATTAATTACTCAGCCTCATGTCGTTCCAAACCCATAAGACCTTCGTTCATCTTCTGAACTCAAATTAAGATATTTTTGATGAAATCCAGGAGCTTTCTGACCCTGCATAGACAGCAGCACAACTGACACGTTCAAGGCCCAGAAACGTAGGAAGGACATCATTAAAATAGTCCATGTGACATCAGTGGTTCAACCGTAATGTTATGAATCTACCAGAATACTTTTTGTGCATGAAGAAAACAAAAATAATGACTTTATTCATCAAAAATATCTTAATTTGTGTTCCGAAGATAAACAAAGGTCTTGCGGGTTTGGAACGACATGAGGGTTAGTAATTAATGACAGAGTTTTCATTTTTGGGTGAACTATTCTTTTAACATCAGCTGTATAGTAGCTTTACAACAGTGCCATTATTCAGCTCCATTTAAATGTTAATTCAGCGATGCACAATACATCGCAAACACTAAGCCAACAAGCGTTCAATGACGACCTGACATTGGCTTGGCGTGATGCGGCCTTTAAGGCCCTGATATACTTCAAATCGGAATCAAAAGACAAACTGATGTTATTTCAAACAAAATCAGTTTGTTTGGGAATTCGAAACAGCTTACCAAAGCAAACTTTCTGGAAAATTCAGTCCAGCTGGTAAACACATTTGAACTACCATTAGTCCATGGCGATTACGTAATAAGTAGGTGT
This sequence comes from Acrossocheilus fasciatus, assembly GCA_036784905.1. NCBI lineage: Eukaryota > Metazoa > Chordata > Actinopteri > Cypriniformes > Cyprinidae > Acrossocheilus > Acrossocheilus fasciatus. The sequence goes on along the minus strand of JAXUIB010000026.1, from coordinate 4,327,700 downwards.
GGCTCTGTGGCTCCACCTTCTTTGACATGGTCAGACATCCATTACTAAAAAATACATGAACACATTGGAGATCTGTGTTATAGTAGAAATTGAGTTGAAAGCTTGCAACACATATTTAGATATTCATCTAAACACGCTTCCAGCAGGGTGGGCGGCTTTTAAGATGTTCCCTAACAATATACCGCTTTTTACTCGAAAAATACATTCGATGCGAGTATATCAAGGCCTTTACTGTGAGCAAATTAACAGCTCTTTATATTGTCTCTGCACATATAAAGGGTTAGTTAAATCACTTTACTGACCCTACGTCCCATTTGTAATCAGATTTTCAAAAGGTTTGGCCAGTTGTGCAGCCCACCAATAACCTCCAGCAATAAGAACATCCACAGTGACCACCAATACAGCCACTCGATGACCTCCAGTCATAAACCACTGTATGTGTGAACGCCCTTCAACTATAATCATGTGTGAATGTCAACTATGCATTACATGGCGATACAGATTGATGTCGGCTTTATAATAAATGACAAATAAATGGCACAATTTAAAGGTTAAGAATATTTAATCCAACTCCCACAGCATCAGTGTCACCTTTTAAGTATTATAATTAAGTATTATGGAAAGGATAACGCACTTGTTACTCGTACCATAAAACCCAGTACATAACCAAGCACAAGTCCAAAGCCTCTCGTACATTTTTATTATATTCTCTGATTTCCTGCAGCAATTTCTAGCTCTGCTTTAGTGTCCCTTTATTGGTCTGGAGTATATGATGACTTTCAGTGCTGTCCTTTTATTTTCTTGACATGACTGGTATCTGTTAACAGCCAATCACATCCTGATGGGTCACTCACACCAGAATGACAGATAAAAGCTACTTAGATTTTGGGGCCAATAATTTAAGCAGCAAAATGTAAAGTATAAATAATGATTTTGTAATATTGGGCATTGACTGTTGAATGAATAGACCTCCAGCAAGAGAATGTACTTACCGTGGTGTTCAGACTGAATTGATGCCACAAACTAACAGAATGTGAGACTGTTGCACATGTTGCTCATCAAATACAAGAATGAAGATGAAAATGAACGACACGTCTGGTTTATGTTTGTTTATGGTTCACGCTCTCTACCTCTGGATTGCCTTTTCTTACATATACGAAAACAACGCTAGTCAAATATTTGGACGCACATACTCATAATTTATTCTATTTTCCACATTTTAGAAAACTATGAAATAACACAAATTGAAGAATGGAAATTGTGTGACCAAAATGTCTCATATAACCTATACTACACGTTATAGTCACATAGGGCTGTTTACAAAAGTTTTTTTTTTTTTTTGGTATTGTTTAATAAACATGCAGTAGACAGACATTCTAATAACATGAATTTTTAGAAAACGTGTCTCTAGATATCACAATCCCCCCCCCCATTTCACTGCCCTGCGTGACATTTTTTCTGTTGCTTCTATATCTAAAAATGCTCTAGACTGAAGGTTCCCAAATTAGGGTCCGCGGGCCAATGCTAGCCCGTGATGCCCTTTGATTGGACCCATCATATCATACTCATATCATAAGAGTCATAGAAAAATACATGCCACTGAAGGATATATTAATTTCAAATTTATCTTGTTAACATTTATTTTTGCATTGAGATGTAGAGAATATAACGGAATCTGATTTTAAAAAACATTACTTTGAGCTTTCAATCAAATTCTTAGTAAACAATTTGGGCTCCTCAGCTCTAGACGGACGTCTTTGACCTTTGCAATCATGCCTGGCATCTTATGCAACTTGTGCCAGGCACAGTTCTAAAAAGCAGCGTTCAAATTAAAATAAATTTAACTTGTTCAAAAAATTGTCGGAAGCTATTTATTTTACAGTCCTGTTGCTCATGTACATACTATGTACTTATTATAATAATTACAATTACTAGGTAAAAACTAGGTATTAACCCTGAACCTACCCCATATTACCTTATTACCCTACCTTATATTACCAGTACTTAAGGTAAGTACACAGTAAGTGTTACAAACGGAACTCCGGTGTTACCTCCTTCTCGCCACCAGAGGGAACTGTCACCCGAATTCTGATCATTCTGCCCGAACTCAACTTCCCATGATCCCACATACCTGGACTAATCACTCCACCACCTGTTCCTCATTATCTCTCACATATAAGCAGCACTCACACTCTGATCCACGCGAAGTATTGACTGGCCCAGCTATCATTCCAAGCGTTATCTACCCGTGTTTGTTTTCCTGGTTTTGACTCTGTTGCCCACTGACCTTGTGATCGTTCTCCGCCTGCCTCGACTTGGATATTGCATACTGGACTCTGATCTCTGCCGCCTGCCCTGACCCTTGCTTGCTCTGTGACGTTGTCTCTGCCTAGCCTCCTCCAGAACTGTTTGCCGGTATTTTGACTCTGTCTGTCTGGTTTCTCAATAAAGCTGCTTATGGATCCCACTCCGTCTGATGTGCCGTTATAGAATACTTCGCCAACTTACGATCCAGCAGCGATTATGCAACTGTCTACCGAGCTCTCTACTCAGGCCTCTCAACTCGCCATGCACCAGCATCAACTCAGCCGACTCACCACGCTAACTGAGGAACTTGTTAGAGCGGTACAGGGACTCCGTCTCCCACAACCCGAGGCAGCTGCTCAACCGCCACCAGCGGTCCCCACGAGCCCACCATCCCTACCGGCTCCGTCCCTAAATCCCCGCCTTGCTCTCCCTGAGAAGTTTAACGGCGAGCCAGCCAGATGTAAGGGATTTCTGATGCAATGCGCTCTGTTCGTTGAACAGCAACCCACTCTTTACCCCACTGATTCTAGTCGCGTTGCATTCGTTTGCTCACTGCTCTCTGGAAAGGCGTTGGACTGGGCTACGGCTCTCTGGAGGGATGATGGATCAGCTTTCCCCACCTTCAACTCCTTCCTCCGGGACTTCAGAGAGGTTTTCGAACACTCCGCTGAGGGCAAGAGTGCGGGTGAGCAACTATTAACTCTCAGTCAAGGAAGGAGATCAGCTGCAGAGTACGCCCTATCATTCAGAACGTTAGCAGCCCAAACAACGTGGGTAGAGGATACTCTCAAACTCCTTTTCAGGAAGGGGTTGAATGCTGAATTACAATCCGAGCTGGCATGCCGCGATGAGGGGAGAAATTTGAGAGAATTCATGGATCTAACCATTCACGTGGATAACCTCATGCGATCACGCCGCCCAGGTCGCTCCACATCCCGTGCCATTCCCGAACCAAGCCCAACCGACGAACCCATGCAGCTGGGATTTACTCACCTGACTCCTCAAGAAAGAGAGCGCCGCATGCAGAACCAGTTATGCCTTTACTGTGGTCAGGCCGGCCATGTTAAGGTTACATGCCCAGTTCGTCCGGCTACCAGCCCAAGATCGGTGAGTACGAATGTCATCACCAGTTCCTTAACCTCAAGTCTCAAATTACCAGTCACTTTAACCACCCAGGCCAAAGTAATTCAGACAACGGCACTTATAGACTCAGGGGCTGCAGGGAATTTCGTCTCTGCTGAATTTGTTCGACAGCACCATTTGAAACTAACCCATTGTAACTCCTCCTTGGCAGTGGAAGCGCTAGACGGACGCCCGCTCGGTGAGGGGAGGATTTGCCGCCTCACCGAAGAAATCAAGATGCAACTTGGAAACCTACACATGGAGACCATTCAGTTTTATGTCATCCAGTCACCCAACCACCCACTTATCCTTGGCCTCCCCTGGCTGCGTACTCACAATCCACAAATCTCCTGGAGAGAAGGGCAAATCACGGAATGGGGGTCAACATGCCAGGAGCGCTGTCTGCTGAAAATAGTTAAACCTTCCTCATCACCGGAACTGAGAACAAAGATCCCAGACTTACCACCCGAATACACAGATCTCGCGGAGGCTTTCAACAAGAGGAGAGCCACACAACTCCCCAGTCACAGACCGGTAGATTGCGCCATTGACCTCATCCCAGGCACTACTCCTCCCAAAGGCAGGATTTTTCCGCTCTCTCAGCCAGAGACTGCCGCCATGAAGCAGTATATTGAAGAGGAGTTGGCCAAAGGATTTATTAGACCGTCGACATCTCCTGCGTCGGCGGGCTTCTTCTTCGTGAAAAAGAAAGATGGAGGATTGCGGCCGTGCATCGATTACCGGGGCCTTAATGACAACACCATCAAGTTCCGTTATCCCTTGCCACTAGTTCCTGCTGCCCTCGAACAACTACGCCAAGCCAAGTTCTACACCAAGTTAGACCTCCGCAACGCTTATAATCTCATCCGTATCAGAAGGGGAGATGAATGGAAGACGGCATTTTCCACCACTAGTGGGCACTATGAATATCGGGTTATGCCGTTCGGCCTTGCAAACAGTCCTTCCATCTTCCAATCATTTATGAATGACATCTTTCGAGACATGCTCGACAAAGGGGTAATCATCTACATCGACGACATCCTGATCTATTCCAGCACGATCAAGGAACACATCCAACACGTTCGAGCAGTTCTTAAACGTCTGATACAACACCAACTCTGCGCCAAGCTAGAGAAATGTGAATTTCACCAGACGAGCACATCATTCCTGGGTTACATAATTAGCCAACATGGGGTGGCAATGGATGAAGGAAAGGTAAAAGCAGTGCTGGATTGGCCACAACCTAAGACAGTAAAGGAAATGCAACGCTTCTTGGGATTCGCCAACTTTTACCGCCGTTTCATTCGGAGTTTCAGTACCATCGCAGCCCCACTAACTACCATGACCAAGCGTGACACTTCCAAGCTCCAATGGTCTCAAGAAGCTCTCCGTGCCTTTCAGGAACTTAAGACCCGCTTCACGTCTGCTCCCATCCTTAAGCATCCAGACCCCGACCGCCAATTCATCGTCGAGGTAGACGCCTCTAACTCTGGGGTTGGGGCAATTCTCTCGCAACGACATGGTGAACCTTCCAAAATGTTCCCCTGTGCTTTCTTTTCCCGAAAATTGTCTGTGGCTGAAAGAAACTATGATGTGGGCAATCGTGAGCTCTTGGCCATGAAACTCGCTCTGGAGGAATGGCGCCACTGGCTGGAGGGCGCTACTCACCCATTTGTGGTGCTAACGGACCACAAGAACTTAGAGTACCTACGTTCCGCCAAGCGACTCAACCCGCGGCAGGCTAGGTGGGCATTGTTCTTCACAAGATTCCGATTCACAGTTACTTACAGGCCGGGCACCAAGAACACAAAGGCCGACGCTCTCTCACGTCAGACAGACCACAGCATTCAAACTAGCACCTGTGATAACATTCTACCCACCAAGTTACTGGTGGCTCCCGTGCAATGGGACTTAATGACCGAAATTGAGCAGATGAACCAACAGATTCAGGTCCCCGCTGAGTGCCCAGTTAATCTCACTTTTGTTCCTGAACCCCTCCGACAAAGAGTGCTCACACAGGTGCATGCCACACCCAGCTCCGGTCACCCTGGCATAACCGCCACTGAACACCTGCTCAGAAACCGCTTCTGGTGGCCCACACTATCGACTGACACCACCCAATTCATCAAACAATGCAATACCTGCATCTCTTCAAAGAGCCCCAGACAACTCCCGGCAGGCCTACTCAAACCACTACCCACACCACAACGACCCTGGTCCCACATCGCGATTGACTTCATCACAGATCTGCCCAACTCACAAGGCAACACCACCATCCTGACGATCATAGATCGATTCTCTAAGGCCTGCCGGCTACTACCACTACCCAAACTGCCTACTGCTTTCGAGACCGCCGAACTGTTGTGCAATCAGGTATTCCGATTGTATGGTCTCCCAGAGGACATAGTGTCAGACCGGGGTCCCCAGTTCACCTCACGGGTCTGGTCTGCTTTCTTCAGGCACCTTAACGTCAATATCAGTCTCACCTCAGGCTACCATCCCCAGTCAAATGGGCAGTCAGAACGCCTAAATCAGGAAGTAATCCGGTTCTTGAGATCCTACTGCCAACAGTGCCAGACCGAGTGGAGTAGATACCTGATGTGGGCGGAATATGCCCAAAATTCCCTAGTAAAACCCGCCACTGGACTGACCCCATTTCAATGTGTTCTGGGCTTCCAACCACCTATGTTCCCATGGTCCGGTGAACCCACCAATCTACCGTCAGTCACGGAATGGTTGCAGAACAGCGAGGCGGTCTGGGATCGTGCACACACGCACCTGTTACGAGCTGTCAGGCGCCAGGAACTACAGGCTAACCGTCATCGTCGCGCCGGTCCCACGTACGCACCAGGTCAGTGGGTCTGGCTATCCACAAGAGATCTGCGTCTACGACTTCCCAGCAAGAAACTCAACCCCAGGTATGTGGGCCCATTCCAAATCATCAGACAAATCACCCCAGTATCATTTCGTCTAGAACTGCCTGCTAACTACCGTATTTCTCCTACCTTCCATGTCTCCTTACTGAAACCCGCTGGTGGACCGAGAGGGACGCCGGAGGAGGAACCCGAGCCACAGATTCCCCCTCCTCTCCTGATTGACGGCGAGGAGGCCTATGAGGTGCACGAGCTGCTAGACTCTCGGCGTCGGAGCAGGACTCTGCAATATCTGGTCGACTGGGAGGGGTTTGGTCCGGAGGAACGTTCCTGGGTCAACGCAGGAGATATCCTGGACCCCACACTCACTGAGGAATTCCATAGGAACCACCCGGAAAGACCAGCTCCCCGACCTCGAGGAAGACCCCGGCGCCGCTTACCTCCTCGCGTCAGGAGCCGCTCGCAGGGGGAGGGCTCTGTTACAAACGGAACTCCGGTGTTACCTCCTTCTCGCCACCAGAGGGAACTGTCACCCGAATTCTGATCATTCTGCCCGAACTCAACTTCCCATGATCCCACATACCTGGACTAATCACTCCACCACCTGTTCCTCATTATCTCTCACATATAAGCAGCACTCACACTCTGATCCACGCGAAGTATTGACTGGCCCAGCTATCATTCCAAGCGTTATCTACCCGTGTTTGTTTTCCTGGTTTTGACTCTGTTGCCCACTGACCTTGTGATCGTTCTCCGCCTGCCTCGACTTGGATATTGCATACTGGACTCTGATCTCTGCCGCCTGCCCTGACCCTTGCTTGCTCTGTGACGTTGTCTCTGCCTAGCCTCCTCCAGAACTGTTTGCCGGTATTTTGACTCTGTCTGTCTGGTTTCTCAATAAAGCTGCTTATGGATCCCACTCCGTCTGATGTGCCGTTATAGTAAGTGCACGTACAGTAAAATAAAGCGCAACCAAATTGTCTGTTGACAGCTTCTTTTATTTTTATTTTTTTTAATTTTAAGATCTTTAAGATCTTGCCTTTTCTTTCCTCATTCCACTGCCCCCATCTCACGTTTCTCAACACAAAATAATGTTTTATGTGAACGGCCGCTTATAGTTTAGATTCTTTAACTTGAAGAAATGCAATATTCCAATACTCCAAACAATACTTTCTTCAGTGGGACACATGAGTTATGAGAGCTTAGAAAATAAACTTATTTTAATTTGAGCTTTTATTGTGTGGAAATGAACTTCATAATTAACTGCTGAACAGAGCACAGGAAGTCATACGGGTTTGGAACGACACGACGGTCATCAAAACTGAACATCACAAGCGTATCTTCTTCATGTCAGGTTTGTCTGAAGCTTGTTTACTGTGAGCTGTGGTTTAATATTCTCTGCACTCATCTATCCTGTATCATGAGAGCGGTTTGAAAACAGCCAGCTGAGCAGCTCCTGAAGGCCCTGTCCGGAGCGAGCGCTGACCTCTAGTGTTGAGACCGACTGAGGCGCAGCTTTAATAACGTCATCCATCCTGAACAACGCCTTCAGCTCCACAAGAGACATGGTGCAAGGAAGATCCCTGAGGAAAGGTTCAGCATGAATTAGTGCTGGATTTATTCAGTTAAATCAACAAGCGCGAGTGAAGTCAGCGGACCTCTTGTTGAAGAGCACGAGTACAGCAGCCGACTGCAGCGGCTCCGCAGAGAGAACAGACAGTAGCTGGACACAAGACGACGAGATCTGGACAATGTTGGCACAGTCCACCACAAACTGAAATCAGTTAAGAACAGATGGATATCACACATGAAGAGAAACCGTCTCTCTCTAGGACTCTTTAAAGAAACGAAGACAAATCCAGACAAACCTTAAGATTTTAAGAACATTTTTCTGTCACATTTAACTTAATTTTATTTATTCTTTTCTCTTTTTTTTTCTTTAAATTTTACAGGGTCAAAGCAGATGGACCTTCTCTTGTAAAGCAACCACAAAATAGCTGATGGAGAGTGAATTTCTGACACTCACTATAACACATCTGCAGTCTGAGAAGTATTTTGGCCAAATGGGCCCCATACAGCCTCCCAGCTCTCGAACCGTTATCTTCCTCCTCCGGAGGATGAGGTCTGTGAGGTTGGTGCCAACCTAAAAAACAACAACAAACAAAACACACACACGTTTACTTAGCTATATCACCGGGGACATTACATAGACTTCTACTGTTTTTATATACAGATAGTTATAGAGTTTATAAACTAATCCTAATCCTCACAGAAGACTTCCTGCATTTTTACAATTTAAATAATGTTTATTTTTCATTTTACAAATGAAGATGTCCCCAAAGGGAAAATTTACCAAAATATGGTTAAGTATACACACACACACACACACTCTGATCTTTATTTTTTTTTTTTACAAACAAACGTGAATCTAATTTTTTTTTTTCTGAATGGCATATTTGTGACCTCTCAAACTTATTAGTAAAAATGCACATTAATAAAATACCGTAATAAATTTATTATTTTAGTGTACAATTTTACATTTAAGATGATATAATGTACTAAAAACTTAAAAGTATTAATCCTGGTACCATGTTTACCGACTATTAAACTAAACTAAAAATCGTACTGACTTCATCCTCAGTTCCAGTGATTTCCCAACATTTGTATGAGTGCAAGATGACACAATCTACTTTATTTGATCCCTCAGACAGATTGTTTATCTCGTGTATCGAGTGAAATCTCAGAAAAGCTGTGTTTTGCTGGCAGGGCATCATTATTGAGCAGCTCACCGTGGGCAGCGTGACAGGAGCTTCACCCAAATCCGCCTGTGCTCCCATCTGACACAACTGTTAGTCCAGATAAAGAAGACATACTCACTAACAGCAGAAAACAGTGTTTAATGACAGCTGCAGTGAACTACATCAAGAGAAGCACAGCATGCAGTCTGTCTCAGTGAAGTTAAGAGTAATCAGCTGCTGAAGGATATTCTGTAGTCGCTTCAGTAAAAGTGTTTTTCCGACTCCAGCTGCTCCGAGCAATAAACACATCGCAGCGACACTGAACCTGAAATTACTTCATCAACACGAGATCAGAGCAGATCAGTCGAGACAAGAGCAGATCTCTGTTTTAAAACGACGGACTCCTAATCATTACATGGATATAGTTCCTGTGTCGCCACGGCAACGAGCTGTTTACACAATAAAAGTCTCCGTGAATGATTATTATTTTAGTGATTGGCGCCCTCCAGTGTCTGAAGAAGATTGACTCTGTTTTAAAAGTGATTAGTTTGCAGAAACTATGGAGTAAATTCTGTATAATGTCTATTATTGTTATAACAGTATGTAAACCAGTAGCAATATACAGTAGCTACTGTATACTGCCTTCCACTTTTTTACACTGTGCATGAAAAAAGTAAACATTTTTACAGGATAAGCGTTTTAAACTGTACTATGCTACAATATTTTCATCTAATCCATCACATTGCATGTGTAATTCAGTTAGTGTTGTTATCATCTTGGAAATAGAAATATGACTTGGTTCATTCGTCACACGCATGCTCTAACAGCTACTTGACTTTAACCTTCAAACAAATCTATTCAAGATAATGTAAAGATTGTCTAATGCTGTATTACAGCAAACCAGGAAGACAAAACTGTAGCTAGTTACTGTAAGAGCATTGCATTGTGGTACACATGCAGTAACCAGAATAGGATACTGATGTTTTTGACAAATGTAGCAGGTTATCCAAGTACATGTGCACATTATACTTTTGTACTGTATTATAGTAAATATGAACCTGAGCGTACATGTGCAGCTACATCCTGTCCTTCAGAATCAGAGCAAACATCTTTCTCGATAATGATATTTATAGTTATATGCAAATTGTGAGTTTTCTCTGTTCTCATTATTTATGGTCTAAAGGCCTGCAGGTGCTCTGGAGTTTAATGCTGTTCAGAAGAGGAGTTTTCACAGAAATGCCACAGAAGAACCATTATGAAAAATAAAGAATAATAATAATAATAAACATCTGCTATAAGAACTTTTTGTGGAATGGAAAAATTTCATGGATGTTAAAGGTTTTTCCTGGAAACAGATGCCAATAAATCTTCTAAATAATTTTATTTTTAAGAGTGTAAGTTTGAATAATTCAGTGAACAATATTTATTTGAATATTTTAGCAGAATCATTGGTAACACTTTATAATAACTGCACGCTATGAATCATTAGGTAAGCATTAGTAAATAGTCAGTTCATCCTTTATAAAGCATTGTCCCAACATTAATAGTCATTAGTAAGCAGTTTATTATACAGCTATAAATGCCTTGTTCTTGATTTATAAGCATATCTATTACAAAGAGATTTAAAGGCTCAGTTATCTTCCTAACAGAAAAAACAGAGGGATACAGAACTCAAAAATATGTATTTCAAGATGAAAAAAAAATGAAACTGTCCAACTGTACACTTAAATTTTTCTTTTTAGTTGTACAATTGTACAGTTTCATTTTTGCATCTAGAAAAAATATTTCAGTGTTCTGTATCCCTCGGTGTTGTGTTTGTTTAACTTGTCTGTTTGGAAGATAAATGAGCCTTTACATCTGCTTTGTAAATGCTTTATAAGATATAAATAGTCCTCACTTTAGATGAGCTCACAAAAACAGATGGCTGCAACTACTAAATGTTTTATAACTACCTGACTTAATCATGAATTACAGCAGGGATATGTGTTAATAAAGCATTTATTAACACACTGAGGAACTATTATCATGTGTCTAAATAATAAGATTTATAAATGTACATTTAAATAGTTTATTAATCATTTACTTACACTTTCTAAATGATCTTATGAACCACTGACAACTCCTAAACAACTGGTTTGTAAGTAATGTAATAATTTAGAAATGATAAATTGATCATTAATAAAGTATGAAAATACAATTATTAAACATTCTAGATATGCTCAAGAACAAAACATTTATAGCTGTTTTTATAAACTGCTTACTAATGCCTATTAATGTTGGAACAATGCTTTATAAATAATGAATTGACTATTTACTAACGATTAACTAATGATTCATAGTGTGCAGTTATTATAAAGTGTTACCGAATCATTTGAAACTATAAATCAGATGCTTTGATTAGCCATGTTTTAATATTTGTTTTAATATGTTTAGTGCAAATTTAACATTAGTATTAGCTCATAAATTTAATTCACTGTCACTTTGAGAATTTGTCATTAAACTAACATTCATTTTGTAGCAATGATGAAAACATTATGATTTTTCCCCGTAAGTGAAATAACTCAGAATATGAAAGCAGTGTGGTGCACCGTTAGGATGAAGTGATTGGCTGAACTCTGCTCCTCCCTCTTTCAGAGTTTCTCTTCTCTATATGAGTATCTCAGTCTCTCTGATTCTCTTCATCTCTCCTCTAAACTCAATCTGCTCATCAGTCGAGATGCTGATAATATTCTACTGCTTTATTCTCTCTCTTCTGTCATGTAAGTTACACATTTCACTCTAAACGTTGTTCTCTCAGGGCTGTCAAGGTTAATGAAATTAATTTTATTTGCTGTAATTATTCTACAGTTGTCAGATGTGCAAAAGTGATCACACAGAAACCTCCAGTACTGACAGAAGAAAAAGGCAGATCTGTGACTATGGACTGTAACATTGAAAAGGCAGAGAATTATTATGTCAGCTGGTATAAACAGATTCCAAACACAGCTCCTCAGTTTGTGTTGAGATACTATCATGGTCACAGTGACCCTAGCTATGGAGATGGTTTTACCTCCAGCCGCTTCACATCTAAAGCTACGTCAAATATTGACTATCGTCTGATCATCAGTAATGTGGATGTGGATGATTCTGCAGTGTATTACTGTGGCACATGGGACAGCTCTGTTAGTGAGTACGTATCACAGTGATTCACAGCATGACAAAAACCTCCTCACTGCTCACATTCACTTCTGCTTTAACACACGTCACATGCTCTTGAATTCAGTATATAATACGGACAGTTTTTACAGTTGTGCCATGATTGCTGTACACTTCATGAATATTTAAATCACACACACTATACACACATGTGTGGAAGCCTATAGTGATGAACCAGCCACCTGGAGGCATGCTGGAATGCATTTATTTTGTTTAATAATTATTTACTTAAGAGGACAAATTCATGTAAACTTTAAACAGTAAAAGGAATGTTTTGATGGATACATGTGTAAATTTACTTTGGATGTTTGTTTTCTATATTCTATACTGAACTGAATTGAATTGAACGCCTTTATTGTCATTGTATTTCTCTGCATACAATGAAATTAGGAGCACTGCTCCTGACTGGTGTTAGAAAAACAAACATATAACCACAGACAATAAATAAGACTATAAGACTGTACAGTACAATTTTACAGGTAAATACAGCAAGTGACTTGGTCATGATATTCACACTGAGCAATCTGAGTAAAGTGACCATTTATAGTATTGCACGTTGACCTACACATTGATACGCACAGTAAGTTTATACAAAAGTACAATTTAAATGGAATGAGTAACTGTAGCGATTTAGCGACATCAGGAACAAATGACCTTTGACCTCATCCCCTTCATTTTTATTTTCTCCTCCAATTCCTCTTTGTCTCCCACAACCAGGATTAATTTTCCAAATCACATAATCACTTGTGCTCCTGTTCATATCATTCTAAGACTCTGACCTGTGTGTCGTCAGTTTTGCTAATGTTCACACAGGGATACATGTGTGCTTTGAGTTCATTTTTTGATTCTTGAGTTAATCATATTGTGTGTTTGTGTTTTCTGAATGATTAAACCTGTGCAAATTGATGGCGGTTTTGTGTCGAGTTTGGCAGAAAACACTGAGCAAATTGGAACGTGTGTGCAAAGAGGTGAAATGTGTTAAAGGTTTTGAGAAACGTGTCTTTGTTTTGAGAACTGTAAGAATGGTTTGGAAAATTGGGCCAAATAAATCAGTTACAGTGTGTTAGCAATCAAGAAAAACTGTAGTCCATTCTGGTCTGTGTTGAAGTGAGTGAGTGTGTCAGATGTGTTGAGTGTGTGTTGTGTGAGGTGGGCGGTCTTTCTCTTCACTGTCTTAAAGTCTCTCTCTGATCTGATCTCAGCATTATTCTACAGCACTGCTCATCTTCACACATCAACACCAAATCACAAGATGATCACAATATCCTGCGCTTTCTTCACTCTTCTGACCTGTAAGTGTTCCTCAGATCTGAGGATTTGAAGTGATTTGACACTCAATCTCATGTAAAGGTTGTGTTTATTCTGCAGGTGTCGGTGGAGTGACTGTAGTGACTCAGAGTCCATTAATCACAGTCAGTAAAGGAGAAACAGCTCAACTGGACTGTAATCTGGGGACAGTAACTGGTTCTTCTGCTGGATGGTACAAACAGACTCCAGCAGGAGTTCCTCAGTTTGTGTTAGTGTTTTATCATGGCTGGAGCTCACCTACATATGGATCTGGTTTCTCTGCTCCTAAGTTCACATCAACACATTCATCTCAATCAGATTATCGTCTGATCATCAGTAATGTGGATGTGGATGATTCTGCAGTGTATTACTGTCAGACATATGACAGCTCTGTTAGTGAGTACATATCACAGTGATTCACAGCATGACAAAAACCTCCTCACTGCTCACATTCACTTCTGATTCTAGACAACAGATGAAAATAGCAGTACTTCACATCTCAGATTTATGTTGAATTAAAAGCAAATCTCATATCCTGTGAATATTTTGCAACTTCTTTAATAATCTCACCTGTAATTTAAGTCTTATGATGCTTTTGTCCTGTTTGTATCTGGACAGTCACTGATCACTTCATGCTTTGATTAAATGTAAAAGGGCAGCTGGTCATTCTGCTAAATGCCTCCTTTTGTGCTCCTCAGAAGACAGAAAGTCCCGTGGGTTTGTAACGTTTCCTTTAGCGTCCGTCATCAGTAGATCCATGTGTTCATGTTCAGAGAGACTTTATGAGCTTCATTCACTGTGATTGACTACAGCAGGATTCTCCACAGTCTCTGACACCTGCAGATAACAACAGCCACATATGAGATTGTGTTTCAAAGCACTTTAATACACAGCAGTCAAACACAACTAACAACTGATTGTGTCTGAATCTGAATCATTTCTCCATCAATTAAATGTGTAAAGCACACAGTCAGCTGAGCTCGAGTGAGTGTTTCACTTCTGTTTGTGTCTCTTCACAGACTGAGGAGGTTTTTGTACGGCTGAACATATGAAATGTATCACTGTGGTATTCGGACAAGGAACAAAACTCATTGTGAATGGTAAGTCATCTTTCCACGGCTATTACATTTATTTCTTACTGTATTACATATAGTCTACTCATTGTAGATATAGAAACTCATTATTTTTTTTATATTTTTAGTTTACATTGTTGTTTATTTACAGTTAAATGTGTGAATTAAGTCACAGACAGTTTTATCCAGAGCATAACCAGCCTTAAAAGACGTTGATCTGTTTTCTGTCTAGTTTTATGTTATGATCTGTTCTTCTGTTGTGATTTAAGGACCATCAGATTTGTGTTTAACTTGACAGAATTTTTTTTTCTTCAAATCCTTTTTTCAATAATTTCTGTACAGTATTGGTGAAACATGAGAAATTGACCTGCAGTGTGACATGCTGTAATACACCTAACACTATGTTTCGTTAATTATTATACATGCAGCTTTTATTAATTAATTGATAAACTGCATGGAATATTTTGACTTGAAAAATCATTTGTCAAACTGCAGGATCACTGAAAATGAGTTAGTGAAGACAGATATAATTAAAAATGGTATAAAAAGTGTCAGCACCTAAAATATACACATACCATATATATTCATGTACATTTTAACCTAAAACAGAAATCCAACATGCATCTTTGCCAAAAAGACATTTAAAAGTGCATGTTAAAATTACAATCGCTTTCTGTCTTTGAGCAAATAATTATGTTACTTAATTGTTAAATGATGTAAGAGAAGAACTGTTTACATGTTTAATGTGTGAAGTTTTAGAGATGTATAAAGTGTGAAATGCAGTCAGACTGTAATATGTGAGTTGTCTGGTGGAGATGAAGGTCTGTCTGCAGATGTTGATGATGGTCTGTGTTTAGATGCAGCAGCTGCTGCTCCTGAGCTGAACATCCTCCGTCCATCCAGAGAAGAGCTGAGCTCCAGTAAAGTCACTCTGGTGTGTCTGATCAGTCACATGTCTGGGGCTTTTGCTGATGTGCGTTGGCTTGTGAACGGGAACTCAGTTACTGAAGGCGTCTTCACTGGATCTGCTGAACAGCAGCCTGATAAGAAGTTCAAGACGAGCAGTTATTTAAGCATTGAGAGCTCAGAGTGGGACAAAGACACACAGCTGACGTGTGAAGCGACCGCTGCCTCAAAAACCTCCAGAAAAAGCATCAAGAAATCTGACTGCAGCGACTGAACCACTGGATCTCCTCTTGATTTATGTGAGAGTAATTCAGTCTGTTTGCGTAGAGTAGAAGAAAACATGGATAGAAACTATTAAAAATAAAGAAAGTATTGGTTGCTTCATCTTCTGAATGTCATTTTATGTTTGAATGTACATTATTGTGCTTTATAAACTCAAATAAACTGCATGTTAATCAAACTTTTCCAATTGCTTTGTGTCCTCATGTATGCACAAACGTATATTTTAGTTTATTATTTTAGCATCAGCTTATTACGTCTATTTTGAAGTACTATTAAAAACAAACCATGTTTGCAATTAGAATACTGAACAATTTTAATTAATTATATTATTTATTTTAACAAATAGAAATAAATTAATATTAATAATTGATAAAATAGTCTATTGAACACTAGAAACATGAAAGTCAAAGTCATTTGCTAATTACACAGGACAAATGTTATTTTAAAATAATCATATAATAATGCTGTTAATTGAAGTGTTTTTTTTAATGTATTTAATGTATTTAATGAGTTTTTTAATGCATCTTCTGAATAGATCTAAAAGCAGAGTGTTTAAGTTTATCTTGTATCAGATGCAGTGATCTGTGGAGATTTTCTTCAGTCCTGACGCACAGGAAACACCTGCTGTTAGAATCAGCTCTATGTAAATGTGGTTGATTATATTCATATAAACATACAGTATCTAATGTGACAGAGTCTGCAGGCAGAAAGCAGAAGTGAATGTGAGCAGTGAGGAGGTTTTTGTCATGCTGTGAATCACTGTGATATGTACTCTTTAACAGAGCTGTCCCATGTCTGACAGTAATACACTGCAGAATCATCCACATCCACATTACTGATGATCAGACGATAATCTGATTTAGTTTTGTGATTTGAGTTGAATTTAGGAGAGGAGTAGCCGGATCCGTACGTAGGAGAACTGTTTGGATGGTAGAAATATAAGACAAACTGTGGAACTCCTCCATGGATCTGTTTGTACCATCGAGCAGCACTATCAGTGACGGTGTCCAGATTACAGTCCAGTGTGGCCGTCTGTCCTTTACTCAGCGTGAGAACTGGAGGATTCTGGGTCACTACAATCACACCACTGACACCTGAAAAAGACAGAAACTAAAATGAGCTGAAACACATGCTTTAGAAGAATCTCTTAAAGATCAAGGATCATACATGTGCAAGCGGTGATGAGAAGGCAGAGTTTCATCAGCATGTTTGTGTGAGTAGATCTGCTCTCAGTGTTTTATGAAGCGCTGCACACAGAGGAGAAACAGAGATATTAAAGAGAGGGTTGTGGGAGGAGCCTCTGACAGCCAATCACTGTCTGTCTCATATTCTGGAAAAAAATTAGCCACTTACAGGGCTGACAAAACCAAAGAGCAATAGAGGGTAAAATTAATGTTTCTACGCCCATTAATTCCATATTTTATCTTTTTGATTTCACTTGAGTGATCTTCTCATGCACCCTTCACTAATGGACTTATGAAAGAGGAATTCAGCAGCTGACTTTTGTTTGGAAAATGATGTCCCCGTCCTGAAGTTGTTAACAACAGATTATTTTGCAAATAGTGATGGAAATCTCATCTACCAATGAACAATAATAATGGATGAATGACATCAGCTGGTAAAAATGATGCCAAACAAACAGTTTATCTTGTATCTCAAAGCTAGAAATCCTCATGCTGGAATAAAAACCCTGCTTGATTATGAAGTTATTTCTTGACATCATGACACTCGATCACTGTAAGAGTTTTAACCCCAAACTCTCTTCATTACTGCTGTGTTTGAGTTCATGTTTTAGTTCAGTGTCTCGTGTCTCTGAAACTACATAAATTACAATATTTTTGCTCAACTTTTGAGATTTTATATACAGGTATATAAAATAATATATACAGGTGCATCTCAATAAATTAGAATGTCGTGAAAAAGTTCATTTTTTCTTGTAAGTTATTTCAAAAAGTGAAACTTTCATACATTTTAGATTCATTGCATGTAAAGTAAAACATTTCAAAAAAATTTTGAGTTTTGAATTTTGCTTTAATTTTGATGATTAGAGCTTACAGCTCATGAAAGTCAAAAATCAGTAATATTAGAATATTTACATTTGAGTTTTAATTAATGACCATCCCTACAGTATAAATTCCGGGTATCTCTTGTTCTTTGAAACCACAATAATGGAGAAGACTGCTGACTTGGCAATGATCCAGAAGACGAACATTGACACCCTCCACAAAGAGGGCAAGTCACAGAAGGTCATTACTGAAAGGTGTGGCTGTTTACAGAGTGCTGTATCAAAGCATATTGAATGCAAAGTTGACTGGTTAAATGACCATGGTGTTCGTGTGCTTGACTGGCCAGCAAACTCACCAGACCTGAACCCCAGAGAGAATCTATGGGGTATTGTCGAGAGGAAGATGAGAGACACCAGACCCAACAATGCAGATGAGCTGAAGGCCGCTATCAGAGCAACCTGGGCTTCCATACCAGCTCAGCAGTGCTACAGACTGATCACCTCCATGCCACGCCAAATTGAGGCAGTAATTAAAGCAAAAGGAGCCCCAACCAAGTATTGAGTACATATACAGTAAATCAACATACTTTCCAGAAGGCCAACAATTCACTAAAAATGTTTATTTTATTGGTCATATGAAGTATTCTAATTTGTTGAGAGTGAATTGGTGGGTTTTTGTTAAATGTGAGCCAAAATCATCACAATTAAAAGAACCAAAGACTTAAACTACTTCAGTCTGTGTGCACTGAATTTATTTAATACACAGTTTTAAGTTTTCATTTGAGTTGAATTACTGAAATAAATGAACTTTTCCAAGATATTCTAATTTATTGAGATGCACCTGTATACTGTAAATATTTAAAATTAATCTTCAAAATAACATTCCAAAGTTGTACTTGATGGAAATCATTCTGAAGTGTGTGTAGATGTTTTTAAAGGCTTATTATTTACTCACCCTCATATATATGTAGGTATAATGTTCTTTTATTTGTTAATATACTTCTCATTTTCTGGTTAGTGTCAGAATAAGGTTGAGTTCAGTATTAAAGTCTATATAATTTAGTATTCAATTTCCATTTATCATTTAAATGATCCTTTTACATACCAAGTAGTGATTCATATAATAATATTATATTATTGATTTATTTACTGTTGACTGTTTCCTGCAGACTTTCCTCTCACTCGTCCTGTTCTGAGTCTCTTGTCTCCGTCCGCTGAGGCTCTGAAGGAGAGTAAAGCTACACTCGTGTGTCTGGCTGAGGATATTTCAGTAGCTCTGGTGCACGTCACCTGGTCAGTCAATGGTCGCCCCGTTACAGATGGAGTCTGGAGCCGTCCTGCTGAGAAACAACAAGACAAAACCTTCAAAATGAACAGCTATCTGACCATCGAGTCGTCTGACTGGACGGATAATGCAGATTTCTCTTGTGAAGTGTCAGTGGGATCAAAATTCACTAAGAAAAGTATCTCACTTTCACAGTGTTGAAAAACTGTCTGAATGAAAATGTCAGATGTTTTGTCTTCATTTCTTTTCATATGATGTGAACTGTGTGACTTTAGCACTTCATATCTGTCATTGACTGTCTATGTGCTTAAATGTTTGGTTTTGATTCTGCAATTAAAAATCTTTGGCATGACATTAGTTTGCATTTTCTTTTGTGCAGGCATGTTTATGACTCACGCTCAGGATACACCTGCATGTGCCTCATATTTTTAGCTTTATGTAAATCATTAGCTATATTCCCCTGAGCTCAATCATAATGGAAACACACAAACAGTCTGTTTAGAAATCCCCAGCTGCACAGACAACAGCACAATATGTTATATTAAGTGCTGGGTCAATAACTTACCAATTGTAGACTGCAATGGCCTTCATGAAGGAACTGAAAGGAACTTTGTACTAATAATTAAATAAAAAAATGTATATCTAAAAGAAATTTTAAAATAACATCAAAATAAAACATTGAATAAGAAGAAATATTTTGTTTAGCTATCTGCACATCATATGACCATTAACGCCATTCAAGTCAGTGCTGCTATTTTCATCACATTTCTTATAGCCTACTTCCTTTGCACTATCAAAAGCATACTTTTCTGTAATTGACAATTCAGACCACAAACCGACTATTAACACAATTGTTGCAGCATATAGCCGAGTTGTGGAAATAAATATTTTGTCAATGGCATTTTAGTTCAGTTTCATCCAATGTATCGTGTTTTAAGCATGTCTGCCAATTCAGCATCACTGCCTGTCAAAATGGCAGCCGTCGCGGTAATTACAACACTGCTAACGAGGTAACGTGTTTACATCTATGTGTGTGTGTGTGTGTGGTGTGTGTGTGTATTAATATGAGGGTTAGTTAATTATGAGAATTATCAGGTTAATTATTCTTTTAATAAGAAGCGCTACATATGCTTGAATCACACATAAAGTAAAATGTAACAGATTTCCTTTCACCAAAGGCAGAACTAATCCAGAAACCCATGCTTACATCCGTAAGAAATTGAGGGATTTCACTCATTCTACAACAAGCGCATCTACAAGATGGTTGGCATTGACACAAATAATAAATGTGGCACTGGAGCGTGTTTTACAGGAGTCTTTTCTGCCAGAGGCACTGAAATGTTGGTCCAGAAGATGGCGTCCTTACCTCACTGTGATACGACTTGAAAAATTCACCACCAGCCAAGAGAAATAATGACAGTAAGTAAATAAATCAATGTGGTATAATGCTGAGGGTTCAAGAACGAGTATGTAACATGCCATCAATCACCACAGAAAATGTTTTGCCTCGTTTGCCTCCTTTAGTGTTAAAACTACTCTTTTCATGAAAACTTCATATTACACTGTATTTTTTTTGATCAAATAAATGCAGCATTGGTGAACTTCTTTTAAAGCGTTTAAAAATCTTACCAACTCCAAAATTTTGAACAATAATGTGTCTTCTGTCTGTGACAATTTCCTGTTTTATGGTTTTGTTATATGACAACAAAGTGAGCATTTTCACAATTCAAGATTTTGTCAAAGATGTTTTTTTTTTTTTTTTTAAATGTCACTTATTTTTAACTCATAACTTAAGTTATCAGCATATGAAAAAGGTTCACAATAGCACAGTTAGTCAGAACAGAAACAGCACTGCTAATTTAGTTCAGTCCATATCCTGCTCTGTTGACGTAAGCCCTATGATATATAATATAAATGCACAAAAATGTCCGTGTTGAAGAGGATCAGCGTCCTTCGTGAAT